>JAYRBT010000054.1:6995439-7019287 GCA_036023395.1 Myiotriccus ornatus
ATCCCAGGTGCACAGGAAGGACGATCCCAGGACACTCAGCGCCTGCAGCAGCGTTGTCAGGAGCAAACATCAAAGGAGGGGCAGGTGCGGCAGGGCTGGGGACCAGCCCAGCTGAGAGCTGCTGGGAACACACATACCTGCATCTCCCAGGGGAGGGGAGAGGAGGGGAGGGAGGGCATCCGGCTCCCTGCTGCGCCCAGTTTCCCTCTGAGCAGGCTGGGAGCTCAGGAAGGCTCCTTGGACAGGGGCACGAGGGAGACTAAAGGGTATGTGGCTTTACTTTCAGATGTTCCCTTCCCTCCTCTGCCTCCAGCTGCTCTGAGCCACCACTGAGCCTCGAGCACAGCAGAGAAACAGCTCTCAGGCAGGGCAGGCCGTGCTCTGTGTGACTCAGAGGGGACAGCGCAGGCAGGAGGCCAGAGCTGCCCACTGACAGCAACAGGCAAATGCCTGGACAGGCTGAGAGAACAGCTGGAGCACAACAGCACAGCACAGCCCCCCTTCCTCTTCACCCACAGCCCCTAGGGCAGGAAGACTGTTGCGAACCAGGAGACTTCAGCCGAGTGGAGAGTGTGGGATGTGCTTGAACCAGCCTTGGCTGCTCTCACAGCTGGCTCTGGCTCCGCTCCTCCCCACCCACGGGCCCTGGGACACAGTGACCGAGTATCTCCACACCAGGTGTGCAGTCCCACCCTCCCCTGCCTGCCAGCGCACGGGAAGGGTTTGTCACCGGGGCGTAAAGCAATACCAGGTGCTGCCTGCCCGCCTGCTGGTACCGCAGCACAGCTCCCACCCAGCTCCTGGGAGATGGCTGGAGCCAGGAGCGGCGTGTACGAACACAGACCCGCTCCCTCCGCCCACGCGCGTGCCGGCGCACACCCAGAGCATGCCCCAGGTGAACCCGCCCCTCCAGCTGTGCCCAGGCGTGGGAACATCTGCACGCTCCGTGTGCGCCATCGCCGCCGGCGAAACAGCTCCGTCCCCAGCTGAGCCTCACCTGAACATTTCAGTTACTTCTCCCTTTGCCAAGGCCACAAGAAGCGGGAATCCGATGCAGGCGGGGACCAGGTACAGCAGAGCAGGCTGTGGGGGAGAAAAACAACTGTTAAACCAAACCACAAATCACCCCTAGGGAGAAGTGTGAGGCGAGCTGGCCCTGTGCCCTCTGCACCCACTGTGTCTGTCACAGCACTGCACAGAACACAAACACCCCAAAAAGCAGCTTTGAGAGTCAAGTCAGAGCTACACCAGCACAAAATTAGATTGGATATCAGGAGAAAATTCTTCCCTGTGAGGGCAATGAACCACTGGCACAGGTTGCCCAGAGAAGCTGCGGCTGCTGCATCTCTGAAAGTGTTCAAGCCTAAGTTGGACAGAGCTTGGAGCAGCCTGGTCTACTGGAAGGTGTCCCTCTCTATGGCAGGGGGTTGGAATGAGATGGTCTTTGAGGTCCCTTCCAATCCAAACCATATTGGGATTCTGTGAAAATCCTTGCCGTGAGGTCCCACTGGGCGAAAAACACACTGAGGGCCCCTGTGCAGACCATGCCATATGGGCCCCCAGGGCCCCCTGCAGCACAGCCAGGGGATGTTCAGGGCAGCTTGGCTGCAAAGAGCCAGAAACCACAGGGCAGCACAGCTGAGGGGCTGCTGTTGAAAATGCAGGATCTGTGCCCCAAACAGGTCTCTGCTCCAGCCAGGCACACAAGCTTTGGGCAGGGAAAAGTAGAGGCAGGCACTGGAAAATCAAAGCCAAGAGAAGGAACACATCCTACTTTTTCCTGGCAGGATGCAGGAACCTCGTGGCCAAGCTGGCCTGACCCTCTTGGACGTACATCTGTGGGGCATAGCATGGCAGAGCTCACCTGGGCGTGCTTGAAGATGTGCATGATGAATATGGTGAGGCCCAGCCCGAAGATGTAGGCCACAAAGCTGGTGTAGAAATACGTGTGCGTGTTCTTCTTCAGGCTGCAGGGAAAGGGAAGAGCCCAGTGACCTCGGTTCTGGAATGCCAGTGGCCAAAAATGGAGTTGGCCCAGTTCTCTCATCCATCTGCCACCAACACTGGGGTGTGGGGAGCAATGCTCTGCCTCTGTAGTCCCCGGGGCCATGGGAGCAGTGTGGGACTTGAGGGAGTGACACCCAGGTTAGGGGCTGGAGAAGGGAAGGAAACAAGCAATCCTGCTGCTGGATGGTGACTGGGAGGGGAGGAATTGGTACTGGGACCCAGGGAGAGGGTCTCAGCAGGTGCTGTTTTATCACAGGGCAGGACATGGGAACTGGGATTCCCAGCAGGTGCAGGCAGGATGTGGGTAGCAACACCAGGAAGAGCTGGCACAGACCAAAAAGTCTGTGCAACAGGAGTGGGGCCACACCACCGCAGTCACACGGAGAGCCCCGTTCCCTGGAGCCCTTCCGTGTGGGACAACTGCTGCAGCTCGGCCGTAGGTGCAGCTCCCCTGCGTGGGAAGGAGCTGCTTCCTCCAACGTCAGTGGCAACCTGGAGGCAGCCAGCACTGCCAGGCACTGATTTGCATCCACCCGAGCACTTCCCAGGTGCCAGCACACCCGGCTGTTTCCCATGCTGTCCCGGCTTCCTCTCGCTGCCCTCCCCTCCTCGGTTCCAGGGAGCTGGGGAGGCTCCCCAGAGCTGTCACATGCTGCTGCCCCCACCCCCATCCCCGTGCTGCCAGTCCCACAGCAATGTCTGAACTCAAACCACTCACCCCAAACACCCCACAGAGCCAGCACTGCTCACCTCTGCTCTTCCAAGATCTTCTCCTTACGCCCCCCTCATCCCAGGTCCCCACGCCCAGCCCTGGAGGGGAGCACATGACTGTGCTTCTGGCTCCCCCTTCCCCTTTTTCCTCTACAAGAGCAGGTCAAATATGCTGGAAGACCCAACCTGCCGGAGACCCTTCCCTGCCACCCCCTCACCTGATGTCAAACCGCAGCAGCAAGGCAATGAAGATCCCTGCGGGGAGAAGGGAACAATGAGGGGCCGGAGGAGCAGAGGAGGCTGAGGCAGGGCAGGACCCGCGGCGCTCCGCTGCCGTGCCTGGGGTGACAGTGCCCTCTCGTGGCACAGGGCACCGGGACAGCACCCGGACCTGCTGGGAGACCTCCAGCTCCATCAGGAGCTCCATCCAGGGCTCCAGCGTGGACAAGGGCAGAGCGAGGCACCCGCTGAGCTCCCCGCAGCCCCCTCAAGGGATCCCAGTCCTGTCCCCCCCTATTCTGCCCTCACCTGGAATGACAATGTCTCCCAGACCCAGCATGGCAAAGTTGTCGGCTTCCAGCCCCTTCTCCAGCAGGTCCTGAGGGAAAACCACTGCAAGGAGCAGACAAAGGCACAGTGAGTGGGAGTGTCTCTGCTGCGCAGATCCCAGGCCCAGTGGTCCTGGCAAATAAGGACCAGAGCAGAATAGGACCCCTGTTCCTGCCCTCAGCCCCCTCCTCCCTTTGTTCTCCTTCCTGGGACAACTCCTGGATCAGAAACCATGGAGTTCACAGTCAGTGCTGTGTGCAGGTTTCAACCACAGCTCCTAGGACCCAAACTACTGTGTGCTCCACTGCAGCACCAGTTCACCCTTCCAGCTCTTTTGAGGGTCTGTGGGGCTTCTTTTGTGCTGTGGGGTTTTCTTTTGTTGCTTTGTTTTGGATTTTCTTTATGAGCAGGTGAAATTGTCCGCTCTGGGGGTGCAGACTGACCCAGACAGATCAGGGCTCTGCAAACCATCTCTCTCCAGAGACCTGCCCTGGCTTGCGGTTGGTCAGTGACAGGGAGTCTGAGGGGTCACTAGCAGAAAAGCTTCCTGCACACACCCCCCACTCTGAGCCATCTCCAGGGGTGGAGGGTGGACGGGGCAGGGATAGCAGCAGAATGGACCCAGGGAAGATCAACTCACGTTTTATTGGGGCCTCAAATGATTTGGCAACCGTCACCATCACATTGGTGCCAAAGACCTAGGGGCAAGCAGAGGAGTCCAGGGTGACCACAGCTGCACAGGAACACACACACACACTCAGCTACAGCCTCACCCCAGGGTCAGGAGTGGCCTCAGCAGCTGGAAATAGCTAAAAGATGCCAAAATGTGGGCAGAGGAACCCTGCAAGTGAGCCCACTGCCCAGGGGAGGGGATACAGCATGGCCCTTGGGGAGGTGGCACATCACAGCTATCCTGCTCTCAGAGCAGCACAGGGAGAGCACTCACATGGCAGAGCTGCTGCCCACCCCCAGCCCTGTGCCTCGGTTCAGCTCTAATTAGTGGGCTCTGTCAAAAGTCCAAAAGGAGGATCCCAGCCCAGGAGCTTCCAGCAGTGACAGGAACAAGTGTCAGATCTGCTGTGGATTGCTCTGAGGTCATTTACTTGCACAGCCCTATCAGCTGTAAACACTGGCAGCGTTTGGGGGGTGGACTGTAAACACCGAGGGCAGCCACCCTGATCTCTGCTCCTCTCTACCTCCAAGCCTCCAGTCCAGCAGGCACAAAGAACAGGTTAGCACTGGGTGAGCAAGACCCTAGAGCCAAGGATTAAAGGGAAACTTTAAAGCATCAGATTAACTCCCATAAGGTGCAGCAAGCTCTGGGCGTTGCCGTGGAGCGACAAGGACCCCATAGTGGGACTGGGGAAAAGCACCACATGCAAATTCACCCCAAGACTATGTGGGGGCAATAGCATTGACCCACTGAGCAGATCTCCTTCCTTCTTGAAACCTTCCTGGGATCTCACTGTGACTAAACATATGCTAAGATCCAAGTGACTGGTCACTGCAGAGAGGCACAACAAGAAGGTCTCCACTTCAAGACAGCCCTTCCATAAGGCTCTGACAATACTCTGATCTCCAGGGAAGCTGAGGTGGGAGACAGCCAGCAAGTGGAAACAAGTGAGGGGCAATCTCACTGTCTCCAAAGCATTGGGAAGACACTCACATACCAAGCAGGGCATGAGGCACCAGGTGTGCTAAGGCAGAAGGCTGAGTCCTCTCCAGCTGAGCTGTGTGGAGGAAGTGGCCCACAGGCTAAAAAACCACAGAGCCCAGACTGTTAACGAGCCTGTGAAACAGGGGCAGCACCAGCCAGTAGCCAGGCTTAAACAGGGATTACTCAGGCAGCTGCAGAGCTGCTGGACAGACCTCAAGGTATACAAGCCTCTCAGACATCTGGAAACATGGTGATTCAGAAGGTGGAGGCAGCAGGAAGGGCTGGGGAACGTGGACGTTACAAGGAGAAATATTCACCCATGGCTGGAGGGGAGCACACGACTGCACTCCTGCCTTCCCCTTCCCCTTTTCCTCTACAAATGTAGCTCAAATACACTGCAAGAAATAAGGAAAACCTCAAAATGAAGAAGTCAGAGTGCGGCACTGGCTGAGGGAAAGACACTGGAAGCATTCCAGGGTCTGATCTCCTCTGTGCAAGGGAACAGAAGGACACTAATGACACTGGCAGATGACAGAGCTGGGGCACAGCTCATACAAGCAGGATCAGTGTGCCCCAGAGCAGCCTCCAGCCCACTCAACAGCTCTGTCAGGCACTGGGAAGACCACAGTGGGGAATTCAGAACCGGATATAACACACATCAAGTATGCCACAACAACCCTGATGATGTCCCTGCCAGCCCTGGGCTCTCTGAGCCAGAGGTTAAAAGAAAACCCATTTGCTGAGCCACGTTCTGCCACTGTGGATTCTGTCATCAACCCCACCACACTCCTCTGGGCTGAGAAAGTGGAAATGCTGACTGCAAACGTGCGTCCAGCCAGCGTGGTGCCTCTAGGGAGGCGTAATGCCCGGCACGTGCTTCCAACAATGCCCTGTGGAACGCGCCCATTTACCCAGAACACATCGTAGATGAAGAGGCCCCCAAGCAAGATGCAGCCGGTGCTGACATTGTTCAGGTGCAGCAGCTCCACCCCGTTGAGGGAGAACGCCAGCCCGAAGAGATTGTTGGCAATCCAGTGCTGAGGAGGACAGGAAAAGGAGATTTGGGTCCCACTGCTCACGGGACCCCCACCTTGAACAGAAAGGGGTCCGTGTCCGATCCAGCCCCGTCCCCAGCTGTGCCTCGCTCACCTTTCTCAGCAGGTACCAGACCCCCACAACACTGCTCAGGGCCAGGCACACGAGATCCTTGGTGTCAAACTCGTAATTCACTATTTCTGCAATAAAACAGAGAAGTCAGATTTCGGGCAGGAAGGGCAGCTCCCCTTCCCGCGCAGGGCCGAGATGAGCGACTCCACAGCTGGGGAGCACAGTGCTCACATCCCACAGAGTGCTCACGTCCCAGACAAGGGGACTGTACCCATGGGACGCACGTGCAAACCACCTGTGAGCGAGCAGCCAGGCCCTGGAAAGCCTAGACCTTCTCCTCCAGCCAGACTCTGCACATGGACAGCATCCGTGATCCTGCTGTCAATAAGGAAATTGGATTCAGGCACTGCCTAAAGCAGTGAGAGGCGAATCTTCTCCCTCTTCCTGTGCCAGTTCACCCCTGCTGGTATCACCAGAGGTACTCCCTCGCCAGTAAAGCTAGTGGGCAAGATACTTATAGAAGCATCTTCTACCAGTGCAAAGATCTCAGTCAGAATAAGGCAGCACAAAAGAGCTGGCACTACACTATGCAAGGAGCTTAAGCAAGGCTGTGCATTTAACAGCAGCCACAGCTCCATCCCTACAGCACTACAAGAGGTGTTTCTGGGGTCTCACTGCCAGCCAGAGGCAGCACAGAGGCAGAGTGCCAGCCCAGCTCTGCAGGGACACACAGGGCTCACACTGGCTATGGAAGCACAGGGGGGAGCAAGAGGAGAGTCTCGGAGAAGGTTGTTTCAATGGGCTAAAAGTCAGAAGACAAAAAAAAAAGAAAAAAAAAACAACAACCCCAACAGTAAAAGGCAGAAAACATTCAGGCTCCCCTGAGAGACCGGCGAGCCAACGTACCCTCCTTGCTCTCCCCGGAGCCCTGGGTGAAGAGGAGCTGGTACTGTTTGTTGGGGAAATTTGCAGGGAAGAATCTGTTCATCATGGGGCTGAAACGAGAGGTGTAGAGAAGGGCAGTTCGACAGAAACCCTGCAGGACGCGCTGCCCGGCACCTCTGCGTGTGAGGGGGCCCCATACCCCCTCCCCAGACGGGGAAACGCCACATTCTGCCCCATCAGGGATGGGCAGGATCCACAGCCACACACAGGAACTCATCCTCCCCAGAGGCCTGACCTGCCCATAAATACTCCAGGGTAACAGGACAGAGCAGCACCTGCAGAAAGGGAGGGCCCGCCCCAGACCCCACAAGGGCCCTGTGGCCCCCTGGGCACCCAGCACTGCTCGGGCCACCACTGCACAGCTCTGCCAGAGCACGGGAAAGCTCTTGCCCAGCGCCTGTCTAGGGAAAGCATCTGGTCTCCAACACCCCAGAGCTCAGGAAACAGGAAACCAGTTTGGCTTTTTCAGTTACTGAAACAGCCTGAGCTTTCAACACCTCGTGCCACGCATCAGTGCGAGAGGACAGGGATGTTCCTGTGAGCTCCAGCTGCCTGTGTCACCCATCCCATAAAGGGCACGTGGGTGCTGAGGAGCTCTCCCCTCCACAGGGCAGCAAGGACTATGCCAAGGGAGGGCTAGGTTGGATAAAAAGTGATCATGGAAGTGATCACGGCCCCAGGCCTGCCAGAGCTCAAAGAGCATTTGAACAATGCTCTCGGGAACACGGTGGGATTTTTGGCGTTGTCTTGCGCAAGGTCCAGCAAGATGGACTCCATCCTTGTGGGCCCCTTCCAACTCAGGATATTTTATGATTCTAGGCCACAGCAGCTCTTCAGGGTGAGCTGGCCTTGTCCCATGATGGTAACCACTCACACCTCCACAAGCTCTCTCAGTGATGCCGTACAAGGTACCGGCTCACTGGCACCTCAGGGCTCTTGTTCCCCCACAAGGAAGGGTTCACAGCATGATCTGGCCCTTCCCACCACTAAGGGACAATACCCTAAGAGGATGGGCCAATACCCTAAAGACCTGGCTCTGCTGCAGGGCAGTGGTGCTCAAAAACCCCACAACAAGCTGAACTGAAGCCTCGAGCAGCCCTGCCCCAGTTACACCCGTCCCTGCCGTGTACCTGATGGTGTGGGACAGGGCCAGGATCCCCAGCACGAAGAAATACATGGAAAGCAGAAGATTGATGTACTCTTGAGAGAATATCTGCAAGACAAACCCAGAGAGGCGTTAGTTACCGCAGCATCCTCCCCATCTTCATGTTTCTATCAGCAGCTGCTGTGTCAGTGCTCCAGGGAGATGAGAAGAATAGCTGGAATAACCCAAATTCCTGTGCGCTGAGGGGAAATTTGTTGGAAATAGCCATGTGCTCAGAGAACAAGCACAATGGGCCTGCGAGCTATGGTGCATCTGTGAGCTGCTCAGGTCAAAAAATAACTCCAGTGCTGCTGAAAGGAGGCCAGAGCTTCCTCCATGGAACAGGGAGCGAGGCACCGCTCCCGGGGCTGCCCCAGCCGGCAGGAGCAGCAGCATCCCCTGCCCTAATTAAATGGGGTGTTATCAAAACTTCTGCCCTCCAACACTCAGACCTCCTTACTGAATCACATCCCTACAACCCATCATGGGGGGACCCTGGGGTCCTCCGTGCTCTCCTGGAAGGGGGATCCTGGAACAGGAGAGCACACGGCTCATCGAAGATATTAAAAGGAAGAGCCACTGGTCAGAGCAACTTCGGCAGGGCCACACTGCACACTCAGTGTTTCTTCTCCCAGTGTCTTCATCCCAGCCAGAAAAGGTACTTGAGGAGGTGGGCCTTGAGCTGTGAGCTGCAAGGAAGGGCTGCAGGATCCTTCTAGCAGCCAGAGGGGCCTGGCAGCAAGATCTGGTGGCTGCTCCATCAGGAGAGATTCAGCAGATGCTTGGCTTTGCCACTGGTGACCTAAGAGGAACTGCAGCCCAGGTGACCACACAGGCCAACCTGCATTCCTGGGAAAGCAGGGCTAGAGAGAAAGATGGTGCTACAGAGGCCTAAGCCTGGCTGCTGCAGCAGAGCTGAGCTCTGTGGCTGTGCAGGCTGTGGCATAACCTCACCTTCCAGAGCAGTGGCCACCCAGGACCACCCTGGAATGGACCTCCACAGCACAGCCATCGGCCCACGAGGCTGCTTGAACCAGGGCAGGAGCCCAAAGCTGCTGTGTGGTCACTGCCATTGGCAGAGGAAGAAATGAACTGCACCATTCCCAGCTCCTCACCTTAACCCTCACCTCCCGGGCAGCCAGGAGCACCCTGGCACCTTGCAGGCATCCCAGAATAGCACAGCTGGAAGCTGCCACTCTGTGCTGCAGCCCTGTGGCTCCTCAGGCCCTCTGGGAGCTCAGCCACGTGTCAGACCTGCATGGGCAGCCCAAAGTGCTTTAGGCCAAAGCACCTCCATGGGGCCAAAAGCACCTGCTGCTGGGAGCTCCCATCCGTGACTCAGGTCGCCTGACTCTGCCCGTGGGCTCTGCATGTCTAAAAGACCTCACCTGGTCACAGAGGGGCTCCCCCAGGCCTGCAGCAGACACGGCTCCAGGAGCACAGCACAGAGGCAGCAGCATCCACCCCTCAGAGTCCCTGGCACCCTCTGGCTCCAGCTTGTGCCCCATCAGGTTGGCCCAGGGAGGCAGGAAGAGCTCAGGGCTGCGTTTGCTTCCGGGCAGCTCTCCAGAACCAACCTGTGCACAAACAGGCTCCGATTTCCTCCAAGCTGTGACAATTCATGCAAGAACTGACGTCCTCCTGCACGGTGACACCAGAGAGCTCGAGCTGTGCAGCCACCGCGGGCCAAAAACGGAGTCAGCCCCGTGCTGGGAGCTCCTGCCAGGCACAGCAGCACGGCTGGCCCTGGTTCCAGTGCCACTCACTTACTTTGAAGAAGAGGTAGAGCCCCAGGAGGGTGCAACTGGCAACAATGGGAAAGCGAGCAGCGTCTCGGCTGGTGATGGTCTCCGGCATCTCCGAGGAGTTCTGGGGAGAGAAGGACAGGACAGCAGTGGATCAGCCCCTGCTCTGGCTTCACACCTGACACAACAAGAGGGGCTCTGTGGGGGTTTCGAGAGGGACAAGGCAGTCTCTGGTGCCTGCTGTAGGTGGAGGTGAGGCTGCACCACAGGCACTTCTCCTTCCCGGGGCAACCACAATTCACTGCTTTTGTCCTCTTGGAGAAGGGAAAAAACCCTGTGCGCCTTTCTCCCCTGCCCAGAGGGGAGCTGGGCTCCCTCTCTGCTCACGCCCAGCCGGCCCCATCTGTGCCACCATCTGTATCACCCTCTGCACGAGCGTCTCTCCAGACACCTTCTCGTCCCTCACCCCGCCCTCGGGACACTCCTCGTGCTCAAAAGCCCCAGATTTATAAGCTTCTTCCGAGACATCTTCACACCAGCTGAACCAGCCCCTTCCAAGCCATTCCCCACAGGAGACCTTCAGCTCTCAAAGGAGTTGGAGGGCCTGTTCCCAGCCCAGCTGGCGGCTGCTCAGAGATTTAATCTTGCCCAGGCAAACACCTGAGGCCAGCACAGACCGAGGGCACCTCAGCAGAAGCCCTCGTGCAGCTTGTCACGCTGTGCCCAGTGGCACAAGGGTGCCCAAATTCCTACTGCGTGAAATGAGAATCACCCCCACCTCTCCAGACCCCGGCCAGGCCCTGCTCACAGTCCCCATCTGCCTGGGCTGCCAGGAGCCTCCCTAAAATCAGCTGAACCCCCTGATGTGAGGCTTAAGGGCACACAAGGAGCTTTTAAAAATAGCAGTAGAACAGACTGTGTAGAACAGTCCTTCCTCCTGGGCTGCAGGAGCCCGAGTTTGGGGATTTCAGTCCAGCACAGTGCAGCAGGAGGGGCTGCAGGGACAGCACGGCGTGTGCGGGCAGCAGGGCAGCCCCGGACCAGCCTCGGTGCTGCGGGGCGTGTGGGGGGGTGGGGGGGGCAAAGCCACACACGAATCCCCCCAGCACAGCTCCTCTGGCGGGGAGACAAGGGACGGTTGTGTTTTGCACCACTTGAATTGATCGGGGCTGGAGCAGCCCCGGGGCACGCCAGCTCCCTCCCCGGGGGTCCCCCGCCTCTCCAGGCCAACCAACGGCCCCGGGGGCGGGCGACACGCAGCTGCCGATCCGCCCGAAGTGGCGGGGGGGAGGCCTTGAGGGAGGGGAGGGGGGGGGGCGAGGCCTACAGGCCCGTCCGCCCCGCGGGGGGCCGCGGGGGTACCTTGCTCTTGGCGCAGCTGACGGAGCGCAGCGCCCCGAAGAAGATGGGCAGCAGCGCCATGAGGACGAGGCTGCCGTAGGCCAGCGCCATGCCCTCGGGGGTGGCGGGCGGGCGGGCGGCCCCGGGCGCGGCCCCGGCGGCGCTGCCGTTGTGCGCCGCGGGCTCCTCCATGGCGGCTGCTCCCACCGCGGTCCGCGCCGACACGTCCCCCTTACCGGCCGGAAGTGCGTCACGGCGCAGCGGCGCTGAAGCCGGACACGCCCCCCCCCGCCGTTTGCCAGGAGAAGGGCAGAGCCCGGGAATCTGCCAGGGAACCGCCGGGGATCCCCCCGGGAACCCGCCCGGGAACCCCCCGGCATCCACCCGGGATCCACCCGGGAACCCCCCGGAACCCACCCGGGAACCCACCCGGGAACCCGCCCGGGATCCACCCGGGAACCCACCCGGGACCCCCGCTCCCAACGGGGCTCTGCCTCCCGGCCCGCCCCTCCCTGCGCACGCCCCGCCGTGTGGCGATGCCCAGGGGGGTCCCGGCTCCCTCAGGGGAGACCTCATCACTCTCTGCAGCTCCCTGACAGGAGGTTGTAGCCAGCTGATTCTATGGTTCTATGATGCCATCAGCCTCCCGGGCTGCCCTTCCCTCCAGCCCTGGGGTTCCCTGCCCTTGGCTGTTCTCCAAGGGCCCACCCCTCCTGTCCTTGGGAATTCCACCCTGACCTCTCCCAGCCCACCCCAGCAGTCACGCAGGCAAGAGCCCCCTCTCTTAAAAACGCCTCGTAAAGGGCAGGGAATTCTCCCCTCCCCCTGGACCAGGGCCAGGGCTCTGCTGGAAAATTGGCTGAAACGTGTGTTTTCCTCGCAAATATTCCCAAGCTGCTGGCAGCCCAGCTGTGCCACCGAGCCTTCTCCTCCTCCTCCTCCTCTTCCTCCTCACTGGGGCGAGGGTTCTGCTGAGAAGCAAAAATTGCTGAAGGTTTGGGCACAGTAAATTTGTGCTGCCCCAAGTTTAGATCCGAGCCGTGGGCAGGGGATGGGAGCACAGCAGGGATTAAAATGCAGGTCTTTAATGTTTTAAAAATATTTTCTTTCTTTCTTTCTTTTTTTTTTTTTTCAAGTGAAAGGAGTCTATTTCAGGAGCGGGGTGATTCATAGTTCCGTGTTTCAGGCGGAGGGCAGATGGGAAGGCCTCCCGGGAGCCCCTCTCTGCGGGGCTGGCATCCTGCCTGGGGTGCTGCCCTCTCCCTGTCGCTGCTGGTCCCACAGAGGAGCACAGGCAGCAGCAGGCAGCGTGCCAGCACACACCCCGCCGTGCCCCACCCTGCTGCCTACAGTGGTCCCTCCTGGCACGGCATGGACTGGCACAGCACAGCTCCTGGCCCCCTCACTGACCCCCTCACAGACCCCTCTGGGTGCCCACCCTGTCCCTAAACCCCAGCCTGGCTTGGGAATCCTCACAAAGTGGCTGTTCAGGGAGAGCCGGGCAGTCCAGGGCTGTTGTCCCTCCGTGGCCACGTCCTGGCCAGGATCCAGCGGGGCTCCTGGTCCCGGGCAAGTGGCGAGCAGGGCACCGGGGGGAATGGCCACGCAGGGACAGATGGCACTGGAACCGATGGCCACCCAGGGAGGGATGGCACTGGGACGGGTGGTACTGGGTTGGATGACACGGGGATGGATGGATGGCCACCCAGGGAGGGATGGCTCTGGGATTGATGGCCACCCAGGGACAGATGGCACTGGGGCCAGTGGCCACCCAGGGGTTGGGTGGCACTGGGATGGATGGATGGCACCAGGATGGATGACCACCCAGGGAGCGATGGCACTGGGACAGGTGGCCACCCACCCACAGATGGGACTGGGGCCCATGGCCACCCGGGGGCAGATGACACTGGGATGGATGGCACTAGGATGGATGGCCACCAAGGGATGAGCAGCACTGGGACTGATGGCCACCCAGCAGTAGATGGCACTGGGATGGATGCCACTGGGGCCAATGACCACCCAGGGAGGGATGGCACTGGGATGGCTCTGAGAGCACTTGCTGGAGGGGCCGGTGCCAGCACTACCTGCCCCAGGTGTGGGCCCAGCTGGGGGCCACAGGCAGTCCCTGGACACCCCCCCCAGCCTCCTCCTTCCACCCTCCCTCTGTTTCCCAGCCCCTCGCCGTGGCTCCCCTTGGCCTCTCCTCCCACCCTCCGCATTTTTCTGGGTTTGAGCTCATTCTTTCCACTCCCCTCTCTGCCTGCTGCCAACTTTCCATCCCGTGGCCTCCCCCGCCGCCTCCTGCCACAGGGAAACGCTGGCTGCAGCTGCGGGAGGGGACCAGCAGCAGCAAGGAGCCCCTGTCCCAGGGGTGCAGCCCTCAGCCCCGGCGTGGCTGACGCTGTGTGAGCCACAGCATCGCCTCCAGCAGCACCAGGAACCGGCGTGCCGGGAGCTCCAGGGCGGATCGGCTGGAGCAGAACAGCAGCAAGGAATGAGCAGCAATGCCATGGTCACCAAGCAGCACGGAAAAAAAGCTTCCGAGGACAAAGCTGGCAGGGAGAAGCCCTCACTTGGGGTTGCACCTCTGGAGAGCTGTTTTCCCACGGGGGAAGGGCACTGCCCCGTTCCAGCATCCCGTTTGTGCCGGTCACAGCCAGTGGTTCCCCACGCTCTGGCCACAGAGCGAGTGGAAACTCCTGACCCGGGTGGGAGGGCACTGCTGATCCTCCCTGGCCCTGGGCCCGGGGTGCTGAGCAGGTTTCCGTGTGGCATCCTGGCTGCCTAAAAACAGGCAGAGCCCACGCAGCTCCAGCATCAACCCCCAGGGTGCCCGGGGTCGCTCGCTGCAGCCAAGCACATCCCTTCCTGCCCGTGTCATCCTGCTCAGCCCCTGCTCCCTGCCCCTTCCTAGGGCACCAGGAGCCACTGAGTGCCCAACTCCCTGCCCTGGCTGTGGCTCCCCCAGTGCTCAAATGCATGAAAACTGCAGCTCGGCAGAGCTCAGCCCTTCCCAGAGGGTTTTCCAGACTTGAATGGAGGCTGGGAGATGGAAGGGAGCTGGGGGCTTCTGCCCTCACAGGGGATGATGCTGGATCACTGGGTGAGGAATGGGGACCTCCACCAAGGGTGGCCAAAGGAAGCCCCAGACAGAGGCTCTCCCTGTCCCAAGATACTGCAGCTAATGGAGATGGAGCTGGCCAAGGCCTGGCTAGAGCAGGAGGCAGATGCTCTGCCCTGGCCACAGGTAAGGAACAGAGCTTCAATCCAGCCACGTGGCTCTGGGACATGGCTCCCCAGGGCAGGGACCCAGCAGAGACCAGCACCTCCCTGCTGTGATTTATTCTGCAGATCGAGGGTTTCCCCATTGCACCAGTACAGAGACAGCACAAAACCCTCCATCCGAGAAACACTGGTGTCAGGGACACATGGCACAAAGCCCTGGCACAGGAGGGCTGGAATGCTGGGCAATGCTGCTGGTGTTCCCCTGTCCCCTCCTCCCAGCCAGGCTCCACGATGTCCGAGGTGGACACTGCTATGGTGCTCTTGCCAGTCCCTATGCCCTGCAAAGGACGGGCACCACAAGCAAGACCTGCCATGCTCCTGGCAGCCCCCAGCCCCACACTGAGGCATGGGCACCCCTCACCTACGGCTCCCTAGGAGCAGCTGGGATCCAAAATCCCACCACCCCAAGCGCAGGTACCTGTCCCACCCTCCGCTCCATGGACTCCGTCCCACTTGTCCCCTCTCCCGGAGAGGAAGCAGCCAGATCCACGGCACCTCAGCAACCCTCAGCACTGGTGAAAACAGCTCCATGTCCTCAGCATAGCTCCAGTCCTGTCTGGGCTCTCCATGGAGCCACTGGCCACGCTGCTGGAAGAGAGGAGAGTCCCAGCCGGCGTGTTCGGAGGGACGGGATGGCGGCTCTCAGAGCACAGACAGGTCGTGGCAGGACTTGGAGCGGACTTTGAGGGCCCCCTTGCTGCTGTTCCTGGCCACCAGCCTGTCGAGGAAGTGCCGGGCTCTCCTGCTGAGGCTTTCCTTGTGCTTCTGGCCGGGCGCAGGGTGCGGGTGAGACTCCTTTGCCCCGCGGCGCAGGCGGATCTGCCGCACCACCCCCTCGAAGAGTTCGTCCACGTTGTGCTGCAGAGCCGCCGACGTCTCGATGAACTTGCAGTCAAACACGGCGGCACAGGCCCGGCCCTCTGCAAGGGAAGGGCAGGGAGGGGGCACGGCCCCACTGGCACCCCGGGCGCTGGGGGACGGGCAGTGCCACACGCGTGGCAGCAGCTGCACATCCAGGGATGAGGGGACAGATGTGGGGGAAGCAGCTGGGCATGGATCCCACTCCCCCCCAGGGGGGTCCTCACCAGCCAGACCCCTCATTGTCCCCTCACCTTCGACGGAGACCTCACGGCACCGCACCAGGTCGGTTTTGTTCCCCACCAGGATGATGGGGATGTCCTCGGCCTGGCGCGCCCGGCGCAGCTGGATGCGCAGCTCCGAGGCGCTCTCGAAGCTGCCCCGGTCGGTGATGGAGTACACGATGACGTAGGCGTTCCCCACCTGCAGGCACTGGCGGTGGCTCCGGCTCTCCTCACCCTGCCACCGCGTGGGGAACAAGATGTCACCGCTCTGCAGGGGCTGCTGGCAGCTGTGACCACTGCCAGAGGACAGCAGAGCAGCCCGGCACTGACGGGACCTGCCAGCACGCCCCACCAACCCCTGCACTGTGGGGAGCAGACATGTGATCCTATTACAAAATGCAGATTAAAAGCTCTTGATTTTGGGGGGTGTTCGAGAGTTTCCTTTTCTATCAGCGACAGACTGGGGCTGTGAGCTCAGCTCGGTGTAGGGAGCTGAGGCTGTGTCTCCTGGGGCCTTGCTGGAACGTACAACAAAGGTGTTGTGGGAGCTGCACCCCATATGAGCCAGGCACCAGGAGCTGCTGGACAGGGTGGGAATAATCCATAGGGGAACGAAATGGCCATTGTCGGGGTGTTAAGGTACTGGGGCATCTGCAGGCAAACACAGCCCCAGCCCATATGAGTGCTGCCCTCCTGTCCACAGCCTGGGCACTGGCTGCTCCATCCCTGCTCCTGGGGACTGGTGGCACTCACAGGAACTCGGGGCCCTGGCATGAAGGAAAGGAGGGAGGCATTTGGAGGGAGGCAGTGACAGCAGCGCTGGCATTTCTGCCCAGGAGGTACCTCACGTGCTGGGCAGGAGGAATGCCCTGTGCCAGGCTCTCAGGGCCACCACTCTGCTCTCTGAAGCATGTGTCCTGGCTGGTGGCCCTGTCTCATGTGGATTTACCCAGTTGGCTCCTTCAACCCCATTCCCAAACCAATTCCGTGTCTTCCAAAGCGGGCTGGCACCACAGTCCTTCCCCACAACCCACTCTTCATCACCACATGCCCACCCCTTATGTGAGAGGTCCCTATGCCCTCACACTGGTGAGAACATGGCAGGCAGCCCCCCCATGCCAGGGAGGGGTGGGCACAGAGCTGGGCAGAGATGTGACCCCAGCCTGTGTGGCCCCTGCTCTGCAGTGAGGGCAGTGGTAAGCCCTGGACATGGCCGGGGAGCCCCAGGTTGCCCCTTGCAGTGCTCAGAAGCCCCAAAACAGCTGCTGTGCTCATACAATGTCCCCTGGGCACATCCCTGCTCGCCCAGCCCCCCACAGCCCCCGGCCCCGCCGTACCCGCTGCTCCGGCTCCCAGATGTCCAGCACCAGCAGCGTGGTCTCCTCTCCATCCACGGTCAGCGTGCGCTCGTACGCGGCCTCTGCGGGACACCGGGAGAGCACTGCCCGGACAGCCGGGCCCCGGGCTCCTCTCTGCCTCGCACACGGGTCTCTCCCACCACAGGGTGTCCCGCGGGGGGTGACCCTCCGGCAGATCCCCCCACCAGACACCTACCTCCGTGCTGCTCCAGCAGGTCCCGCTCCTGAACGCCAGCGAAGAGATTGACCAGGCTGGTCTTGCCGACGCCGGGGTCACCCAGCAGCACCACCCGGTACCGGGGCTCCCGAGGGCCGGAGGAGCCCGAGGAGTCGGAGGACCAGCTGCCGCGGGGGACCCTGCCGCCCGGCTCGGAGGCGGTGTGGCCGAGCTGGGGGTGACTGGGCTCGCCCCGCGAGGTGGCCCCAGTGCCCCCCGGCCGCGGGAGCGGGGTGCTGGCCCTCCGCCGCAGCGGGCTCCTGTTCCCGGGCTGCGTGTTCAGGGTCATCACCGGCACCGAGGGCAGAGGGGATGGACCGTGGGCGACGGGGGTGCGTGTCACCCCGAGGGGCACCGGCTCCCGGTAACTTCCGATCGCCCCGCTCCCGCTCCCGCTCCTGGAGCCGATCCCGGTCTGAACTGGCAGCAACTCGGGCACAACTTCCCCTGGACGGCCGCGCTTCGCCTGCCCCGAACTTTAAGCCCCGGGAGGTGGAGCCCCTCGCCGCGCCGGTCCCTCCCCCGCCGGACACACCCCCACCCGCACCGGCCCCGGCCCGGCCCGGCTGCCCTGTCCCGGTCCCCGAGGTCCCCGCGGGGCTTGCGGTGCCGGGGAACGGTGAATTCCCCTGGGATGCATCCCCTCGGTCCCCGGGAGCAGCGGTCGAATCGGGATGCCGCGGGATGTGCTGCTGTAGGTGGGGGCTCTGTCACGCTCCATTCCTGCGTGAGGCAGGGTCCCCCAGGTCCTCGGCCGTGCTCCTGCCGCCTCAGCCCAGGTCCGCCAAGTAAGGGGAGAGTGGAGCCCCTTCCCGGGTGATGTGCTTTGTCAGCCTGAAGCCCGGCCGAACAGTGCCATCACCAAGTCCTGGTGATGGAACTCCAGGTCAGGGTCTGTCCTGGAACTGGGGAGAGCAGGACTTGGTTTTATTTGAACTTGTGGGTTGGTCTGGCCTTTGCCAGCACCATGGCATGGGCAGCACTGCCCCAAAACGTCCCAACACCTGCCCTCTGCAGGCACTGGTCTGACCCCACGCTGGGCACAGCTGTCCAGTCCACACTGGGATGCACTGGCAGAGCCTCAGGAAACCAGGGCCAATCCCAGGACATCATGATCAGAGTACAGTGATGGAGAGACTGGGAATGACAGTAACACCTTTACTGTGCCATGAAATCACATCAGCGAGTGGACAAGGCACTGAGCAGGGCTGGGGGAAAGAAGGGTTGATGGCAACAGAGGCAGCTCGGCACCTCATCCAAGCCTGCCTCATCCGGGGCCTGGGAGAGGGACCAGTGTGACAGGAGCGGTGTCTCCTTGGCTGGGGTGCTGAGGACCACCTGGGTACCTGGTGTGCACCTGGGAGAGAGGAGAGTTAGGAGGGGCAAAGCACAGAGCAAGAACAAGCCGCTGCACTTTGACTGTTTCAGTGTGAAGAGAAGGAGGAGAAGCAGGAGTGTGGTGACTGCTCAGATACTTGGTGCTCAGAGGGGTCCTGTCCCCTGCATGGCAGCCCCGTCATCAGGGGGCACAGGGTGGGTGGAGGGAAGCCTGACTTGTGTCAGCTGTGCCACCCTTTTGGTGCCTCCAGGGTGCTGGACTGGCTTGCAGTGGGGAGGGCCCAGATGCTTGTTCTGGGACCCAGACCATGCAAGCAGCTGGGAAAGCAGGAAAACACTTTAAAATCGAGTGAGAGTTGTGCCCAGTTCCTATTCAGTGTGAACCAGAGTCCAGCCTGATCCCCAGCCACCCCAGCAGTATTTTCTCACCCCTCATGGTTTGCCCCAGCCACTCACCACTCTGATGAAAACCAAAATTGGTTCCAGCCCAAACCCTGCTCTACCACTCTCAGACCACCCTCTGCACAGCAGGCTCAGTGCTCACAGGCCTTCCTGGAGCATCAGAGCCAGGCACAACCCCTGGAGCTCTGAGAGGGAGAAGGAATGAATTCAGACACTCTCATTGCCAATCCTGAAAGACAAACATAAGTGGAGAAAGCCCCATTGGAGCAGCCAGGTACATCTGCTTTCTCGCAGCGAGGACAAGTGGGTGAGCTGGGCTTGCTCAGAGGTGTCTCATCCATCTTGTCTCAGCCCAGGACAAACTGTGCATCCAGAGAGTCCCAGCACAGGGCCCAGAGCTGCTGGTGAAGTCCGTCTGGGGCCCCTGGAATCAGGAAGATTTTTTAAGGAGGGGAAGCTGATAAGCGGACAGGAATGGGTACATGGGGGGTTACAGCCCCTCTGGGCTCCCCACACTTCCAGTGGCATGCAGGGGCACAGGGAGGGCCAGCACGAGCCCCATGCTCCTCTGCACCCTCACGTTCCCAGGACAAGCAACCCACGGCTGATTTTTCTCCTTCTGGAAAAAAATCCGATGTCTGGAAGCAAAGGGTTAATCAGCAAAACGAAGGGCTGGTGATGTCGTGTGAAAAGTTGCAGGGAGGTCAGTGGGAAAGGGCTGAGGATGGTGGAGAGGGCTCTGGCACAGGCTCCCGCCTGTCAGGGCGGGTAAGCACCAAATGCCTGACTTGTGATGTTACAGAAACTTTCCACTTGGGCCTTCCTGCTATTTTTAACTCTTCTCCCAGCCACCCTCAGTAACCCCAGCCCCACCAGCTGCCGAGGCTAATTAATTCCCCTTTTTTATCATTTTTTAAAACATTTAAAAAAATTAAGTTCCACTAATCCATCATGCAGTCGCTCTCCTCATTCTTCCTGACGCATTCCATGCCTCCATAGCTGCAGCCACATCTGTCTTCCAGCTAAAACCCAGACCCCAGCGCAGAAGATCCAGCCCCTTTTGTCACCGTGGCTCTGCTGGGTGAGTGTCTGCTCAAGCAGACGATATTTTCATGGAAATATCTGGTGTGAGCCCGGGGTGTGGAGGAGCTGGGGGCTGGCCTGCACCTGCAGAGGCAGGACACTCAGGGAAGGCATGACCCCGTGAGCAGACCCCCTGAGCACAGCCTGCCGAGCGTCACGGGGCTCTCTCCCTCCTGGCAGCTGATGAGAAGATCATCCCCGCAGAGCAAATGGGATTCCTTCTCAGAAATGGAATTGTTTGACATTTATAAGATCAACACAGTGTCTTCAACCGAGTGGGATGGAAAGCAAAGGTAACACAACTGTATAGACTCATTTCACAGTGATGTAAGCAACTCTCTTCCCAGATTATTTTCCATTGTTTTTTCCTTTCTTGGAGCTCTGCCCTCGCTGTGTCCAGCTGGATCTGCCTGCAGGTCTGCCCCACCACCCTCACCCTCTACACAGGGAGAAACCCAGTCACTGCTCATTCCACAGAGCTGGGAAACATCCCCCTGCACCATTCCTGACCTTCCCCTCAGGCGCTGCTGCTCGAACTGGCAGCAGGGAGGAATCTGTCACTGTGCCTGGTGCCATCCCTCAGAGAGCAGCTCTGGGAAGCAGAGCGGTGCTCCAGGAGCCAGCTGGAGCCAGGGACGGTATGGACGGGTGGATTTCCGCTGTTGCAGGGGTGATACTGCAGCGGGCTCGCCCTTTTGTCCCTTTGTACCCGGGGACACCCCTACAACCTATTGCCCCTCATCATCCTCTGCTCCCTGGGGACCCCTGTGGCCTCCGGACACCCCCCTTCTCCACGGCCCCGAGGATGCCGCGTATCCCTGGTCGGTCTCCACGGCGACAGCGGGCGGGCCCGGGGACCGGGCGGGGCCCGCGCTCACGGGACCGGGCGGGAGGGGCGCCCCCTGCCGGCTCCGCCTCCGCTCCGCACCGAGACGGGGCCATTGGGACGGGGCCACTGGGACTGCTTGCGGGGCTGCCGGGGCCGGGAGGGAGCAGAGGACCGGCCGTCCCGGGGAGCCCGGGGCGAGGCGGCCTCGGTGCACGGCGCCGGCGGGGATGGGCAGCCCCGCAGACTCGCTCGGCCCCACGGGCTCTCCTTGCTAATGCGAACCGTGCCCGCGGAGCGGGAGCGAAGGCCGGAGGGTGTGTGGGAGCCCGGTGCCAGGGCCCTGCGGGACCTCCGGTTATACTGGGCGGGAGCGGCTCTCCGTGCGAAGCCGCGGTGGATGGTCCTGTGGTGTTCCCCGGGCAGAGGGGCTCCGGGGCAGCGTGAGCAGGGCCCGGGGGTGTGGGACAGGCCAGCGGGAGGACAGGCCCCGGGGCAGCCCCCCGGTGTCCAGTCTGACCACAATGCCGGGACAACCCGCAGGGTCGGGAGAGGACACAATTCTCGGTCGGGCGGCAGGACCGGGACAGCCCACGGTGCCCGGTGAGGCCACAGGACTGGGACAGCCCGAAGTGCCGCTCAGCCCGCGGTGACTGGCGGGGTCGTGATGTCCAGTCGTGTCGCGGTGCCCGGTCAGCTGCAATGCCCGGACAGGTCGCAGTGCCCGGTCGGTCCCGGTGCCCTGCTGGGTCCCGGTTCCCGGTCCGTCCCGGTGCCCTGTTGGGTCCCGGTGCCCGGTCGGTCCCGGTGCCCTGTTGGGTCCCGGTGCCCGATCTGTCCCGGTTCCCGGTCGGTCCCGGTGCCCGGCCGGGCGCGGTTCCCGGTCTGTCCCGGTTCCCGGTCGGTCCCGGTTCCCGGTCTGTCCCGGTGCCCTTTTGGGTCCCGGTGCCCTGTTGGGTCCCGGTTCCCGGTCTGTCCCGGTGCCCGGTCTGTCCCGGTGCCCGGTCTGTCCCGGTTCCCGGTCGGTCCCGGTGCCCGGTCGGTCCCGGTTCCCGGTCGGTCCCGGTGCCCGGTCTGTCCCGGTGCCCGGTCTGTCCCGGTGCCCGGTCTGTCCCGGTTCCCGGTCGGTCCCGGTTCCCGGTCGGTCCCGGTTCCCGGTCTGTCCCGGTTGCCGGTCTGTCCCGGTGCCCGGTCTGTCCCGGTTCCCGGTCTGTCCCGGTGTCCGGTCGGTCCCGGTGCCCGGCCGGGCGCGGTCCCGCGCTCCCCTGTCGCCACAGCAACTGGCGGCGGCGGCGCAGCCAATGGGCGCGGCCCCCTGCGGGCTGCCCGCGGTCTCCGGGGCAACAGCGCCGCCGCCGCCTCCCCATTGGTGCCGCCCAGCGGAGGGGGCGTGGCCTGACCGGCAGAGGGTGTGGCCCGACCGGGCGGGGCGGGGCCCCACTCGCGGCACCGGGACCGCGTGGTCGCCCCGTGGGCAGCGCGTTCCCCGCACGGCGCTCCCGGACCCGCTCCCTCCGCCCCGCAGGGAGCCGAGCCCCGGGGAAACGCCGCTGAGACGGCTGGAGGGCACACATCCACGAAGGCACCGGTGTTCCCACACCGCGTGGGGCCGAGCCCCAGTGGGCGGCCCGGGGGACGTCCCGGACCAGGCTCTGCCGGGAGGACTGGGGACAGTGGGTGCCCCGGTAGCCCGGCAGGGAGGCAGGGCGGGGTCCAAGAGCAGCATCCCCGGGGTGATACTCGGTGTCGCGGGCGTTCAGAGCAGTGCCCACGCTCCCGGCGGGCCACGAGGGAGGGTGGGGGGGCTCCCGGGAGTGCGGGCGTTCGGGTCACCGGGGACACCGGGGCGCTCAGACCGGGGGGAGCAGCGGGTTCTGGCAGGAGCTGAAGCATCTCCGGGTGGCTACCGGGGGGCACGGGGTACGTGTACGCTGAAGGTACCCGGTTTCACGGGGGGTGCTGGGCTGCTCAGGGTGGGGGCAACAGGGAACCGCACGGGTGCCGTGGGGGCGGTACCGGGGGGACCGTGTTGCCGGGGTACCGGGAGGTACCGGGGCGTGCCTGGTGTACCGGGGGGCACCAGGGGGGCTACATGGGGTACCGGTGTGTGCCGGGGGGTACCGGCGGTACCGCCCTGCCATTCTCTCCAGCAACCCCTCTCTGCGGGCGCCCATTGGCTGAGAGGGATGTGCCCCCCCCGCCCGGCGGCCAATGGGCGGCGGGGGGCGGGGCCCCCCATTGACAGCCCCGGCGAGCCGGTGTTTACCGGGGGCGGCGGGGGCGGGGCGGCGGCGGCTATAAGAGCGGCACCGGGGGGCGTGCGGCTCCCGGGCTGCCCGCACCGCCCCCCGCGCACCCCCGACCCGCTCCCGGACCCGCCGCAGCCGCCCCGCGCCGTTCCTGACTGAAGCATCCGCCCACTTAACCGGGGAAGCATCCCCGGGGCGGCGGGGAGCGGAGCAACCCCGGAGCGAGGCGGAGCCCTCCAGGCGTGCAGCATCACCGAGCCGGTACAGAGAATCCCGGAGAATCCTCGAGCCAGGGCCGAACATCCCCGGGTCGGTGTGAAGCATCCCCGAGCCGGTACAGAGCATCCCAGAGCATCCTCGGACCGGTACCGAGCATCCTCGAGGTGGTTCAGAGCATTCCGGAGCATCCTCGGACCGGTGCAGAGCATCCCGGGTCGGTGCGGAGCATCCCGGGACAAGACCGCTGCAGAGCAATCTCCGAACCGGAGACCTCCGGGCCGTCCCGGGGACCCTCCGTAGCACCACCGCAGCCGCCGCCCCGGCGGAGCCGCCATGGCCCGGCCCGGCCCGGCCCGGGACACGCGCGGGGGGGCCACGGGCCACGGGGCCGGGCGAGTCACGGCACCGCCCACCCACCCACGCCCACTCCTGACACCGCCCGGGCCACCGGCCACGGGGCCGGGCGAGTCACGGCACGGCCCACCCACCCACGCCCACTCCTGACACCGCCCGGGCCACCGGCCACGGGGCCGGGCGAGTCACGGCACCGCCCACCCACCCACCCACCCACGCCCACTCCTGA
>JAYRBT010000054.1:7019387-7058854 GCA_036023395.1 Myiotriccus ornatus
TGGGGGCGGCGCGGCGCGGCGCGTAGCAGCGGGCGGAGAGGCGGCGGCGGGCAGGGGGGCGGCAGCGGGCGGGGAGGAGGAGGCGGAGGCGGCGGCGGGGTGCCCGGCCCCAGGATGGTGCAGCGCGGCCCGCGGGGCCGGGGCGCGGAGGCTCGGCGGGAGCCCTGCGCCCCGCTGCCCGCCCGCGACACCGAGCCCGCCTGGTGCAAGACGCCGAGCGGGCACATCAAGCGGCCCATGAACGCCTTCATGGTGTGGTCCCAGCACGAGCGCCGCAAGATCATGGACCAGTGGCCCGACATGCACAACGCTGAGATCTCCAAGCGCCTGGGCCGGCGCTGGCAGCTCCTTCACGACTCCGAGAAGATCCCTTTTGTCAGGGAGGCCGAGCGCCTGCGCCTCAAGCACATGGCCGACTACCCCGACTACAAGTACCGGCCTCGGAAAAAAGGCAAGGTGGGCACCGGCGCAGCCCGCCCCCGACTCCCGGTGAAGATCAAGCCCTCCGTGCTGGGCCGTGTCTCTGCCAGCCGCAGGCAGTCCGCCAAGCTGCCCACCGGCCCCGACACCCCGCAGGAGCCCGCGCCAGAGGTGCCCACTGAGGACTGCCCCGCGGAGCCCGGCACGGCCGCCTGGCACCCGGCACCCGACGGGGAGCACAGCCCCCAGGAGCCCCCGGCCCCCCTGAGCCCTGCCGCGCCCTGCCCGGAGCCAGGGACGTCCCCAGAGAGCGGGTCCCCCTCTCCCATGTCGGCTGGGTCCCCTCCCTCCTCCTTCAGCTCCTCGGATGAGGAGCTGGAGGAAGAGCTGCTGGGGGTCATGCCCGGGCGGGCGCCCGCCAGTGCCACCTGTGGTGCTCTGGACTGGTCTGTCTTCGACAAGGACCACGACCTCTTCCCGCGGGGAGTCTCCTCGCACTTCGAGTTCCCGGACTATTGCACGCCCGAGGTGACGGAGATGATAGCGGGGGACTGGCTCATGTCCAGCATCTCGGACTTGGTCTTTACCTACTGAGTCCCGCACTCTGCAGGTAACGCTTGTTTTTATTTTCACCCACAATCAGGTCAGATAAAAAAAAAAAAAAACCCAACAAAACAACCCAGGAAAAAAAAAAAAGAACAAAAAAACAAACAAACCGAAACCAGCTGTTTACATGCAGGAATCAGGTATTTTGCCTTGAAGCTGCTGGAAGGCAGAGACCTTGCTCCCCCCACCCCCCGGCACACACCCACTCCTCATCCATCCGTCTGTCTGGCCCTCGCCTTGTGCCCGTGGGACGTGTGGCCACCCACCATGGTTATTTGCCCGTGAAATGCGTCTCGTGGGGCTTTCATTGTCACACCCGCCCACTTCCCCCCGTGACCCCGGTGCTGCCGGCCATGGCTGCTCCCGGCCGCTCCCATCTCTGCCAGCACCGTGTGTCCTTCCACTCTCCAGGCAGCAGGAGCATCCATGCCACCCTGGCTTTTGGTGCCTGTCCAACTTTCCCCATCCCTTGGGGAATGGCCGATTCCGTTTGCTTTTTGACTGCATTTAACGCATGGCTTCAATTTTTCTCCTGTTTCTCGTTGTAGCCCTCGGGGTGGGATGCCGAGCCATGCAAAGCCCTCCCTTCCCGATGCTCTGTTTCATGGGGGATCCCTGGCTTTTGGGGGTTCGGTGTCCCACGGCACCGTCCCCTTCCCCGTGGCGTGCGCTCCCCGCCGCTCGCTTTGGGAAGAGTGAAGTTGCACGCACGTGATGCGCACGTGGGCGCGGGAGGCTGTGTTGTTCCTCTCGCCAGGCAGTTGTGCAGGGGAGGCTGTGCCATGGGGGGAGTCCATGGGGGGAGTCCATGCCCGGAGCCACCCCAAAACCTGGTGGGGATGAGCCCTTCCCAAAGGAGCCAGCCCTCATTTTCAGCCTTGGAGCCGGTGCCCGTGCAGGACCTGCTCTGGGCTGGCTCACCTTGGCTGGTGGAGAAGAGTCCCACCGTGCCCAGCTGTGGTGGGTGGTGCTGCCGGGATGGCAGGGAGCAGCAGGGAAGGGCATGGTGGCAGGAAAGGGCAGCGGTAGGGAAATCTGCCTTAAGCAACCACCCAAAAGGGGCCGAGAACAACAGCAGCCGATGTCAGCGGGCGTGTGGGGTGTGGGTGATGCTCTGGCGCAGGGCTCCTCCACACAGCACCACGCTGAGTCCCGCTGCTGGCCGAGCTGAGAGCAAGGACATGCCGGCAGGGAAGGTGGTGCTGCTGCAGCAGCTCCTCCAGCTGGGATTTTCTTTGCTTTTCCTAATGGCTCCTTCCTGCGACAGCCGCCTCCTCCCACTGCTGGGAGCACGTGTCTGCAGTGCTGGCTCGGCGGCTGCCGCAGGCTGTGGTTGGGGGAGCAGGGGCTGTGCTCGGGTACAGCGGTGCTGGGTGGGGACGTGGCTGTGGCAGGGGCTGGCAGCGTCCTGAGGAGCTGTACTGGGTTCAGCAGCAGCCGCTGCTTGAAGCAGCCCCTGCAATCCCCCACGGCCCCAATTCCCCAGGGACTCTGGGTATGTTGGAGCCCCTCCAACTCCTCCTGGGGTGCTGAGGGCAGCGGATCATCCGCTCCCTGGGGGCTCTGCCTCTCTGGTTTGGGGCTGCTGGTTCTCCCGGTCACAGGCCACCCTGTGCCTGCCTGTTGCTGTCAGGCTGGATTGATCTGTGACCAGGTGAAGGACATCCCCCCTCCCAGGCCCTGGCATCCCCTCAGGCTGCCTGGGAGGAGGGGACCTGCCTGGGCCCGCTGCCGGAGGTGCTGGTGGCCCTGGCTCAGCCATGGGGATAGGCACTGCAGCGCAGGGAGAGGCGTGTCCCTGGGCCCTTCAACCGGGCTGCTCGGTGTCCCCCAGCCCAGTCCTGGGTGGCCTGGGGGTCCCGTCGAGGCCCCTCCGATGGTCAGCCAGGCATCAGCAGTGTAGATGTGTCGGTGTGTAGCGGTAGCTGTGCGTGTGTGTTGGCAGTAGCCACGGTGTTTCGGTACCCCCGTGCGGTGCCAGCCTGCGGAGCCAGGCGGGTGTCACGCATCAGACACATGTTCCCTGGATAGAGCGCACCCCCTTCCCTGCCTCCCCCCCCGGCCGTTCCCCACTGGACCCAGACCCACCCCACAAAAGTGGAAAAGCCAAATAAGCGCCGGGACAGCCGTGATTCCGGCAGCCTGCTCCCACCTCACCGCCACCTGGGGGGGTTCTGCCTTCCACCCCCCGGGCAGCCCCATGCCAGGAGCACCCAAAGCCCCCTCCCATGTGTGAGCCGGGTTTGGGGTTCCCATGGGGTCCGGCAGCCCCAGGACTCTCCGACGCACACAGATCTCACCCAGCACCTCGGTGCCTTCTTGGGGTGCACAGCCACCCCATGTCGTGACCAGGGGTTCTCGGGGAGGGCGCTGTGGCTGACAGCCACCTGCCCCTCCATGGGGAAGCCAAAGCCCCCAGGTACCAGCAAGGCCTGAGGCCACAGTGAGGGTCTCGCATCACATGTGTGCTTTGCTGACCCTGCAGCTCAGGGCTCAGCACCCATTCTCAGTGGGGACACGGCTCCCGGTGGTCCCCTGTGTGCTGTGCATCACCCTTGAGCCGGGGTGATCCCTCCATAGACTGTCAGGCAAAACGTTTCCTCAGGAGCAGGTTCTGGGTCAGTGCCAGAACTGGAGCCAGCGCCGGGACCACCCCCATCCCGGCTGCAAGCACAACACCATCCGCTTTGTTCCCGTCCCCCCCACCCCCCGTCCCCTTCCTCGAGTCTCGCCGGGCGTGTTTGTCAGGGAGAACCGTCGTGGACAGTGGTGGAATTTCTGTGCCGTGTGGTTGTAGTGCTTAGAGACCCCCCCAGCGTGCGGCCCCCTCCCGCTGCGCCCCCGCCTCCCCGCTGCCCGGTGCTGGCTGGCATGCGTGTGCGAGCGTGTGTGCGTGCGCGTGCGACATCCCGTCATCACTCCAGACAAAGCGAATAATAATAATAATAATAATAAAAAATAGTAATAATGATAGTAATAATAAAAATAAACCAAATCTCTCTCAGGAAGCAGCCGCCCCGGCGGTGGCCGAGCGGGCCGGGGGCCCCCGGAGCTGGCGGGGCCCCGGCGCAGCCTGCGGACGGGCGCCAGCGCTCGGGGTCACCTTTGTAGTGTTGTGTTAGTGAAGGGTCCTTGTGTCTGTTGTCTTGGAGAAATAGGATTTTAGCTGAGGGGCAGTCGTGACCCCATCCCGGGGGTGTGACGTGGCCGGGTCTTGCTCTGCGGAACAGAACCTTGGCTAACGGTTATCCTGACTGTTGTGATTATGGAATAAAGTGTGTTGGTCTGCTCCCCATGGCTCTGTCTCCTTCTGTGACAACTCACCCCCTCACGGGGAAATTTGGGGTTCCCAGGGGTAAGGGAGGTCCCCAGGGAGATGTGGGATTCCCAGTGGCCAGCATCCAGCTCCCAGGCATGTCAGCTCACACCCTGAGCCTGGCTTCCCATGGGCTCCCACACCGGGGGGGTTTCGCCCTCATCAGTCAGAGTGGGGTGGGTGTCCCTGGGAGCCGTGTGAGCATGTGCATATATGAGCACGTATGTGCATGTGCACACACAGCCCCACCCTTGTGTGTGTGTGTAGGGAGGGGGCAATCCCGACAGCGCCCCCGACTCCATTCAGCCCAAGGGAAGGGGCTGGGGGGGAAGGGTCACAGGGGAGGGAGGGGACCAGGGTCGCTAATCTGGTCCCGCAGGAGGGCCCGGGGGGAAGGGGGCCAAGGGGTCACGTGCCTCTTGCGTCACGCGCTTCCCCCCTCACCCGCAGCTGTTGCCACGGCAACAAGAGAAACCCGGAGCATCCCCGGGTACCGCCAGCCCCTCCCACGGCCCCGACGCTGCTGAGGACCGGGCCATCCCCGGGGGATGGAGAAGTGCGGGGGGTGCCCGTGTCCCAGTGACCCCACAAGTCTGCAGGCTGCACCCACCTGCCCGGGGTGGTGTCCACGCAGGCTGCGATGCTCCAGCGTGGGGTGACTTCGGTTGGATCCCTGGCTGTGGGATACAACTCCTGCCCAGGGACACTACTGGGAGCAAAGACACCGAGAGGCTGCCGCAGCCACAGTCACAGCTCCTGCTGCCATTGCCCTCCTGACCTTACCCAAGTCTGGGACTGTGCAGGGCCAGGTGTTCAGTGCCTGGTGTCCAGTATGGCCTCCACAGGCACATGCACACACTACCACCTGCCTGGCTCTCACTCATGTGGCAGCGGCCTCTTGGCAACCCCAAAGGTGCCACATGCCTCTCACTGCTCCTCCTTCCCCCTGCTGCCCAAAGGATGTTCCTCCCAAAGGGTTCCCAGTGCTATTGAGGAATTTTCTCCCACAGAAGTCACAAGGAACTAAAAATAACCAGCACGTCCAGCAGCCTCGAGCCATCCGGCCGAGCCCGCTCCCAGCCCGGCGAAAGCGGCTGCGTCAGCCCGGCTCAGCAGAGCGTGTCCTGGGAAGTGGGCACCATGCCTGGGATCTCCTCCCGCAGCCAGGCACCCGGCCCGGGGTGCAGGAGGGGCAGGGAGGTCAAGCTATTTACAGCCCCATGCTGCTGATGGGGGGGGACACCCCAGAGAGCCGGTGACACACGCAAGGCCTGGCGCTGGCCCAGAGGTGGGCGGATGGAAGGAGAACAGTGACCAGGGCACGCACGCGCCCTTTGGCTCCGCTCCTGCTCCTCTTCCCATGGGGCTGCTGGGTGTGAGGACAGGCAGAGCTGGCCTGGACACCACAGGGAAGGTTCCAGCTCTGGGCCACAGGGTGCTACAAGAGCAGATCTGGCAGCACTGGCCCAGGGGAGGGCAGGAAGTGTGTTTAGTAACTGTTTATTTTACAGTTTCAGGGTTTGTAGAAATCCGCATTTACAGGGGGTGTGTAAGTCTTTGTACAGAGTGAATGAAGCACCCGCAGTGACCGTCTCCTCCCAGGCCCTTCCTCCCCCAGGGACAACGCAAGACCTAAAGTGCATCATGGCCAGGGAGTGGAGGGGCTACAGGGGCTCCCCCTGGGGGGTCCAGCCATCCCCTCCTTCGGGGCAGTGTACAGAGGGGCCTGGGCCCTCCAGCAGCACCCCCAGGTCACCACACTCTCCTGCACCACTGGTTTCTAAAGTGCTAAGTGACCCAGCCCGCCATCCTGCTCTGGTGTTCTGGGAGGTGCTGAGGGGCCAAGAATGGGCTCTGCCTTCAGCCACACCAGGAGGAGCCCCATAACCAGCCCTGGCTCTCTCCATGGGCACTGGCACCAGCCAGGAGAGGAAGGAACAGGCCTTGCTGCCCTGCCCGGGCAAGGGCAGATTCACACGCTCCAGATTTCACCTACAGAGAATTGGAAGTTCTGCAAGAGAACTCCTGCTCAGAGCCTCACGGGAACACAGGTCAGGAATGACGACTGCCCACCTGCCCTCTGGCCAGAAAGGCACAGCTCCTCCATGAGCGAGGGCTCACGGGGCAAACCAGAACATACCCAGGGCAGTTACAGGCCAGCAGGCAGTGGGGTGGGACAAGGGGGGTGCTGAGCTTTGCAGGGCATGAGTTCCCTTCTCCATTCCCAAATCCTTAACTCTTCAACCAACACCTCCTTTTCAGGTGTGCAGCCCCTGGGCACGGCACAGATGGCTTTGGGCACAACAGAGCAATGATGGGGAAGCGGGAGGGAGCTGTGAGGGACAGGTAAGGGCACTTGAGGGAGGTTTAGCAGCTCAGGGGAGAGGTAGAGGCATAGTGTCTATTGGCTTTGTCTCAGTGGGACACCAAGTTCTCTAGAAGGATTGGCTGCTTAGCTTGGAGGGCAGGGAGTGCTGGGACTGTCAATGGGACTGTGATGCTGACACCTGATCAACTCGTGGGGGAGGTTTATGACACATTTCCTACTGCAATGACTTCTGTCCTGTGCAAATGTGTTTCACAAGGTGGAAAAAGCCTTTCTCCATGTTAGTGCCCACTTCCAGAGCTGTTAAAGAAATCTGCAATGTGTGTCCACGGTACCACTAAGACTTGTGGTGATGTGACCCAGCACATGACAACACACAGCCTTGGCAGGGCAAGCACACTCGTGTCTCACCTCACTGACCCCAGGTAAGATCATGGTACTGCCAGCACAGGAGCGGCAGCGCCCAAGAGCTGAGCTAAGGTCTGCTCCTGTCCCTTGCCCTCCTCTCCCATGAACAGATCAGGCTGCAAAGATGAGGAAGCAAAAAGAGCCAGGGACATTACACACTGGAGGGAAGCTCACAGCATGGCGCTGACGGGGGGGGATGTGAAAGGTTTGGCTTTACTCAGAGGCTGCCTACAGGACACGGAAGGGCTGGAGCAGCGGCAAAGCTGAAGGCAGATCGCGGAGCACACTGGAGCAATGAGGAGTCAAAGGGCTGCCCTGTTCCTCACCAGTGCAACAGCCCTTCAACCCCACACACGCACACAGCCAGGCTAAACCCTGCTGGGACACTCTGTTGCAGGCTCTCACTCCCATCAGTTTACCCCAATGGAGAATACAGGATCATTTCGGCACAGCCCACACGCGGCTCTCCCTTTGTACAGTCACCTGAGCACAGCCTGAACAGCCAGACTCGTCCGTACCTCCGTTTCCTCCCGGGTCAGCGGCAGTGTCTGTCTGCTCACCCCTGCACGGGGAGAGGGGAACAAGGTGAGCACGGCGTGGGGAACCATCCTGCCGGGCTGGTTCCCTCAGTCTCTGTCACAAAGGCCAAAAGCGTCACTGGACGCAGCAAGAATAAAAAATAATCTTCAGACAGGTCGTTTCCAGACATGTCCTCCATCAAGCACGAGCCCTTCCCGCCAGGGAAGGATGTGGTGACAGGGAAGGCCATTCCTCCGGCTTCAGGGGAAAATCTGCAGTTCAAACTTGGGTGCCCACTCCAGTGCACTCTTCACCACGGCCAGGGCAGCTGCTCCCAGCGCCACCGTCAGCCCCATCACTGCCAGCTTGACAAAGCGGTTGGTCCGGGGCTTTGTCAAGATGGATTTTGTCCGCTCCTCCCCTCGGAGCCGCTCCTCCCCTCGGAGCCGCTCCCTGAAGCGCTGCCTCAACACAGTGTCTGGTCTCTGCTGCACTGATGCCAACTCAAAGTCCTTAAAAGTGGAGGCCGCAGTTCTGCAAGAGGAGGAACAGGTTAAGCAGTGTCCCCAGCTTGCCTCAGGGACCAGCCTCTGGCCAGGGAGGAAGATCTCCATGAGGAAGCAAGACCTGGCCAAGGGGATGTAGGGAACATGGGGGCTGCCTGGCACTCACCGTTCCGCCTGCTGCTGAGCTGCCTCTTTGGCGAGTTCAGAGGGTGGGAACTGGACAAAAAGATCTCCAGCTTTGCTGATCAGAGACTCGTAAGGAAGGTCCTGTGGGATCTGGGACAGGAGGTGGTGGACAGAGGCCATGTCACACTCGCACTCCAGAACTTCCTGCTGCCTGTGCAGCACGATCTGCAAAGAGGAGTGAGGACAGATGAGGAAATGGGGACAACTCCTTGGCACACGCTGGCACTTGTTTCAGAGCCAGAAGAGAAAAAAATTTCACTTCCAGCTGAAAGACCTTCAAGAGGACACACTGCAGTGAAGCATTCACTGGCTGGAAAGAGAAATGCCAAACCCTTCCTTAGACTCTGAGGCCATAGAAAGCCTCTTTCAGGATGGTTAGGTCTGTCTGCTGAGCAGAGCCTGTTATTGGTGGCTCAGAGCCATGGGGAGAACCTCATCAGGGTTTGACTCCACAGCTTGCCCTCAGAGATTTATTTGGATCCCTCATATGAGGATGGGAAGATGGATGCACTGTGCAGGGCTGTCCCCAGCACATACCCAGAAGTAGGGCCAGCACATGAAAGCAAGGAAAAACACTGTGCCACGCTGCCTCCATGGCACTGAACTGCCACAGTCTGCTCATCTGGACACCTCCAGGCTCCTCCAAGCTCCTCCAGATCCCACCTGCCCTCTGCCATCACCAAGGGGTGCAGCTGGGGACAGCACCAGCACTGGGTTTGCCAGGCCCCCTGTGCAGCCCCAAACTCCCACCACCTCAGGACAGTGCAGTTAACCCCTGACCCTTTCCAACAACACCTACCACAGCAGCAAAATAAATGGGCATCAGCGGGTGGCAAGCCAGGAAGAAGTCATATAATCGCACGACGTGCCGGAAGTCGGACAAAACGTGGCCAAACCAGGTGATCAGCCAGCTGAGAGCAAAGATGGTTCCCACCTCCGCACTGTGGAGAGAAAGGGCTGTTAGGTCAGCCTGGAAACAAAGGGTTCTGGACTGACTCCTCCCACTCACTTTCCTGCTTCTTCTTTGATCTGCCCAGACAGCACTTGTGAGTCCCTAACGCAAAACCTGGGAATTATCCCCCAAACTAGCAATGAACTACACCGAGGTCCCACCAGCCACATGAAGTGGTTGTGGCACTTTGGACAACACTCTCCCCAAATTCCCCAGCCTCTCCGGTATGGACTGCAGACCACCGGGATGAAGATGGCACCACCTAAAAACCCTCCATAAAGGCAGCACAGGTTTGGGTCTGCTCTGAAATGAAGTGCCTCATGGCTCTGCAGTGTCACCATCAGCTGTGGAACAGTTGTTGACTCCGAGGAAGCCACTGTGGTGGTAACCCAAAACTGGTAGGGGAGAGCCAGGAGGCTCTGAGGGAATGTTTGTGTACCTCTGCATGAAGTCGTGCACCTCAGGGTTCACCTGGTCTATGATGGGCATCAGGTAATTTAAAATGTGCTTGGTATTATCCATCGTTGGGTCCATAAAATCCCTGAGGAAAGATTTAAAAGAAGCTTCGTCAAGCAACCACGTCAGCGAGCTCTCCCTCCAGGGAGGCAGCAGAAGGTAAATAAATGTAAGTGCAATAAACAGCCTTGATGGCAAGGTGGCCCCCAGCCCCAAGGAATTCTGTCTCTTTGGGACAGCCTCCTTCCTGCTTGTCTGGGACTCACAGGGCTGACCTGCACAGAGAACCCAGATCCAGACCATCACACTGCTGTCAGCTGACAATTCTTACTTTGCTTCAGTGAACACATGAACTGTAAAGCCCTTCCAGCACCCAAAACCTGACTCCCTGCCAGGGAGAGGAGGGAGAACCCCTCCAAACCACACCTCCCAGATGGAAGCTTGCTCTCATTTCAGTGCACAAACAGCAGAGACACTGCTCAGGTACAGACCACACTGCCCAGGGCTGTGCAAGGATAAGTGGGAGGCACGGTGCTGAGCCAGCCCCCAGGACCTGGAGAGGCCCTGACAGCCACAGAGCCATGAATAATGCATGTGAGTTGGCTTTTCCAGCTCCAAGAGATGCTACAAATTAACTGACAGCCTTCAATTATCCCTTCCCCAGGGCACAGCTCCCTGCAAAGCCACGTGCTGTCCTGTGGTCAGGTTGCTCTTACAGCATCCCTCTGGGTACAGGCATGACAGACAACTGCTTTAACCCAGGGCTCTGCCTTCCCAGCTCCCCTCCCAGGCCAGCTCCACCTGCACAGGTGTCCCCACAGCCTGGGGACATGCAGGTGGCTCCTCTCCTGCCGCTGAGTACCTGAGATGATGCGTTGAGAGCTTCTCCACCAGCGCCGTGGCCAGCCTGTCCCCCACCACCAGGAGAAAGGTGACCACGATGTCATGGTAGCCCTGGTAGTAGTGCAGCTGGGGGTTGCGCTTCAGGACGTGGAGGATGATGTCGATGAGCTCCTCCTGCAGTCCTTCCCTCTGGTCATCTGGCATCCCTGTGGGGACAGTGCCAGGCAGAGGTGGGACAGCTGTGCCACCTACCAGTGCCTGCCTTGGGAGCGAGGGTGGCTGCGGTGTGCAAGGAGAGCACCCGTGCATTTGCCAACCCACCTGATCCCAAGGGATGTGTTGCACAGGAGAGAGGGCAGTAAAAGTGGCAGAAAAAATATCCCAAGCCCTAATCCTGCCTCCCAAAACCCTGCTGGCCCAGGGGAAGTCAGCCAGTGGTTAAGGTGTTTAATCTTGAGAGCTGCAGAGCCCCTGCCTGCGAGGAAGCTGCCGTGGAGGATGAGAGCAGATTTTACCGATGTTTGTACAGTGCTGCTGTGAGGAGCGAATTGTGCTGTGCATCCAGCACTGCTGAGGACATTTTAATAATTTTTAATTTCCCAGGAGTTCTAGAAAAAAAATTCAGCAGGACCCATTTTCACAGAAACTGTGCCAACTGCATCAGACTGCCAGGCCTCCACCGGCCCAACTTTCTATCAATCCCCTGCTAACAACATGTGTTTAGGGACAGGATGTCACAGGGAAAACACTGTTCCTGCCCTGCACAGCTGCAGCCAGTTTCTGGCAGTCCTTGTCAACAGATAAAATGCACAAAGGCCAAGCAGAGAGTCCCAGTGGAGATCCTGCAATGACAAAGTTCTCCTTTTCCTCTGCTTCACTGATGCGGCTAAAAATAGGCAGGAGGCTGCCATTCAAGGGCAAAAAAATTCGTAGAAGCAGAGCCTTCAGGAATCAGGCCTGCACACAACATCCACGCTCGCAAGAGAACCACAGTGAATCAACTGTTTACACAAAATAAAAGTGGCAGAAGGGGGAAGCAGATTCTGGCCAGAAATAACGAGTGCTCTGCACAGAGAGCTGCTGGATTCAATGTTTTATAAATAACACAAAAAGGCAACAGCCTCCCATCAGAACTAAACAACTGCAAAACCGTTTTGCTTCTGAATGTTCCACTAAATTTGGTGCAAGAACGTGATTTTCAGCCTGTTTTACACCAGGAATTGTTCTAAGCACTGACAAACCTGCCTTCCCTGCCCCTGAGCTAGACCGCGGCTAAAACAAACTGAAGCAATAGGCACATTTCTCCATCTGTCCTAATTTCAGCTGGTGAGGGGGACAGGACCCATGCAGAATTCATGCAGGATCTGACCCCTCTGTGCTGCAACTGTCTGCTGGTAGCAGCCTGTTGGCAGAGGGGCTCAGCAGGGCAGGGGAAGTGGAATGCTGGAAAAGCCACATCAAAAACCATCTGTGCAGAGGCAGCTGAAGGAAACTGATGGCTACAGAAGGGCTCCACTGCAAGCAGCAGCTGCTGTGAGCTCACAAGGAGAAGGCTTTCTAGAAGTCAGGCTTTTGGAACAATCCCAGTGAAGTCTGAGCCAGGAGGAGCCCCATGGCATTGATCTTGCCCCCACAGAGTGGGAGGAGCAGAATCCCCCCTCACCTGGCGGGAAGCGGCGCAGGGATCGCCGCACGTCCAGTAACACCTGCTGGTAATCCTTGTTGTCCTCTCGCAGCTCCTTCCCTGCTGAGAAAAACAGGAATAGAATTAACACTGAGCAGTGCAAAGGAACTGGGAAGAGAGAGGGGTGAGGGAGCCAGGAGGATGAGGCTGCACACACACACCCCCAACCCACTGCATGTCCCCTTTATCATGTCACACACCAGCCCTGTCCCCACACCCGCACTGCCACATGCTCTGACACCAACAGCAAATGAGACAATTATTTCTTCAAACAACACATGTTAAAATGCTTAAACTGACAGCACTCCCAGGATTCCCTGGAACATTCCTGCTCCACAGTTTTGCTGTGCAATTCAAAGCGTACTCAGCAGAAGGAAGGGAAATGCACTGTGGAGACCACAATTAATAATTTATTAAATAGAAACAATTCAGAAGAAAACCCCACCCAAGGGTGGCTAAGACAGTTAAACCAGAAAAGTTCAGTGAGCCAGCAAATTCTATCTATGCGATCATGTGAAGTTAAACGTTGTCTTCCAGCAGCTCTGGTCACCTCACACCACCCCTAACGTCACCCAGCTCTTGACTGAGGTGAAGGCACGCTTCCAGATGGCTACAGATTCAAGAACAACAACAAAATCTGACCTGGGGGCGGCAACTGTAAAAGCTACAGGAGCTCCTGCGTTGCTAAGGTTTAAAAACCATGTGGGTATTTCCCCAGGAAGGTCATTTTCTCTGCACTGCTCTGACCAAGCACCACACCATGCTTCATGCAATAAACGGCTTCCTGGGAGAGACACCTCAGGAGGATTTTGGCCAAGCCAGGGCTCAGCACGGCCACCTCTCCATGGGAGCAACACAAAGTAGGTCTGATTTTTCTGCTGCAGGTGAACTCACACGTGCCAGCTAATGCTCAGGGCCACACTGACTGCATCCACAGTTGATTTCCATTGCTGTCACTAAAGGCAGCAACAAATGTTCTTTTTAGGAAGTCGTTTATTTCCAAGGCTGCTGTTTACATACAACACTGTGTTCACACTGCAGTGAGTGCCCTTTTCACATGAGCTTGCTGGGAAACACACCAGCACACACAGGGAAAAGGCAGGTCAGAAAGCAAGTCCTTCCTCTGGTGACAAAGGTCACCGGGCCGTTCTTCCCAAGCACCCGAGTGTGTTCCGCACCTGGAAGAGGGGGCAGGTCGTCTGTGTTGACACTGAGCAGCTTTGGCCACACTTTGCACCGGATCTCATCCGTGAGGAGCCCGCCCTCGCTGATCGCCATCCGCCTCAGCGCCGCCACGTCGATGGGGTCACTGTTCAGAGCCTGGTAAATCTCCGCCACTTTTCTTTTCTTCTTAGCATCGAAGTCTGTGGGGAGATCACAGAGATGGGAACTGGCAGGCAGTGCCTGCACGCGGCGCCGGCGAGCAACAGCCACTCACAGTGATGTCACACACACAAGGGAGATGACACAGGGCAGCTGTCACTGTCACATGCCCTGCCGAGACGGGGCGACCCTGGCGGTGACTCTCCAGCTGTGTGTCCCCATCTCTGCAGGCTCAGCATCAGGGGCACCTCACAGCCCGCCCGGCCCCCCCGCTGCTTCCCTGTCAACCCCTGTGGAAGGCAAACACTGCTCCTCCTGACGCGGGAGCCACCAGCACTGCCCAAACGGCCTCGGCTCCCTCCTCCCCAACAGATCACGGCTCCATGCGGGACAGGGACAGCCCTGCAAAGCCATCCTGCAACTGTTTGCTCTCTGACGTGGCTGCCAGCTCAGGTGTCAAGTGTTTCCTAAGACCAGGACTTAGGGAAGTGCTCTAAAAAGATTAGGAGAGCGCTCCCAAAACTGTGTTCCTACCGACTCCCGGGTGCAGCCGTCCTAGGGAGAAGCCTGAGCATTTCCACAAGAAAGGACACTGTTATACCAGAGTTAACCGGTCACGAGCATGTTGACTTCTCTTCCAACAAAGACAAACCTGCCAGCTACCAGTACACACAGCTTGGCCAGCAGGAAACAATTCCCACTGTTTTGAGGAGCATGGGAACTTGGGGCAGGGAGGGGGAAGGGGGTGACACACAGAGCACACGGTGCTGGGGATAGACACACTTACAGGACACGAGAGCGCTGCCCAGGGAGCGGAGAAGGGACACTATTTCACACCACATGGTGGAATTTGTCACCGCCGCCTCATGTGAGGAAGGAGAGAGGCGGCTGAGAGCCACCCGATATCCCACACCGGAGGAGTTCCCAGCAAGGAGGCTCTGCTGAGCAGCTGCGGGGCTGGAGCACAGGATGAGGCCACAAACGCTGCCTCTCCCCAAAGGCTTTTCCCACAGATGCAACGACTCTTAGGCTCCAAACGGGAGTCGCTCGATAAGGGGACGTGTCCAAATAGGGTTTGGGGTGGGAGGAATTAAAAGGATTCCTATGGAGAAACAGCTGTTTCCCAAGGCCGCGCCCTCCCGGCAGCGATCAGGGAGCGCGTTCCTCTGCCCACGTGGCACCTCAGCGCTGCCCCGGCCCTCTCCCTGCGAGATCCTGGCTGGAAGGGCCGCTCTCCGCGGGGTCCGGAGGGAGCCGGCGGGTCGCCAGGCTGTTCACGCACACGGGCGATAAGTAGGTCGAGCAATGGATGCTGTTCCCTCTCAAAGACCCTTTTTAAACACTCCTTGGATCAAAACAAGCTGTAACAGCCTAGGACAGAGCTCCACCTCCCTCCGAATTCCAAGATCCTGGTAACATTGAATCTCCCATCGCTCACCCAGCGACTACAGTTTCCTTTTATTTCCTTTCCCGCCCCTTGAGCAAGCAGTGTTATTTGCACAACAGAAGCCAGCTCAGCTCGTCCGGTTCCCTATTTCCAGCCAGTTCCCTACCCCCAGCTGTTCCCGATCCCCTGCCACACACTGGGCTGCCACATCCCGACGCCTCGGGAAGAAGACAAAGCCTATGGGAGACAGAACTCCTGTTCGCACACAAAGAACTTGAGGAGTGTTAGGGAGGCAGGAGCATGTCTTGGGGGCTCTCTTCTCAGGTTTACTGACAAATACCCCAACATTTACACTTTTCAAAGGTAGAGCTGCAAGTATTACCAAAAATAAAAAAATGTAGTTCAGAACACGTTTTGTGCAGGCACAAGACCTTAAGTGGCAGGTTGATAGTTGGAGATGAGGGCGTGGGGTCCTTATTGTCCCCAAACTCAGACTGGCTAGTCCCAGACCCGGGTGGGTCTGTCGGTGCTCCTGCAGCCAAAGGCGGGGAGCAGCGCTGCAGGGACCGGGCACCGACACACGGCCCGGCCAGGCCGGGCCAGCCCCGGCGCTGCCGCAGAGCCCCCGCTCACTGCCGGGAGCGCCCGGGTACCCGGCTCGGCTCAGGCAGCGCCAGCCGCTCCCGCCCGCCCGCCCGAGCCCGCGGCAGCCACAAAGCCGCGGGGCGGGCCGGGCCCTTCGCTCGGGCCCCGGTTCCCCCGGGACCCCCCCGGTTCCCCCGGGACGCCCCCGGTTCTCCCGCCGGGGCGGCTCCGAGCGCAGCGCCGGCCCCGCCCCGCCGCCAGGGGGCGCCGCCGCGCCCGCAGGGGGCGCTCCAGCCCCCGCCCCCTCAGCGGAGCCACCGCCCCCCCGCCCGCCGGGCCCAGCGCGTACCGTGGCCGCCGACGCCGTTGCGCGGCGGGCTCTGGCGGGCCATGTTCCCGGGCGCTGCGGCGCATTCCGGGCCGGACGCCGGGCCGGGCCGGGGCTCCGCGCTGCCCGCGCCGTCCGGTCCCGTCCCGCCCCCGCCCCCCGCCCGCCGGCGCTCGGGCGGGACGTCACGGCGCGGCACTGCGCAGGCGCGGCGCCTCGAGGCGGGTCGCGCGGGAGCGGCCGCGCATGCGCGGAGAGGAGGGCGCAGCCGGCACGTGCCCGCCCCCCGCGCGTGTCCGCGGATCGTTCGGAACAGAAATAAGAAACAAACAAACAAAAAAACCCGAAACGCCCCCGGCTCGGATCAGTTCCCAGCGTTGTCCGAGGTGCGTAACACGGCCACAGCGGTGCGGCACCCAGGGGCTGCTGCCGCCCCATAAAAATTACCTGCGAACCCCCCGAATTCCCTCGGGGGCGCCGGCAGCGTGGGAACGAGCTCCCGGCACTTCGTGCGAGGGCTTGTCACGCCCAGAAAGCTCATTCCACACTCAGGCTTCCATGTGCAAGGGCTGACAGGCATCGGGGAGCATCAGCCCGTTGCAGTCTCCTCTTCCATCCACCTCATCCTGGTGCAAACCTCCCTCGCTTGGAATAACAGAAGCACTGGGTTAAATGTCCCGTGCAGGTCACAACCTGGCACAAACGAGCTGTATTTTGTCACACTTGGTGCTTTTATGTTACAGCACATTGAGGTAACAGTCAACACGGTCCAACTTTCACATAATTTTAGGATGTAAGACTTGAGTACAATGTATGTCCACTGGGTGACGTCACGGAGGAGAAAGCTACCCTGGTGTACATGAAAAACCCTGTCTCCCTGCCAGCAGTCCTCACAGACGGGGGGCTATGTTCTGTGTCCCAGGAGTGGATTTAATCCAGCACGCATGTTCCATCCTAAAATGAACTAAGCAATGTGGAAGTGCGTGGCCGTGACCCCCAGAGGAGGGACAGGTGCTGGGGACAAGCAGGAGACACAGGCCAAGGCATCAGCACGTGCTGAGGAGTGGGAAGAGCCCCCAGCACCCAGGGCAACAACTGCTGCGATGGCTTTGGGATGGGAGGTCACCCAGAAGGACAGGTGACATTGCCCCTGCAGGGACACCAGCCGAGTCCCACAAACATTAGGTGGCTAAAAAAAAAAAATCACTGAAATCCAGTGAATGGCAACACACACAAAAAACCCCTAAGAACTGGTTCATCATCTCAACGCCCCACCATCAGGGCTGAGACAGAAGAGGAGGCTTTTCTGGTTTTATGGCAAAAGATCCTTCTCCCGGGAGATACTTTGGCTTGTGACATCTGTGTGAGGCCCCTCTGCGCTGCTCCCCCTGTGTGTGACAGGGACAGTGGCTGCCACCACTCCCGTGTCAGTGCACCACCACCCAGGGAGGCCTCTACACAGGGAACTTAAATCTAACCTCGATAAATAAAACCAAATGTTTATTTACACCAAAGAATTCCAACACTGGATCTTTCACATATGAAGGACAAAGTATATATACACAGCAAGGGGTAGCAGGGCTGTAACAAGGGTGCTTTTTCCGCTGTCAATGATAATATTTGTCCACAATTACTGGTCTACCATTTCAGCTTAAGTTAACGTCTGCTTGCTCCTTCCTCTCAGTGCATATTTACAAGACTGTGAGGTAACTGGTATTCTCACCACATGGCACGTGAGGGAGGGGATGGTGGGTGAAGATGTGGGATCGGACTTGGCGCGGTCTGATTTTTTTTTTTCCCAACTTTTAAGTAGCCACCAGCTCGAAACCTATAGAAACAATTTAAAAACAATATACCCAATAACAAACTAATTCCAGAGATCCAAGCCAAGCAACGGCAGGAAGAACCCTCCCGTGAGAAAGGGGCTGATCAGAGTAGGGCTTTACTCTACAGGAGCACCTGTCTCAGGAGGTGGCAAGGACTCCAATTGGATCAGTAACCTCATTTTTAAGACTAAAATTACATGCAAGGGGTGAGTTGGCATTCTGGTTGGCTCCTAAGGAGACATTATTCAATCCAATTAGGGTTTTGGACATTATCTGCACTTATTCCTTTTAAGCTTATCCCACCTCTCCCTACTGGAATTGTCTCCTCAGTGTACCCTGGCTGGGACATACGCAGGACATGGGGTTCAAGTGAGTGGAACTTTAAAAATCCCCCTCCCCTGCCTCACGAAGACTTGGTTTGGTAGTCTGGAGAAGAGCACAATCCCCCAAGGTGTAGGCTCGTGGAGGAAAAATGGTGGGAACGTGAAGAGAAGAGATTTCCAGCAGGATGCAAGAGCTTGGAAATGCTGTTGATTCATTTGTTATTAAATGAAGAGTATTATTTTTCTTTTTTTGGGGGGGGGTGGGGTGGGGAAAGAAAAACTGTCCAAGAAATATTCCATCTGTAGGTATTTTCAGGGAATCCCCTGAGTTACGAAAAGTTCAAGTAAAAAAAGAAAAATCAGCCTATAATAATTTTGTATATAATGACTGAACTACTATAAATCCACAAGCAACAGTTCAGACACGGTGTCTCCAAAGCGTTCATCCCCTCCCTTCCCCTGCCAGGCACGAGCTGCGTCCTGAGGAGAGGTGGAGGGGGAAACCTCTTCCCCACCTGACTCAGCTCAGGCAGCAGGAGACAGAGCCCGTCACTACTGCTGGGCGCCTGCGGCAGCTGGAACCGGCATCCCCAGGGTGGTGGTGGCAGAGATGACGGGTGAGCCTGCTAGAGGTCCAAGGGGTGAAGGTGTTGGCACTGAAGAAATCCCTGGAAGAGAGACAGGGAAGCAGGAATTAGAGTGAAAACAGCGAGTCGCCACCCAGGACAGCTCAGCTTCTGAAACCGAGTGGTAGCTCTGCAGGTCAGTTATGTTTTCAGAGCTGCCAAGGCAAGATAAGAGATTAAAGATCTGTCACAGTTCTCTGTGGCCTCTTGAGAAGGGCTGACTGAAGAGTCACTCATGGGCAGAAGAGTGGCAGGATCCCAGAATGGTTTGGGTTGGAAGTGACCTTAAAGCTCATCTTGTTCCAACCCCCTGCCATGGGCAGGGACACACAAGTTTGCTCCAAGCCCCATCCAACGCGGCCTTGAATACTTTGAGGGATGGGGCAGCCACAGCTTCTCTGGGCAGCCTGTTCCAGTGCACTGTCCTTCAAACTGCTGCCAGAAAATCCAACTGCAAAGCACTTTTTAAAACGAGACCAGAAAAGCAGGTCAGGCTGCCCGAGGCCTTATTTATCTTGCTCTCCCACCCACTTCTTTGCAGCCTTCCTTGCCCTTGTCTCTCCGGTCCCAGGGGATGACCCGATGCCCCACCTGCAGAACTCACCCTCCTGGCTCCTCACACCCACCCAGCACACACAAAATGCTTCTTTACCACAGCAATCACCAAGAAGAGCCGAGAGCAGGACTGACCTGACATCATGCTCGCACTGCTGACAGGAGTGCTGCCACCCGGCATGTTGGACGAGCCCATCCGAGCCTGGTCTTTCACAATGGGATCTAGGAAGAGCACACTACCCTTAGGTGCTGTGTTGCCAAAGAGCTGCTGAGGCTCACAGACTGCCCGTGGCCTCTGTGCTCAGCCAGTCCTGGCACATCAACCACCATCCACCAGAACTCAGAAGTTTACACCCTGTCCCAGTGGGAAGCGCCCAGAAGGTGTGTGAGTTGTGTCATACCAGGGAAAGCCACCTAAACACGATTTGGGGGTCAGCAGGACTGCTTGGCAGTTAAAGCTGAAGGGAATTAAGGTGAAGTTTGATGTGTTTTCTGTGCTAAGCAACTGTGTAATTGCAGAAAGCCAAACCCAGATCATGGGTGTAGCAAGCAGATAGATTATCACTAATTACAATCATGCGTCACGTCTCTATACACATCTCACAGCAGCCTGTGAGGTGTCAGGAGTGTCACTGGAGCTTGTTGTCTTCTGTGAGATGATCCTAACTTACTCACTAAAATTTTTTACTTTCAGCTGCAGATAAATAATGCTCTCACCTGAACAGGGACAACCCCTTCCTGCCTCCCAGCCCTCCTGTGTCAGACAAGGGAATCCCGAATTTTGCCTTTCCTCCTGCTGAGCTCAGCACCACCTGTATCTCTGTGTGGACCCAAATTATTCATTCAACTCCCACATTCCAGGTTTTTGGCTTCACTAATGCTCATACGTGCAAAACATTTCACTGGAGTATTTCCTGCAGGTGTAGCACAGATCTGCAGTTTGTTAATTACAGGGGTCGCTTCAGCAGCAAGAAGAAAAACCCACACCTGAACAAATGCTGACATTTTGCATTGTTGCAGCTGTTTCAAAGCCCTAAATATCAATATTTGTGAAAACCAGCAAACATTTAAAAACATTTACCAGTGAAAGTTACAGTTTTGCTTGCAAACCCGAGGCCTGAATCTCCACAAACCAGACATCTCTGGGTTTATCAAAACATCGGAATCCAAGCACATCTGCCAAAAGCAGCCACAAATCACATCACTTAGGTGACTTTCCCTGATATCACCTGCTGATTCATAGGCCCAACACAGGTATCCAGCACTGGTTCCTCGGCTGGTGTAGGAGGCAGTGGCCTATTTTACCCACCCCAGAGACCAGCAGCCTCAGCTCTGGTGCAATCACATGCAGAGACCAGGCTTATTACTGTTGCCGTTCTCAGTCCCCATCTGCACAACCCATGGGAACAGAGACTTCCCAGAGGCAGATCTCTCAGGGCAGCAGCTGATACTCACAGAAGTAGGGGTGTTCCATGGCTTCTCTCGCTGTGAGTCGTGACTGGTGATCGTATCGCAACAGCTTGTCTAAGAAATCCAGAGCTTCTGGACTCACCAGGTGCTGGTTCTCGCTGTGAACAAAGCGCTCCCATCGCTTACGGGAGTGTCTGTGGGAAAAGAGACCCGAATCAGGCCGGGCAGGGGACAGCCATGCCAAAATTCACTCTTTTAAGGAGCAGGAACTGCGACAGATGCCCGTCCCTGAGAGGGTCGGGGCAGCAGGTGTTCTGGAACATGAAGCAGCAGTGCACTGTGTCTCCACGCGGTGGCAGGGCTGCCATGGCCCCGGCACGGCCACCGAGGCCACCACAGCCCAGGGACAGCCACCACAGCCCCTGCACGGCAGCAGGATTCATTCAGAATGGATTACAGGCCTAAAACTCCAGGTCCTGCTCCTCTTATGCCCCTGACATTGGTTCCTTTAGTTTTAGTGTTGCATAAAATAACTCTATGAGGGGAAAAAAATATGTAAATGCCACCAGAAGCAGCACCTGATTTTTCCATGCTGTAATGCTGAGAAACAGCACTCTTTTTCTCCCCTCAGACTGGAGAGAGCATTTGCCCTTCATGCTTTCTGCTCCAGCAGTTCCTTTATTGCCTGGATGACATTTAAAAATCTTTCCTCAGGTCCATTTCCATATAAAGGACTATGGGAAGCACTGGTAAAAGGGACCAAAAGGCACAAGGTGACAATTCTCCAGAATTCTGGCTCTGGTTTCTCCCCTAAGTTTTTGTTTGCTTCAAGATCTGTTGACAAAGCTGTAGGTGTGTCTAGAGCTACCAAAGAGACTCCAGACCTCGGCTCACCTGCCCAAGATGTCATTGAAACGTGGATCCAGCTCAATGTTGTATTTGTCAATGTAGTCATACAGATCTTCTGTCCCCAGCACCTTGGCTATCCTCACCAGCTGGGATGGGAACAAACAGAAAAATAAGTCACTACTGTGAGGAGATGATAATGCTGGAGCCTGCGGGAAGATACAGCAGCACATTCCCTTGGGAGCTTGAACCTGGTCTCAGCTCTGAACCAGCAGCCACAGGGTCACCCTGTGGCTCTGGCTTCCCCAGTCACACAGAGTCCCCAGCAGCAGGAACGTGCCAGAGCTCACAGCCAGAGCTCAGTACCCCAAGGCAGCCAGGAGGGAGCCACATACTCTAAAATCTCTAAAACCTGAGACCCTGCAACACTAATTCCCTTTGTAGCAAGAAAACACTCACTCAAAACCAAGAGAGGGGAAGGCAAGAATAACTGGTCAAAAAAAGTAGAAACTCTGGATCTTGCCTGTGAAGGGTGAAGAACCACCCCAGAGAGCTCCAGAATGGAGGTTTGAGACTAAAAGGTCCCTGTTCTGGAATATTTGCATGTTAGTCACATGCAGAGCATGTGGTAAAGGTTTAAGTATAAATATTCTGGCCTAAAGGCAACGCATCAAGGATTTCAGAATCTTGATTAGAAACCTGCACCAAATGCACTTTCTGTACAGAGAAGGGGGAAGGTGGATAGGGGTAGGGGCTTTCCACATAACCTCAAGAATAGCCAATCTGTGTACCAGAACACACCAGCTGTAATGTAACTATTGTTACAGCTTTTCCCAGACACCTGCTGAGGAGCCCCTAAGTACAAAGCTCTGTAAATCCATTTCCATTTAATTGGTTACATAATCTTGCACACTTGAGAAAAGGAATGTGGCTTCAAACTGAGCAAAGAAGCCATTAGAGAAAAGCTTAAATCCTTCTCCAGATCCCTCGACAGAAGCCTAAGCAGGAAATCTTCATGGTGCTAAGAGAACAGAGATCGTACATGACCAGCTCTCACCTGATCATAGTTGTCATGGCCATGGAAAAATGGTTCCTTTCGGAATATCATACTAGCCAACATGCAACCCAAGCTCCACATATCCAGACTGTAATCATACATCTGTACAAAACCAGAAGGACAATTCAATTTCTAATGAATCAAGCAGAGCAGACTTCCAAAACTAACAGGGTCCCCCCCCTCCCTCCAGTGATACAGACATGGCCACATTATGCTGGAAACAGACTGAACTATCTTCATGTATCTTGACCACTAAACACTGTTTAGCTCAGTGTTCCAGTTACTCAAACTGGGATACAGCAATTAGCAGGACAGCAGGTATCCTAGCTCCATCTCTGTCCACCAGGATATTAAAGACCAGTGCCTTTTTCTATTTTCACTGCAAGCTCCAATGTTATGGACCATTGAGAAGTGAGTGTGGGGAAGGAGGGATCACAACAAGCAACAAAAGGCGTGGCCTCCCCAAGGTCCAGGGGCAGGTGAGGATGTGCCTTTTTTCAGAACCAGTACAGTCTGAAAGTCACCAGGAACACTGTGATTTCCATAATGCAATCTGCCATCAGATATGGGGATGCTTTTATAGCTTAATTTAGAAGTTCATGCAGTACTTGGTGTTCCCACAGGGGCTTTGTTTCATTCCTGTACCTTTACTGCAAACACAGCCTTGCTAAAAAAATATTCAGCATTTGTATTCCAAGATCCATGATGATAGTTCTGCAGCTCTTCCTCAGGTCCTGAGACTACCCATCAGTTTCTTTAATTCAGAATTTCTTTAATTTTATGGCTGCTTTCTGCCATACGTTTTGGAACAGACTTTAGCTTCAACTCTCTAGACATCTGAATTTTGGGTTTGTTACCTTGAAATGGCACAGACTTTCCACATAAAAGTCAGCGAGAAGTCCTGGTAATTCTTACCTGATAATCTACAAGGAGTTCAGGTCCTTTGAAATATCTGGAAGCCACTCTGACATTGTACTCTTGGCCAGGGTGATAGAATTCAGCCAAACCCCAGTCTATTAATCTAAGCTAGAAATGGTAGAAAACAAAGAAAAGAGGCTCAAGGGATGCTCCAGCTCTCCAGAGGCTGAAATTCATTTGATCAGAGTATCTGGTTACATATTCTCCCCAGACCCATATCACCAACCAGTGGGAATAAAATACCTCTCCTTGCAACACTGTCTGTACATGTGACCCCAGAAAAGCCTCAAAAAGCAGCACACAGAAACTCATTTTACAATTCTCCACCCAGGGGGAGTGCAGTGCCCTTTGAAGGGGTCACTAATACGACTACACAGGAGTACCCCCAAAAGGGATCCCAGTTTGCCAAGAGAAAAGCAAGATCCCCCTCCCTGCCCCCCCCAGCCTCCCCACACTACCTTTCTGTGCTCATGGTCAATCATGACGTTGTGAGGTTTGACATCTCTGTGCATGATTCCCATGCTATGGCAGTAATCTAGAGCCTGCAGGGGACAAAGAAACAGATGCTGGAGTCACAAAGAGCTCTCAAGTTCAACCACATTCAGGAATATTTGCACATACACCAAGTGTAATTAAATGACGAGACTGCCCAGTGTTACATCCTGGACTAGACTCACTGATGACAGAGCCCCCTTTCAAAGGGAGGTCCCAGCAATACAAGTGCCCTGACTTCACTTCATGTGCTCCCTCCTAAAAACTGGAATTTCAGAGTCCCTAAGAGCATAGTTACTAGGCATTATTGATCAAACAAGGCCCCCTTTTTCAGACTCCTTCAGAAGAATAGACAAAACATCTGACTCACATTACATCAGAGCACAAACCCAACCAGCAACAGCTTACAGTTGTCTGTTCTCAGAGGCTACACGTACTTCTGATTTAGGGTCTTTAACCTATCTCAGTTTACTGAAAGGCTCTGCTAGCCTCAAAAATAAAATAAAATAAAAAGACTAGCATTTGTTGCAGAAACAAGGCTGAAAAAAATTGATACTGAGTTGACATTTTTCTGCCAATTCTTCCATAGGCTTTCTCTTCCCATCCCTTAGTGATATGTCACTATCATCAGCAACATGGAACTATCTCTACAGGATTAGCTGAGAGCAAATCCTAGAAATACACAGTCAAAAAAGCAAAACACCAGCTTACCTTCAAAATCTCATACATGTAGAATCGAATATCATAATCTGTTAATGTCTGGTATAATTGCTGTGGGACACAAACACATCATATCAGTGTTCAACACCCAAAAAACCCCATCACATCCCTGCCAATACAGAATAACCCAGCCCTGTCCTGGGCTTCTGTGGCTCTCATAACCCATATGAAGGAATAGTTCAAGTTTCCCAAGTTACTCTGATCCCACACTCAACTCTGCTCAGTCTGTTCCTTTCCCCTTACAAATCCCATATATAGTTTACTCCCAGCTCTGCTCAGGCAGCACATTGTGATCCCTGTCACCATTTACCTCCACTTTCACCTGCCCAGCACCAGCACGACAGGCCGTGCCTGCACTTTGGGTCACAAGAAGAGTGAGGGTGCTCTGCAATATTTAACAGCTATTCCTAATGGCACTGTACTGCCTTTGTTTAAATACCACTTGGAATCTGGATTCTCACCTTTTAACTTCTGTGGTAAAATGGTACTGAAGGACTAATTACAAACTTCTAGCCCAACTGTATTTACCTTTAAGTACAGTTCCTATGCTGGAAGGAAATGATTAAATAGCCTACCTGCTCTATGTATTTGACTTTCGCCTCAAGAAACAGAACGAGTGGCTTTCAAATGGAAAAAAAATGAGAAGTTCACATCCCACACTGTACCTTAAAGTCTGTGTTGTTTACATGTTCAAAAACCAAAGCGGGTGTCCGAGACTAAAACAGAAAGAAAAGTATTCAGCCATGTCATGTTGAGATAATATGTTTCCATTTGGTATCATTAATTAAACCATTTTTTTCCTCCTAAAACTGCACAAAAGCCCTCTGCCTCGGACATATTTATGATTCCCCTCAGACAGAGAAAGCAGAGCCAAAGCCCACAGCCCCCGGCAGCACTGTTTGCAGAACGAATTAACTTCTCTCAGCTCACTGGTATCTCTTCCTCACAGAGTGAGGGGCTGAAGGGACCTGCGGGGGGAGGGCCCTCTAAAAGAAGTTTATCAGATGAAGAGCTGATCTTATTAGCCAATTCAAAAGCAGGATTTAAGAGCAGGGATAAACAAAAACCCGGCTCAGAGCTGAAGTCAAACACAGCAACTTCACCCATAAGCCCAGGGTACCCTTTCAGCTGCTCCCATACTCACCACAGGATCTTTTACTATATCTGCAAGGGTGATTATATTGGGCCCGCCTCGCAAGTTCTCTAAGATCTTGATTTCACGCTTGATTTTCTTCTTTTTAACAGGCTGAAGAATAAAAAACCCGAAGTGTAAGATAAAGCACTGCAGTAAAGTGAGGCTAATAGCTCAACACCCAGATGACAGTGCCCAGGTGACTGCAGATCAGCAAAATACATCAGAGCCTTTGCAATACAACCCGAGTATGCATCACTCCAAGAAGGGCTCAAATATCTGCTGTCTCCTTTCTAACCAAACAACCCTGACAGCTACAGACAATAGTTTCATGTGAAGGAAAGGCAGGAAGATTTTTTTTTTTAAGGCACTCTGAACATGATCTGATAGGACAAGTGGTAGGACAAGAGGAAACAGCCTCAAGTTGTGCCGGGAGGTTGTTTAGGTTGGATATCAGGAAAGATTTCTGCATGGAAAAGGTTGTCAATGGGAACAGGCTGCTCCAGCAGTAGAGGGATCCCTGGAGGTATTTAAAAGGCATATACATGTGGCACTTGGGGACATGGTTTAGTGGTGGGCTTGGCAGTGCTGGGGCAATGGTTGGACTCGATGATCTTAGAGGGCTTTTCCAACCTGAACAGTTCTGTGATTCTATGATACTCCAAAAATTCTTAACTGGCACGTGACAAATGCTTAGCTATGAGAAGTCCATGGGCTACTGCAGGGTTACTGAAAGAAGGCCATGCCCATGACAGCATGCCAGGGTCCAGTACTCAGAGCAGGTGAGAATTTTGTAGTCAGCTGCTGAAGCGTTGCTTAGCTCTAGGTAAAAATGTGTTGCACGTGAGGGCTTCTTTAAGGCAGAGCCTAATTCCTTACAGGCAGAGATCTGACTTAATAACCAAGTCCAGGGTGAGTATCTGGAGGCTCAAAATGATGGCCTGTTTCACTGAATGACACTCCAAAGCCTGGCTTTAAGGATTTCAGTTTTAGAACATCAAACAGCCCTTCCTGGCCTCTTGATCACCTCAAGACAGATTTTATCTGTTGCCCAATCTCCCCCGCTCACCTTGAGAATTTTAACAACTACTTTTTCATTATTTGTAATGTTGATGGCTTCAAATACTTCACTGTATTTGCCTCGGCCTAATTTTCGAACTAGCTGGTAGTCATCTTGATTTCTGTGGAGAGAAAAGGTTAAAGTTCCAAAGAGCTCAGTCATTTCCATGACAATGCTCCTTAACACTCAATCACTGCCTCACTTTCCAGACAAAAGGGATTAACCAATGTCTTCTGCTGACCAGGGTGATTAAGAACTAGGAGAGAAACAAGGAATTTCTATTTGCCCGAGTCAGATTCAATCCAGAACTATGGATTGAAAGCCCAACTATCTTTTCAGCATTAGCAAACTCGAGCTATCCCTTCTCCCCATCTCTCTATATTTGGAAGCAACATTTTATTTTGTATAATACTGTTAAAAATCAACAAAGCCAGTGAGAGCAAAAACTTAAGTGCCAGCCTGTTTAAAAACAGACGAGGCACAAAGAAGCACTTATGCTGTGTACATTCCAGAAACTGGGAACTGCAGCACAGCTGAGGGCAGGACTCTGCCTGGGCCCTCCACATCCCAGCAGGAATGCAGAGCTATGAAGCTGCCACCACTGTTGTCTGATTCTGGGACGGTTTAGTCATGAGCTCAATTTAGACATTTCCCTCCTTCAAAGAGAAGCAGCTGTGTCTTTGCCAGTCACTCGCAGAGAGCAGCAAGTCACAAAATAGTGTACCTATTTAAGTCTGCAGAGCCTCTTCACTCACCCAAGTCAGGAGCAACTTCAGTTTGAAAGTCTTTTCACTCCTTTTCAGCCCTGCACTCAGGGATAGTTAGATTGTTTCAGAAAAAGACTTTCTTCCCTCTGAAAGGGTGATGTTTCCTGACTACCTGGCAAAAACTCCTCAAACTTTTAAAGAAGATGCTGTTCCCGTGCAGCTGAGGATTTAAAAGTTTGACCAGAAACACTCTTTGGAAGAAACACCGTGATCCTAACGCTTGACATCTGCTGAGGAGCATGGAAAAAGCCTCACGCAGCACAGGGGCCTGAACTCCCCAAGCACCCGGATCCACGGGGACTGAGCCCAGGGCAGGGACGTCCAGAGGCAGCCCACGGACTTACCCCCACTCAACAACGTGCGACTCATAGTCCCAGTACTCGCGGGGTCTGTGTGTGTTCACGTCCGTGTAAACCCTGGCCCTGCTCGGCACGGGTCCCGACATATCAGACAGGTTGGCAGGCGGAAACGAGGAGATGTGAAATCAGAGGCGACCTGGTCTGCAACGCTGCAAGGAGGAGAAAGGCCTCAGATTCCTCCACCTGCAGAGAGAACATGAACCAGAGGTTAAATTCTTGAGGTACTATAAAAGTATTTAGGTTAATCATTAAAAGCTGCTGGGAAGGAGAGGCTGGAGCCCAGCCACAGGCCTGGGATCGCTTGTCACAGCTTGGAAGCAATTTGTCTGCTCTCCCTCACACAAGACGGGTCACTTGGCCCCACTAACGAAGTCCCCCCCAAATCTTGCAACTTTCAGCATGTTGTTCCCAACTTCTGGTTGCAGAGATAACTTTCCAAGGGGAAAAAAACCGCCATGAATTCTGTATCTGCAGACAGACTCCTTTTCAGTTCCAGAGCAAAAGCAGCAGCCATGGGCTGGAATCTCATCTCTCCCTCATCTTGTGCCATCCCATGTAACCAAACCAATTCTGCTGGGAGGGGAACCCCTTTTAGTCACGACTTTCTACAGTCAAGGCATTAAATCTGACTGTCCAAAAGGCAGCAGCATCTGTGTTGGATTATGATGGTTTACTCAAACTCAAGAAAAAAATTCTGCTGCCAGGGTCTGAAGATGTTTCTTTGCATCTGCTTGTTCGAAGCACTTGGTAACTCTTCCTTCTAATCATGTGATCTTTGCAAAGCTTCTGTTAGGTTTTATCAGTACTGAGACCAGTCAAAATCACTCAAAAGAAAGCTACTGTTTGTCAAATACTCTCAATTTTTATCATTTATACCTGAATATCTTATCATCTATATCTGAATATCTAAGACAACAGTAACTCACTACAATTTTACTTCAGTATTATCCTACCTAAAATAAATGTGGTGCCTTTCCACCTCTCAAATCTTTCACGAGTTGACACATTTTTAGGTGTTTAAGTAAAGAATCTCTTTGTCAGCTTTCAAGATAACTGACAGGGAGGGAAGCTGTCTCGTGGAAGGGCTCTGTTCAGTGCAGGGACACCCAGCCTTGTGGATGGGCTCGAGCAGTGGGCAGCACTGTGACCTAAATGAATGTATTTATTTGATATGCCAATCTTACTCCTTCACAAAAAACAGGCAACTGCCAGACTGCAGGAGGAAATAATAGCCCCATTAATCAGCTATTAATGAGAAAAGACCTAGAAATCTGCTTGGAGCAGTTATCAGGCTATCAGGACAACGCAGACCAGAAGAAAATTCTAGAAGCAAAATCCTGCTCTCCTGGCAGTGTCCTGTTGGTTATTCAAGGTCTGCAGTGCTTCAGCTGCTGGGAGGACCCAGCAAGAACCACTGGCTGTGAAGATGGTGGAGGACCTGGGGGGCACAGGTCTGATGCCCTTCACAGTGCCACACAACCTGACCAGCAGCTGGTCCTGCATCCAGAGGCAGAAACACCCACGAGGGCTCTCTGGCACGGACAAAGCTCAGGTGGGACAGACTCAGCAGCTGGGTTATTTTTTGACCTACTGACACACCAGTGGTGCTGGAGGAAGCTCCAAGTAGACAGGCTTGCACTACCCCAGTCCCAAGGTTAAAAAGGGACACAGCACTGTCCCAAAGTCCACTGAGGCCTCACACCAAGAGGGTAAGGATGGGGCACTTCAGCCTGGCGTGCAGCTAATGGAGAATATGAAGTATTCCTAAAAATACAATAAGCCTATTCCTGGACAAAATATTAGTTCTCTAACAAAACACACTTTCAGAAGATGAGGCAGCAATCATCTAAGACCTCAAAGCATTTATGTGGCATGACTCAGACACTTAGAAATTAGATGTATATTCCAAAAACGTCCCCAGGCATTACCAGAGCATGCAAGTTTACTAGAACACTCTAGTACAGTGAAATTTATTAGATTTCAAAGTTCAATCACGGTGGTTTTGTTTCTCCTCATTCCATGTGCTTCTGGCAGGAGAAGCACTGGCTCGTTTCCTCTGCCCAATACTCCTTGTGTAAGAATTAACTGAACCTATACATGACTTAGCAATTTTAATTTTTAAGCACAAGCCAGTATCAATAAAGCACATGTGGCTGCTCCAGCTCGCCCAGCTGAGCAAGATCAGTTTCAGCAGGGCAAAAAGAAAAAAAAAAAAGAGAATACAAAAGAAAGAAAAATCAATCACATTATCTAAAGATAGATCAAATTTCACAGTGGCTATTTTTTGTCACATAGCTCTAGCCCAGCTCAAGCAGCACATTGTAACTGGCTGCTCAGAGAAAGGCTTTTTCAGGAAATCATCGACTGTAGCTTCTAAGAATGGCACACAATGTCTATTTACGAGGGTAGGTATTATTGTCTGCTGTTCTTTATACAGGAAGGGGAGAAAGTCTGCAGAGATAATTTAATTTTGAAGCAAACAAAGTTACAGACATATATAAAAACTTTCCCTGCCTGAAAGCTGCTCACTCACTCTGCTCAAAACTGCCAAGGAATCCGGATAGATTTTTTCTTCCACTGCCCCTGGAGGGGGATCATTTTGCAGTGGATCCAAGTTCCTTGGCAGAAGGGAATGACACAAATAAGGATGGATAATGGGGACAGGTGTTGACATGCAAACATCAGTTGAGCTTCCAGTTTTTCAGGCAGAAAATCTGCAGTATGAGCAGTGACTGCACCTAGAGAACTGTCTTGAGCTTGTTACAAAAGATGAGTTCTGTTTCTGCAGAACCCAAACAGAATGTTGTCATTTATTAATTCCTGCTTTAATGACAGAATCATGGAATAATTTATATTGAAAAGTCTGCTTAACATCATCTAGTCAAAGCAGGTGTGATTAGATCAGGTTGCCATGTCCAATGCAGTCTTGAACATCCCCAAAAAACCACAACATCAAAATTTTAATTTCTCTGGTAGAAAAGTGTTTAACTAGGAAACACAACCATGAGCTTTCAGAAAACACACCAAAGGTCACAGAGGGAGGAAGACAAAGCTCCCAGCTACAGTCTGACACGCTATTCACTGCAAAGGCTTCCCTGTGCAAGGACACAGAGCAGTAGCCTGTTGTCCGAGCAGCTTGGCAAGATTAGACATTTTGTGCCCAAAGTTCAACAAAAGGGTAAAAAGCCTCTCAGTGCTCATTTTAAATCTGATTTTTAAAACATTTTAACTTAAACCACTGTTACAAACTCCTTCATTTTTAAAAAGGGATGTTAACTGTCCTTCAAATGCATTTTAATTCCAAGGGCAACCCCTGTCCCCACAGGGGATGTGATATCTTGTGAAGGATCCATACTTCCAGCACCTATTTCGATGAGCACAGGAATTTCCTAGACCCTCTGTCCTTCCAGACGTATCCACTTACAGCAAGTAGCAACGAAACACAGCTAAGAAATCCATGCAGATTAGTTTGAGAAACACACCTACTTAGCCCCTAGTAAAATTTGCCTTTTTTTTTTTTTTTTTTTAGCCAAGAATAACTGAGATACTGGAATATCTTTTTTTCTCTTGTTAAATGGACATGTTTTTGGCACCCAGCTTCTCTCAAGCCGAGTTACTCACTGAGAACCTTAAACCTAAGAAGTTGCACCAGTATGACACAGCACTCCCACAGGCTCCCAGTGAGCTGGAAGCCAAGAGCTTCCCAGAAGACTGGTGTCCCGAGGACCCTGCAAGTGCTGTCCAAGTGATGACCTTCGTGGATAAGGTTTGGAGTATAAATAATGCACCCAGGGACACAAGCGCCGCTTCACACTGGCTTCCCTGGGGGCTGCTGCTCACAGCATGACCTGCCCTCCATGTGAACGGTGTATTGCCAGGAAGATCCAAGTTCATCCAAAGAGAGAGGAGTGAACCCAGCAAACCACATCCAACACCACATAACCCTGGTTTCATTAGCAAGGACCCACCTGGACTTGGTTTCAGTGAGCCCACAGTGGGCCCAGAGGAGCAGGACAGGACCTGAATTGTCCCAAGCTGAACTCAAAGGGCCAAGAAAACATTCCCATCACTTTATCAGTTCCAGACAGACTGTCCCAGGGAAGTTCACCTTCCTCTGGAGGAGAAAAGCGAGATGGACAGATCGGCCAAACAGGTCTAAGACTTTGCTCTCACTTGTACTTTCCCCATGTAAGCTCATTACAGCGGCGACTGTGCCAGGCTAAGACTGTAAACAGGCTGAGACAGCAGCAGGTTTGTTGTGAAAGAAGAAAAGCTCTGTCAGTGCAGAAGAGCAGAATTACAGTACAGAGTCTGGAATCAAAAGGTTATTCCTTTCTTTTATCTACAACTGCAAGCAAGATGTTACCTTTCATGGCAAACAGCTTAAACCCAGCCTCTGAAATCACGAGTGTGTAGCGTGATTTATTAGGGAGAGGAAACATCACAATTTATCAGATAAAACTGCTGATGATTTCCTCCACATAGCCCTGTAATCCTCCCAAGGAAGACCACTAGCTCCTTCAGAGTTTGGAGAATATCTACAAGTGGAGAGACACCACTGAAATTACAAGATCAAGACATGCCTAAATCCTACAGTACAGCCTGGTGGCAGCCAACATCAACCAGCACCCAGCTTACCTTTGAAAGGAGAAATAATAGTGATCAGCTTAATAAAAAATATGCTTTATCTCAAAGAACCCAATTTGTGTGTTTTCATGATGCTGAAACTGCAGCAATACGAGCATGGAAGAGATGACCTCCAGAAGTCCCTTGCAACCTATATTTTTCTATGATTTTATAGCTAAAATAGAAACAAACCTGGATTAACAAAGCTGACACTTTACATCCTTTCCTGAAGATCACTTCCCTACTAAAGGGACATCATCAATAGAAGCACAGATTTTAACATCTGAGTAAAAAAAAAAAGCTAAGGTTTGAAATTGAACTTTTCCCTGGGTATTGTTTTGGAACAGCACAGTTCTAACTGCATTTTACGCCAAAGTTATTTTGCAGATTTCTTCTAAATAGCTGGTTGTGAGGAATAACAAATCATGATATCCAAAGGCCTCAACATTCCCTTAAAAAAGAAACATGAACAGTTGTGATTAATTCAAAACAAGACATGGCCAGTCATTAGGGAAAGCAGTTGATAGGTTTAGTTATGCTGGAAGAAACATCTTGGAGCAATTCTGTACTAGGAATATCCTAAAATTTAGATTGCCTCTTCCTTCATCAGCTTGACTGATCCCCCTCCCCCCAAATTCCTTGTGGTTCCTGCCAATGAAGAAATTATCCCTTGTAACAAGGATCACAATCTGTACGGAAGTCACAGGACCCACCACAGAATGGTTTTAGTTTTACTGTCACTCCACGTTTCACAATACCCTGCACAGTCTTGGGGAAAACTTCACTGTCCCACTTTCCCAACGCCGAGAGCAGCGTCTCACACGTCTGTCACCCTCCAGGATGCCCTGGCAGTGGCTCTGGTGCCCACACACCCTCCTGGCAGAAGGTCTGTCACGCTTTGTCTTCCTTTGTGTTCAGACCTGCAACAGCTAAATTGTAGCAGAGCTCTCACAGACCCTTTATGGGTCTCCACTGTCTCAGCCTGGTTGGACAACTGTCCCTTGCCAAGCGTCAGTGTTGGCAACAGCACATGGGCCTGGGTCGGGACAGCCAGGATTTCCTCCAGCAGCAGTGATGGGAATGCTGCTCACTCCATCTCCTAAGGGATTTTATCCAGAACAGACAGCCTTTAGAACTCCTTTCTCCCCATTTCTCTTGCCCAAACCCCTGGACTCTCCCTCATATTTTCAGAGCTCATTTAGTCCACAGCACATGGAGCAAAGGGAAAGCTTTTCTTGACACAAAAAGCTGTCCAAAGGCTGATCTTGGACGAGGCTGTGGGCAGTGACACCAGCAAGACACCCAAACCCCAGCACCTGAGCACAGGCTCTGCTGCTTCCCCACACCTCTGGCTGCTCCTGCCACTGCTCCCAGCCTCCCACAGACACAGCGGATATCCTTACTGCCAGTGCCAAGGAATCCTGACACAATCCAATAAAAATGGCTGTAAATGTAACCAGGAATTGCCAAACTAACCTCCCTGTACACACACCAAACAGAGGCCTTCTGCAGGCACCTTTTCCCTACCCTGACAGTTCAGGCCGAGCAGGGAGTGCAGGAAAGGTGGGCGAGTTTTTTTGGAGGTACATCCCTCCAGGCTTGCCCTAAAGCCAAAGCAAGACTTCAATGGGAAACAGTTCTTTTTTAGTCCAAGAGCACTAACAAAACTAAAGCTCCTACTGCTGGAGCTTCAGACAGTGTTCCAGTCACCAAAACTACCATTTCTGAGATCCCAGCCAGGGAACTCTTCCTGAAGGCTCACAAAAGGGAATGTTTCAGCACCACTACAGGCTCTTCACAGCTGACATCAGGTTCCACTGGCAGCATCCCCTGGAAAGTTCCACCTCCCTAATTGCTGCTAAGTGACACAGTTGTTTTCCTCATTAATTAGTAGGCACAGAGCACTGCCAGGCCAATTGTTCAGCTGATTTGACTCTGGTTCATGTACAGAGAGGGATTTAGCCCGAACCTGGACAACTGACCTGTACCAACCACCTGCAAAAGCTATACAGTTCCAACTGACCTGACCATGCAATTCCCAGGGGCAGGAACAGTTACCAGAGCCAAAGGATAAACCAGTTACATTGCATGTAACTATTCCTTCAGGAAATCCCTGTGATCAGCTGTTCTACGGAGCAGGCGATGCACCACAAACCATCTCCACTGCTCAGCTGGCATCCAGCAGGCTCAGCAAGAACCACCCGGTGCAAACCCCCGCCAGAAAGTAAAGTTCTGACATAATCCACTAAAAATTCATCATTAATGACACGAGATGAACCCAGCTACAACCACCCTAAAAATTAAAAGTGGAAAAAAAAAGCTATTAAACTCCAGCAATCAGTTTAATAGCTGTTATGCCCTGGGTACCCTACCACAACATCCCAGTTGTTGGGTTTAGAAACTTTATATATATATATATATAAAATTTTAAATACAGTTAGAACTGTATAAACGCCGGTGCTGGCTCCTGACACTGCAGGTGATGTGAACGTACCAACCAAGATTTTAATGTTTCACCCCAGTGCTTTGGAGATGAACTGAAGCCTGGTGACCACAGCACTCGCACCCTTCGGGACACAAATGCTGAACCCACCACTGCCATGCCAAACAACCCCACAGCATCCTCCCTCACACCCTGCAAACAACCCCCCTCCAGCAAAGCCACTGTTGCCAAAAACTGTAATTTAATTTTTAAACTGAGGTGAAATGAATCTGGACGTTGCACAGCGAGCAAAAAGCCTCCCTTTTCCTTCTGGAGTACAATCAAAAGTGTGGAAGAAAGGGTGGAATTCAACAGCACGCTGGTAACAGGCAGAGAAACCTGTGACAAAGCCTGGAAGAGGAGGAACATTGCAGGAGCTCTCGCTTTCCTACACTGGAAATTAATCTGTTGTGCGCGTCCACGCTCATCCATTTTCAGAACACTAAAAATAAAGATTTTTCTGACAACTCACACACACGTGTGCAAAGATGCTCTGAGAAAATGCCTTCTCCGAGGGCTTTGGCAACAACAGGCAGAGGCTCCATTTTGCCTCCCTGGACAAGCAGGAGGAACTGGGGGCATTTCTTCCCACCACAGCAAGACCTTTCCCACCCAGGGAAAGCAAGTTCTGGCACGTAATTCTGTGTTAGCACTGCACAGCACACTGGACTCTCCCTACACTTGGCTTAATTAAAAGAGACTAATTTAGCCTTTGGTTGTTTCAGAAGGGGCAAGGGCAGAGCCTACTTCTCTGCAAAAATGGAGTGAATAACCTCCAGTTTTCTAGGACTGCTGTTAACACTCAGAGACACGACTATCCAGTGGGAAACCTGCAGCCAAGTTCTGCCTTGACTCAAAATTATTTTCTGCTTTCATCTAGTACACATTTTATTCACCATTCATGTTTAAAAAATTGCCATAATATGATCCAGCCATTACATGGCCAGCAGCTGGACAGCCTGCTTTAGAAACCGCCTCCCTGCAAATGGTAACGTTCCTTAAAAATTAGAACTGAGTAAGGACATAACTCTCAGAAATAAACTCTGTGGAAAATCAGAATTACTGACGTTGTAACTTTCCAAATGTGAGTCTGTGGTGGCACCAAGTCCACAAAGAACTCCAAGCCCCCCTTCTGCTCTTCAGCTTCCCAAAGCAGCAGCATGAAATGGGTAATAAAATCATTTGCTTGAATAAAACTGCCCAGAGCAGTGTGGACACAGGAGCAGGTGAGACTCGTGTCACGCTCACGTTGCTGCTCCTCTACTGCTGACACCCGACCAACAGAAGACATCCATGAGCCCCTGATCCCATGACCACATCAACAATCCCATTTCTCATCAACCTTTCCTATGGAGCTGTTAGTTTGGCACTTGATGGCGAAAGGTTTGAAAAACCAGGTTGGAAAATCACTCTGCTTTCAGACCCAGCCCTGACAACAGATGAGAAAGCTGCAGCCTCCTCTTTCAAGCAGTTTTTCTAGGTCCAAAGGAGAACTCCTTTTCTCCAATTACATTCTGTAAATTCCAGGGAAGTCAGCTCTTGGAAGCCCCTGGAAGGAGATATCCAAGCTCAGAAAAATTATCCAAGAGCTGTCTTAGGATCAATATTTGCAGCCAGACTGAATCACAGCAGTCCTTCTTGATTCTAAAATTTGGGAGTTTTTTCCCCCTCTCAAGACCCTTAAGAGACAATAAGATCTAAGATGGCATCAATCTCATCCAGGGAGTTTGTAAAACAGATACCTTAATGTAAGCAATTCCATAATGGAGGAACAGTGGAGGTGACAGGTCTGGTAACCCAGAAATAAATCCCTGCCTCTTCAGAAATGTGACATGAAATTAATCACACCACCACAATGTCACCCATTTCCTTCTCCTGCCTCCCTTTCCCTTATTCCTCAGAGGACAAGAGGAAAGACAAAAAGAGAAAATTAGTTCTGTAAGGAGAAAATGGAGAAGAAGAACTGAAGTGGAAGCTGTGAGGACACCCACCATTTAATATGGCTGGGAAAAGTTGGGACCCTGCCCCTTTTATAGTTTCTTTCTCTGTAACTCCACAAACCCATAACCACCTTCCAGCAGCCCGTATTCCACTTCCAACCCATTCCACACCACCGATGCACCCAACCCGCCTCAAATACCAAACACTGAAGTCTTTCTGCGTCCCACCCTCAGGAAATGGTGTTTTACCAAGTGTTCCCCCAGCAATCCCCACTCCCAGCTTTGCATCTTCATTCTCACATCCCACCAGCTTTTTTTTTTGGAAACAATTACCTGCCCCTGCACAAACCCCAACATCATGAAACGCTCCATGACCCAGTATCCTCCAGGTTTGCTAGAACCCACTGCCAATTTTACTACTCCTCTTGCAAAGAGCCACATTCCCAACACCCAGCAAGCCTCGTTTTCCTTCAATCCACGAAGTTCCCTTCCTCCACCCTGTTTCAGCTCCTCATGGGCAGCAGGTGAGTGGCCAAACTCTCTGGTCTGAGTGCAGGACACGCACACCCAACTCTACCACCAGCCACGAGGGAATGAGAGGACAGCAGGTTTCACCGACAATAGAAATTAAATTACCAGGTATTGCCATCAATCACCAGAGAAAGGCGAAATAAAGGAAATTTCTCCCCATTGCCAAGATGAAAGGGAAGGATCACTGCCTACCACCAAAGACCTACGTTCTTCATGCTCAGGGAAAGGTCTGCACCTTTACAAAAAGCCCTTCTCTGCCTGGAAGCACCCAGAGAACTGGGATTCCTGCTGCAAGGAATGGGTGGATCTTCTCCTGAGGGCAGAATGCCCTGCCCTGTCCATGGGACTGGACATTCCCATTCCAGTTTTCATTTTCCAGTGTCTCCACGGAGGATGGACCACTCTTGGTATGTTTTCCCCAAGCATGGCCCTGTGCTGTAGGAATCAGAACATTCAGAAACCAATCCCAGTTTTTAGGACTAAGGAGCTGATCAAGCTTCACACTTTCCCCCAAATCCTGCCTTGAGTCTTCCCAGGCTGAGCCTCCCTTCTCGCAGCACAACCTTTGCCCTTTTCTACATCGCACCAGCAAGAACAACACGGGGATGAGCAACTCCTCTGCCCCTGCTGATGCTGCACCTGGAATCCACACTGGGACCCACACCCAGCACCCAGGTCCCTCACCAGAACCAACGAGCACCAAACTGAGCAATTCTGTTCCTGAAAAGTGCTTTCCAAGAACCAATAAATCACTCCCTGCCCCGAGCACAAGCACTGGGTGTCCACTTGATTCCTGCTGTGCCCAGGCGCCTCTGAGCCCTTCTGGGGGCTCTTCCTGAGCTGTTTGTGGAGCTTCCCCGAGGAGCCAGGTGGGCACACGTGGAGCACAGGGCACAGCCCCCTCCACACACATCAGCCAAGGCCCCGGCCCAGGGTCGGGTTTGAGCAGCACAACCCCCAAACCATCACAGACCCCTCTCGGGGGTATCAGGATCGGAAGGGACCCACCAGGATCGAGTCCAACTCCTGGCCCTGCACAGACACGCCAAGGATCCCACCCTGTCCCTCAGAGCATTGTCCAAACGCTCCTGGAGCTCTGGCAGCCTTGGGGCTGTGCCCACGGCCCTGAGGAGCCTGGTCAGTGCCAACCACCCTCTGGGGGAAGAACCTTTCCCTGAGATCCAACCTAAACCTCCCCTTATGCAGCTCCAGCCGGCCCGGGGGTCGTCACTGGTCACCAGAGAGCAGAGATGGGTGCCTGCCCCCCCTCTTTCCCTGAATGCTCATAATCCAAACTTTATTGGTTTCACCCAAAGCCCCGACTAAGAATAAAGTGATCTGACACACACGGGGTTCCATAATCTTATCTGACCTCTCACAAAGCACATTTCACAAACAGCCACACGCAGCTCGCTGCCCCCGAGGCACAATGAACCAAATTACTGCGGGGACCAGACTGACCACCGCCGCTTCCAGAGGAGACACCGGCGTGAGAAGCCGTGAGAACGACCTTCCCCTCCGCCCAGAAAGGCCCAGATCGGAGTCCCTGCGCAGCCGGGGGTGACGGCGAGCACCGACGGGCCTCTCCCTGCCCCTCCGCTTCTCCGGGCAGGGCGGGGGAGAGGCGAGACCGGGCAATTTAGATAAATACCACCTACACGGCCCGAACGAGCGGGCCGGGAGCGCTGGGGGAGGGGACGGCCCCCGGTCCCGCGGGGCCTTGCCCCTTCCTTGCGCGGCCGGGAGCGGCCCCGGGGGGCAGCGGGGCGACCCCTGCGCGGCCCCTGCCCGCTCCCCCCGGGCGCTCGGAGCCCCTCCGCGGGCAGGACGCGGCGGGCCCTGCCCCTCCCCGCCGCGCCGGGCCCGCCCGCTCCACCGCGCTCGCCCCTCAGCGCCGCCGCGGCCCCCCGGCCCCACACCGCGCCCGCGGCGGAGGATGGGGGGGGGGGGGC
>JAYRBT010000054.1:7066383-7082849 GCA_036023395.1 Myiotriccus ornatus
TGTCACCCTGCAGGACACAGCTCTAATGGCTGTTCAGGACCTGTGGCCAGGGCCAGTGCCACCCCAGGACAGACCCACAGCCCCAGGCAGACCCACAGTCCAGACCGGGATGAGGAGGCTCAGCCCCACCTCCCAGCGCACCAGCACAACTTCATCCCAGTACTGCCCAGTATACCCCAGCACAGACCTGCATGGCCCAGATTTAGCCCAGAATGTTCCATTATGATCCATCACGGCTCAGCAGAGCCCAGCACAACCCAGTTCCAGCCCAGGCCATTTCCAGCCTAGCACAGCCCAACATGGCCCAGTACAGCCCATTTCCAGCCCAGCTCATTTCCAGCCCAGTACAGCCTGGCCCAGCCCATTTCCAGCCCAGCAGAGCCCATTTCCAGCCCAGCCCCAGAGCTGGGAGGCACAGAGCTGGATCTCAGCCCAGCTCCTGCCATTGTGCCCCACAGTTCTGGGTGCCAGAGATGATCCCGGGCCCCAGTGCATCTGTAGCATCCCCTGGGTGTCCAGCACCATGTCCACCCCCTGGTTCCAGCCCTGGGGAGCAGCCCAGGGTCACAGCTCAGTCCTGGCTGGAAGGTCCCAGCTGGGAGCAGCTCTGCCAGGTCGGGTGGGGCCAGAGGACTCCCAGGAGGGCTGGAGAAGCTGCTGGGGGAGCGGCAGGAGCAGGGGAGCAATAAAAGAAAGAGCAGCAGAAACCAAAAAAGGCCCAAGGGCTGGAGTGTGACCTGTGGCTGAGATGCTTGGGGTTACACATGGGACAGCTTGAGCGTCTGTGGGGACAGTGGCGGGTCCAGCAGCCCCCGCTCACAGCCCTGCCAAGGGATGCACATGGAACAAGGCAGCTGCCAGGCCCTCAGCCCGCACAGCCCACCCTGGGTCAAGGGCACCCAGGACCCTGGCATGGGCAGAAGGATGAACTCACCATGGGAAAGGTGCTCCCTGAGCCTCAGGGTGCTGGGGGTGTCAGCTGGGCAGGCAGGGCAGGGCAGGGGTGCTGCGCCAGGGCCCAGCTCAGCCCCCCGGCTGTGTGGGAGCTGTACCGGTGCTGGTGACAGACCCTGCATGGGGACACTGGGTGGGGAGCTCTGCCTGTCCCCATCACATCAAGGAACTGCTGGGGGCAGCCCTGCCACAGTGTCAGTGGGCTGGCAGGGTTGGGGATGGAGATGGGAATAGGGATGAGGATGGGGATGGGGTCAGCGTGTGAGCTCTGAGCTTCCCCAAGGACAGCCAATTGCCTCCAGCTCTGGGGTGACTGTTCAACCCCCGAGACCTCCCAGCTCGGATGGACGTGGGGGAGCAGCCCGGCCTTCTGACGTGAGCTGGAGCTGTGGGCGTGCGGCTACGAGCAGGATTTGGCCGGGAGCAGCCAAAACCTCCGGTGGGAGCTGGAGCCAGAGTCTGCAGTTCTCACTGAGCCATGCCAAGGCTCCTGCCCTGCTCAGCCCAGGCAGGGTCTGCTGCCCCCTGTCCCCTGGGGATGTGCTGAGCCTCCTGCCCTGCTCAGGCCAGGACCCCCCATCCCAGTGCCCCGCTCACCCCTTTCCGCTGGTTGCTGAGGCAGAAGGTGCAGATGCTGCGGGGCTGTTTGCTGTCCAGGTCACCCTTGGCGCCGTAGATGGCACTGAAGCAGGGCTGCCCGTCCTCGCAGCCCTCGCCCAGCAGCAGCACGTTGGCCAGGTGGGAGATGTAGCTGGAGGCCAGGCGGAGGGTCTCGATCTTGGACAGCTTCCGATCCACCGGCTCGGTGGGGATGAGGGTCCGCAGGGCGGTGAAGGCCGTGTTGACGCTCTGGGTCCGGTCCCGCTCCCTCGCGTTGGCCGCCTGCCTCTGCTTCACCATCACCATCGGCCCCGGCTTCCGCGGCAGCTTGCGGCGAGCCTCGGCCCCCTCGCAGCAGCCGAACGACTGGTCCGACGTGTCGCTCTCGCTCCGGTTCTCCTCGTCCTCCGAGAGGATGCTGAGGTCGGGGTAGAGCACACGGGCAGCCACGGGGCGCAGCATGGTGAAGGCCATGGCGGGGTGCCCGCCCGCGCCCCCGGCCCTGCTGGGGGAACCCCCCGGGCTGCGGGGAGCCTTCCCCCGCCGGCACAGCTGCGACGGCCGGCACCGGGCGCCTTCCCGCTGCCGCTCCGCTGCGGCAGCCGAGCAGGGCTGGGACGGCTGTCTGCGGGGGGAATCGGGATTTATACGGCCGGGGAGGGGCTGGCTCTGGAGCCCACCCCCAGCCGGCCCCCCGAGCTCCGGCCAGTGGCCAGCGGCCAGCGTCCAGCGTCCTCGCCCCAGCCCCGAGAGCCAGAGCTGGCTCTGGCCACCGGCCTGGCCCTGCTCTGGCACGCTGGCCTGCCCACGGGCACCTTGACCCCAGGGCTAGACTCTGGGTCATGCCCATGGTGGTACCAAACTGTGGCAGTGCCAGGGCCACCGCCTGGCAAGTACTCCCTGTGCCACAGCCTTTGGCACCTGTGGAGTGATGCCACACACAGTGCCAGCTCTCGGGCAGCGTGTACCCAGCCCCTGCCCCGCTGTCCCCTGCCAGCTCTGGGCCCCATGCAGGGTGGCACTGGGCAAACACGGGGTGCGGAAGCTGGGATAGGGCAGGTACTTGGGAGCAGGGACAGGGGGTGTTTAATGGAGGAGATGCCAGTGGGGGACATGCTACTCCCCACACCCAGCCATGCCCCACACCCTGCAGTGCCCCATGGGGACAAGGTCTGTGCCCAGGAGAATTTCCAGGGCAGGCAGGGAGCAGTGAGGGTGCAGCCCTGCAGGGATGCACCCCTTGCCCCCCTGTTCTCACGGTCTGGCACCCCACCTGCCCACCATGGGAGGATCCGGGGTGGGGGGGGTGTGACATGGAGAGGCTTGGGCAGCACTGCCGGCAGCACTGCCAGGAGCGTTTCCTCCCGCCCGGGAGGAAGGTGTGCACCGGCAGTGGAAACACAGAGTCTTTTCCTGAGAGGGGAGAGATGAGCTGGCAGCAGCAGAAATCACCGGTGTCCTGGGGAGGGCTGGGGATGCCCCCCAGCTTGAAGGTGGCTCCCCGTCATTCCTGGGCACTCAGTACCACAGATGATGGTCACCCCTGCTGCTCCTCACCACGGAGATCTGTGTGGGTCCCATTCTGCCTTCAACCCCCCAAGCCCCAAGCTCAGCATCCCCTGGAGCAGGCAGGGGGGAAGCCAGCTGAGCCAAGTGGGCAGGAGGCTTCCTGCCTGCCTTCCTCCCCTTCCTCCTCCTCCTCCACGATGCTCCAGGCATGGCAGGTCAAGCAACAGAGACACAGAGAGGGCAGGACCTGGCTCCTGGTGGATGGCCCCAGGGCTGCCAGGGATATGGCCAGAGGAATTGGCAGTGCCAGCTACAATCCCCGCTGTTCGGCGGCCCCACAGCCAGAGGGGAATGCCAGTAGAAATCCTGAAGGCTTGCCAGGGATGGGGCAGCGGCCACAGAATGAAGCAGGCATGCTGCAAAGCCCACAGCAAGGTGGTCAGCGGGTGGGGGATGGAGTCTGTGGGATGGGGTGGCATCACGTCCCACCGTGCCCCGTGGCCAAAACCCCGTGGCTGTGGGATTGGAGCTCACGGTTGGGCTCCTGGTGGCTGGGTTACCCATGGGGCTCTCCCAGTGGTGCCAGGGCTTGTGGCTCCTGGACCACGGCAGTGGCAGATGTGCTGCCTGGTAGTGGCACCATGTCACTGCCCCCCATCCCGCCGGCTGTGAGCAAACGGCCCCTCTGCCCCCCGCGGGGCACAGGCAGCCCCCGGCCGGTGGGACCCCCCTGCCCTGTTTTCCTTCACCATTTGTCTGCCTGTGCAGAGCCTGTAAATCACACGGTGGGGGGGAGCAGAGAGTCGGGCTGGGGGTCCTACTGGGGGCATGCAGGGCTGCAGCAGGGACCGGGGATCCCACTGGGGTTGGGGACATACAGGGCTGTGCTGAGGGCCAGGGATCTTGCTGGGGCTGGGGTCATCAAGGGGTCTGCTCTGTGTCCACACTGACACCTCTCACCACGCCTGAAGGACCCTGACTCTCTTCCGCAGCCCCTGCCCAAATGCAGAGCCCTGCAAAAGGGCCTGTGCAGGCAGTGCCAGGGACAGAAGTGGGGATGGGCAAGCCCCTGGCATTACAGGCATGGAGCAGGCAGGGACCAGGCAGGTGCCTGTGCAGAGAGGGGAACCTCCGCTCTGCCCCCCTCTGACCCCCACATCCCGCTGGGCTGTGCCTGTGGGGGCACATCCACCCCCGGTCCTGACAGGAGGCAAGACGGATGGCAGGGGCTGTGTACTCAGCTGCACACCCCACACATGGCCACCAGCTGACAGGGACAGGCTGGGGGGTGGGGGGGGTCACCCAGTCCCTGCTCCCAGCCGACCTGCCCCAGGGCTTTTCTGGGGGGCACAGCCTTCCTGTGGGGCGCTGGTGGCCTGTGCTGCTGTGCTGGGGTCCGGGACATGGTGGGGCACAGGCAGGGAAGGAGCAGCAGGCACTGGAGATGGCTCAGTGAGGGGCAGGGGCAGCACAGGCGTGCGTGTGCGTGGGCGAGCCACTGTACACATCTGTGCGTCCAGACGTGTGTGGGCACACGTGCGTGATGTGTACAATCGTGTGTGCCTGCGCGTGGACACACATGACTGTGAGGGTGCGTGCCAGTGTTTGCACAGTGTCACACGCGTGTGTACGTGTGCGTGAGGGCGTGTGCGCAGAAGACACCGAGTGCCACCACCTCCTCCTGCGGTGATATCCCTAGGCTGGCACACATGTGTGACCACCACCTCGCCAGGCTCTGCGCACAGAGGGATGGATGGACAGAAGGAGCTGTCAGCCCTGGCTGAGAGACCAACAGGAGCCATGGGAAGCAGGGAATGCTGCCTGCTCCCTGCCTGCCCAGCTGCCTGAGAATGCAGCAGGGAGGACGCACGGCAGCAGCCGTGTTTTCCTGTGCTGCCTGGCAGGTGTGTGGTACAGGACGTGCATCCCCATGCCTGGACCCCCTTGGCCCCCCCCAGCACTGCAGCTCTGACTCAACCAGGCAGCACGAGGCTCATCTGGGGTGGCGGAATCACAAACCTTCCGCTGGCTTGAGCGGGTGCCAGGACATGGTGGGATCTGACATCGCAGCTCTCCCGGCTGATCCAGCCGAATGAGCTGATCCCTGGGCGGAGGGCAGCACTGGGCACGCACAGGACCCTGTGTGGGACACGTGGCACAGAGGGGACATGGCCCGAGCATGGGGTTGCAGCCCTGACCCCAGTCCAACCAGGCCCTTCCAGGCTGGGGGGCATCATGGAGTTGGGGTTCTGGGCACCCCAAGGGCTGGGTCCTGCCTCCACTGCTGGGGAAATGCCCCCTGCCCCCACTCCAGGGAGTGTTTATCTTTGAGGTGATACTTAAGTGTAAGAAAATAAACAGGGAGCAGATGGGCCAGGGGCCAGGGCTGCCCCCAGCCCTGTGGGGCCACTCTGGCCCTGCTGGGAAAACACCACGGCCCGTGAGGCAAATGGATTCCAGACCTGCAGCACTGCTGGAACATGTGGCCACCAGGACACAGGGCCTGACCCTGCTGAGCCCCAGTGAAGCAGTTCTGGACTGACACGTCCAACCCCACCCCATCCTGCCCCATCCCATCCCACCATATCATGTCCATCCCATCCCACCCCACCCTGTCCAATCATGTCCTATCCTATTGCATCTCATGCCATCCATCCCATCATATCCATCCCCATCCTACCCCTTCCCACTGAGTCCCCTAGGGGCACTGTCTGGCCCCCCTTGCCCATAGCCTCTGATCAGGCCCTGATCAGAGGATGATCTGGGGATGTCCAGGACTGGCCCCTTTGCCTGTGGCTCCCCAATTTTGGGGTTCTCAGGCCAGTGAGGCCACAGACTCAGGAGCTGCCCCACCCCAGAGCCCTGCTGTGTCCAGCTGAGCACACGCATCCTCTGAGTCCAGGTACCTCCCATCCAGTGCTGAGCCCAGCAGAGCTGGGGTGTCCAGGGGGAGCCTATCCCTGTTCCCTAACACTGGGAGACCAGGGCTGACAAACCTGGGAACCCCTGGACCCCCCCTGGGTGGGAAGGAGCAGTCAGAGTCTCATGGGGATGGGCCTTGTGAAACCTTTGGAGGAGCAGGAGTGTTTTCCTATTTTCCAGCATCAGGGCTGTGTCAGGGTGACCCGGTGGGTTCCCAGGTAGTGTGGGAAGCACCAAGCCCCCTCCAACCCCCCGGGCCTGTACCTGCGGGTCAGGGCTGCCGGTCTGGAAAGCATTACACGCCTGTCGTGCGGGGAAGTCTGTCCCAGTTCCGGAGCCGGGACCCCCCCACCCGTCCTGGGCTGGGGGGGAGCCCACAAAGCGCCTTTGTTCCTGCCCTGGAACGAATGGATTGGAAGCAGCCGGATCGGCTGTCAGCCGGCGACACCGGAGACCCCGCGGGTCAGGCAGAGGGAAGGGGGACAGGTGGAGGATGGATGGATGGAGGCAATGCAGGGATCGCAGGCTCTGGCAAGACCCACTCCCATGCCAGCCAGGGGGCTGTGGCACCATCAGCCCCAGCTGTGGACTGGCTCCCGCTGCCCACACCGTGCCAGCACCGGGAATGCACCAGTCAGGCCTGGACATGCTCACACAGCACCTTGGACGCAGTGCCTGGTCCTGGTTCCCAGCCGGTGCCAGTGAGCCCTCGGAGCAGAGTCACAAGGCACCTTGGTGCTGGCACAGACCCTCGGCACTGTTTGCAGGTGGTGGGGAGAAGGAAGACCAGATCCTGCAGTGGGTCTCCCAGGTGGAAGAAGCCCCCGTGGGGTGCAGGGAGAGGACTTGCAGGATCTGGGCAGCCTCGGTTCATTTCCACTTGTGGAGTCCCAGCTCTGCTGAGCTGTCTCTCATCCGAGGGAAGAGGGGCACAAACCTGTGGGAGAGGGGTGAGCAGAGTCTACATAAGATGCTCAGCGTTGGGGGCACACAGGATCAGGGCAAATACCAGCCCCTGCCATTGGACACCCGTTTGGGACACCTTGGAGATGTCCACGCTGCCACAGGAGCTGCAGCAGGAGCTGCTGCCTCCTCCCCTCACCCCCCGCTCTCTAACAAGAGGAAACTTTTTAGCACGCCACAATTCTTCGGAGAAATTTATGGCCCATCAGGGAGCCGTGGGCCAGGGCTGCTCTCTGTGAGTGCTTGCAGGGTTTCCTCCCGGCGCACAGCCACTTTGATGTGGCACATGCAGCTCTGCCGTGCCGGAGTCTCCCTCCGGTCCCTTCCCTCGTCCAGCACCCCCAGCCCACCCTGCTCTTCCTCCCCAGTGGATCCTGCGGAAACACGGAGGCAGCGGTGAAGTGTGCCCTGTCCAGTGCCAGCACTGCCAGCTCCTGCCATGCACACTACGCTGCAGAGCTGCTGCCTGGGGGCCATGCCCTCCATCCAAACCCTCTCTCAGCCCATTTCTGCCCTGGGAGGACAGGATCTGTCCAGGGAGGAGCGTGACTGAGGAGGCAGAAGTGTCCGGCTGTGGTTCCTGTCCCAGTACTGCTGCTGACTCATGGTGTGGTGGGTGAGTCAGTAGCCTTTCCCCTCCCTGGATGGAGGCTCCTGACTCAGAGAGATGCTGAGATGCCCAGGGGATGCTTGGGGCGGTTTTTGCAGCCTGCACATGGGGTGACTGTGTTGCTTGCAGACATGACAGCATCCCAGCACGGCGGGACCACATGTGCTCCCCCTACCAGGCCAGAGCTGACCCTGAATTCAGCTGCATGGTAGGGCAGTCTGGCAGAGCACTGTCCCTGCACAGCATTCATCCCCTCACAGAACATCCACCCCCTTGCAGAGCATGTGTCCATGTGCCCACAGCCACTGCTCTTGCTGCTGCCAGACCATCATGCTGTGCCGTGCTGTGCCGTGCTCCATCACTGCACCCCTGCTCCCAGTCCCATCACACCCCAGCACCAGGCCCGGGAGCTGCAGGGCTTTGATCGCCTTTATTCCAGGTGCAGCAGCAGATGTCACCACCCCAGGGGTGTCCCCCACGCACAAGGGGACCACGGAATGGGTCCAGTTTTGGAGCAGACGTTTCAGAGGCAGGCACAGCCCAGGGTTCCCCCCGATTTGAGTGCAGGGTGTGCCCAGAGTCGCTGCGGGAGGGCTGGGGACTGGCCTTGCCCGGTTCAGCTGTGCCTCCTCCCGGTACCTCTGTGTCCTGATTCGGCTGTGTCCCGCTTTGCTTCTATGCCTTCCTTGTCCGTCTGTATCCCTTCCTGGTACATCTGTGCCTCGGACTGGCTATGACCTGTCCCAGTTCCAGTGTGCCCTGCTTCAGTCCGTCCCGGTTGAGTCGTGCCCCGGTTAAGCCCCTCCTGTCCCGGTTCAGCCATTCCCGGTTGAGCCATGCCCCGGTTCCCCCCGTTCCCTCACCGTTCAGCTATTCCCGGTTGAGCCGTGGCCCGGTTCAGCCCACCCCAACCAGTTCACCCCGTCCTGGTTCATCCCGTCCCGTCCCGGTCCCCGCGGTCTCTCGTGGCGGCGGAGCGCGGCACAATGTCGCCACCTGCCGGCCCCGCCCAGCCCCGGACACCGCCCGGTACCGGCGAGACCCTGACCCCATCCCGGCTGGAGAGACTCCAGGGACGTCCCTCAGGGTTGGAGGACCCTGAGCCCATCCCGGCTGGAGGAACCCCGGGGACCCGCGCCCAGGGTTGGAGGACACTGATCCTATCCCTGTTGGAGGGACCCCGGGGACCCCCCTAGGGCTGGGGGACCCCGACCCCATCTTCACCAGGGGCTCACGGGGCCCGCGGGTAGGAACCAACGGGGGCAGCAGGGGCTGCGGGTGCATCCTCTGGGTGCTGGGCTAGCGCAGGTGGGGCGTGGAGGAGCCCAGGTAGGTGCGGAGGTCGCTGAGGGTGGAGGGGATGATTTTGGCGGGGATGGTCTCCCTCTGGAGTGCCTGGTGGGCAGCGAAGCGGTGGCAGCCCCCGAAGGAGTAGAAGTAGTCACCGCCCTCGCTGCCTTTGACCCAGAGCACGTCGATGGGGGGCACCCGCTCGGGATCTTCCTGGGAAGGGAGAGAGACATCCAAGAGCGACAAACTCCAGCTCCTCTAAACCCCCCGGACAGGCCCCGACCTGCCTGTGCCAGGGCTCGGGTGCTGCGAGCTTCCCCAGCAGTGCCCCCCGGGTGGCACGGGTAGGTGTGGGAGGGGTTGCCCGGGCACCCCAAGGGGGCTGCACTCACCTGCAGGGTCTCCATGAGGCTCTGCACTTTCCCAGGATCCAGTTCCGCCGGGATGGGCCGGATGAGGACGCGCATGGGCACGTTGTGTACGGTCGAGATGTGCTGTGTGTGAATGCTCCGGTCATCGGGCTCGGCCATGGCTGTGGCTGCCAGCCGACCTTGGCCTTCCTCCTTCCTGCCCAGCCAAGCCCTCTGCCCTGCCCCAAGCAGTGCAGCGCCCAGCCGGGCCGCTCTGCTTCCTCCTGGCCCAGCCATTGTCATCGTCACCGCCGCCGCCCCGCCGTTTTGCAGAGTCACAGTGAAGGGGCAGGACTGGCTGCCGGGACGGGTGCCAGAGCCAGCTGGCCCACTGCCTGCTCCTGCGAGCCTGCAGTCAGGGCTGCCCTCACCTCCTCATCCCCACGGGACACTCCTCGGCACGTGGCAGCTGAACCCCCTACTAGCTGTGCTGGGGGTCCCTGTCCTGCCCCTCACCCCAAAAGCTGCTCGGGGGTCTCTTTTCCCAGCTGGCCATGCTGGCGCACTAAGGATTATTCTGCAGCATCTCCTCTGGGAGCTGGGATGTGCCCCCCACCTGCCTGGCTGTGCCAGGAACGCATCCCCACCCCAGAGCCCCCCTCCTGCTATGGCTGGCCCTTGCGGGGTCCTCGGCAAGGAAGAGGAGGCATGACACAGCCCCAGGGCTGAGCAGCCATGCTGGGATTCTCCACAGCTGGGGCAGGCACCGCAGCATTCCAGCCTTGAATCTTTCTAGGTCATTTCTTCAGACCAGTGTCCTAAATGGGGAGAGGCTTCCAGGAAGAACTGGGTCCCCCATCCCACCAGCTGCTGAAGTCGGAGCACCCTGGATCCACAGTGGGGTTGTGATGCTGGCAGATGGCTGCTCCCGGTGCCCTCATCCTGGCCCCTGGGGGGCATGGAGGGTCCCCAGTCCTGGAGCTGACTCAGAAACATGCTAGTGATGGTCAGGGATGGGTTTGTGAGGCTCTGTGATTAGTATTTTGCAGGGTGAATCTGCTCATGACTTTTCAGGTGAATGGTTGCACAGATGCCACTGGGAGAGCAGGACTCAGTGAGGGCACTACTGACAAGCTGGATGCCAAAAAAAATCTGCCCTCCCCCTTCGGCACTCATGTGCAGGGAAGGCTGAAGGGAAAGAGGTGGAGGGGCAGGAGCGCTGGCTGCCCTGTGAGCAGGGGCATTGCTGGGTCGTTCCCACCACCCCTGACCACATCCCATGGGAGTGGATGTCGGCACAGCAGCAGCTGAAATAAAATCTGCTCACTGAATCCTCCCCATCCAGCGCAGTGGAGCCTCAGGGGTGTGTGAGCATCGTCAGGCCCCCCCAGGCTGCCCCCCGGGCTCTGCACCCACTGCCGGGATTTCACACACCATTTTACTTCCAGGTCAGTGCTCTGCCGTGCTCACAGCCCCCGGCGCTCTCACAAGCAGGATGGCATCATAACACCCCCCCTTGTCACGGCAGGGGGCTGTCTGGCTGCTGCCCACTGGCTGCAGGGCTGGCAGGGCCACACGGGCAGCGTGGGATGCTCCGGGTGCCTCAGCCTCCTGCTCCCAGCAGGCTGCCAGGACATCACCCCTCAGTTTGGGGCACTTCTCTCCACGATGCTCCAGCCCAGGAGTGGGTGTGGGCACAGGGCACCGTGGGGATGGGCATGCTGGCAGCTCGTGTGCCACCACCCGCCACCGGCAGCACAAATCCCCTGAGACACGTGGTTAGTGGCAGAAATCCCTTTTATATCCCTGAATTGCGTTACAAGTAATACTGCGGGCGGCCGGATCTCAGTAGACTTGTCGTACTGGGGCTGGCGAGTACAAAAACCTGGCAGAAAAAATCTATCATGCATGGAAAATTATTGCTGTAGTATCTGCTATTTACAGGAGAGAGGGGCAGCGGCACGGTGCTCCGAGCCTGCCGGCCGCGGGACTCCGCGCTCCATGGAACGGCGCCGGCATCGCGGGGAAAGCTCGGTGGGTGCCTGCATGGCCGGGGCGATGCTCGTCCCCTGAGTGGGGTGAGGATGCATGACCACCGTGCCACGGCAACGAGGAGCATGACAGGGACATCCCCATTGAGCCCGTGACCAACACGGGCACCGAGGCGGCAAGAGGAAGACGGTGCAGGGAGGAAGACGGTGCAGGAAGACGGTGTGTGGGGTGCACGAGTGCGGCCCCGTGACTTGCCGGGCTGAGCCCTGAGGTGTCAAGGACTGGCACAGGGTGATGGGGCTGTGGCAGCTCGCGGCCCGAGGTAGGAGGCGGAGGTGTGGGTCGGGCCCCGCTCCGGGATGCGGTGCATGGCGCTCGCTCGGGGGCCGGTGCGGGGATGCTCCGCCGGGAGGTTGCATAGAGTGGCTGGTTTGTCCCCACCGGGCTGCCACAGGGCACGGAGCAAAGCAGGAGCCCGCGGCAGTAAGGAAGACGAAGGAGAAGGGCTTTGCCTTTGTGGGAGGCTTGCAGGGCGTGGAGCCCAGGCTGCCGGGCCAGCTCGTGCCCTCCCCGTGCCCCGCCGCGCTGTCCGCTCTCGGGGTCCTGTCCCCGTCCGTGTCACCGCGGCTGTGTCCTGGGCACGGCAGCTCTGCTGCAGCTCTGCCACCTCCTGCGAGCCAGCGCTGGCACGGCCTGGCCAGTCTTGGCAAATAAATAGTGAAAAGCATAAGTTATAAATAATAATATAAATAAGAACATTTAAATAGACTCACCCAAACTTAACGGCTACTCTGACCCCCCTCCTCCTGAGTGCAGGCGGGGGGGTGATGGCGAGGGAGCCGGGAGTTGGCTGGAGAAGGGGCTGGGCAAGGGTTGAGGCTACGTGGGGGGGTGGTTAGGGGTTTGGGTGCTGCCTGCCCCAGGGCTGGGTCTCCAGCCCAGCTGCCAGCCCACCCATTGGCACGGCAAGGGGGGCTGCACCTGCCTGGGGGGGCTATTTCCCAGCCCATCACCGTGGCGGAGGCCAGTTGTGCCTGGCCAAGCCAGGAGCTGGGATCCAGTGGAGGACGTGTCCCATGGATCTCTGCTGGGAGCCCCTCGCTCTTTCCCTGACTCTGAGCCTGTGGAGCCACAGTGCCACAGGGCAGGGGGGCAGCAGGGTGCCCTGGGTGGTGGGCTGCAGGGACCCCAGCCTCCAAGGGTGACTGGTAGCCCTGCCCTCCGTCAGCCTCAGCGGCCGTCAGTCCTGCTGAGCCGGCAGTCGCACCAGCCCATGGTCCCATCAGGGTTAGGGTCAAGGGGAGGGCATGCTCCTGGTGGGGAGCAGAAAAGTGTCTTTTCTCCCCCGGGATCCCCCGGAGTGAGAAGCAGCAGCTCTAAATAAATAACAGTAATAAATTAAATAAATAAAGGTGAAAATCACAAGCTGGGGGAGGAAATCTCCCCTGGATCTGGAAGAGGTCCCCAGGTGAGTCCCCTGCAGAGAAACCTGCCTGGCTGCAGGGGGAGCTCGGGGACCCATAAGCTTGGAGCTGGGTCCCATTGTGGGGTACCCCCTTCCCAGGGAGCAGTAGGGTATCCTTCTCTCACATGGGGAGTGAGTCTGCAGGGATGTGTCCTCCAGCCTCAGCACAGCTTCAAACTGGCTGGCTGCAGCTGCAGGAGTGCTAGAGTGGGGACTGGGATCAGGATGGGATGGGGATGGGGGCAGGGTGGGATGTGGATGGGAATGGGGACAGGCACGGGATGAGGTGAGGACGGAGATGGGGATGGGGTTTGGACATAGGGATGAAGATGGGGATGCGCCACAGGGGGCTGGGGGCCTAGTTCCCTATTGCACAGCTGTGTTCGGAGCCCTTGAAGCAGGCGGACTCGTAGTGCTTGTTGAGGTACGACTTGAGGGCGAAGGTCTTCTCGCACTGCTTGCACTTGTAGTGCTTGAAGGCGGAGTGGGTCTGCATGTGGGCGCGCAGGTTGGAGCGGTCGGCGAAGGCCTTCCCGCAGTGGGAGCAGCCAAAGGGCTTCTCCCCGGTGTGGGATCGCATGTGGCCCTGCAGCAGCCAGGGCCGGCTGAAGGCTTTGCCGCACACGTCGCACTTGTGCTTGAGGTTGTGGGTGAGGATGTGCATGGCCAGGGCGGGCATGGAGACGTACGCCTTCCCGCACGTGGGGCATTTCCTCGCCATCTTGCTGTCCAGGCTGCGGTGGGTCTGCTTGTGCCGGCTGAGGTTGGAGGAGGTGGCGTAGGTCTTGCCACACTCGGGGCAGGAGTGGCGGTGGCTGCCGCGGCGCTGGCTCTCGCTGCGCCGGCGTGACCGCCCGTCCGTGATGAAGAAGGCATCCATGGAGTAGCTGTCTGTCACCGCCGCCTCCCCGCTGAAGTAGCGGGCGGAGAAGCTGGACTGGGGGCTCTCGGGGTCGCTGTACTCCTCGTGGCCGGGTGCATAGGCTGGGTCCGGCGGTGGTGGCGGCAGACCTTGCTTCTTGTCTGTGTCGTAGCCAGCTGGCGCCAGGCAGTGCTGGAGGTACCCTGTGGGAACAACACAGCAAGTTCACCACCCCTCCTGGACAGCCTCACCAGGGACAGGGGAAAGGCACAATCCAAAATTGCCCATTGGAGATGGAGAACTGGGGTTGTCCCTCCCATGTTGCTCCCGGTCCCTGCTGAGTCACTTGAGCACTGGAGCTGTCTCATCCTGCCCTGGCTCCTGTCTGCATCTGTCAGCAGGATGGGTCCCATCCCGTAGCGGTGGGAACTGGGGATGGGGCTGTGGAACTTCCAGCTGTGCCTGCCCCGGCTGTGGGCAGCCCCCGGGGGTCATTAGCCGCCAGACAGCTGTTGGTGCTGGGAGCCTTATTGTTCACCGTGGCCGTGCCGGTAATGAGCTCTGCTCCGTGGGCAACCAGGATGAGGGGGACGGGGCCACTCCGGGTTCCCATTCCCCAGCAAAAGGGCTGGGAAAACCATCCACCTCTCCACTGTCTCTGCAGGGTCTATTCTCTGGAGATGGGGCAGCATCAGGAGGGCAGCAGCACCGGGGTCCTGTGCTCCCACCAAGGACGGGGACCTACAGTCCCTGGGGTGCAGAGCAGGGCTCAGGTACCACTCCACCAGCATCACCCTCATGTGACATTGGTGCTGCTCATGACCCCGCTTCATATGAGGGTCTCCCAGCCTGTGGCAGAGAGGGTGCCTCACTGCCATCCCGGTCCCTCCATCCTGTCACACGAAGGTCACTGCAGGAGCAGCAGTGCAGCCCCCTTCCCACTGGGCCGGCAGCTCTGGGGGACACACTGGGACCCCAGGACCCCCAAAATAGTCCCATCAGTCCCCTGCCTTGTGCACCCTGGTCCTTGCAAGCTGCTTGGTAACAGAGGGGTTGTCAGGGGCCTGGGGTCGGTGCACGGCTGGGCTCACTAGTGCATTCTGTGGGGCAGGGTGGACACCCGCGGCAAAGCATCCCCTAAACCCACATCCCTGGCCAGCATCCACAGGATGCCCTGCCTGGGGCAAGCAACCGCCGCCGTTTGTCCCGCGGCTGTCGGGGATGCCTGTGGTGGGGAGGGGGCTGCGTGGTGGGGGCAGAACCGGGCCCCCCCGTCCCCCGCGCCGTGCTGACAGCGCGGGCTGTGCAGAAAGCGCTCTGCTCAGCAATTTCTCACGCTGCCTCCGAGCATGCAGCAAGGTTATTTCCAGGAGAGCAGCGTCGGCAGCTTCTGCCCAGCTGCAGCACATCCCTCCCCCACCGGCTCCTGGCTCCTGAGGACGGGGGAACAGAGGACCCCCTGGTCAGACGGGTCTAAAACCCCGGCCCGGAGCTGGGGAGCACTAGAAAAGGGGGGGCAGGCACCACAACGGTTGGGCAATGTTGGCTTGTGCATGGCTGGATCAGGCCCATTCCCGCATCCAGCTCCGTCTCCCGGTCCCCGAGCATCCAGGACTCCCCAGCCTACGGAATGGAGCCCCCTGACCTCCCGCCGTCCCCTCTTCTAGGACAGGTCTCTGGGCCGCCCCGTCAGCGGGCTCTGCCGAGCCCGGGGGACTCCGAGCCCACCCCAGATTCTCCCCGCAGGATGGGGCTCTAAGGACCCCGGCCACCCCCAGCCCAGCCCTTCGCACCTCTCCCAGCGCTGCGACGAGGGTGCCCCCCTATTCTCCCCCGTCTACTCCCCGTGCCCCGGGGGGGCACCGGCCCCCACCGCGTTCCCAGGGGGGCTCGGGGCACCGCTGCGAACAATGAAACCCGCCGGCACGGCGAGGCTGCCGCCCCCGCCGCCCCTCTCCGCCCCCGCAGCCCGGCTGCTTCGTGCCCCCCCAAAACTTGTCGTGGGAAGGAGCCCGTCTCGGTGCTCCGCGGGCGGAGGGGGGTTCGGGGCCGCCCACGGGGCTGACGCTGTCACGCAGGGGATGTTTCCCCAAAGGACCAACTTCGGCAGCGGCCGGTGGCCCCGGAGCGGGGGACAAGACGATGAGGGATGACACCCCCCACCCCGCACCCCCCGCCCGCCGCGGGACACAACGCGGGGACCCCCGGCCCGTCCTGCCCCGCGTCCCCCTGTGTCTCCTCCCCGGTGCCCCGTCGGGCGCACAGACAATAGCGGCGGGGGGGCCCGTCCGGACCCCCGGCCCCGCACTCACCATCGCCGGCGGCGGGGCCGGGCAGCGTGTAGGGGGGCTCCAGGGGGGCGTAGGGGGGCGCGGGGGCCCCGGCGGCCGGGAACGCCTCCGCCTTCAGCTTCTTCACCAGGAAGGAGCGGGGCATGGCGGGGCCGGGCAGCGCTGGACACCTCCGGTACCGGCACCGCCACCGGCCCCGGCCCCCGCACCGGCCCCGGCCCCCCCCCCGCCCCGGCGCTCGGCCCCGGCGGTGCGCACGGAGAGGCGCGGGGAGGCGAGTGCGAGGGGCGGGGAGGCGGCAGGGCGGCGAGGAGGAGGAGGAGGAGAAGGAGGAGGAGAGGAGGGGGGGGAAGGAGGGGGAGGAAGGCAAGCGGTCGTGGGGGGAGGGGGCTGCTTCGCCCGGCCGCGCCTGGAGCCCCCCCGGAGCCCCCCGAGCCGCCGGCAGCGCGGGGCGCCCCGGGCATCAGGGCAGTGTGGGGTCCCCGGTCCCTCCCCCGGCTTCCTCCCCCCACCCCGGCCACGGACAATGGGGACACGGGGGGACCGGAGGGTGGGACATGCCGCTGCCTCCCACAGCCTTTGTCTCCCTGCCGCCAGCCCCCAGGGCCAGGGAAAGACGGGGCTGCGGGGTGGGAGTCCCCATCCTCATGCCTGTCCC
>JAYRBT010000054.1:7083972-7140512 GCA_036023395.1 Myiotriccus ornatus
TCCCAGGGCTGTGGGTCCCAGGGCTGCTCCCCACAGGGACTGGGGTCTCTCCCCTCACTCCCACAGCGCTTGGCCGGGGCTCGCTGGCAGCACCACGAGCCCCATCTGTCCCCGCAGCGCCGCCCTGACATCAGGGCTCTGCCAAGTTCAAGGTCACCTCTCCCAGAGGGCTGCAGCCCCGGGGGGACATCGCCTGCCGGGCTGCTCCCGGCATCCCACACACACACACACCGGGCTCCCGGCCTCTGCTCCCTGATTTATTTATCCGTGCATGTGCCGGTTCTCTCCTGGAAGGCACGTTTGCAGAACAGACGATTACTTACGCCCTAGTTGGGCCCGCCTGAATGCTGCCCGCTGCCTGCCTGCTGCCCACTGCCTGCCCCCTGCCTGCTGCCTGCCCACTGCTTGCCCACTGCCTGCTGCCTGCCCGCCCGCCCGCTGCCCTGGGATTTTGTCTCTCTCCAGGCTGCGGTGTAATAAGGGAGGTAATTAAGTGTAAAAGGCAGGAGGAGGGAGGGCTGGGAGGGGGGAGCAGACCCGGCTCCTTTCGGAGGCAGGGGACTGCGATAATGTATGGTAATAACCGCAGCCAGCCCTGCCGAGCTGATAGCGCTGACGGCAGCGCCTGGGCCCCCCCAAACCTGCCCCCACCGCCGTGGGGAGGGGGGCCAGCGCCAGAAGAAAGGCTCAGCCTTCCTCCGATGGGTTTGTGCCTTCCTGAGCAGCTGTATGGAAATAATTCCCATCGGAGGCAATTGTTTTCCCAGCAAGAGGGAGGGGTCTGTGGGGGTACGGCAGGTGAAAGGTTCTGGGGGCTCTCAAGGGCAGGAGCATCCTTTTGGGGAGCAGGAGGAAAGGGGTTAGGACTCTGCCTCAGCTCCCAGTCTCCCCACAAGGGACACATCCCACTCCCAGGATGAGACAACCTGCCCCGCTGTGCCCCCACGTCTCCCACCGGTCCTCAGCCCCGTGTCCCCCATGGATCCTGGATGTGCGGGGCTGTGGGGTCAGCCGGGAGATGCCGGGGAATGCCCAGTGGTGCTGGGGGTCAGAGCCTGCTGCCCTCACTCCTGCCCTCTCCGCTGCCTCAGCTGCAGGTCCCCCCACCACTGCCAGCTTGGGAGGCTGCTGGCCATTAGGTATTCCAAGTGCGTCCTTCCCGGAGGCGGCCGGGCCGCAGCCGGAGCCCCGAAGTGGCTCCAATCCGTGGTCTGGTGCTGCCGCCAGCACGGGGAGCAGATGCCAGACAAAGGGCCGGGGACAAAGGCCCGGCTGCCTCGTGCCCCAGGGAAGGGGCGCAGGCGCGTGCGGGGCACGGGCGCCGTCCCATCCCGGAGCTGCCGCTGCTCCCTGACCCCCTGTGCCTGCCATACCCTGGTGCCTGCCTGGCCCCTGACCTGGCCAGCACAGCCAGGGCACAGCTGGGTACCAGGTGGCCCAGTCTTGGCATTGGTGGTGTGACACCCCCGCCAATGGGCATTGTGCCCGCTCCGCTCTGCTGCAGCCCCTCTCCAGCTCTGCTCCCCCCGCACTGCCCTTCTTGGGTTGCAGCAGGGCACAGGGCTGCAGGGAGGGAGCAGAAAGCGTGGATGGGGCCACAGCAGAGGATGGTAAATGCCAAGCTCATGCCCCCAGTTCCACCGTGCCTCAGTTTCCCCAGCTGCTATTGGGGCCCTTGTGAATGCGCCGTGTCCCCCTGCCAGCCCCCTCCCCATGGCCGCCTTTGTCCCCGCTCCCCCCAGCTGGCTGCAAACCCCCTGTCTGGGGGCAGCTGCCACAGCACGGGGCCGGGAACGCTGCCGGGTGCAGCTGGGGCTGTGCCCACCCGTGGAGTCCAGGGGGGCTTTGGGGCACAGTGCCAAATGGTGACAGACCCCCCAGGGGAAGGGAGGGGACGTGGCCCCAGCCGAGAGGTACCCAGGCGGGGGGCACTGGCACAGGCAGCCTCCTCAGCATGGGGGGCAGCAGGGAGGCAGAGGGCTGAGCAAACACCTTCTATTGCTTTCACATGGTGAGGACACCCTGTAGCCAGGCTGGGGACAAAGCCACGGAGCTGCTGCTACCTGGGGACCTGGCAGAATCTGGTGGGGAGATGTGCCTGCAGCCATCCCAGTCCCAGCGCTGCTTCCCAGCCACCCAGCCTCGCTGGTTTTGGGAGTTGGTGCTGGCAAGAGGGTCAGTCCTGGGGTGCCCGTCCCACTGGGCACTGCAGGCTGCAGTAGTCAGCAGATTTGAAGAGGCCGTAGATATTGACGAGGGGGAACATGAGCAGAGCCCCGAGGAGGGAGCCCAGCTGCTCCAGCACCCCGTACCACACCAGCGCACTGCGGCTGCGGCTCCGCAGAATCACCCCGGCCATCACCTTCACGTAGGTGAGCGTCCCGGTGAACAGCACCCAGGAGAGGACCTGGCAGCACAGGGGGGAGAGAGGTCAGCAGGGCTGGGTGGGGGTCCCAGCTGTGGGGATGGGGGACAGATGCAGGGGTGGCCTCAGAGATGTCCCCGGGTGGGAGGGACCCCGTGACTTACAATGATGGCATCGCCCCACTGGGACTGCTGGAGGAGTGGACAGGGACTCATCACCGCGATGGCCATGTTGTAGGCACCAAAGCCTGTCCCTGCCATGGTGAGGAAGCCCATCAGGGACAGGGACCTGCAAGGGACATGTGAGTGACACTGGGGAACACCACCAGCCCACCCCTGGATAGCGGCAAAGACGGCTCCTTGCTGGCTCCATCCTCCATTCCTGGGGTGTCTGTGCTGCCAGGGCACGGGCACCCCACAGACCCTCTCCCACTCGGTGCCTTCCTCCCAAGCCCCTGCAAAGCAGGGGCCGTTCTTAGAATCTTAGAATCCCCCGGGGTGCACCCTGCTACATCTCCCTGCACCCCGCTACCCACCTGCTGGGCAGGAATGTGGCCACGACGCAGGCCAGGGGGTTGGCCATGGAGCTGAGCGTGGCTGCCAGGTGGTAGGTGGTGTGGCCATAGGGCAGGCAGGAGTAGGACTGCACAGACGGCAGGACCCCATTTGTCAGGGCGCTCGCCCAGGCGATGACGAGGTAGATGAAGGTGAGCTTGGTCGGGGAGTAGGAGACCTCCGGCAGGATGTCCCCGGGTCCCTTCAGATCCTTTGAGCATGAGCAGCTGCTGTTCAGTTGCGAGTCAGCTGCCTCGTCAAGGATCTGGTCAAATGAGTTCAGCATGATGTTGCTGGGAAAGAGCTGCTGCTGGGAGAGCTCCCACACCTTGGGCTGCCGCGTGAGGAAGAAGAAGGCCAGCAAGCAGGTCAGCATCATTGCAGTCATGAGCAGGAAGAAGACAAAGGTGGAGAAGTTGGGTGGGAGGTACTGGGTCTCCAGCTGGAAGGTGGTGCTCTCATTGCCAGTGGTGATGTTGACCTCGTAGCTGACGTTGGCGCAGCTGGACATGCCGGAGCCCTGTCCCAGGGCGATGAGAGCAGGGATCAGCCCACTGAGCCCTTCGCCTATGAAGAAGGTGGTTGTGTACTGGGGCTGCAGCTGCATCATGAAGGGCAGGAAGGTGACGGAGGAGGTGCAGTCCACCAAGGACAGGAAGAAGGTGAGGATCAGGAAGGCGATGCTGTGGGACTTCCCAGCGATGACGGAAGTGTGGTTCCAGAGGAAAGACAGAAGCAAGGAGGCTATGACACCCACAGACACAACCATGTAGATAACAGCCACCTCCTTCAGCAAGCCAGGCCGAAAGCGGTTCATGAGGGTGACGAAGAGTGGTCCCACGTTGGCCATCTGGATGATGATGGTGATGTAGGAGGGCAGGTCCCACTGCTCCGGCAGCACTGTCACCAGCAGAGGCACCTCCACCCACAGCCCATTGACGGCCACCCAGGAGCCTGTGCCGAAGGCGCAGGCGAGGAGGTGGGTGAGCAGTGCCATGGCTCAGGGCCGGGTCCCCGGGCCCAGCGGCGACGCTGCCGTGCTGCGAGGAGAGACTCGGATGAGTGTTGGGGTGAGATCTGACCGCACCAAGCCCCGACCCTGTCCTCCCGTGACCCCTGCCTACGTGAGCAGGCAGGCAGAACAGCTTCCTTCCCACATGCCATGGGGGTGCGGACTCCACAGCCCAGCCCAATCTGCCTTTGCCCTCTGCAATCCCTGTGGACCCCTCTGCTCCCTTCAAGGGATGACACTGTGCCCTCCTGCCCTGGGTGTGGAATCTGATGGGCTCCACCTGGTCCCATCCCGGAGGGCTAGGGCTTGGGAGCAGCAGGTGCGGTACCCAGGAGGGCATTGAACCTGACCGAGCTCACGTCGCAGCACGGCACAGCCTTGAAGGGTTCAGCACAGCCCATCGGGGCCCGGCACAGCCTGGGGCAGGGTAAAGAGGGCTCTCACCTGGAGGCTGAGTGGCCTGGGCAGCTGCTCTGCTGCGAATGGAGGTCTTGTACCTCCCACTGCGTGGGCAGGGCAGGGCGACGCAGCGCCCGTCTCCTCCCAGCCTGGTCCCCGCGATCCCGGCAGGCTCGGGTGGCCGCGGGAAAAAGGCCCCAGCAGCTCATCCTGCAGCCCAGCCTCTGCTCGTACCAGTCAGCTGAGTCAGCTGTGATCCGGACACATCCCCTGCCCACTCCCATCCCGCTCCTGGGAAGGACTCTCACGTCCCGTGCCCCCACGTTCCATGCCCCCGCAGAGCCGTCTCCAGCCCTCTCCCGTGGCGCTGAGCCCGCCAGAGGAAACTCACGTCTCACGGGGCTGAGCCTGGCGGGCGAAACAACCCACCCATGGCCCCGGCCCCGCGGGGAGGCATCGGGGTTGGAGCGGGAACCGGGAAGGAAGTGGGCTCCGGTCTGACCGGTCCCTCGGCAATCTCCCAAGGGTAACTCACTGCGCTTTGGGAAACCCGGCAGCACCACGCGGGCAGGAGCCAGTCCCGGCTGCCGGAGCTGTGACGTGAGGCGGCGCGTCACCACCTCCGGATGCGGACGGGTGACAGCCTGGCGCTGCTCTGCTCTTCGTCTTGGTCCCAGCTGGCAGAGTCTCCAGCTCAGGGGGGTGATTATTCTTGGCGGTGTCCTGGACTTTGCCCTTGTCCCCGCCTGAACTGCTTCCCACCTATCACAGACTCTTCTTGCAGGTGCAAGTGTCGCCCGGTGACGGTTTCTGTCCCCGTCGGGGGTCTCTGTGGGGTCTTAGGTTGGCATGGGGCCCTCGGGAACCCCCGAGTGTGGAAGCTGCCCCGCCGTGGAACGCTGCGGGAAGCCAACTGTGACCCAGCATCTGAGCCACAAGCACCAGTCGGGTGAGGAGACAAACTCTAGGCTACCCCCAGCAGCACCCCCGCCCCCCGTCCCATCGCAGCACCCACCGCCCCAGGATGCCTCATGGCAGCTCTTCCCCCAGCACCCACCGGGTGTCGCTGGGAGAGCGGGCTGCAGCCCTGCGAAACCTGGAGCTGCCTTCTCCCGCTTGCCTGCCTGTTTCCCTACTGCCCTCCCTGTCTGCCCTGCCTGCCCTGCCTGTCTGCCTGTGCCTGTCCCTGTCCCTCTGGGTGGCTACTGCTCCTGTGGGAGTACTCACAGCAGTCAGGGCTATTGAGTGCAGTGGGGACAAGGGTGTCCCCTGGCACTGTGGGGACAGTGGGTGCCCGTGGTGGGGGGATGGTCACAGTTTGAGGTGCTGCTGTGGCTTAACCCCAGCAGGCAGCTCAGCCTTCTCCCCGCAGCTGCTCACTCACACCCCTCGGTGGGATGGGGGACAGAATGGGAAAAGGGAGAAAGGTAGTAGGTTGAGATGAAGTCAGTTTACTAGGGAAAGCAAGGATGTCCTACAGTCCAGGGTATCCCTTGGTCAGGGGGGCAGCTGTCCCATCCATGTCCCCTCCCAATTTCTGTGCACCCTTTCATTCACTGGTGGGGCAGTGTGAGGAGCAGAAAAGTCTCTGGTACTGTGTGAGCACCGTTCAGCCATAACCCAACACCCTCAGGTTATCAGCTTTCAGCACAACTCACAAACAGTCCCACACTGGCTCCTGTGGAGAAAATTACCACTGTCCCAGTTAAAAGCAGTACAAAAGCCCAGGGGACCTGGAAGGCAGGGAACAGGTCCAAAGCACTGGGGGAAACGGGGTGCAGGGAGCTCGAACCGGCCCTGCAGCAACTGAGGTCGCTGTGTGTCCATGGGGATGTGGACAGGGAGGGGACGGAGAGGGGATGGGAATTGTCCTATGTTTAATTTGGCAGCACAAAGGAGCAGCCAGGCCGCTGTTGAGACCCTTCCCAAGGGCGAATGGCTGCGGGGCAGAGGCAGTGGAGCTCGAGGGGGTGCTGGGTGCGGGACCCCCATTCTGCCCCTTCACGCTCCTTACCCAAATCCACCAGACACGTGCTGCCTGCCCTGCCTGTGCCTCCTCCGCCCCCTGCCCGCCCCGCAGCTGAGCCCTCGGCCCCCCAGCCCCTCACCCCTCCACACCCCCGGCAGATGCGAGCGAAGGCCCCGGAGGCAGATGGCAACATTTGGTAGCCGAGTGGTCCCTTCCTGTGGGCCTTTGCTGGGCTGTGATGACCATCCCTCTGGAAAGCCCCCTCCTCACCAGCCAGGACTGGGCACCCCATCCCAGCTGCAGCCAGTGCAGGGCAGGGGGTGCAGCGGGTACTCCCCAGGCTGGGCACGCTGCCCATGCCATGGGGGTGTCCGGATGGTGGGAGGGCACGGGAGGATCAGCAGGCCGGGAGACCAAGGGTCAGTCCTGAAGCTCAGTGCTGGCTAGACTCATCCGCTAATATCTGCTTGCAGCTGGGAGCAGTGGAGACGGTCTGCCTGGGCAGGGAGGGGCTGCTGCTCCATTGCTGGGGGACAAGGGCGACCCTTTCACCCCAGAGACCACTGGCCACCCCATTTGAGTGGGTATGACCCCCCAGATTTGGGGACCTGCTGGCGGATTACAGCCGCTGGACCCCGGCAGCCCCAGCGCCATTTGCATCTCATTTCCATGTGAAAGGAGCAGGTCAAGTTGAAAGTTGAAAGGCTGGTGGGGGGCAGCCGGGAAGGGGCCGCTGCCGGAGGTGAGACCCCAACAAAAGGGGCCGGATCCCCAGGGCCCGGCGCTCGCCTGGCCACGGGCTGTGGCCACGGCCCCTCGGCAGCCGCCATCTGCGGGTCCGTGCCGCCGCCACCGGCCAGACAAAGGCCTCGTGCCCGGCACGTCCCCATCTGTCACCTCCCCGGCTCCTGGCTCCCTGAGCAGAGACCGAATGGGGAGATCCGGGTGCAGGCAGCATCATTCCCTCTGCCCAAGGGGAGTGGGGCGATGCTGGGCACAGCAGGAGCCTCCCCATCACGTCCCCATGTCCCTTCTAGAGTAGCTCTGCAGAGCTCTCCCTGGGGAAACTGAGGCAGGAGCAGACAGTGGTTTGCCCTGGGTCAGGCCATGGCAAGGGGCTGAAATAAAACGCCAGGAATTAGCAGCTACCAAGATGAAGGGGTTGGGAGCTCCCAGATCTTTGGGGTGCCTCTGCATGGGGCTGCCCACACTGCACTGAGTCCCAGTGGGTGCTACCAGGCACCTGCAGCTGCCTCCACCCCGCACTTCCAGGGGGGAATTGGCCTCTGAGTGTGTTTTTTCCTCATTTGCAGCTGCACTTACCTTTCAGGAGGTCCTGAGAGTGGCACCAGGAATGTCTGTGGGAGGTGAGAGCAAAGGCAGTGCCAATGCCTCTGTTTCCAAACACCGTGCCCGTGTCCCTGGAGCAGCAGGGGAGGTGCTGCACCAGGTGCTGGGGAAGCATTCCTGCAGAAGGCTGCCCTCCCGGAGCATGTCCCGGGATGCTCCCGGGGAGGGCGAGGCACGGGGTGCTGCCTGGCTCCAACGCCCTGCTCCGACGGGCCAGACGTGCCCAGGCAGTTCCTACAGCCTCCTGCCTGCACCCGTGCAGCCTCGGCAGCCGTGGGGGGATGGAGCCCGAGGGCTCTGCCCTCGCCTACCGACAGGGCAGGGATTTTCCAGCCGAGCCCGTTGTGCGGATCTGAACTCAGGGTAGCCCTCTGGCTCCCAGACGGCTGTTTACTGTGTGCTTCCCTTGGCTCTTTTCCCTCCACCAGCTCCTTGTGTTGCTCCATGAGCAGTTTGAACAATGCAGGGCTGTAACTGAGCTCCATGGCATGGGCCAAATGCTCATTCCCTCCATGCAGAGCTGACTGGAGATGCTGGTACCATGGGGCAGGAGCCATCCTGGAGCTGGGGTCAGGCCAGCGGGTTCAGGTGTCTGTGGGCTTGGTGACCCTGCTCGAGTGTGTCACCTCCCTTCCTGCTCACCAGATTATTTTCCTGCACTTTGGAATTTTTTCTGCCAGGTGCATGGGGAAATAAGGTGAGTTTTCCACATCAGAGCAGGCCCTGCCAGCTGGCCGTGCTGGTGACATGTGGGGACTCAGGTGCCCACAGGAGGGCTGGGAATTTCCCTGTCTCCCTCAAGCCCTGACACAGCACCAGGATCCTCTGCCCGCAGTGGGCAGCGACGTTCAGAAGGATTTTGGCTTTGCCCTTGTGAGCACCTCAGGCCACACGTGCATCCAGGCTGCCCAGCCGGCACCGCGGGCTGAACCGGCGCTTGGAACGTCACCAGGCACCGTCACGCTGCGTGACGCAGCCTGGCATGGGGGAATGCCCCGTGGTTTCGATCCCGTGTGAGCGCTGAGCTGCCTCGGAGGGCGTCCTCGCCCAGCGCTGACTCAGCGGCAGCCGCCGCGCGCGGAGCTGCTCCAGCGCTCGCCAGCCACCATCCCACGGGGACACGGGGAGGACGTGGCTGGGGAGCAGGAGGCGCGGGGACATTGGGACACCATCGGGACGCCCTCGGAAAGAGCGCAGGGGGGAGCAGTGTGGCAGTTGATCCGTGCCGAGGAGGCTCCCGCGCCGCAGGGCCGATCCAGGTGGGTGGCAGAGGTGGTGCCGGTCCCGTGCCAGTCCCGTGCCAGCAGAGTGGGACTGGGTGAGCTGGTGAGGGGGGGTTACAACTTCACCCGCCTGGAACAACTACTCCAGGCAGGAGGTGACCCGGTGTGCCAAGTGAGCCTGGCTGGGCTGCCCACCTCAGGAGGGCAAGGAGCTGGGGCCATGCTGGGTATTTCCCAGCACTCAGATCCCCACGCTCCGGCTGGTCTTGGGGCATGGGATGATGCTGGGGCACAGGGATAATGTTGCAGTGTTTTTGGGTCTGTTGGAGGGTGGCTCCACTCAGCTCACCTTGGCTCGGTGCAGCCCGGCTCAGCGTGGCCGTGCCAGCACAGCGGCTCAGCACCGCAGGAATGCGGAGCAGCAGGTTATGCCCGACCTGGCTGTCCGTGCTGGGGAGGGGACCCCACACCAGCCACAGGTGACTGCTCTAAGGGACCCTGTGTCCTTGTCCCTGTGCCCCAACAGCCACCTCTGCCATGGCTTGGCCCCAGGGCTGAGCGTGTGGCACTGAGCTGAGCTCTAGCGCTCGGCATGGGGACATTTATCTCCTTCACCTTGCTTGGGGGGCACGTTTGCACCCCTGTGCTAAGCCAGGGAGACCTCCCTGTGGCTGGCACAGGTATGAGGGCAGCAGGGCTGGCCATTGGCACGGGGTCTGGGCAGCGCTGGACCCAAGGTGTGCTGCAGAGGGGTGCAGAAAGCTGCTCCAGTGAGGAGGCAGGAAGATTTGCGCTGGTGCTGGGACTGTCCCCAGCTGTCACCACGCCTGACCGCCCCCCTGCAGACACTTTCCAGGTCAGGAGGCAGTGTGTCCCCCCAGGCAGGGCATGAGGACGAGGACAGGGACAGCCATCCTCCCCCAGGCCTCTCGCCTGTCACAGCGTGTCAGGCGGACACACTGTGTGCTGTGCAGGAACCCCGCTGGGGAGCAGATCCTGGGGGGGCTGGGACCGACACACTGTCACCCCTGGGCTGGCAGGGGGTGCAGACATGGCTCAGCTGTGGCTCAGCCATGGTTTGGCTGGGCTGTGGGTGCCAGGGCTGGCTCCTGCCGCCTGTGGCCGGTGCTGGGACAGGCTCTGGGCTTCACCCAGGAAGTTTGTGCAGGGAGGTGAGTGGGTGACGTGACAGCTGCCTGCTTGGGGCTGCAGTGAGAACGAGTGGGGCCACAGCCCACTGGCCCCCACCGTGCCCACCACTGCTCCTGGTGAGTGCTGGCCCACCTCCTCGGGGCTCACCAGTGCCCCAGATCAGGACCATCAAGGGGGGGGGGGAATCTCAGAGCAGCTCGAGAAGTGCGTTGGGGGAGGGGGTTTGAGCCATGTGTACCCCTGTGTGTTCTACCATTGCCTGAGCTTCCTTGGTACTGGGACCCTTCCTGGTGTGCCCACCCCTGGGCAGGGGGCTGCAGAAGGGTGCAGGGCTGGTTTGGGTGTTCCCCCCCTTCCTGCTGTGGGCGGGCTGGTGCCTCTGCACGGCCGTTGTGGCAGCGGCTGCGCTCGTTGGGGTTGGCAGGGGCCCAAGGACACGGGGTGCATGGGGCCCCACGCTGCTCCCAGCGCACTGTGGCCGGGGAAACACTGGTGAAAACCCCCACTCATACTTTCCAAGGAGCTCCAGTATGGGAGCAGTGAGCCTGGGAGCTTGCAAGAGCAGTCATGGAGTTTGCAAAGAGGGCCTAGAGCTGAGGGAACAGCAGAGGGAGTGGAGCACTGATTCCCCCAGCCTGGCAGGGTGGTGTGTGAGGGACCCCTGGACCTGGGAGTAGGCAATGCACCCCTTGGCATGGGTGATGCAAAGATGTGGATGACTGCACCCCGGGAAGCAATCAGTGCTCCCCTAGGAGCATGCAATGCACCCCTGGGAGAAATCAACGCTCCTCTGGGAGTGGGTGACGCATTTGTGGATGCAGGAAATGTACCCCTTGGTGTGGGTGATGCACCCCCTGGGCACATTCAGTGTGCCTCTCGACGCAGGCTGTGCATCCCCGGGCATAAGCGACGCGGGCAGAGCACCGGTGAGGGGTGCTGGGCTCTCCCCGCCCCACTCGCTCCCCAGGGTGCCCCTCGCCGGGGCCGGCCCTATTGGCCCCGGTGCGGTTTGAAGCAGGCGTGCGGCGCGGATTGGCCGGGGGACTTGTCGGGGAGGCTCGGCGGTGGTGGAGGCGTGGTGTCCGCCTTCAAATAGGCAGCCCGGGGCCGGCGGCGCAGCCGGTGCAGCACCGCACAGCCCGGGCAGCCTTTGTCTGCCGCGGGGCCGGGCCGCGAGCAGGGGCAGCATCGACGCCGCGCTCACTCCGGTCCCTCTCCGCAGCCGACGGCACGAGAGCCCCTCGCTGCCCGTGGCGGCCGCCCACCCCCTGTCCCGGTGCCGGAACGGAGGATGCCCGTCGAGGCGCTGCAAGCCGGCGACACCATGAAGGGGGTGACGGTGACAGCGCCTTTCACCTCGGTCATGCCCGTCCGCATCCTCCGCAAGGGCCCCGCGTATTTCCGCCGGCACGCCGAGCCGGGGGCCGGGAAGCCCAGCGCAGTGGAGAGGCTGGAGGCCGACAAGGCCAAGTATGTGAAGAGTCAGCGGGTCGCCAGCACCAAGCAGGAGCCGGTGAAGCCACTGCTGCTCAAGCAGCCCCTCTTCACGCCGGGGGTGCGCCGGGCTGTGCTCACCCCCAGCCGCAGGGCACCCGCGAGCCCGCGCCGCCCTGAAGCTGCCAGCCCGAAGACCTCCCTTGACCTGGAGATCCTCAACAACCTCATCAACCTCTGTGACAGCCCCTTCCCTAAGGCCGAGAGCCCACTGGGCAGGGAGTGCAGGTGGCGGGCGGAGGCACCGGCAGCGGAGAGGCCTGGCAAGCCGCCGGAGAGCCCCACCACGGCCAGGCCCCCCGGCAGTGTTGCCGTGCGGAGGGTGGACGTCCGTCCCTGTGGAGCTCCGCGGAGCCCAGTGACACCGGTGCCCGCGTCCCCCGTCCCAGGCGGGCTGCCTGTGACCCCGTCCCGGAGCTCACCCGCCCGCCCCGAGAGCGCCCGCCGGCAGCCGCTGCTGCACCGCTCCAAGTCGGACCTGAGCGACCGGCTCTCGCGGGCCACCGCCGACCTGGAGCGCTTCTTCAACTACTGCGGCCTCGACCCCGAGGAGATGCAGGACATGGGGGCCGAGCGCTTCGCCCGCGCCAGCTCCGACATCGTGTCCCTCAAGTTCCACAGCGTGAGCACGGCCAGCTCGGAGGGCGGCCGCTCGCCGCCCAGCGCTGCCACACCGGAGGGGCGACCGGCCGAGCGTGTGCCCTACGGCATCTCCGTCATCGAGCGCAACGCCCGTGTCATCAAGTGGCTCTACGGGCTGCGCCAGGCCAGGGAGCCCCAGCAGGTCTCCGATGTGTAGCAGTGCCGTGGTGGGCACCGGAGATGGGTTGCTTGCAAGTGGGCAATGTTGGATGGGGGCAGAGCCCAGGCTGTGCCCTGGGAGGATCAGGGACCTCTTGGCTGTGACAGGACCCTTGAACTCAGCCCCCCCTGTGCCACAGCGCCACCGGCCCGATGTGGTGGCTGGCCATCCATCGTCAGACCCCTGTGCCAGCACTGGAGAGTCAGGCCCCTGCAAGCCCGCGGGAAGGCAGAGGATACGTGTGTCCCTGGGTGTGTGGCTGGTCCCCAAAACCCATGGAACCCCATGTGTGGCTGCCCTGCCTGCTCTGCTGGCAGCTCCTGCCTGCTGTGCTCCTCACCAACACCCGTGGATGGGGTGCAAGGGGCTGGTTCCCCCCTGCACGGAGCAGGGACACAGCCCTGGGGAGGGAGCTGCCCCTCTGCAGCCTCCACCGAGGGGGTCCCACTGCCTGGGGTGGGGGCTGTATCCTGGTGGCCCCCTCTTATTGCTGAAAGTCTGGGAGAAGCTGGGTGCTTCAGGGGGGTGGGGGTCAAAGCTGACCCCCTGCTTGGAGCCACCCAGGGCTGTGTGTGCACGTGTGAGTGTCTGTGGGTGCCTGTGTCCCCTCCGGGCTGCCAGAGGGCTTGCAGCCCACACCGTGCTGGGCCTGGTATTTATGAAGACAAGAGTTCCTCTTTTCTACTGTTTTTCTCTGTGTTTCATCTGTAAATAATAATAATGGTAATGCAGCCAGGTTTATTATTAAATGTCTGTGTTTTGGAGGCTGTGCGTTGTCTCTCGAGGCGGTGGAGGTCGGGATGGGGCAGGGACCCTTGGTGTGCCTGCAGATCTGCAGGACTGGGGGTGCTGAGCGGGTGGGTGCTGGCAGGAGCGATGGGTGCTGTGCCGTGGCGTGCCAGCGCGGGGCCCGGCGGGCACGGCAGGGCGGCGGTTGGGTCTGGCAGGTCCCGGCAGAGCCCCAGTCAGTGGGATTCCCCTCTGTGCCATGCAGCCCTCCCCTGCCTCCTTGAGTCTCTCCAGCAAAGCTTGGCTGGGTCCTGGCTCCCCCGAGACTGGGAGATGGGGGTGATGGTAGTGGAGACCTCCCAGTCAGGCTGGGATGAAAGTTGGTGCAGGGAGTGCTTTGAAGATGAAAAGCCCCTGTGTGTTCTCCCAGGGCAGCCCTGTGTGGCTGGGGCAGCACTGGGGCCCCCTTGACCTGGGCTTCCACCCAGCACCCCATGAAGAAGCAGTTCCCACCCCAACTCCTGCATTGTGCACGTCCACCCAGATCTGCAGTCTGGGGAGCAGGATTCATTCAGCTCCTGCTGGCGTATCAGCGGCTCTGGGTGCTGGGGATGTGGAGGGCAGGATGTTGTGGCAGGACATGGTGACAGGACACGGTGACAGGATGGCATCTGGCTGTGAGTCAGGCTGACGAAGTGCTCTGGGGAAGACACACATACCCGGGGGATCCTTAATGATGGCACATGGGGCACCAGGTGTCTCCCCAGGGAAAACACCCTGGAAATCAGAGGGAGACAGGGACCCCAGGCACCTGCCTGGGGACAGCCTTCGCCCTTGGGGAAATCTCTGAGGGAACCGGATCCCAGCTGGTGGCTGGGACCGGCTGTGCTGCTGGATTCCTCAGCCTGGCGTGTCCCAGGGCTTGGTCTAAATTTGCTGCTATGGCTAAGGAGCAGGGGGAGCATGGGCCAAGCAGCCACATGTCCCCCAGGCACTGCCTGTCCTAGGTGTGGCTCTGCTGTCCCATGTCCTGCGTGACCAGGGCCTGACGTGGCTGTCCAAAGCCCTGTGTGCTCATGTGTGCAAGCATGATCCTGTGCATGCGTGTCCAAGGGTATGTGCCTGTCCGTGTGCACGCGTGTTTGTGCGCATGATTTCCGTGTGCATGTGGATGCACGGACAGCAGCCGTGTTCCCGAGGCAAGAGTCTCCACCTGACCTGGCACTCACTAGGACTGCCAGCACAAAACCCCGGCACAGACATGTCCAGGAGCATGTGCCCTCCTGGAATGCCCCCCTGTCGCCTGTCCCTGCTGGGGACAGCAGGACAGCTCCCTTCTCCCTATCGCTTTCCCTGGCAGCTGCCTCCCAGTGGCTCCGGTTTCATGGGGAGTGCAGCTGAGCCCGTCGGTTATTTCCAGGGAGGAGGGGAGATGCCCATCACCGTCAGCCCCCTCCCCAGGCCGAGATCTCCCATGGGTGCCCCATGCGCAGGCAGGAGGTGCAGGCAGCCAGCCAGGACAGAAGGAAAACCGGCAGCACCACCCCCTGTGTTTTCCATTTTTTAATTATTCCCCACTGATGAGCATCTTCTGGAAGCGCCAACGACGTCACGTGCTTTAATCAGTGTTAATTAGCGGGTGCCTCGGGACAGAGATGAGGGGAGGCAGCAGGAGCCCCCCCGCTGCTGCATGCACAGCCGGTGCCAGTGCCAGTGCCAGCACCCACTACTTCCCACCCCCAGACCCATCTTAAACCGCAGCCCCCTCCCTGTCTGCGACCTCCAGACTCGTCCTGGCTATCCTGGGGCTCTGCCAGCACCCTGCCAGTGCAGTGTCTTCTCCCAGCGAGTGCCTTCCAGCACTGGGCCATCAGCCATCCGAGGACTGGGCCCCATGAGGGTCCCCACAGGCACTCCCTGCTCTTTTTGTCCCTCTGGTGGCTGGCCCCATCCTGTGAGGAGCAGTGCCTGTCCTGCCATGCAGGAAGACAGTGGCTTGAGCCACATGTGGAAGGGATCAGCCTGTGTCCCCCTTCATGGCTGTGCCTGGGCAGAAGGAGTTGGAGAGATACCACCAGCCCCAGTTCTTGTGAGGATCCCTGTCCCACCCAGGTCCTCTAATCCTGCAGGAAAGCGGGATGCTGTGGGCTTTACAATGCCCAAAACCAGTGAAAAGGCAAAGCCCCCACCATGCCTTGGAGCCCATCTGAATGCACAGCAGTCCCAGAGGCTCTCATCACTGGGTGGGGGGTCTTGGACACAGGTCCCCAGGGCAAACCCCTGAGTCCCAGCAGAAATCTGTGGAGAGAAGCTGAGGTGGGATCAGGGGGTTTCCATGTGCCGGAGCCCACTTCACCAGGGCTGGCTTTGTCTCAAGGCCTGCTCCTGCAGCAGCAGCACCCCTCACCCCTGCCTGCAGTCCCTCCGGCATGGCTATGGTGACACTGCAGGCATCTGGAAAATGGGATAAACAAGAGTGAAAAAAAAAAAAACTGGTGGAAAAGGTTCCCTGCAGTGGCCGGGGGGGGGTCTCAACCATCCCTCAACCATCCCTTGTCCTGGACTTCTCCCTCCGTGCTGGCACCGCTCTCAGTGCCGCCCCGACTGCCGGCACGTTAGAAGCTGATGGGTCGGATCATCATGCGAGTGCCCTTCAGGGAGTAGCTGGGCCCCTGGAAGTGGTGCCAGCGGATGCCGTTGAGCTTGCGGATGTTGTTCCGGGCTGGGTAGTAGATGCCGTTCAGGTTGGAGAGGCCACAGGCGTCGAACCACCATCCTGCGGGGAGGGAGCAGGGCGGGAGGGTGGCACCGTGAGCTCGCACCCAGGGGTGCTGCGCGAGGGTCCCCCCTGCTCCACTCACCTCCCGAGAGCATCTGGGCGCACTTGCAGAGGCAGTTGTCGTTGTCGGCGTCGCGGGTGCTGAAGTGGGTGCCCTGCAGGGCCAGGCCACTCTGCTGCCCGGCCGTGCCACTGTAGTCCTGCAGTGACAGCCTGCGCCCAGCAGGAGCACAGTCACCGTCACTGCCGGCTGCTGGGGGGTCACAGAGCCCCCCAGCCCTGCTCAGGGAGGCCGTGAGCTGAGCACAGCACGGACGGATGCAGGCAGAGATCCTGCACATCCAGCTTGGTGGGGTCCCCAAGGGTGGAGGCTGTGCTATGCTGGGGCAGAGAGGACCCCCCTCCAAACCTCCTCCAGTCCCCTTCTCTGCGAGTCAGCTCGGTGCATGCATGGGGTGGATGGTGCAGGAGATCTCCAGGGTCTGGTCCCACTTCCAGCCCAGCAGGGAAGCCCCCAGCTGCTGGCCCCCCTTCTGTCCGTGGCCAGGAGCACACAGTCATGGCAAGCTGGACATCATCAGCACAGCATCCCTCCCCAGACATGGGCAACCTAGGGACGCCTGGCACCCCCAGGAGTGCATGGTGACCACGGCTGTGCGACCCCACTTGCCCAAGCAGCGAGCTGCAGTGCAAGTGCCCTCTGCAGTTGCCCGGGATAGGAACTCCTGCTGGGATGGCAAATCCCACTGCCTTGATGCAATTCTATACATTAAAAATCCACTTCTCAGGAGTCCAGGAAGAGAAGAAAGAGTGAGGGGTGGCCGCCTTCGCAGTGCCCCTCTCCTACCTGTACAGCTGCCGCTCACTTCCCAGCTGGAATTTCCCGTACTGGGCATACACCTGCCCGCCCTCCCAGTCCTGCAGCTCCACTCGCAGGGCATAGGGCACCCGGCTCGTCAGCAGGTGCACGGCCTCGTTACCCAGCCAATATTCCCCTGCTGCATCCCCAAAGCCCTGGGGAACAGCAGGGTGGGTGAGTGCAGGGTGCCCAGGGTGCCCCCAGGGTGCCCCCGTCCCCAGGAAGGCACAGACCTGCTTGTACTCCCTCCAGCTCCTCTGGAAGCTGAGGCTGCCGTTGGCACGGAGCTGGATGACAGTCCAGCCCCCTTGGTCGGTCTCCATGTCACAGTAGGCCTGTAGAGGGGAGAGGGGGACGGGCTGGGGATGGCTTGGAGTGGGCAGTCAGGTGCATCCCCCAGTGGGCTGGGCAGCTTGGTGTGGGCACTCCATGGATGCCAGGGCTTGTTGAGGGGCTGTCAGGGGTGTGCTGTGCCCAGTGCCTGGCTGGGGGATCTGTCCTACCTCCATGGCTGTGGGCAAGGGCTGGGGCATGGTGTTCACAGGTTGCCTTTAAAACCAATTTTATCGCTCCATCCTGAAGGCTGTACCAGCTCTGCCTTTTACTGGGTGGGTGCTGCCTTCAGCCCTGAACAGCCCCTGAGGCCAGTTGGTGTGGGGAGGACTGCCCTGGGATGTGCCATACCCACTGTGTCTGGAGCTGGTGTGCACTGGGTGGCACTGGGGTGGGCAGCACCCCGGGGCGCTGCAGGGGTGCCCTCTCCAGGCTATGCTCACCTTTCTGGGCTCACTGAGGTTGGCGATGTGCAGGGTGTACACGCCGCTGGTGCGGATGCCTGCCCGGCTCACCTCAGCACAGTCCTGGAATTGCTGCTCCTGCCCAGCTGGCATGGCTGTGGCAGAAGGGACAGTGAGATGGCAGAAGCCCTGCCAGCCACACAGCCCTGCCTGGTTTTGCTGCTCTTCCCTCTTCCTTTGGATGCCTTTGTGCCCACGGACTATTTTTCTTCCTTCTGTGCCATCTCCCAAGGGCTGGGCAAGGCAGCTGTGCTGCCGGGGCTGCTGCCAGCCTAACCCTGGGCCTTTTCCACGTTTGGGGAGGGAGTCGGGACATGGACACTCCCCCTGAGGGCTCCAAGCTGCTACTTAGGTGCAATGAGCGGCTCATTTTCTAGTGGAAGGTGTCCCTGCCCATGGAACGAGATGAGCTTTAAGGTCCTTTCCAACCCAAACCATTCTGTAATTCTATGATTCCTGGGGTGAAATCACTCAAGCTGAGCTGAGCACCCTCCTGAGAGGGGAAGGTGTTCTCCCACCGCCTGCACCCTGCCCACACCCTGCCCCACGCCCTGCTCACCTCTGCCCTGGGAGACGAGGCGCACCAGGCTCTGCACGGACTGGAGGAGCTGGAGCTGCTGGCGCTGGAGCAGGCTGGTGTTGGCACTGGCAGCCAGCAGCGTCTTTTCCAGCTCCTCGATGGTGCCGCTCTGCCGGCTCAGCAGCCGCTGCAGCTTCTCCTTCTCCAGGTGGGCCCCTGCCAGCTCTGCCTGCTGCTTCGTCTCCATCTCCAGCACCCGCACTTCCAGGACGCTGGGAGGGGGATGCAGCGGTGATGGGGATGGCAGAGCGGACCCAGCCCCAGCTGCAGTGTCCTGGCATGCCTGTGGGAACCCACTGCTGTCCCCATCCCCTGCTGTACACACTGAATCTCACCCCCACCTCTGGGACAGGTCCAGTCAGGGGAACCCAAAGCCCAAGGGACCATGCTGGGGTTGTGCAACTCCCCAGAGACCCCAGCCAGCACCTGGAGGGGTTCAAGTCCCCTCAAAGTGCAGTGTGAGGTGGGAGACACCAGCCTCCCTGGGGGGTTCAAGGGCTGTGGGCATCCCTGAGCCACTCCAACCCCTACTTGTTCCTGTTCTGCAGCTTGTGGATCTCGTTGGTCTGCAGCAGCAGCTGCTTCTCCAGCTTGGTGGTGGACAGGGAATTCTCCTGGAGCTGCATCTCGATGCGCCAAGTCTGATTCAGCACCTGCCTCGGGAGCAGAGGGAAGCATTGGCATCAGCAGCCAGGGCCCACCACATATCCGAAGTCACCAGGCTGGCAGGTCCCTGGCACACAGCCCTGTCACCTCTGGCACTGGTGCACTAAACCCTGTGTCACCTTGGGGAATCGCCCCACTTTTATCAGCAGGCAAACAGTGCCACCCTCCACCACGGCCTCAGGGTGGTGGGGACGTGGGGACACACCTGGGCCTCCACGTCGGTGAGCTTGCGGCTCTGCTCGGCGCTGCGGTTGAGGAGGGAGCTGCCGATCTCCAGCACGGTGGCGGTCTGGTTCTGCACCGCTGTCTGCCGCAGCTCCGCCACCTCCGGCTTCACGCCGCCCTGGATGTAGCTCTCCAGCTGTGGAGGGGAGTGGGGATGCGGCGGGTCGTTTGGGCACCTCGCCAGGTCCTGTCTCGGTGCCCTGGCCCAGCCTGGCACCGCTGGGCACAGCCCCGAGACACAGCCCTGCGTGTTTCAGCCCGGCAGGACCCACCCTGGGGGCCGTTCGAAACTTATCAGAGCACAGAGCGAGCTGAGCTGCTGCGGGGGAGCCCCCTCGGGCACTGTCTGCCAATATTCCTGGGCTGTGGTGCCAGCTGGGACCTGGCACGGCCTTGTGTGTGCCCAGGTGTGCTGGTGAGCTGGGGCTGATGCCCAGCTGGGGCGGCTCTGCCAAGCAGCCAGGCAGGAAGCGGCTGGCATTGGCATTGGCATCGGCATTGGCATCAATTCCCGGCTCCCAGCCATTGGTTTGCCAGGGCTGGGGAAGTGGAGGGTGGGAGGCCACCATGGGCCAGAGAAGGTGGGTGTCCAGCGCTTGGTGCTGCCCCACCATGGGGAGAAAACTCCGGTCTGGGAAGGAGCTGGCTGCGGACACAGCTCGGACACAGCTGAGATGATGCTTCCGCTTTCCCAGCCCGCGGGGGAGCCGCCTTTCCCAAAGGCCTTGCTATTTCTGGACACTCTGCCATGAGGTTCCCACTCAGCCCCTCCCCAGGGCGCTGGCCTCGATGGGGGCTCAGTCCCTCGGCGGGGGCCGGAGGGAGCGGAAGGGGCCGCGCTGCCGCCCACGCTGGGAAAGCAGCCCCCGAGAGCAGGGGAGGGGGACGGGGCTGCCCAGCTTCCTGCGCCTCACAGATCCCACTGTCTCTGCACTGCCCAGATCCTGCTTCCCTGCCCGAGCTCCCCAGCGGTGCAGGGAGGGAGCCCCACATCCCCGTGCATCTCGTGGGGTTGTGGACCAGAATCGGCAGGGTTGGGATGCTGCTTCCTGGGCGGCGTGGCAAGCAGGCAGCGGTGCCGGGATGCTCTGCACCGTGGCGGGAATGCAGTGGTGCCGGGATGCTCGGCATGGGAGCGCGGCCGGCAGCCGGCCAGGGCACAGGGCTCTGCACTTGTTTGGCCTGATGAAATCCCCGCTGACAGTGGCAGGGCCCCATTCCCTCCTCCACAGCACCAGGCAGTGGCAAAACCATCACCCCACCACGAGCACTCGCGGTTGGGGCAGGAGGGTCCCAAGGCTGGGTGTCCCAGTTGGCCTTGCCTGCACCAGCTTCCCTGGGGATTTTCCTTCGCAGAAATGTGCTCTTGGGGAGGAAGCAGGGAAAGGTCGGAGAGCCGCGTCTGGAAAACATTTCCCTGAGCTGAGGGATTGCTGGAGAGTTTCCCTTTAACCACGTCGTTAATCTTGTTGCTTCACAGGGCTCGGGGAGGCCTTTTCTCCCCCCTCTCAATCTTGCTTTTTGCTTTCTTTTTTTTTTTTCTTTTAAATAAACATATCTGCGAGCTGAGGGCAGAACATACCCGTGGAAAAGGTCAGGCTGGCACAGCGAGGGCTGAGAGCCCCAGAGGGGGACCCCTGGATCCCAGCCCCAGCAACTCCCTGGGAGTTGGGGTGGGACGCAGTGTCCCCTGCCATGGGTGGCACGGGGGACACGAGTGGGAAAGGCTCTGTGTTGAAGACAGGGAATCTGGGATTGTCCTCCCTTCACCTCATGGGGCTCCCCTGGGCTCAGAGGGTCCCACCAGACTCATTCCTCCACCATAGGAGTAGAACAGTGGCGGGGAGGGACTGTGGTGCTGTGGGTCACCCCGAAAAGCTGCCCTGGAGCAGGAGGAACCCCAGTCACCCTCTGCCCCCAGGCCAAGATCCTGTTGCCCACGGCTGAATGATCCAGTGCTGCCTTCTTTCAGCCACATCCCCCACTGGTCATTGTCCCTCACCTGTCCCTACCCTGGCATTTCTAAACACCCCAGAAACACCGGCTGGGGGGATCCCAGAGCCAGAAGTGGAGGGATAGCCCCCCACTTGCTGCCCACACCCCTGCACCCATCCCACGCTGAGCAGCACCGGTCCCTGTCGCCCCAGAGCTGACGACGTGCCACTGCCCCACTTTGCCCCTACTTGGGACCCCATCCCACCCTGAGCCCACCCAGACCCTGTGGCACCATCAAATGTTTGTGTTTGAACTAAAATTAATTCCTCCCAAAACAGGAGCAGCCATCATGTCCTTGTGTGCTGGATACTGATCACGTCCCCGTCCCCTACAGCCACGAGGGGCTGCACAGAGGGAGGGTGGACCAGCCCCCCAGTGCCATGGATGGGATTCCTGGAGGAGGCTGGTGCTGGGGCTGCTGGGAAACCCTGCTGGGTCTCAGGGGAACTCCGAATTCCTCGGCACCCTGCAGGGCTCCCCATGCCAGGGCAGAGCAGACAGGGATGCGATGTTGTTTACGATCTGTCCCTGAACCCGATGCCTCCTTTGAGCCCTGGTTTGTTTGTTCAGGGCTGGAGTTTGACCAAAACAAGCCTCCCTGGGCAGCTCCACTGAAATTTGGGAAGCCAGGGAACAACAGAAAAAAACGTAGCTGTAAGCTGCCTCTAAAAGGAAAGAGCTGTGCTGCAAGATGGGGTGGGATGGAGCGGGATAGAGTGGGCTGGGATGGATGCTTGGGATGGGATGGGACAGGGCGGGATGTTTATGATGGCATGGATGGATAGAATGGGATGGGACCCACTGCCCCACTGGGGCTGGGGTGAGGGGGCACTGCTGCCACAGCTGCCCAGACGTGCAGCCCCACTTTGGCTGTGGCTGCCTGCTCTGGACAGGGCCATGAGCACCTGTGGTGGGACCCCTGGCTCTCTGTCTTGCTCAGCCATGCCCAAAGGCTGCTTCATCCCGGGAGAAGCTCAGAGCAGGGCTGGGCACACAGGGCACAAAAGACACCAGGGCACAGGGACCCCAGGGCTGTGTGTGCCCAGCAGACCCAGCAGGTCCCACAGTGATGGAGATTCAGTGCCACTGGGTTGTCGCTGGCCCCGCTGATCCCTCTGCAATCCCCCGGGCTGGCTTCCAGCAGAGCCATGGTTCAGCGTTTTCCCAGCTTTTGAGGAATTTGTCCTCTAGGATGGGAACAAGGAACAACCCACCACGTCCTTGCTGCCCACCCTGTCCCCCACTGCTGGGATGGCAGTGTGGCTGGCACAGGCCACCCCTGGACCCCCACTCAGTGTGTTGGCCCCATCCCCATCCCCATCCCCGCGTGCTTTGGGGGCTCGGTACACACCTCAGCTGGGGCATCACCCAGGAAATGAGCGTGCAGAGGCACACAGGTCCCATTGCACCCCAGTGGGAAACCCAGTGGGATGTTGGATGTGGCTCTGCTGGGTCGGTGACAGCTGGGGACAAGCTGCTTCCCCTCTTATCAGCTCAGGCACCCAGGCACTCAGGCATGGGGTGCAGGGTTTAGGGGCCCCCCAAGAGGTGTCCCCTGGGATGAGCTATTCCTGGGTCTGACGCAGGCAGCCGTGCTTGGCTGATGGGGGCTTCAGAAAGGAAATGCTGCTTCCTGACTCAGGCTTTGGGGTTGGAGGTTGGGGAGGGAAACCCTCTGGGTACACAGCCCCTCTGGTGTGGCACCCCACCCTGCCCCCACCCGTGGATCACAGGGCCACCCAGGAGCCACAGGTAGCACACAAAGTCTCACCAAGTGCTGGGAGCTTTGGCAAAACCCGTAAGAGGGAAAATGATGAATCTGGAGAGATTTTGGTGGCCTCTGCCCTTAGGTCCCTCACTCTGCCACCAGCCAAACCCCTTCCTAGTATCCTGACCCAGAATAAGGAATGCTGAGCTCCAAGAGATGGCTGGCATGGCTAACCCAGTTAGGAGCACAAGGAGTCCTGTGGCAGGGATGGACAGCAAATACAGCCTCAGTGAGATGAGATCTGGGTGGGTGATCTGCAGCTCCCATCCCCTCCACACAGACAGTGCCTGACGGCAGCTGCACACCGGCAGGGAAAAGCTGACCTGGTCGCTCAGGTGGACACAGTCCCAAATGTCTCCAGCTGTGCCACCGGAGCAGGGAGTGGCTCGGGGATGCTGCGTGTGTGGGCGCTGGACACAGACCCCTGCCCACACCACCCTGCTGCCCGTCCTCCCCGCACCCCACAACCCACATCCTACCTTCAGCAGCCACTGGGTGCTGTTCTCCAGGATCCTCTCGAGGTGCTGCAGGCGCTGGGCAGCCCCGTGCCCGGCATGTGCGGCGCCGGCCGGCGAGTCCCGCTGCAGCAGCGCGTTGGCCGGGCCAGGGGCAGGACCGGGGGAGGCCGGGCAGGGCAGCGGGTCAGCCTCGGGCAGCACGAAGGTGTAGCTGCAGTGGCCGTGCTGCACGCGGTGGTAGCGCCGGCGCCCGCCCCCGTCCAGGGCCCGGCGCTGGGCTCTGGTGGCACACAGGGCCGTCGTGGCACAGGTCAGGGCCACGAGGCCGAGGCTGAGCGCCCACATGGCACAGAGGCCCCCACGGTGCCGGGGTGCTGCGGCAGGGAAGGCGCCGGCAGTTTGCTCTGTGCCGGGTGGGTCAGTGGGCGCTCGCGTCGAGCCGCGGCGATTTCGGCATTTCCTCCCTCTGAGCCGGCGCTGGCCGACCCGGCCTTTTATCGCCAGCACTCGCAGGGGGAGAGGGGAGGAAAAAAAAAAAAAAAAAGAAAAACAAAGGGAAAAATCTGTTTAAAAACAATACTTCTATCTTTTCTCTCTCCTCTGAGCCCACTCTGGGGAGATCAAGTTTCACACGTGATCTATAAATGTCTCTGGCACACAAACACGCACACACACACACATACACACTCGCACATGCAGCCCCCGTCCCTCCCCCAGCCATTCTCTGCACAGCTCACTGCACCTCCCGGGGTGGGCAGCGCTGTGGCAGCACCGAACCCTCCCACCCTCCGGCCCTACACCCAGTGAAACCCCCCAGTCAGCACCCGCTGGGACCCACCACCCCCCTCCCATGCCCCTGAGCACAGCTCCCTCCCCATGTCCCGGCTATTTATAATGCCAGCAGGACTCAGGCCTGGATTTGGCTGCTGCAGCCTCAGGGTCAGCCCGTGGGGACCAGGCTGGGGGGGGCTGTGTACCAGACAGAGCTTGGCAGGACACAACCAGACTGTGTGTGGGGTTTGGGGTGCCCACCTAGCGGGCTGGGGGTGCACCGGGTGCGTATGGGCTCCCACCAGAACTGGGGGTCACCACTCCTGCCAGCCCATGTGCTGGAATAGATCTAGGATGTGTCCCCCAGCAGGGGACAGTCACAGCACTGGGGATAGGCTGCCAAGGGGATACCCAAGCATCACAGGAGAGGGGAATTCTGTCCACCAGCCAGAAAAGCCCCTTGGTGCTTCCCAATCCCTGTGGAATGGCAGTCCCAGTGTTGCACTCGCCACTTGCTCCAGTGCTGTCTCGGGCACCGAGGGTTGCTGATGACGCTTTACATAAAAATTTTAAATAAAATCTTTTCCCAGACTCCCGCTGTGCTGAGGGGCTGGGACAGGGTGCTGGAGGCCAGGGCAGGGTGCCCCTCCATGGGGAGACATTCTGGGATGTGGGGGCACTACCGTGGCCACAGCCAGCATCCCAGTCCCCCTCCGGTAGCAACTCGTGGGAATAAAGAAAAGGGAGGCAGGAAGGATGCCGGGGGGGTTAATCCATTTATTTGCCATGAAAAGATCCGAGGAGCTGCTCCGGCAGCTTCGCGCCGGCTCTGGGACTGGCTCGCTGCTGACACCCAGCGCTCCCGTCCTGAAGGGTCTGTGCAGCCCCCGCAGCCCCGACACACCGCGGCCAGCCCCGGCCACCGCCTGCCCACGCTCAGGGCAGGGATGGGGTGCCCGGACCCCGGCAAACCCCCAAACGCAGAGCTGTCTGCTCAGCACCTCCCGGTCGTGCCCCGGGGATGGCTGGGAGCGGGCTGCAGCGCTGCACAGGAGGCAGCAGCATCCCCTGACTGGGCTGGCACTTGCACTGTGTGTCCCTGTCCTGGACCAAAGATGGCCACGGTCACCCCAAACTCCTGTGCCCACATCCAGCTGGGGAGGGAAGCTGCTCCAGCCTCTCTGTCTGCCAGGGGATGGCAGGATTTGGCCCATGGGGATGAGGAGTGCTGGGCTGGCATGGTGCCCAGAAGAGTCCCAGTCTGGAGGATCCAGCTGCCCTCCGAGCTCCAGGGCGGCAGGATTTGGTGGGGATGCTGAGCACCAGGTTGAGCTGCTGTGAGCAGTGACATGGTCCCCAGCGGGGTCCCAACCCTGGGGTCTCAAGCCTGGAAGTCCTACCGCTGGCTGAGGAGCAGCTCAGTGGTGTGCTGTGCCCCCAGCACTCCTGTGAAATAGGGACCCTGTGGGGACAGGGCATCTCCCAGCCCTGGGGAACGGTGTCCAGGCAGGAATCATCTTCATTAGCAGGGTCCAACCCTTGGTCCAACCCCATCCCACCCATCTGGAGGAAAGGAAGGAGCAGGCTAGGGGAGAGGGAAAACCAGAGGAATAAAGGAGCCACCCCCTCCCCAAGCCCCAGGGCTTTGCTTTGGACACTACAAATTAGATTGTTTGAAAAGGAAATGTTTTACAGGCCATAAATTGTCTCAAAAGAAAAAGGGGGAAGGGGGGGGCAGAGAAAATTGTGCAATTTTTTTTTTTTTTTTTTTTTTTTTTTTTTTTTTTTTTTTTTTTTTTTGGTGGATGATAAAATGGGGGTGATGTGGCCGGGGCACCGTGGCAGGAGCTGGTTGGGAGCTCCCACCGTGGTGCTCCAGCTCCTGTGCTGGTGCCTGCTAGGTACCCACGTGCCGTTCTGTCTTCGGCTTCTTCTGCCGCTTTTTGCTTTTATTTCTGGGTTCGTTTTTCTCTGGAACAGAGAAAGGAGAAAAGCAGGGCTCATTCATTGGCTGGGCAGTGTGATACGGCCTGACCCCATCTTTGGGATGCTGATTCCATATTCTCCCTCAGGGGTTTGTGCTGGACCCAGTTTCTGATTTTTGGGACCCCAGAGCCCTCTCAGGGTCATGAAACAGCAGTGTGGGTCTGTGGGGGGTCGGGGTGTACTGGTGGCATGGGCACAGCGACACTGATGTGTTGTCCCCACAGCTCCCATGGCTGGACTCTAAATCCTGATACCCCAAAATCCCCAGGAATGGGGTGGGGCAGCTCAAGCACAGTGGGGGCTGCCCAGAGACACCCCAGCTTCTCTCTGAGCAAGGACTGGGGATGTCGGAGAGGGACAGTGGCTGCACCAACACCCCAAAACCATGGCACAGACACACCCAGCTCTGCTGTGGTATGGGAATGTGCCTCCCTTCTCTCTGGAGAGGAAGTAGGGAAGGTGCTGCCCCGCGGGACCCAGGTGTGGACACTGTGTGATGATTTGGGCATGGTCGGCAGCGGGGTGGCCTTGGGGTTCACCCATGAGTAGGTGCTAAAGCTCTCCTCAGGAATGCTCTCCATGTGTGGGGGCTCCCTATCCCAGTGGCACAACCAACATGCCAGTGGAGCCTGGATGCATCCCAGTAAGGCCAACCCACTGTCAGCCTTCCAGGGACCCAAATCTCTGCTCACCTCAAGGGGCTGCCCCACACACCCCCTTCCAGCTGGCCAAGGTGTTGGTGCCGAGATGCCAAAGAAGCAGGGATTCAGGATAAACCCCAGGCTCCAAAGGGTTCTCCATGCTGGGGAACAGAATGGCTGTCCCAAAAGATGGGCAGCTCTGTCTCTCCCTCCCTGACTGCAGCTCTGATCTGAGTGACATAGGGAGGGTCCAGTGGTGCTCTCCCCACACAGCCCCCGCACGAGGGGCACAGGGACCACGATCATCCCCGGTGCCGTGTGTGACAGTACTGCTGTCCCAGATCCCTTTCCAGGGCTCCAGCTCTTGTCCTGCCCAGCTGTTTCTCAGCTCTGATCTCCCAGACAGTTACCACCCACAAAGGAGAGGGCATGGCACGCACGCCAAGCGTCTGGAGAGAGCGGGACAGACACCCAAGGCAGATTTACAGTGGTGTGAGGGGTTTGTGTCTCGGCCAAGTGCGGCAGCTTCTCCCTTCCAGCCACCCGGATGGCTCAGAAGTGGTGGCACAAATCTCTCATCACACGGTCAGGTCCGGCCGCCTGCCCTGGCTCGCCTGGGCTGGGGGTGTCTCGGCTGCATCAAGTGAACTCCCTGTCCTCCTCCACCATCTGGATCCCATAACGCAGCGCTTGGCCGGGCAGGCAGGAGCCTGGGAGCGAGGGCAGGAACACGCTCTGCCACGGCGGGGACACCGAACAGCCTGCCCCGGAGCTGGACACACGGAGGGGCTGCCCTCTCCTGCAGGGGCTGCTTCGGGGGCACTGATGGGATTCCCTCTGACACAGATTCCCCTCTGACAGGGGCCAGACCTGTCTCTGAAGCTGATCACATATAGTGGCCTCGAGAATAGAGTCCTGCCATTCCCTGAGACCATTGCCATAGCCTCAGGGCTCCCAGCTTGCAGGAGCAGAAGGCTGAGCAGAGGCAGGAGGCCACGCACTTTTCTGGGGTGCCACTACCTTCCCAGTCACCTCACACAACGGGGTGCTCCCAGAACGCTGGCGCTGCAGTCCCCACCAGTGGGACCCACTGTGTGCCAGGCAGGGCTTGGCACAGGCACGGGCACGGTGCCACAGGACACGGTGCTGTGGAGCAGCTGTCCTCCCATGCCAAACTTCTCGCATCAAACTGTCACCAGCTCTGCAGGTCCAAAGCTGGCACAGCCCAGCAGGGAGGGGAACATCCTCAAAATCGATGCCACCTGGCACCCCAAAGACGTGAGTCGGGGCCTGGGTGGGGAAGGGAATCAGCTCCTCTGGGCTGTCAGCAGGAAAATATTACTTATGATTGATGGCACTGGGATGAAGCCACTCTCCTGGCTTCATGGCCCCAGCCCAGCACGCACATCCCCTGCTATTGCCCCCCTTCTCCATCCTTTTTCTCTCCACCCTCGCAGTCCTGTCCTCCCTCATCCCCGCCACGCTGGCGGTGCCGGCCGGGGCTTCCCACGGCACAGAGCAATCCCGCAGCTCCGAACCGCAACCCTCGGCAGCTCAGATCTGCTGCCAGGCCCTACAGATCGGTATCTCATGCATCCCCCTTTCTGCCAGTTATTAAGTGGAGATTTATTAGGGTAGCTTCAGTCCAGCCGTCTGCATCCAAAAATGACATCAGCCATGTCCCGGTTCCCATCGCCAGCCCTGCACCCGCGCACGCACCGCCCAGCCGGCCCCTGCCGCAGGTCTGGGTGCTGTGAGAGGTGGGGGGATCCCTGAGCTGGGGACCCTCCAGCCCGGAGATGGGGTAGGGAGAGGCCCAGGAGCACAAGTGAACATCTGGATGGATAAACCACAGAGAAGGACTCTGCCCTGGGGTGTCTCCCAAAACTTGGGCCATCAGAGATTCCCCTGGGTCACACCCCCGTGCTCCATGAGTGCTCCATGTACTTTTGGGGCTTGGAGGCTTTTGCAGGAACCTCCCTTGTGGCTCTCAACCCTCCCGACTCTCAGCTGCAGTGCAGAAAGCCCTATCCATGCTGTTCCCTTCACACTGAGGCAGGATGGGAGCTGGAGCTCGGCAGCCTCATCCCACCGTGGCAGTTCCTGTCCAGCGTGGAAGGGGACATCGGCCGGTCCCAGGCAGTCTCAGGGGCTGCCAGGTGGGAGCAGCCAGCCCTAGGGCTGCTCAGCACATGTGCCTGAGACGGGCGGCTTTCTCCAGAACCAGCCTCAAAATGCCTGGTTGATGACAGCATGGCTCTCCAGCCACTGCCAGACCCCTGCTGCCACCATCCCACTCCCGCAGCTCCTCTCGGGGCTCCCTTTGGAGGGTCACGAAGCTGCCCCCAGTCCCGACACGGCGCTCACCTCCCGGGCAGTGCTTCTTCATGCGGCACCTCCTGCTCTCCTGCCGCGCGGGGCAGGCAGCCCCCTCCTCCCGGGCAGCCTCCGGCACCTCCCGCACCCGCGTCTCCACACCCCACTTGCAGCCGCAGGTCCGGCTCTCGTGGGTGCAGGCGCTCCACTCGCTCCACGGCCCCGGCTCGCACGTCTCTGCGGGGACAGGGGGGCAGAAGGAGGACGGTGACCCCGCGGCACCAGGCACCCCAGGGACTGTGGGCACAGGGTGAGGGGTGCTGCTTACCTTGGCACTCGCGGGTGCCAGGCTGTGCCGCAGTGCTGGGGGGGCACTGACGAAAACACTGGCCCTTGTACAAGTAAAACTTGTCCTTGCACTTCATGCAGAAGTCTCTGCTGAAGCAGCTCTCGCAGCTGGGCGACCTGCACTCTGCCAGGAGGGACGGCCGGTCAGCGGGAGAGCCCAGGACACGTGGTAGCCCAGGCACCCCACAGGGGACCCAAAACCTGCGGGGTGCAGGCTGCAGCTCCGGGCAAGGGGAAAGGGGAGGAAGCCCCCCAGCCTGGCTGCCCCCTGGATCCGTGCCTCCGTGCCGCCAGGGATGCTGCAGGAAATGAAGCCATCGGCCTTCCCACAGCATTGGGACCTGCAGGGCGGCGAGGGGAGCAGGGGGGCACCGGTAGGAGTAGGGGGGTGCCTGCTGGCACTGGACGTACTTGTGCATCTGTTGACCTCCAGACCCCGCACACCGAAGTAGCCGGGCGGGCAAGTGTGGACACACATCCCGTACTGGCGGATGCCATCCCTCCAGATGAGCAGGAAGAGCCGGTGGTGGCAGGTGATGCAGCCATTGTCCTCAGAGCACAGGATGCAGCCTGTGCAGTTTTCCAGCAGGCCAGCACTCACTGGAGGGACAAATGGAGGAGAGGGGCTGTGGCCTGGCTGCAGCACAGGTGCTGAGGTCCCAGGGAGGGTCTCAGCTCCGTGGCAACCCCTCTGCCAACCACCAGGGTCACAGCACTGTCCTGTCCCCCTGAAAACACCTCCCTACCTCCCTCTGCTCCCTAAATCCCCCCCTCTGCCTGTGCTGGCAGCGTGGGGACACACAGATGCCATCGCTCCACTGGGCATCACTGATGGCCTCCATCACCCCGAGGTCCAGACTGAGGGTTTGCCTCGTGCCCAGCACTGCCCATGGGTGTCAGCCGGAGGCCCGCTGTGCCCAGCCCGTGGGAAGTGAAACAACCAGTGGGTCAGTGGGTAGGAATATGCTCTGACCTGGATTAATCAGTTGATGCCTGTTAAGTGTCAGGGGACAAAGGGCATTTTGGAAGCACTCAAGAGGAGCCGAGATAAGGATCTGTCTGGTTGCTCAAGAGCCTCTGCCGCCTCCCTGGCTGCCTTCCCCATGATCCTGACCTGAGGGAGGGCGGCTGACCCTGAGGTGGTCTCTCCTCCCTGGGGGACAAGGACAGGGTGCCAACACCCACTAGTCCATGGAGACACCACCAACCGCTCCTGCTCCCCAAGCCGTTTCGCTGCACCCATGGAAAAGCAGCCTGGAGGGATGCTCCTGTCACAGGAGCACTCTGGGAGCTGGGGAGCTAAGCCCTGAGCTTAGGGACACTTTGGGAGCTCTGGAGGCTATCTGGGCATCACCATAAGGGGCCACCAAGCTTCTGCACACAGGCGTCCAGTGCCTTCGCTGTGCCCGTGATATTGGGAAGTGTTTGCTTGCCTCTGACACCACAGGCTCACCTGGGAGCCTCTGAGCCAAGGTCCAAGTTGAGCAGTGGTGACAGTGCCAGCAGCCCTGGCACTGCATGCTGAAGCCCTGGGCTCTATAGAATCACAGAATCATAGGATGCTTTGGGTTGGAAGGGACCTTAAAGCTCATTGTTCCAACCCCCTACCATGGGCAGGGACACCTTTCACTAGGCCAGGTTGCTCCAAGCCCCTCCACCTGCTGGGTGCTGCCTGGCACAGACAGAGGCTCAGCCCTGGGAGTGATGCCTGGCACTGGTCCCCTCTGACCCCAGGAGCTGCAGCAGAAGGGCCCCACGGCCACAGGGCCCGGACAGAGGGGCTGGTGGAAGCAATGGTTGATGCTGGAGAAGCTGGGGAGATGCTGGCAGAGGATGCTGGCAGACCATGATGGCACACGTCGACCTGCAGTCCCGTGTGCTAGAGCCTGGCACAAGCCAGTCCCTGGTGCCACGGTGCCATAGAGTTGTTGCCAAGCTGGCTCATCCCAGTCCCCTGGCCGAGGCACAGGGGCTGGGGTGGCAGCACTGCCTTCATTAGAGCTGCGTCTGTTGGGAGCCTAACGAAGCACCTTGGATCCATTAAGTTGTTATGGTCTCTGTTACATATTTACCAAACGCTGACAACATTTGTGTTCCTGGCTGCAGCTGGAGCGGCTTCCCTGGAGACCCAGGGATTTACGAGCCTCTTTCCCTTCCCTAATTCTTTTTGATGTTTTTCTTTTGCTACTCCCCTTCCACCCCAGCCTGAAAGGGAAGATGGGGAGCCCTGGGAGGGCTCCAGGGCCCCCTCCCTCTCACTGGCTTTGGAAATAGCCCCGTGGTGTGGAGCTGGGAGAAGCTCCTCCACCCCGCAGGGCTGCCAGCATGGCACACACCTTTGCCATCAGGAGCAACGCCGTGAGCCGCCGCAGAGCTGTGACACTCAACAGAACGTGGCTCACGCCAAAACCACTGGACTGGGGATTAGAGAGAAGTGGGGGGTTCTTCTCCCCCTGCCCAGAGGTGATGGAAGATCGCAGGGCTGAGCTGGGGTGGGCACTGGGCGGGGGGCACAGCGGGTACCTGAGCTGTGCTGGACATCTGTGCGACGTCCCCATGTCTGCCCACCCTGAGCCCAGCCCTGCCACCGTGAGGTCTGCAGGCACTGGATGGAGTCTCTGGGGCACTGGGCTGCCCAGACCAGACCAGTAGCAGTGGGATGGCTCTGGGGTGCTGCAGCATCCCTCATGGATCCCAGTCCCCAGAGACTGCGCCGGCCCTTCTCTGCCCTTTATCCCAGGGGATATAACGTGTTTGAGGTGTGAAGCCATGGCCAGCCCTGCCAGGTGCTGCCAGGACCTGAGGCCCTGGAACATCCCAGAGCATTGGGCCACTCAGCATGAAGCACCAGCAGCTGAAGCAGTGACCCCATGGCACTCAGAGCTGCTCTTGGTGCCAGGTTGTTTCCCCCATCCAGGGCGTTTTGGCCGCCAGCCTGGACACCCACATCTTAACACACACCTACTGCCCTGGCCCTGCTCTCCCCAGCCAACTGGCATTGCCTGGCACTGCCTGGTGAGGGGGTATGAGCCAGTGCCCAACGGAGGGTGCACGTGCCTCGGCACAGCCCCAGCACACCCTGCCTTTGCCCGGGCACTGAGCAGCAGCTTGGCTGGTGCATCTACCCAGGGGAAGGATGGGCAGGGGACAGTCAGTGCCTGCTGTGGCTCTGAGCATCCTTCCAGGAGGTTTTACTCCCCACACACTTAGTGCGTTACAGATGGTCTCCAATGAGGCCCGAGGGGATGGGCTGGGGGAATGTTGGTTCCTGGCACCCTCCATCCAGCCCCGGTTCACAGCTCCTGCTCCCTCTGGGCAGGCAGGACAGGCAGCCTGGTGTCCCCAAGCCACCCCGCAGCACCAGAGCGGGACAAGCCCACCACACACACCATACCTTGCTTCTTCCATCGGTTCTGCGTGAGCATTTCCATGGAGCTGATGAATAACAGCAACATGAATATTATCCACTGCATCTGGGCAGGAGTGATTTCGGGCAGGGAAGGAGTCAAATCATCCAAGCGGCTGGCGGGCTCGGCTCCTGCCAGAGCCGGTGAGGGGCGGTGGGAGGGCGAGGAGCAGCTCCGGGCTCACACCATCCCACCCCGGGCTCCGGGAGCGTAGCCACGATTCAGGGCAGCATGAGCTGGTGACACTGGGGCAGGCTGGGGCTGTTAGGCCCGGGGAGCTCTCATGGTGGCGGGGAAAGTGCCGGCTGCTCCGGAGAACTCTGCCTTTATAGCCAGTGTCAGCCCCCCCTCCTCACCCTCCCCTTCAAAATAATAATAATCCTAAAAAAAAAAAAAATCCCTCAGCAGCAACAAAGCGACTGGCAAACGCCCTGGCTGGATCCCCCCGGAGCGCTCCAGCCACCACCTCGGCTGGGAACTGTCCCGCCGTCCCGCCGCGGTCCGACTGTCCTGCTGCCATCCCAGCGCCGGGGTCACAGCGAAGCCCCCTGCGATTTTGGGGGGGTGGAGCCAGGCGGGTGACGCTGCCTGAGCCAGCCCCCCCCCCCGCGGCTCAGCCCCCCCAGGCTCAGCCCCCCCGCTCCCGGTCCCGGCAGGGCTGGGGGTGCAGGCGGCAGCCCCCGGGGCAGGGCTGAGCCCCCCGGCAGGCAGGTCTCTGGGAGCCGTGGTGGGTCTCCGGCAGCTCCGGAGACGGCTGTGGGTCTGCCCCGGCTGTCCCCAGGATTGCAGCTGACTCTGATTTTCCGAGCGCCTCGTAACTCACCTCCCTCCGAGCTGCGGGAGCGGAGCTGAGCCGAGCCGAGCCGAGCCAAGCCAAGACGGGCTGCGCGGAGCTGTTCCTGGCTCCCACGCGGCTGTCCACACCCCTCGTCTCACGCTGTGCTCCCCAAAAGCCACCCTGGAGGCACGAGCCCCAAGGGGGATGCAGGACAGGAGAGGAAAGGGGCTTATCTGTGACACCCCACTCTCCAGGTACCCAGGGTGACCTGGAGAGGCAGGTCCCCATCCTGGGAGCCCCATGTGCCCACATGTGCCAGCCCTGTGCCAGGAGCTGTGCCCTGGAGCAGCCTGGACAGACCAGAGATTCAGGGCCACTGGCCACCAGTGACAGCCCCGATGACATCCCTGACGACAGCGCACCCACACTTGGCACCCCCAAATGCAAACCAGCACACAGTGCCCCTCTCCTCCCCTTGGAGAGGGCACCGGGGGGTCCCTGGGGCAGATGCTCACCCACCTCCCCATCCTGCATCCCAGCTGGCTCCAGGACTCCTTCCCACCCGGGATGCTCCAGGTCTGCCTTACCTGGGAGGGACAAACATGCTGGGCACCCCTGAGCACGAGCAAACTCATTGCACTGGGGAGGGCCACCCACAGGGACACAGTGGATGCATCCATCAGTGTCCCGGGGTGTCCAAACATCCCCAGGGACAACACAGCGGGGTTACTCTTCTCCTACTCCCCAAATTTCTCCCTCCTGCTCCCCCTCTTTCCCCCAGCTCCCCTGAGCATCTCTCTCCCCCGTTCCCATTGGGCACCGCTGTGTTTCATTCCTGAAGGTTAATGATCAGACAACAAAGGAAACATTTCAGACCCCTTTGGCCTTGTTATAGGAAACTAGGAGTAATAGCGGAGAAAACCAGAAGTAATAATGGTTGGAATCACTTTAGGGTTTTTTTCTAATTATTAAATAAATTGAAAAATTACACATAAAATGCAGGTTTGCAGCCTCTGGCTCAGCCAAAGTTTCCATAATCAACCAAAAGTGCAGCACGGCGTCACCATTGGTGGTCTGCATGGGCTGGGGAGGGCTCTGTGGGCATGGACATGGCACTGCCATCCCAGCATAGAAAAACAGGGATATGGGAATGGCACTGGAGATATATGAGTGTCTCCAAATCCCAGCTACAGGCAGCTGCAATGGTGTGGATGGCTCTGACCTGGAGGTGACGGGGGTGCCACGGGACAAGGAGCTGCCACAAGCCCTGCTGGGTGCCAGCCCATCTTCCTGGGAGCCAACAGGGAATTTCCCTGTCCAGACCTGGAAGTCAAACGCTGGTCAAGGGCCAGGGAAGCACCTCATCCCCGGTCACGTTCTCTGGCTGCTGGCACAGGCAAACGGATGTCAGCAGGAGCCCTGCCAGGGTGACCCCTTGCAGGAGAATGCACTAATTAGACTGCTGTCGTTAGTGCTGGATCCTTAGGGCAGCACGTGGCCATTGCTCAGCCCATCCCTGGCTGTGTGGGATCATGGGGGATTTTCCAAGGGCAGCAGCGCAGCCATCACCACATCCCCGCTGGTGGGTGCCAGGCATCCCTGAGGGAGCAGAGAAATCCTCTCATTTCCCTCAGTTTGGCTATTTATGACAAACCCAAATGGTGGTGGGAAGGCATGAGGTGGTGTCCCCTGGTAAAAAGGGTGCCTGGCACCCTTCTGTTGTGCTGGGAGACTTTTGGTGATGGTGCCAGGGCAGCACCCGCGGTGACTCAGGGGTGATGCCGGGGAGAAGCGAGGCTGAGTGTCGGGTGCTGCTGGCAGCTCCCGGCTCCTCACGCAGCCCTGCTCCACGCCAGTGCAGAGGGAATGAAATGTTCCTCATCCGCCTTCCAAAGCAGAAGGGAGAAAGTGTCCAGAAAGATAATTCAGAAAGTTTGTTTGACACTTGAGCACACTTTCATCTCCGGAAGAATCTTGGTGACCTTCCAAGGCTGCACCGCCTGCTTCCCGGCACGGCCGGCGCCCCAGGGCACACGCCCGTGGCACCATCCCAGCGGCTGCTTTTGGGATGCTCGGGGCTCTGGAAGGGACAGCGTGGTCCCACCAGGTCCACGGGTCAGCAGGGATGCTGGCACAGGGGTAGTGGCACAGGCATGCAGGCACACAGATGTTGGCACAGGGATACAGGCACAGGGATGTTGGCACAGGGATGCAGACATAGCAGCGCAGGCACAGGATTGCAGCACAGGGCTGTTGGCACAGGGGTGCAGGCACAGGGATGCAGATACAGCAATGCAGGTACACGGGTGTGGACACAGATGCAGGCACAGGGATGCTCCTGGTCAAGGCAGTAAAGTGAAAATAAAATGTCTGGAGCTGGCTGGCAGCAGAAAGAAACTGGAAGGGGCAGGGGGACAGAGGGAGCTTGTGGATGAGGGCAGGGTTTTCTCCGCAGGTGCCATGAGGTCCCAGCAGCTGCGAGGGCCAGGAGGGATTTTCTCCGGTGCAGGGGCCCTGGTGCATCCCAGTCGATGAATGTGGGTTTGATCAGGGGAGGGTTTGAGCGGATGGTAGTGGATAAGGGAAAAAATACTTGGCATTCCTCTCCCATCATAACAAGCCCAGATGCTTGGACGGTGGCAGCCCACTTCCCACAGGAATGGAAAGTCACAGCCACTCTTTCGCCAGCTTGGCAGAGGCCCTTTCCCTGCTCTTATGAAATGCCGGCTCCACCTCACGCCACCCCGCAGCCCTCACTGCATCCTGTGACACGGCTCCCCCCACCACCCGGCTCCCTGGCCGTGCCACTGCCCATGACCCCGCTCCGGGGAGGCAGAGCTTGGAGCAGGGAGACCGGCTGGGAACAGCTAAGTGGCAGATTTACTGCTGGTGCCAGAGCCTGGTGTGGCTGGTGCTCCTTCCCCCATGTGGACATGTTTGGAATACCTGGACCAGCACAGCCCTGAAAGGGAGGGGAGCTCTGCTGGGCCGATGCCATGGGAGGTTCTAGTGGGAAGCAGCTCCTGCCTGGCCAGAGCTGGGGGTAGCAACTCCAGCCTCCCGGCAGCCCATCTCACCACCTCCCGTGTTGGCACAGAGCTGGTGAGATCTCTTGGTGCTGGGATGCCATCAGCTCTCACAGACAAGGAGGAAGGTGTGAAGGTGGCTGACTTCACTGCTGATGTCAGCCAAGGATGTCCTGCAGTATGCTCACGGCACATTTTCTCTCCTTCTCCTTCTCCTTTTCCTCATGCCATGCTCCCGTCATTCCTGGGTTTTGGTGCCCGCCATGCCGGCTGCTCCCAGGGGATGTGGCACCCCAAGAGGTTTAAGTTTTGCCATAAATCAAATCCTTCATCCCAGAGCAGTCTCTGGAGCTCAGGCTCTCCTCCCGCCAGCACGGCTCCTCTGGCTTGCTCCGGTCCTGGCCGCCGGTGCGACTGCGCAGCTTCGGAGCGCTCCAGCTGCCAAAACAGGAGCAAAACCCAGACAGGGAATTGGCGTCAAGTGGTGCCGAAGGCCGAGGGGCAGCAAGAGGAGGAGAGGGAGCTGGGAGGAAAGGGAAGGCGAGCAGCGAGATGGGAGGGAAGGTTTGGTGTCGAAACCAAATTCCTGCTCCGTGTCAGCAGAGCAGATTTCCAGTGTTTATTTTATCTCTTTAGTTGAGCCCCTTTGAGGCAGAATATATTAAATGGCCTGACTTTATATAATAGAAATAATTGAAACAATACTCCTGCTTCCAGCCGCAACGTGCCGTGATTTCAGCCAAGAGTGGCCAGCCTGCCTCCTCGAGGTGGTGGGGACAGCCGCCGCCGCTGGCGCTTGTTCGCTGGTTATTGTTGACACATGTCAGCATCGCCTTCCAATTTCCGTACAGCTGTCAGAGCGGGAAGAACACCCGGCGGCTGGCGCGGGGTGGGCTCGGTGCTGGCCAGTGCCGACGGGCGCTGGGAAGGAAGGGCATCATCCCAGCACTGGGCTCCTCTGCAGTCACAGCGTTATGGCTCGGCTGGGATTCCTCAAGAAGAGGTGGCATTTGGGCAGTTATCTCAGGTAGCCGGGAGATGAGGGTGTTGGAACCTTGGGAGGAGGGAGGGTGCACTGGCTCACTGCGGGAACCATCGCGCTGAGACTTTGGCGTTCGGTGGAGAAGCTGAAAGAAGGAGATGGACATGAAGGCTGGTGGTTGTTGGAAGTGTTTATCCAACCCGTGCCCAGCAGTGAACGGGATTGGGACAGAAAAAGCCCCTCAGCCCCAGCATCCCTGTGGAGAAAGGCTCGCTCTGAGAGCCATCCTCGCAGCCAACATAAATCTCCATCCCACGCAAGCCACTGAAACTCTGTCGCTGAAACTCTGTCACTGAAACTCTGTCACCGCTCCTTGAGTAGAGCTGGATGGATGAAACAAGAGCAAACACGATGGTGAGGAGTCCCCCATGTTAATCCAGGCCATAAACCAACTCCCACCCCTTGGCAAGGTTCCTGGCAAGAGCTGGCAGGAGGTGAGACTAAGAGCAAAAGGCAGGGGGGGTCTTTGAGAAACTGAGACACAGCTTGAAAACTGCTCCAGAATCTCTTCCTGCCATTGCAGCCATTCCCCCAGCCGTGCACAGTGGGGGCTCAGGGAAGGTTTCTCCAATGAAAGGCAGAAGGTGGAACGTGTGGTGCAGGGCAGGGAGCCTGGGGTTTGTGACTGCAGGTTATTTTACTGTCAGGGAGCTGGAATATCCCAGGGGAGTTGGGTGCTTCTGCTGCTCCCGCTGTACCACTCAGCCTGTGCACAGCCAGCACTGCTCTCCCAGCAAAGCCAAAGCATCGGTGACCATGGAGCATCCTCTGTGGCAGATGTGACTATCGGCTTCGCTGCAATGAGAATCATGTGTTTGTTACTGGAAGGGAGAGAGGCAGCGGTATTTTAGTAGCTGGCCCTCTTCTGTTCTCCTAAGAACCATTTATGCCAAATTCCAATAGATTTATTTTTTTTTGAATATTTAGGCTATTTAAGGAAACTATTGAGAAAGACAGATGGAAGCATCAGTCAGATGGATGTTCCTGGCTCCACGTGAGACAGCACTCAGAAGTCCCATCCTTTTTCAAATAATTTTAATGTGACTACATGGTTCCCTCTTGCACATCATTCCCCAGGAGGGTAAATCCTCTGACTCTGGTGGATGACTCTCACCAGCTGGAATTCAGCAGAGGACAAAGGCTTTGGGCAGGCTCCTGGTTGGGGATGGGGAAATTCCCCCCGGCAGCCGCAAAGCCCGAGAAGGGCTGCGGATGCAGCTGCTGCGCTCGTGGCTCCAGTGCCCTCGGCCAGCCCTGCCCATGCCCCACTGCAGCTGCAGCTCCCTGTGCACATGCTGCTGGTGAGGGGCTGAGGTGCAGCCAGGAGTGAGTGGGGTGCCCATCTGAGTGCCTTCAGGGAAGGAAAACCTGGGGTGTGTGGCTGCACCTGCACCCCAGCACGTGCCAGGGCTGAGAGTCCGATGTTGGTGTTGGAATTGCCCATCTGGGACTCATCTGCCAAAGGCTGCAGTGGTGGCTCTGTCTCAGAGTTTACTTTTAAGCCATTTTGCTGAAAATCCAACCCCAGTGTGTCAGCTCTGGGTACTACCCTGGATCCTCTGGCTGCAGCTGAACTTGGACCTTCGCATCATTCCAACCCTCGTGGACCCTGGCAACAGGATTTGATCGTTCCGTGACAAAAGCCGGAGGCTCCTCAGCTCCCGCCTGCCCTGGCCAAAGCTGCAGGGATGTGCTCATGCTTTGGACACCAAGCCAGGAGGAAACGGCGTGTCTAGGCGTTTGTCCTTCTATGGACCCTGTTGTGCTGGCATGGGAATGGGAAACACCCACTTTAAGTTTGTAGTCCACAAAGTGGGAATCAGGGCTTTGGGTGTCCCACAGGGACACCGGTCCCTACTCACCATCCCAATATTGGGTTGTGTCCTCACCCTGCGGACATCCCAGCTCCTGGCTCTGTCCCTGTGTGTGTTGGGCACTGCCTCCCACCCTTCCCCTCCGGCACAGCCTGGGGATGTGGCACAGCAGGGCCAGCGTGGACCGTGGTCACCAGCCCTGCTGCGGTGGCCGGTGGCCCAGGACCGGCGGCCGTGTGCCATGGTGAAGTGTAAAGGCTTTTTTTCCAGAGTTAATAACAGGAGGAACACAAACTTCAATATTTCTGAAGTGAAAATAGAGTGATAATTGTATTTAGCCGACATTCAGGAAAATTATTACCACCTGGCAGCCCCATTTGTGGCTGACGTCAAAGAGCACCATAAACCACCGTCAGTTTGGAGAACACCAGGGAAAAAAAAAAAGAGAAAAGAGAAGAAGTTGTGACCTTTGTATTAAAAAACTCCAGGATCAGCAGTGCCCTGGGATGTTGGACAGAGCTGGTTCCTGGGGGCTGTTTGCCCTCAGGAGTTTGACTAACATGCAGGGGTGCCAGAGATGTGGTCCTCACAGGTCACAGGCAAAGTCATGGAGAAAAACATTCCCCTCTCCTTTTTCATGTTTTTTCAGCCTTTTATATCCTGTTTATGCCACTAACAAATTCAATTTTCAGGAGCTGGAATAAAGACAAAGTCTGAGCTGTTTCAAATGGGTTGCGGGCAGTTCCCACTCAAAGCACACGGAGGAGGTTCATCACCCCAAAAAGCACCAAATGGCAAGAGTGGGATGAAAAGGGGGCTGGGGTGGGAGCTGAAGCAGTGCCAGGGAGGGTGCCAGTGGGGTGTCCTGAGCCTCACTCCTGCTCCTGAGCATCCATGCTGCTGCAGCCGGAGGAGGGACACAGGGGCACAGTCCCTGGACAGTCCCCAGTGCCATGGCCGGGCTCAGAGCCGTGGCAGCAAGCTCTGGCTCATGGAAAGAATTCTTCACTTGGGGATTTGAGCAAAAAAAAAAGATTAAATGAAGTAAAAAATGCACGCTGCACTGTGAAAGCAAAAAAGAAAAAAAAGTACATTTCCAAACATCCCCGGCCTCCTCCGCACCCCACAAGCGCCCCGGGCACTCTCAGCTGCCACCTCTCCTCCCCACGGCATCTCACGGCTCCCCACCAGGGAGAGGCTCTGTCTTGGCTCAGGGGAGGCCACAGCAGAGAGGGGCATAATGACCTGGTGCCCTCGTCTCTCTCCACCCATCCCCGCTCTTCCTTGGCTGTCTGGGAGGCTCCCAACAGCACCAACCCCGCCACCCATTGCAATAGTAAAGTCCCAGCACCCTCCTGCAGGCAGAAGGTCCCTCCTGCTGAGCCCCCAGCCCTGACCTGGGGGTGCTCTGGTGTGCAGAGGGTGATCCTGGTCCCAAGGGAACTGATGCTGCTCAGAGTCCCCTTGGGCTGGTGACTAAACTGGCATCAACTCTTCCCAGGAGGAGGGACGTTCTTGTGCTAGGCCATACCCAGGAATGGGGTCCCACGAGGGTCACAGCAGTGCTTCCCATGGGTGGGGGTCTCGGGGGTCCTTGCACAGCGGTGCTTGCTCACCACAGGCCAGGAGCAGGACGTGCCACGGGATCTCGGCTGCTTCCAATCACTGGCAGTAGGGGAAAATCCTATCACACTGTGATGAAAGAGTGATGTGTGGCACGGCCTCCCTGGGTGCAAAATGCCTCCTCCCAGAGGAAAAGGAGATAATTAAAGGCTACTGATGTTTTCAGCTGTCTAACAATGCTGGTTTGCTAATTTGAGCCCCCCTGGAAGACCACACAGCAATCCCTGTGCTCCCAGCCTCTCCCACCCATCCCGACAGCAGTGGAGCCAGCAACGGCTCCATCAGCCAAACCCCCTCTGGTTCCAGTGCTCCCAGTTCCAGTGGGGCCGTGGGGACATCCGTCTGTCCCCACATGGGGATGAGCCCCACCTCTACTGACAATGGCAGGGCTGGGAGCGCCTGGTTTTGCAGCTGGTTTGGGGTATCCCAGTTTGTGGCCATCCCAATGGCATCACGTTGAGTTCCACCCTCAACCAAACAACTGGAGATCACCAAGACCACAAACAAACAGCGTTTGATTAGATTATTTTTTTTTTTTACATATTTTTTTCCCTGAAAAAACAAAGAGAAGCGAAGAACTCGTATTTCCTGTTCATGTGAAAGGAATTTGTGAGTGCGAGGCGGGGAGAGAGACGCTGGTGGCCTGGAGAAGCCACCACCTCGTGATTCTGGTGGCAAAGGGGGGCCAGAAGGTGGCTGACAGGGAGGCTCCACACCCAGACACCTGCAGAGGGGCACGGGCTGGGGCACAGAGCCCTTGCCAAGGCTGCAGCTCCTAAACCTGCGTGCTGGGAAGGGGTAGGATGGCGTGGCCAGGCCGGGGCTTGAGCCCCAGTGCTGCCAGGGTCTGAATGCCTCAGCAAAGCGGCAGCAGCTCCCAGCCAAGGCCTCAGGAAGGAATTTCAGAAAGTCCTTGGTGTGGCCTCTCTTTTCCTAGAACAGATCAAGAGCTGGGCTCTGCTCGGCAATCCTCTCCCGTCGCTTTGCCAAGTTCCTGGCGGGGTCAGAGGAGCAGAGCAGAGCTGAGCTGAGGAGGCCTTGGCACCCTGGGGCTGGGGAGAGGGTCTGCATGGGCAGAGGGATGTGGTGGGAAGAGGGGCCATGAGGTCAGGACTTGCATCCCTGCATCCACACATCCCCGAAGCTCTGAATCCCTCCATCTCTGCATGCCTGCATCTCTGCATCCCTGGAAGTCTGTGGTGTTCCCAGCTTATTCAAACAGCCTGTCATTCTTCCCAGACGGCCAGCGCTGCTGACTCTCCGGCACATCCTACTGCACCAGACAACTCTGTAGCCCTGGCATCTTGCTCTCAATTGAAGTTATGCATTCACTGGATTCTTCCTTTTCCTCGTCATTAATGGAGAAATCTTGCTGCATGATTTTCCACATCAGCTCCCTCCCCTCCGCTGTGCTGTGATGAGAAGCACTAACCACCCTGCTGACCCCTGCATGGCTGCAGTGATGGGTGGGCACCCTGGCACTGCAAAGGGGAGTCCTTGTCCCTGGTCCCTTGAGACAGAGGATGCTACAGCCCTGGGTTTGAGTTTCCCAGTCCCTGGAAGTATTCAAGATCAGGATGAATGGGGCTAGGAACAATCTGGTCTAGTGGAAGGTGTCCCTGCCCATGGCAAGGCAGCTGGAACTGGATGATTATATGACTCCCAAGGCCTCCAACTCCCTCCCCAGACCTGCTGAGCTGCCGGAGCCCCCACAAAACCTCTGGGGAAGTCTCACCCAGATCTTTGCCAGACACCAGCACAGTCCCAGCACCCTCCTCCAGGCACTCCTCGGGCAGGATGCCGAGGGGAAACCACGTCAGAGAGAGGCGGGATGCAGCGTGCCAGGGGTCCCGTGCCAGGTGGTGACAGGAACCGGGCAAAAGACCCCAGGGGATTGGCAGCAGGACGTTGGTACCATCCCGGTCCATCCCCCAGAATGGGACCTCCTGCAGGTTCTGGGGACAGGGGTGGCTGCAGGCGGAGGGAGCAGCAGTGTCAGTGCACGGCCAGTTCCCAATTTGCACCACCCTGGAACAATGACGATGACAGTGGTAGAAACAGAGATGAAAAATGTGTCTGTGATTTGGAGGAGCTGGAAACACCCAGTGCAGGGGACGGAGGGCGGCAGCCCCGGCAGCAAACGGGGTCCCTAATGCCTCCAAGCTGCGGAGCCCTTCGTGGGGGGCAGCTTTGCTTTCCACAGTCACAGCTCAGGAATAATTGGGAAGCTTTTCATGTCGGGAATCGTTTGCAGGGCAGTTTCAGAGCCCGGCCATGGGCTTTCATGTCTGCACTGAATGATTGTGAGGGGTTGGAAAGGCAGGGGCTCAGCGGAGCTCCACGGCCTTGTGTGAAGGATCCCAGCCCTGCTCCCACATGGGGAGCAAAGGAAAGGGAAAGGCTGAGTGGCGGGAATAACCACAGTAACCCAGGCCTTGGCAAACAGCAGGTCCCACTCCGGCACCAGCTTTGAGGCAGCAACCACATCTTTCCCACTCCTGGTTTTCCAACCAGGATGGAGTGGGAGCAAGAGGGGGCATCTGTGCCATACATATCCCCAGCTCCTGCCATGACAGAGGCAGCAGCAGCTGGTCCCACAGCCAGCCCTCCTTGAGCTTTTTCTCCTTTCCCTCCTGGAATTTTGCCCTCCTTTTTTTTTTTTTTTTTTTAATATAAAATTTTTCATAGCCTTTTAAACACTGTAAAAATTTAATACAAAGGAAATTAAAAAACCCAGAGGAACTATTCTGAAAATAATTTCACAATCCGCACATATCCCTCAGCAAATTGAATTTGTAGGAAATAAAGAACAAAATACGACAATAAAGGGCTTCTAAACAAATCCTAATGCGTCACATATGGAAGTGCAAATGCCAGCCTGTGTGCAGGCACTCTGCAGAGGTGGGTGGCATGGGGGTCAGGGGGCACAGCTCTGCCACCCTCAGCACTGCTGGGAGTCCCTGAGCCCATGAAGGAGCTGGGGGGATGTTGGTGCCCCAAACATCACATCATGAACCCTGGCTGAGCTTGTATTCCTTGTGTCCCAGCAGCTCCAGCTCCGCCGGTGATGCTGACAGTGAGTCCTGCTTCATCAGCCTGGATCCTGCCCAGTTTGGGGCCGTTTTCTATCAGTTAATGGGGAAAACTTCAAAGGATGTGGATCAGCCCTGCCAGGGTCCCACAGGGTGAGCTTGGGACCCCCTGCCTCACGGTGATGCCCAAGGCATGGCATTCCAAGGGCCACCCAGCACTCTCGGGTCTTGGTGGCAGGGGGACACCGTGCTTGCTGCACCCCCACCCTCACACCCCCATCCCACGTGTACACAAATCCATCTACCCTCACAAAAGCATCTCCTTCCCCAGATGTTCCTTGTCCAGCTGTGGCCCTGCCTCTCCCCCTTGGTTTTTTCCTCCTTCTATTAATAAACCTGGCACCTGGAGAGGAATTTTCCCTGTAAACACCCAGCCTCACACTTTAGTGACTTTTGTTCTGTGTTTTAATTAACGAACTGGAAAAAATGTCAATTGTTACCCACCACAGGCACGTGTGTCCCACAGGCTGCCAGAGCTGTGTCCTTCCTACTCAGCCCCATGCCGTGGTCACGGGGCAGAGCCACCCTGACCCTTTGCCAGGGGAAAAATAGGGGATATTTGAGGGTTTGCACCCAAATTGCTGTTGCAGTGCTGCACCCACACATGGCACTGCTCCAGGGGGGTCTGGATGCTCTCCCTTGCCCGGACCCCCCATCCCAGATGGCCAATCCTGCTGGTTGACCACAGTGCAGCCCAGCCCGCCAAAACTGGACCCCTTGCACTTCCTCACCACCCTCAGTCCCACTGGGTGGCACGTTGGACCGGTTTCGTCAGGGAATATTCACCACCCTCCGAGAAGCCAGTACTCCCCAGGAACACTGCCTCATCCCAGCCGTGCGTGCCTGGGACGGGGAGAAACGCTGGGGAGCTGCGAAAGACATCAAAAAAATTCATGTACTGCCTGCAGCAGCGCTGGGGCTGCAACCCGGGAGAAACGACCGCTGTGTGGCATGGAAGGAACTGCAAAGGAAAGGGTCTTGTGAGGATAGCGGGAGCTGCACGGCGGGAGCAGGCTGTGCTCCGCAGGCTTCCCACAGCTCCAGAATGAGCTTGGAATGGGACTGGCTCGTCGGCCGCGTGTGATGCCACCTCCTCCTCGCCCCTTTGGAGGGGAGGCGCTGCCGGCCCTGCGATGCTGCGGTGGGGTCCCGGCACCCGTGCGCCCCCGCCTTCGGTGCTCTCTGCAGCCGCCGTGACCTCGGGCATCTCCCTCCGTACCCGGAGCAGGGAGCAGCGCTGCATCCCGGCTTTGCCGCCGGGCCTCGGGCAGAGAGCAGAGGCTGAACCCGCGTGGGCAGTGCAGACAGGCAGCCCGTGGGCAGGGCGCTGCCCGTCTGGGGCTGGGACACCCCGGCAGCCAGCTGCTGCCCGCTTTGATGTGGAGTCCCTCAGGCTCCGCACAATGCAGGCTGGAGCGGGATGAAGCAAGGGTGATTGATTGCCTTGTTTTGTTCCTCCGAGGCTGTCCTGGACCGTTTGGATTCACAGCCGAGGTCCCTCGAGAGCAGGAGGCGGGGGGGGTGGCAGTGTCCACCCAGGCTGCAGGGTTGGGGCTGTGCCTCAGTTTCCCCATCGCTGCTGACCCCTTGGAAGGTGTTGGAGTCTCTGGATGAAACACATCCCATGAAAACGGCCCCCGTTATTCTCAGGTGTGCTGGGCATCCCTGGAATTAAGGCAGGCAAAGGGAGCGCAGGAGCCCCGCCAAGGGTAAAGCTCGTTGGGACTCAAGCATGTTGACCTCTGAAAAATGGAGTCTCGCTCCATCCAGTTGATGAGTCACGACTGTGTTTGTGTGATGTGCTCCCTGCGAGCAAGGTTTCCACCACAGAACTAACAGGCTGTTCTGGGAAACACTGGGGTTCTGGGCTTCCTAATTATTTTCAAACCCTACTGGCAGCCTCCCTCTGACAAGGATCACGCCTGCTTGAAGCACAGCGCTCGAGCGTATTCAGAGTCCTGAAGCACTAATTGACTTTAGCTCGGCCTCGCTGCTGAGCGCCGGCTCTTGCAGCCCGTCCCTCCTCCTGCCACTGCAGCGAGTCCGGCCGCATGTGGTTTGCATTTCTTCCCCGGAGAAAAACCCCCTTTCTCCTGCCTCAGTGTCATCTTTCCCTGGAATTGAATTTAGGGGAAATGAAGAGGAGGCCAAATTTTCATGGAGTGACTACCTACCCTCTCAAGGCAATGGTAGGACCGAGGCGGGAAGCCCATTCCAAGCACCCCTGTCCCACTCCACACCCGTTGGCACAGTGGTTTCAGTCACAATCAGGTGGCTGCTTATGAGCCAGTAAGCCCTGGGGCTGGTGGGGTGTTGAACAGAGTGTGGAAGAGCTGCCCCAGCACTGCTGGCTCTCCCTGTTCTGCAGCAAGGGATCCCATCTGTCCCTCCCACTGTATGCTGGGAAAGTGGTGCCTGCATGGAGCAGCACAGGGATCCTGGTAGGAAACGTGGCAGTGCCATCCAGCATCCGGCCCGGATGACCCTGGGTGAGGTGATGCCCAGGGGCTTTCCCGTCCATGGGAGAGGAGCAGTAGCGAGCTGACCCCGAGGCAAGCAGCAGCCTTCAATACCTGAATATGAGCCAGGGGTTATCCACGGCCCCTCTCGCCAGGCGCTGGGTCATAGCCGGCACACCCAGCACGGCGCAGGGGTGAGCCAGCTGCCCTGGCCGTGCCAGCTGCCATTCCCAGCACGGAGGGCTCGCGGGCTGCCAGCGGGGCGGGTGGTTGGGAAATCTGTTTCCTCTTCTGCTCGTTACAACACTGCAGTGGGCGCATGCAACAGGAGCTGTGAGGCAGTGGGAAACTATGAAGGTCAGGGGAGGCTGCGGTTTGTGTGACGGAGATGACCTGGGCTGATGCATCCTTCTACCTGCTCCGAGCACCACCGCCCTGCCGGAGCAGCTCCAGACATCACCTCCCCTGAGACATCACCCCTGTCCACGTTCCAGCAGGGAACAGCTCACCAAAGATTGTATACCTGGGTAAAAGAGCGAGGAAAATGGCCAAGGGCAGATTCCCTGGTGCAAGAGCTGGGCATAAGCACGTGAGAGGTGCCAGGGCTGCTCCAGGGGCTTTGCTTAGCTCCTGCAGCATTGCTCCCACTCCCAGCCGTGCTCCAGCAGACACAAAGAGGACATGGCTGCTCGGACGACGGCACTGGCGTGCCTGGCAGCCGCCGTGACGCACTCGCAGCATGACTGCGCCAGCTCTGCAATCCTCGTCACCTCGTTAGTGACTTGGCCACTGATCCCAGCCGGGGCCGGGCCGTCCGTACCTCCCACACAGCTCGCAGGCCCCTAACTCGCATTAGGGGGCTGCTTTCATGTGGCCAGTGGTTTTCAACATCAGCAAGCCAGAGAGCGAGCGAGGCGCTGGAGCAGAGGAAGGAGCCAACGGGGAGTCAGGCGACGTGGGCCAGCGCGGCACTGTGGGCGCTGGAGCAGTGGCTTTGATGTAGTGGCAGCCAGCCCTTAGTCCATGGGCTCAGGTACAGGGGGGTCTGGCTGCCAGGAGAGACTCGTGGCAAGGGGATGTATGGAGGCATCCTGCTTTCCCTCTGCCTTGCCCACAGAAGGGCTGCACAGGCCAAGGGGGACTTGGCACCAGAAGTCTCTTCTCATGTGCGGTCTGGGTTACTGACACAACACGGGGAACTAAGAATGGACACGGAGGTGAGGCCACAGGAGGACAACCCCAGGGTTGGATGGGAGCGCATGATGATGGGCGAGAGGGCGGAGAGCAGATAGTGGGTGAACAGGAATGGCAGCAGTTTGGATGGGAAAGGGAAAGCTTGGTAAGCACTCGGCAGAGCTTCTGTGTGATCCCACTAAGGCACCAACAGCTCCTGAGGCCACCGGTCCCAAACACCCATGTGCCCTGGCACCTGGAGCAGCCCTGCAGAAAGTCCATTAGCAGCTCTGGGATAAAGGATTCTGGAGGGAGACCCACAATTTCAAACTCTGCCTCAGGAAGGGGCATTCAAATGGAGCCACTGGTACCCGCCTCACCCACCCAGGGCCGGGCTGTGCCGGGAAAGTGAAATGTGGATGTTGTCAAAGTCTGCAACCACAGCCTCTGCCCTCCAGGAGCGAGCCGAGCCATGGGGTGGAAATGCTGCTGCTGCTCTGAATCACATCTCAGCGATGGAGAAGCTCCGGCTATGGCATTTCCTGCTGTTCCCAGCACATCCCCATCTGATACCTCCCTTGTGGAGCTCCTGTGCTGAAATCCCAGCCCCGTGGAAAATCTGCAGTAGCTTTCCTGACGTGTCCAGCTGTCTTCCATGAAGACAGGAGTGGCAGAGTGTGGCAGGAGGTGCCGTGTCTCCTGGTGGTGATTCCCACGGGAGCTGCCGGGCTGCGGTCGGTTGTTCAGCCTCAGTGACTTCTTGAGGGGGAAATGGAAAGAGCGAACAGTGCGAGTTAATTAATTGACGCATAATGAAGTCAAGATGAGCATCCCCAAGGAGCTGGAGCTCAGATTGGGAAAGCAGCAGATGATGGTATTCCCTGGCATGGGGCTGCTTCATCCCAAGCCCCGGCCTCCTGCCAGCCACAGCGAGGACACTGGCTCTGGCCCAAGGGCAGGGCAAATAAGCCTCTGAATAAGCCTCTGAACGCCTTCCAGTGGCAACTTTAATAGAATTTAGGTGTTATAAACACTGGTCCAGAGAAGGGAGTTGTGGACGGGATGAAATAAACCCATCAGTGGCTGTTTGGTGCTTTGATCCCCTTGGCGTCAGTGGGAAGTCTTGCTACAGCAGCACATGCAGACCCTGCATGGACTCAAAATGCTTCTCTGACTGACAAGGAAGAGCCAGTGTCAGGGAAGGATCACTCTAACCTGGAGGCTGCTGGATGGTGCTGGACAAAGACCTCTCATACGATCAAGGAATCCTTTAGGTTGGAAAAGCCCTCTAAAATCATTGAGTACAACCGTACCCCTAGTGCTGCCAAGGCCACCATTAAGCCACGTCCCCATGTGCCACATTTACACATCTTTTTAATCCCTCCAAGGGCAGTGACTCCACCGCTGCTCTGAGCAGCCTGTGCCAGGGCTGGATAACCCTTTCTCCAACATCCAACCTGTACCTCCCCTAGTGTGACTTGAGTCACCTCCTCTTCTCCTGTCCCTTGTCCCCTGGGAGCAGAGCCCTACTCCCCCCGGCTGTTGCAGAGCCAGAAAGTCCCCCCCTGAGCCTCCTTTTCTCCAGGCTGAGCCCCCCCAGCTCCCTCAGCCGCTCCTGCCGCTCCAGCCCCTTCCCCAGCTCCGTTCCCTTCCCTGCACACGCTCCAGCCCCTCTCAGTGTCTGTCTTGCCGCGAGGGGCCCAGCAATGCTCCCGAGGCTCCAGGGGCCTCCTCACGGCCCAGCACAGGCGGGCGGTGCCCGCCCCGCTCCGGCGGCCCCGGGCGCTGCGCGGCGGACGGGGGCCCTCTAGTGAGGGGCGGCGCGGCCGCTGCTCCGCCCCGGCCCGGAGCAGCCATGGCGGGGCTGGAGCCGCTCTACGCCTGGGCCCGGGCCGCCATCTCCCGCCCGCAGGACGCGCTGCTCTGCGGCGTGCACTGGGAGCTGGTCCGGCACGGCTACCGCTGCCTGGGCACCGGCGACCAGGTACGGGCCGGGCCGCGCTGCCCGCCCGCGGAGGCCGCGGCGAAGCCCCGGCCTTTCCTAGCGCCGCTCGCCGGCGCCGCGCGGCCCGGCCCGGGCACCGCTGCGGGGCGGGGGGAGCGGAGCCGTGTCGGGGGAACCCGAGCGGCATCGGTGCCCCCTCAGCGGGCGGCGGAGGGGCTGAGGGCTGGCGGGGGTCCCCGTGCTGGGAGAGGTCCCGGTTCTGGGGGGGTGGTCCCGGTGCTGGGTGTTGGTCAGAGCCCGTGTCGAAGGATGGGAGGTCCCGGTGCTGGTGGGATTCAGTGCGGTTCCGGGGAGGGGATTAATGTAGCGCTTGGTGCTGAGAGGGAACCCTGTGCCGAAAGGGGGTTGTCCAGTGCAGCGCTGGGGAGGAAATGTGTTGCTGGGGAGTCCCAGTGCTGGGGGCAGTGGGGCAATACCGGGGTGCGGGGGTCAGGCTAGTTCTGGACCCGGTATTGAAGTGGGGATATAGTGGTTTGGGAGCCTCTTGTGTACAGCTGGAGGTACTGGGAGAGTGCCTGCTGTGGTTCTGGGGGGCAGTGGGGTGGTGCAGGGCATTGGCGTGGCAGAGAACCCCCCCAGTACCAGAGGAGGGGACAGTGTAGGGCAGTGCCCTCCAGCAGCACTGCTGTGGGGCTGGGACAGACATGATATCAGCCTTCCCCCAAAGCCAGACAGCTCTGTGTCACACTGGGGAGGTGAGAGGTGCTTGGCAGGGAAGAGCACCATCTCCTCTCTGGGTCTTCTGGGTCTATGCTGCCTCCTCCCCCTGAGGCTCGGCAAAGGGTGGTCATGTCTGTCCCGTTCCAGTACAGGGACTCAGGCAGGGCCAGGCTGAGAGATCCCCTCCCAGAGACCTCAATCCCCTTCTGGATCTCCCATTGCATCCAGGATAGGTTTCCCCAGCCCTGGGAGGTGGTGCTGGGCTCCTGGGCAGGGTCTCGTCAGTCTGTCTCTTCCACTGCAGCCGGGTCCTGATGAAAGGAAGTCGGAGCTGCTGCCTGCTGGCTGGGAAGCCAACAAGGAGGTGTATACACTGCGCTACAAGACCACAGATGATGCCCGTGAGCTGCTGCTGAAGGCCATCATGGTGGAGGACAGCATGATCCTCAATGTCATGGTGAGCACCCACGCCAGCCCCTGTGGATTTGGGGTCCTTCGGGGTCAGTGGCTGCAAAGAACAGCAGGGCCCATTCCTCGAATGTTTGCGGTTGCTTGTCCTGCCTGGCAGCAGTGTTTGCCCCTCAGGATGGGGCAGACCCAGGGGGTGTTTGTGTGGCAGAAGGTGTGGCCCAGCGTGAAGCTGGTCAAACCCTGGCTGTGTCAGGGCTCCTGGGGATTCAGGCACAGCATAGGGACATGGCGGGAAGCAAGTGAGCCCCATTGTGTCCCAAGCCCCCAGCTGTGGTTGTACCTGCTCTGTCCCTCATTCCCACCTCTGCCAGGCTGCTCACTCTGTGCTTTGCCCGTGTTTCTCCAGGATCGTGGCTCTCAGAAGGTGGCAGATGTGACCTTGGCAGTGGCCGACTACATCAACCCAGAGCACCTGGATGATTTCCACAAGTAATCTTAGTTCCCTGGTATTTTCTGCAGGAGAAAATGTCCCACTGGCATGGAGAGTGGGGGAGAAACCAGGCTGGGAGGAGCTGGAGGACTTTCCTTCCCAGTACAAAACCCAGCCCAGCCCTGAAATGCAGCCAGAGCCCCCTTCTCTGCCTCCCTATGTGCTGCTGTCGGGCAGGAGAGATTTAGGGAACAGTGGAATTGTGGGTTGGATCCCAGTAGAAGGCACCCCACCTGGGAATGGGCCAGGCCAGAATGTTTACTCCAGAGCAGTGCGCTGGGTGGACACTGCCCAGGGCTGTGGCAGCTTCAGCCACATCCCAGACACCCCGTGGCCTTGCTAAGGACCAGTGCCAATGTACTGTGCTTTCCTCCAGTGCAAACTGGTCAGGCTGGGGCCACAGCAGAAGGGAGTCCCTGGGCTGGGTGGTATCTCAGGCATCTGAAATGAGGTGAGGGCTTTGGTACCCCTGTGTGCTGTTACCTCTCCCTGTCCCCTCTGTGCTGCCGGTGGGGGACATGTTTTGTGCCAGGCACACTTTGGGCTTCTCTGTCCCCTCCTCATGCCTCTTGCAGCTTGTCCAGCACCTCACATCCTGGTGCCATGGTCTCCCCAGCCCTGTGCCTTCCATCTCCTCACTGCAGGGTGTACAAGAACACTGAGGAGCTGAGGACGAGGATCACTTCAGGCATCCTCGCTCCCCTCGGGGCCCCCACAGAAAAGGCCAAAAAGGAGCCTGAGTCCAAAAAGGATTTGCAGCGGGATGACGACCCCCTCCGGATCCCTCCCCGGCAGCCGACGGGCACAAGGGCCCCATCCTGGTGAGTGAAGAGTGGGTGGCTGCTGAGGGCCCTCTCTTAGAGGGATGTGGTCCTGGCACAGCTCCCCAAACTACCTGTGAGGTCCCCATGTTGCGCCTGTGGGAGCTGCTCTGCCCTTCCCTGAACATCTCGCTGTGTTGTGTTTCAGGCCTTCCTCTGTGAACCCCTTTGCTGTTGGTGGGGAAGATCTGGACCCTTTTGGGTGAGTATGGCTGTTGGAGCACCCCCTGCCCTGCCTTTGGGAGGTGTGAGGGTGGCTGGAGGCCACTGGAACAGCATCCAGCCAAGTGTCTCCGAGTGGGGGGGTGGCGATGGGACAGTTGCTCAGTGCACATTGTGATGGACCAGTTGACAGTTGCTGAAGCTCAATCTGGTTCTAATATCGTAATAAGATCCCATCTCTTGCATAGATGATAGGTTGCAATCTGCGTCTATTTAATAATCAGCTTGTATTCATTTAACAGGCAGTAATTCCTGCAGTAAATCAAAGCTGAATACATCGTTAAGTGAATGTAAGCCTCTAATTTAAACCGTTACCAGCTGCTGTGTCCCCAGCCCAGCAGTGTGCAGAAGGGGAGGCTGAAAGCCGAGTTCATGGATTCCCAAGTCCTGTTTCAAGCCTCCCAGCTGTCTGAGGCACTCAGGCAGAGGCTGGGCTGTCGGGGGGACTGAGTTTCACAGATACATCCTCGACCTTTGGTTTGGTCAGGCAAGGAGAACCTGTCATCTTTCAATCCAGTTAAAAGCACACACAGTCAGACGAAAAACAGCTCTCGGGGTTGTTGTGGAGTGTCCTGAAGCCCAGGGGAGTCTCCTCTCTGGAACCAGTCTCCTGGAGGGATGGCATTTTTTCCCTTCCTGCAAATCTCAGTTCTCCAAGGGTTTGGCTAGAAAAGGGACAGCTAAAAATGTTGCTGCCTCCAGCCCTTCATCAGAGATTTCTCTGTAAAGGACAAGAAAAAGACGGTAAATGGAAGCAGATTTGTGTGCTGACACCTGCCAGCGCTGGGGCTGGAGACCCAGACTCCCAGGAATATGCTCATGGGACCTGGCTGTCCTGGGGCGCTTTGGGCAGGCGTTCCAGCTTAATGGAACTCATTAGCACGGTTGTTAATGAGTTGTACGATGGCAGCGGTGTCCAGAGGCTCCAGCCGCGCTTGCACAAAGCCAACCATGAGGAACTGCGCTCGCAGCGTGGGGCAGCTCCGAGGAGCCGCCGTGGTCAGCAAATGACTTCCAGGCAGCTCTTTGGAATGGCTTGTGGGAGCCCAGCCGGGGCCGCCGGCTCTTGCGACACCGCACAGGGCAGGACGGGGAGCAGGGGTGGAGCGTTGGCCGGCAGCGAGGGCCGTGGGTCCGACACCTCCTGAGGGGACAGCCAGCACCTCTGCTCTGGAGACAGGCTGGGAGAGCTGGGGCTGTTCAGCCTGGAGAAGAGAAGGCTCCAGGGGGACCTGAGAGCCTCTTGCAGTGCCTGAAGGGCCGCCAGGAGAGCTGGAGAGGGACTTTGGACAAGAGCCTGGAGTGGCAGGACAAAAGGGAATGGCTTCACACTGACAGAGAGCAGGGTTTGATGGGATATTGGGAAGAAATTCTTTCCTGTGAGGGCAGTGAGCCCCTGGCACAGGTTGCCCAGAGAAACTGTGGCTGCCTTATCCCTGAAAGTGTTCAAGGCCAGGTTGGATGGGCCTTGGAGCCATCTGGGCTAGTGGAAGGTGTCCCTGCCCATGGCAGTGGGGTGGAATGAGATGAGCTTTGAGGTTCCTTCCTACTCAAACCATTCTGGGATTCGGTGCAGGGCTATCTGTCTTTCTGCCTTGGGCTGCCTCACTGGCTTGTCCCAGGAGCTTTCCTTCCCACTTCCACGTGTCGGGTTAACCCCATGTTGCCATGCTTGGCATTCCTGCAGCAGAGGTTTGGCACAGGAGTGTGCTTTACTCCTCTCTCACCAGTGCCAATCTCATCTTCTTCTCTGCCTTTCCTCTCCCCAGAGGTCGGAGTGGGGGAATGATCGTGGATCCTCTCCGATCTGGCTTCCGGCAGCCCGGCATTGACCCATCCTCAGGCATCCCAGGCCGCCTTCCCCCAGGAGCTGTTCCACCAGGCGCCAGATTCGACCCCTTTAGTCCCTTAGGATCTGGGCGACCCGGGTAGGTCCTTGGCCGTGCTGGTGTTCCAGCCTGCTTCCAGCCTGTTGCTGGATCCCAGCTCATCCCTGCTGCTGCAGACCTGAGCTCTCCCTCCTGTTTGACTCTGCTCCAAATTTCTTTCCAGGCCCGATCCCGACCACCTTCCCCCTCCAGGCTACGATGACATGTTCATGTGAGGAGTCACCGAGTGGCTGAGTCTCCTGCGAAGCAGGTGTGCTTCCCCTCTTCGCTCCACATCCGGTGGATTTAGGTCTTTCCAGCAGCGTTTCTCTCTGTTTGGGGTCGCATTCCCGTGTGTCCCATCTGCTATAAAGGCTTCCCTGTTTGCAGAATGGAAGAAGAGGCAGTAGGTCCATTTCTTTCCCCTGCTCCTCTGAGAGTGCCAGGCTCTTTGCACCCAGTGAGGTGGCAGCGTGGGGTGCGGTGCTCTGGGAGCAGCCTGGGTGCTGTGGGATTTCTCCTCCGCTTCTCCAGGGTTGGAGAGCTTGCTGCTGGGGTCCCACAAAGCAGTGGGTGTGAGGAGAGAGCTGGCTCCTTGCTGCTCCTCTGCCAGGCAGCCACAACAGCCTCGCTGAAGGGGACAGCTGAAGTGGGCTCCCCACACAGAGGGGATTTCTCTCTCGCTCTGTATCTGAGCAAGGCACTGATTGAAGGGCTGGAAAGCCCAACCCATGGGGGTCTCCACAGGCAGACCCCCCAACAGCAACTGGGATCAGCTTCTACAGGGCTGTGCCTGCTGGCTTGGAAGAGCACTACCAGCAAAGCATTTGATGTGCATGAGAAGAGACACAGATTGAATTCCTGGCCCACCTTGCCCCCTCTCTTCCCTGCAGCCATAGTGTTCTTCATTCCTGAGGTGTCCGTGAAGCTCCGCAGGCAGCATGTGTGGGGCTGGGGTAGGAGGGAGAAAGCTTTGCAAAAGAGGTTTATAGAACACATTTTGCTACTGTCAGCCTTGTTGTGTGTGGCTTTGCCTGTCTGGCTTTGGGAGAATGGGCGAGATCTGTGTGCCTCAGGCTCCTGAGCTCTCTCTGGAAACCTCCTCCCTTCCCCACAGATGCCCCAGCTCAGTTGATTTTGGGGCTGCAGCTCATCTTTCTTGTCAGGGGCTCACACTGTTTTTCTTCTCGTGGTTTGATCTCTTGGAAGGATGTTCGTGAGACTGAAATAAAAACCTGACACCAGTGTTGTGTTGGTGCTTGCTGGGGCGGTGCCCTGCTCCTTGATGGGAAACCCCAGAGCCCTTCCCAAGGCAGAGGATCCATTCTGGGAACCCGCTTTGTACCTTCCCCTGAGCCAGCAGTGCTTTTCCAAGACGATGTAACTGTATTAGGAAAATGAAGTGGAGCACAGCCCAGCCCAGCTCCTGCAGTAATTGCCTCTCCAGGGCATTAAGTGCTGTCGGAACGCCGCATGCAGCTGCACTGGCAGAAATAAAAAGAGGGAAGGGATCCCCCTATCTGTCTCTTTTCCCCAAAGACTTTTTTCCTTTTAAAACCTCTTTGCCTACAAATGCAGCTAATAAAGCTGTGTTACAGCGTGTGCCACTCTGGGCTGTGCACAGGTGGGAGCAGGGAAGGCCAGCCGGAGAAATCTGGTGCTGGGGGCAGCTTGGAGCATCCCCTGCATCTCCCATGGGCTCGTGTGTGGACCCCCACAGATGCAGGGGGTGGTTTTAAGCCTAGACCCCGCTGGATGTGCCACCCCAGGTGCACACCTGGTGGTTTTTCATGGGCAGCCTCAATTGCAGACCCATAGATGGGCTGTGGGTGATGCCTGTGACCAGAGCAGCATGAGAGGGATGGGAAGAGAGACCCAGGAATCAGTGAGGCTATCACTCCTGCTTGTCCCCTCCAGCTCCTGGGACAGCCTGAACCCATCCACAGCTTTGTCCCAGGAGAACAAAGCCCCAAACCTTTCTGCTGGGGTTGAGAGACAGCAGACCCCAGCCTTGCTGCATGGGGTGTTGGGGGAAACAGCTTTACCCTCATCAAGGGGCCCCTCTCTGCAGGGGAGAGGCTGCTTTCTGTGCCTGAATTAATCATGTTCTGCAACCTTCCAGGAGGGAGAGACGCAGCCGGCTTTGAGGGGGCTAATTAAAGCGAGTCAGTGCCGGGAGAGGCTGTGGCGGGGCCGAGGAACTGGCTTTTGTCTGCAGCGCCTGGGCCCGGTGGGTCCGTGGTGTTGTGCAGCTGGGAAACAGGTGGCAGAGGAGGGGAGTGGGTGCCAAAGGAGACAAGTGCCCACTGCAGGCCTGTGCCTGAACCTCGGGGCTCTCAGGGCTGAGCCATCCACTCTCTGGAAAGGATGGGTAAAAGGAGGCAAGGATCCTCCTCTCTGGGTCAGAGGAT
>JAYRBT010000054.1:7143871-7188386 GCA_036023395.1 Myiotriccus ornatus
CCGGCACCGGCCCCCCCGCGCCCGCACCAGCCCCCGCACCCCCCGCGCCCGCGGCCCCCTCCCCCGGGCTCCGCAGCTCCGCCGCCCGCGGGGACGCCATGGAACCGCCGCCGGCCTGCGCGGCCAGAGGTGAGCGGCCGGACCGCGACGGGATATTCCCCCGGACAGGCGAAGGGATGCTCGCCCAAACTCGAGCTGACCCCTGGGAGCGGGATGCTCCCCGTCCCCAGAGCCGCCTCCCTGAACCGGGTTGCCAACCCCACCCCGCAGTTCACCTAACTGGGTTGCTCCTCCTGGGATCCGGCTTACCCGAACCGGGCTACCCCTTGGAGCTGGGTCCCCACCCGGACAGTCCCTCTCCACCGGAGCTTCCCTGGGTCCCCGCACCGGGATGCTGCTCTTCCCTGAACCCGGCACCTGCCTCCCCGAACCCGGCTCTTCCCCCTTCCCAAACTGGGCTCCCACCGCGCGACCCACCTCCCCGAACCGGGCTGACACCCCCCGCGGGGACACGTGTCCCTCTGACCCCACCGAGCTGCCTCACTCCGGTCTCGGTTCTCCCGCCGGGCTCTGCCCGCCCGGTCCTCGCTCCCGCACCGGGCTGTGGCCCCGCTCCGTGCACTGGGCTCCGCTCCCGCTTCTCGTTCTGCCCGCCCCGCCGGTGCCCTCACCGAGCTGTCCCTCCTTCTCCTCCCGGCCCCCCCAGCCGGGATGCCTACCCCCGCCGCCTCCCCGGCTCCCCGGGCAGGTGCCGGTGCCGCCGCGGGGCGGGCGGTGGGTGCCCCGAGCTGCGGTCGCGCACGGCAGCCGCACGCACACGCACACACACACGCGTACGGGGAGCACACACATATGCACACACATGCACACACCCGGCTGCACACCGGCACCTCCTGTGCACGTACCCCGTGCAACAAGGACCCCTCCGTGCACTCCCCGACAGCGCCAGAACCCTCCCTGGGCACCGCGGGGGTCTGTGTGGGGAGGGGCACTGGAGGAGAGGACACGGCAGAACGGTGGGTTTTGCGTGAGGTGTGCCTGGGAGACAACCACGGGGCAGCGCTGGGCTGGAGACCCTGGGGCTGCAGCCTGAGTCCCCTCCCAGCCCTGAAGGCAGCAGGGAGAGCTCCCACCTGGCTGCTGCCCACCCTGAGTCCCAACAAGGTTACAGCCTGTCCCCAAATCCCCAGAAAGAACTGGGGGTTTGACCTGGGTTTATGCCAGGCAGGAAATGCTACAAACTGAGACAGCCTGGCCCCTGTGGTCCCACCACAGTCCCACTGCAGTCCCATGGCACAGAGTCCCCCCTTTGCACACACACACATGCTATTTATTCAATTTTTCACAGAGACTCACGTCAGTGCCCACACTCTGCTTCTCCCTGACCTGGCACTGGACCCAGGCCCGTGCCCCGGCAGTGACCTGCTGGCAGCCACACGCTTCCCCTCGTTTGTTAATAAGACGTGCTCTATTTCCACATTTGGAGCGGTGCCTGGGGATGTGGATGTAAATCCCGAGTGATAGCGGGTGGGCTGCTGACAGCTGCCGGGAAGGTTTGTCCCTCACATTGCCATTCCCTTCAACACCTTCACATGCCTCCAGCATCTCCCACAAGCTCACCCAGTGCTGTTGGCACAGTGCCAAGGACACGGGGATGGGTGGCCAGTGCCCTGGGCCCCCCGTGCCCTGCACCCTGTCCTGCCCATGTCCTGAACCCTGTCCCCCCTAAGAGTGTTCCTCTGCAGCCGCACTGGGCTCCCTGCCAGTCACAGTTGGAGAGCATTGCCCCGTGTGGGGATGTCAGATGGGAGTCTCCTGCCACTTGTGTCACGGCAGGGGCCGGGATTTTCTCTAGAGTCTCTGTCAGATGCAGCTGAAAGGGACAGAAAAGGGTCAGAGAGTTTAGGGAGTGCCACACAAATAAAGAGGTGCATTTGTGTTTTCTGAGGGCTGGGCAGGCTCAGCACCCATCCAGGCACAGTGCCTATCCATGATGCTGACCAGCATCCACCAGACTGGCACCTCCACTCCCCGAGCTGCAGCAGGACACAGGGCTGCAGGGTGGGCTAGGAAAACATGACTCTAAGGGTGGTTTACAGCCTCACTTTTTCCCATCTCAGGGGCATGGATACACATGATTTTACTGATTTTTTACATTTGCAGTGGAAGTTTTGTGTGCTGTGACCCACCTGCTCTCTGCTTCTGTCTCCTCAGTGTGGATGCCCCATCCCCGAAGTGTTGAAGGTCAGGCTGGAGGGTGTTGGGAGCAGCCTGGTCTAGAGCAAGGTGTCCCTGCCGATAGCAAAGGGTTTGGAATGAGATGATCTGTAAGGTCTCTTCCAACCCAAACCATTCCGTGACTCTATGAAACACAGAAGCTTCCCAGCACAATGTCCCTGGGGATTCAGCCAAAAGTGGGCCGAGAAAAAAGCAGAATTAAAAATAAATGTAAGTGCATCCTGACACGTTAACCACATTTAGAGAGGCTTTAGTATCAACCCACTCTGCAGGAAGGCGGGAGATGCTTGGAGACAAGTAGGTCATGGGACACAGATTGTCCCGAATCAGCAGGAAAAGATGGATCTGGAGCAGGCGGGCACATTGCTGTGAACAGACGGGCAGGAGGAGATCTGCTGTCTTACCACTGCCAAATTCCACGGGAAGACAGAACCACCGCCAGTTTGCTCCTGAACAGAGCCCTGGTCAATCCCTCCGTCCTGGAGAACCCAAGCCCTGCGGCTGAGCATGCATCCAGGGATGCAAAGGCTGGGAGCCCTGCCAGAATGGGAGTCTGAGGGGCAGAAGCAGAGCTACTCATGCCTTCCTACAGCGACAGGGCTGAGCCTGCCATGGGGTCAGGGCTCCATGCTGCCTGGGGGGGCTGCTCCTGCACCCCAATCCCCCAGCAATGCTCAGGAGGCCACCTGCAATGGATGAGGTGGAGGGACGCATCCTGCCAGCGTTGCTGCTGGCACTGTGCAGCCCCAGGATCCCACTGCCACTGCTGGATGGGAGCTGGGAGGTGACCCCAGGCCTATGAAGGACCCCAGGGCAGCCTGAAAACCTTCCCCAGCCCAATCCTGAGGGGCTGAGCCTGAGGCTGAGGGCTGGCAAAGGCCACTTGGTCCCTAAGGCACTGGCACTGAGGGAAGGGGAGGAGACAGAGACAGCCAAGATTTATGCTGCCAGCACAGGAGCAAAGAGAGGAGGGAGACAGCCAAGGTCAGAGAGAGCACTGCCAAAATTCACAATGAAACTGCAGGAGTGCTGGAGGGGAGAGACAGAGAGCTTGGAAAGAAAGGGAAAGAGGAGGAGGGTGAGAGTCTGGGACATGGAGCAAGGTGAGGGAGCCAGACAGGGCTGGCAGGGATGAGCACATGTCACTGCTCAGAAGAAATTAATGTGGATGAGAGGGACAGCAAATGGGAGCCTCAGGCAAGCAGAGGAGGACAGCAGGAGCAGGAACATGATGAAGCTGGGTGGGCTGTGTACCTAGCTGTCACCCAGCACACCCCCATGCAGCACAGCCCGATTTTGGGGTGTGCACAGCCCACTGGCAGCACTGACCCCGATCCAGCCCCACCGCTGAGGTGAAGTTTCATTCATGCCTCCTTAGCATTCAGAGCATCCCATAGCAGAGCGAGCGCCTGCAGCCAGCATGGCTCAAGGTGACTCGGAGGTCAGGGAAGCAGCAGCTGGGCAATTCGGGAACTGGCTCCACACCGTCGAGAGATCCAGCAGTTTGGGAGGACCAGCGGTGCCTGGCACATCCCGGCCTCTCTGCCTGTCACTGCTGGTCCCTGTGTGACACAGACACAGCACCCCAGTGCTCCCCACAGGGCGGGGCTGATCCTGGAAACTGCCCCCAGGAGCTGTTGCCACTGCTGAGGCAGGCAGGGCTGGGTGTCAGCCTTGGCACTGGGGAGGGCTGGAGCTGCACAGTGGGCACCAGTGAGGGCAATTTCCCTCTCACAGGGTGTGGAGCGCCCGAGCAGGTTTGGTGCCTTGGCAGGGCCAGTGTACACCTTCTTTGGGGCTCATGGGAGGTTCCTCCATGTCGTTGTTGGGGATAAATCATTCCAAGAGTGGTTTGTAGCAAAAATCCCTCTCCTTTCCCTAAAGTCTGAGCCTTAGTCCAGGGTTCCCACTCTGCCCAAAGGCAGATGGAGAAACAAGAGCCCTGCTTCCCACTATGACCAACTGCAGAGCCAGACTGGGAAGAGGCTCAGCACTTTCCTGGTGATAATTAAGATCTCGTTATCTTCAGCTAACACCGGGGAGACAGGGGAAACCACAGGTGCCTTGTGATATGGCAACAGCTGATGCGCTGGGCTGTGCCTGGGAGCAGCGGGAGCCTTGCTGTGCTCTGCCTGAACATAATGCATGGAAAGCACGAAGCAGAGGGTGACAAACTAATTTTTTCCTGGCTGGTGACACTTAAGTGTAGCAAACATGCTGCCTTCTGCTCTCGGTGGTGGCTGAGGTTGGTGCAGGTGGGTGGCTATGAACCTTTCCCCTTCCCCCTCTGAAGAGCTGGGTTTTTGGGGACTTTTTGTGTTTGTCTGTTTAGTTGTTTGTTTTCCTTGCTTTCTCTTTTTCTTTTTCTTCCGCAAATTTGCTTCACGAGGGAGTTTTATCAGACGTGCCTGGAGCCACGCAGGAGCTGCTCACCTGCAGAGAAAGAGATGGATGGGGTGGTGCCTGCAAGCAGGCTCTTAGAATGTCAAGGGTGAAAGGGGCTGGGAGGAGAGAAGGAGAGGAGGGGAAAGAGAGGAAGATGAAGGGAAGGGGGGCAGGAGAGAAAGGAGAAGGAGGAGAGTGAGATTGCTCTCCTCTCTCAGGAACCTGAAATGCGCCGCGCTCCCGGGGATGTGTGGGTGCTCCCGGTGAGCCCCAGCGAGGAACGGGGAGCTGTTTCCAGCGGCAGGGCCCTGCCGGGGGGCTGCGGAGCCGGGCAGGGCCGTGGCGAGGGGGACCCGGGCCCTGCAGGGCCGCGGCCGGAGCAGCCGCGAACCGGCGGCTCCCAGGACGGTGCCGGGACCCCCCGGCGGCGCCTTCCCGGCCTGGGCTGAGCCGCGGCCTGAGGAGGGTCCGCCCGCCCCGCCGCGCCCGCTAATCCCGCCCGATCCCCGCAGTGCCCCCTCAGAGCCCCTCAGTGCCCGGCTGGGCCCCTCCATCCCTCAGGATCCAGCTAAATCCAACCCACCCACCTACCCCCACCGCGGCATTGTCCGGGCCCCCTGTCCCCTCGGATCCCACTAAATCTCCTCATCCCCTCAGCGCCCGTCTGGGTCACTCCAGCCCCTCAGGTCCTGCTAAATCCTCCCATCCCCTCGCGGCCTGGTTGGATTCCTCCCCCCACATCCCCTCAGGCACCACTAATTTCCCCCCTCCCCTTCCCCTCAGGATCCTGCCAAATCGCCCCCTCTGTCCCCTCAGGGTCCTGCTAAATCCTTTCATTCCCTCAGTGCTCTCAGGGTTCACCCGTCCTCTTAGCACCCAGCTGGGTGCCCCCATCCCCTCAGGATCCCACTAAATCCCCCTGTCCCCTCATGATCCCACTGAATTCCTCCATCCCCTCAATACCTACCTGGGTACCACATCCCCTCAGATCCCAGTAAATCCCCCCCCCCTCCCCATAGCACCCAGCTGGGTCCCCCATCCCCTCAGATCCCCCTAAATCCCTAGTCCCACTTGGTGCCCCAGGACCCATTTCCCGTCGGAAGGGGGAATTTCCCAAGCGGAATTTCAGCAGGGCTTCCCTGCAACCCTTGGCAGGGCACCATGTTCTACGTCCATTTGCTCATCAGCAAGCGGGGGCCGCTGGCCAAAATCTGGCTGGCTGCCCACTGGGAGAAGAAGCTCACCAAGGCACATATCTTTGAGTGCAATTTGGAGGCCACCGTGCAAAAAATCATCTCCCCAAAGGTAGGCTGTGCCATGAGGAGCAGTCTCCTGGAAAGCCCTGGGGTGGAGGTGCTCATCTCTCGTAGGGAACTCTGATACTACTGTAACTGTAAAAAAATTAAATAAATCCTAACTCCTGAACAAGTGGGGTTTTTTTTATTTTTTTTTTTTTTTTAAATCCTTAAGTTTGCTATAGCTCTGCGAACCTCTGGACACTTACTCCTGGGAGTGGTGCGGATTTACCACAGGAAAGCCAAGTACCTCTTGGCAGACTGCAGTGAAGCTCTGACCAAGATGAAGACAGCCTTTCGCCCAGGTGTGTTCAAAATTCAGCACTTTCTCAGCTGTATCCTTTACAGCTCTCATTTCAAAAGTTAATTTTCAGATATTGTTAAATACACGTTATTGTTCCCAAAGGAAACTGAACATACTTGTGCCTGCCACTGGTGTTTAGTCTGGCTTAATTTAATGCTATTTCAAGTTTTTGACTCCCTTAACAGAAGCAGCATCTTAAGTGGGCTTACAAGGAGATGCCTGAATTCAGCCTCCATTGCTGGATAATTAATTTTAATTTCTGATGACACCAAACAGCATGTCTATCAGTGTCAGTGCCAGACCTGCCAGCATGTTTTGAGCTCTGGCCATGTAGCCAGGGAGAAGGGAGCCGAGATGACTGGACCCTTATCCAACAGGCTCTATGTTTGTTGTACTTAGGCAACAAATGGGAGGCACTGTTGTCTAAAAAAAGGCTGAGAATGGGGACACCAGTGTCTACTGCCAGCTCTAATGTGCTTTGTGACCTGGTCTGTTTGCAGAATAGAGAAAAATTACTCTGCATTATTCTCAAAGATATGATTATGGAATCATACACTCACGGAACCGTTTAGGTTGGAAAAGCCCTCCAAAGATGGAGTCCCACTGTTCCCCCTGCGCTGCCAAGGCCACCACTAAACCATGTCCCCAAGGGCCACATCTGCATGTGTTTTAAATCCCTCCAGGGATGATGACTCCACCACTGCCCTGGGAAACCTGTGCCAGGGCTTGACAACCCATTCAGCGAAGAAACTTTCCTTAATATCCAACTGAAAGCCCCCTGGCACAACTTGAGGCTATTTTGGACAGATACTATAGCAGCTTGGAGGGCACCACGCAGCAGAATAACAGGACAAGAGTCACTGCAGAATAGAGATTCAAACTAGATAGAAGGGGGGGAGAAAATCTCAGTGGAAGTGGTAAAATGCTGAAAAGGCTGTCCAGGGATCCTGTGGGATCTCCATCAGCAGAAACAGTCAAAAGTGATCTGACTTTGAAATGAACCCTGCTCTGAGCAAAAGGTTGGGTTAGATGACCTTCAGAAATCCCCTCTCACCCGAATTGTTCCAGGATTCTCCTGATTCCCAAGCACTTGCAGTCTCAGTACATAATTATTTGATGCTGGAGACACAGGAGAGAAAAGGAAACCACAGTGATTCATTTGCAGTGCTACGAAAGACTCTGGGCTAAATGTCAGCTGGGAGAACCTTCCAGGGACTTAAAGCAACTGTTCAGAAACACAAGTACTTACATGTTTCAGGTCCTGTTGCAGCAGGCTCTTCTGTATCTGCCCGTAAAAAACAGATCTTCTAAAAGATGCGGAAAATAAAATTCCATTTTGGAGTGCCTAAGCTTTACCTTGCTGTGATTTGGAATGGCAGCAGCCCCTCCTGACAGGTTTACAGGCTTATTATACCTACTTGGGAGAACACTACTTTTATTTTATTGATGCTTATTTCGTTATTTTGTCTCTTTCTTTCAGGGCTTCTTGACCTTCCGGAAGAGAACTTTGAGGCTGCTTATCAGTCCATTACATTACCTGAAGAATTTCATGATTTTGAAACACCACTACCAGATGTAAAGTAAATGCTTCCCTAGTTTTTATTCATTCTTTTAGTGTTTTCAGAAGTTAAAGCTATCCTTGCTGCTATCTGATCAAAGACTCAGATGGGGTTGTTTTGATTTGATAGCTGAATTCTCCTAAATTCTGACCTTTACAAAGCTACAGGTACAGTCTTTGTGCTTTGGTAGTTTTCCTCAGCCCTTTCATCAACAGACCTTCACAATGAATTAATGCCTTGAACTCAAACTTCAGGATTTTAAATTGTCTGAGTGGAAGATGCAAACAGCTTTCTGATCTCAAGAGAAGAGATAAAAGTTAGTACCAGTCGTGGAAGCTCTGGCCAATAACCCCACTGTTGTACCGTTCCACTGCGTGACTTCATTTCATTTCTGCTCCACTGCTCTCTGGGGTGTTTTATCAGCAGGAGTCAGCCTGGCTCCCGAGGAAAAGCCAGCCTATTTCTTTGGCTTTTCTGACACAAATCAGCATTAATGTAGAAAAAAAAAAATAAAGCAGGAGGCCAAGTTATGTTTCTGATGGCTCCGATGCCCTGAAGGTCCAGGATAACAGATTTCCACCGAGGCTTCTCTACACCTCCCCATAAATACGGTTTGACGGGATCAGTAAGGGTTTATTATTCTGTAAGTACAGCTGCAGTGTAATGCCATTTATTCAAGGGCCTCAGTGTGCTAAGTGTGTTCTGTAAAGGTGCCTTTTCTGCCAGCCCAAAGAGTTGTGTCATTCAGTTTAAAAGATGTTTCAGGAACAAAAACAAATGAGTCCAAGTTTACTGGCAAAAGAGAGTGAAGAAATATAGGGGTTTGTGATAAAATTCCAGGACTGAAGGCTGTTTAGAAACAATTTTCACATTCCAGCTGAATGCTCAATGTGTTTCAGTTCACCCCCTATTTTTATAATGTTTTTTTCATCAGTGCCATTGATGTTGCTGAACATTTTACCTTGAATCAGAGCAGAGCTGAAGACATCACACTTGCAGAGGATTACGAAAGCAGTATACCTCTCTGTGTCAGGAACTTTGGTGAGAGAAGTTGAGAAATTAGAAATATTCTATCATACCATCTTGTTCTTAAAATTGTGTGTAAGCAACATAATCTGATATCAGAGACTGAGAATCAAACTAAGCGTTCTCTGCTTTTACTGAACTAGCAGAATTGTTTGTCCCAATTGAGGTATGGGGTGTCTTGCAATCTTCTAAAAATTATTTGAAAAAACTAGGAAATGGATGAATCTGGGTTTCCAACGCTCATGCAGATGAGGCATCAGAAGCTGTGTGTTTCCTCAGAGGAAGAAGCAGATGCACTGAGAAGACAAAGCTTCTTTGAGGGCAGCTTCCTGACGAGCAGTAACAGTCTGGTGGCTGATCACAACTCGGCCAGTGCCAGTGGTGACAAGTCTGTGCTGCATGAAGATATGTTCTCCTTCCAGCATGACTGCTTTGGAGATGAGGAGGATGCTGCAGATATGATTGGTAGGGTTTGCAACAGACGAACTGAATTAGTTTCCCCTCCAAATATTTTCATTCTTACAGGAAAACAAACAAGACAGCACCAAAGTGTTTGTTTTCAAACATAAATTCCATGTTATTTGTTGGTTTTGTGCTTTGTTTTGTTTTCTACTTGTCACTAAACCCATGATCACCTAGACATTGCCAAATTGGTTTAAAGGCTATATTTCATTATTTTAGAATTAAAGGCATTAAATTTATGCTTAATGCTTAACAGTTTATCTTCTATTTTCAAATGTGAAATAGTGCAGCATTTTTATCCTTACTGTTGTAATAACAAAGGCAGCAAAGCAGCTTCTACATCATTATGGCTTAGAACATTTATGTAAACCTTATAGATTTACACCTTTTAACACTATCAAGACCATATTTTTCAAAGAAAAGGTGGAAATTTCAAACTTAGGACTAACCCTCTCCTTTTTGTGCTGTTGCAGACAGCCCCACCACCGACAGCCATCTGGGGAATCTGAGCTTGCTTTCTTTGCAGAGAATTAACCTTAAGTAACATCAGGCTGTATCAGGCTATTTCATGACTACCCAGGCTTAGGATGACTAAAACTATGTGTTTTGTGTTTAAGAAATCCTGTTGAGGGATGAGCAAAATGGCCTAGATAAAGACATTCTAGATACGGAGGAAGCACGCCCTTTGTCACCAGATCTGCCAGAGAACGGCACAACCAGTGAGTTTGCAGAGTCTGCTCCAGCTCACACAAACCCCTCTGTTCCTCTGTTAATGCCTAAGGTCACACACACATTCAGCTTTGTGCAGCATCCTGTGGCTTTTTCCTTTCTTCATTTATTTTGCCTTTTTTTTTTTTTCCCCCCTAAACTGCTTCATCCACCCTATTTTTGGGTAATTTCCTTTGATTTAGGGATTCCAAATTTGTAACCTGCCTTTGCTTAGAAACTCTTTTATGTGGCATCCTGTTGGATATGCTGTTGGTCCACCCTGCTGCTCACGGTGTGATGTTCCTTTTGAGGGGGAAGGAAACCCAATAAGGGTGTGCTGTAACTGTGAACTTTCCCTGTGAGGGCTTAAAAAGTCTTTCCCAACCAAAAAAATTCTATTTCTGGTTTCATATTTCTGTGACAAATGACACTTAAGTAGTTCCTAAGGGTGTTGCTAATCTTTTGGTTTGATGTTGATGAAATAAACTACGTTTTGAAAAGTGTTTCTGGGAAATGTTTATCTTAAATCCTTATTCCCCCATCCCAGTGTTCCTTTAAAACTGAGAATTCTGGAACAGCTTTAAAGGGATAGAGTGGCTCTTGCCTCTGCTTGTGCTAGTGCTGGTGCTCCCTGTTCCTTCTCTATTGATAGAAATGTCCACACTGTCCTGCACTTGCCTGGAGCTGCAAACAGCTACAGACTGAAAGCACAGACATTTCCCCCTGAACACTTTTCCTTGCATGGGTTTTTCTCTATATCAGTTCTGCTGCCTCTTCCACCACCTGGTCCTTCTGGGGTCAGCGAAGGGAAACCTGCAGGGCAGGGTATGAGCAGCAGCAGTGCCAGTGATTACTGCTGATTGTAATTATGAGATTATAAACAAAACCACAGTTGTCTAATTCTCACCTTTTCCCTCTGATATAATTCTCTGATGTGCAGTGGAGTGTGTCAGTCCATCTTGCAAACTTTCTTTCATTTGGGTTGTTTGCTGGGTTTTCTTGCAGTTGAGTCCAACTGTGCAGACACCACGATGAAGGACGTAAGTCACACAATGAACGAGACATTCCTTCTGTTCAAAGAAGAAGGATTTGTGCTTGAGCCAGTTGATGACACAGGTCAGAACTTGATCAGCTTCTTGCTGAGTGTTTGCATTAACTACGTTTGGTTTTCTTAGTAGTCAAAATATTTGCAGAAGAGATTATTCCCACTCTAGTTTTCATCTGCTCCTTCTGTCAGAGTTCCATTTTATGGGAACTATTATACAAAACCAGTGTCAGGTCATTTGTCTGATCTGCCTAAGTCTCTTCTTGCAGTTTATTCCATGCACCAAGTCAAGTCTTGTTGCTCAGCTGGCACTGCAAGCCCAGCCTGCTCAGGGGTGGTACTGAAGTTTCACCTGAAGAACTTTTATTACCTGTGATTTTTAATTTTATTAGAGTAATCACTTTTATCTTTAAAATTGCAATCTTAAAACTTTTGGAAAATGTTGGTTTGTGAGCTTTTAACTCTAATTAGACTCAAAAAGAAAAGTATTACATTTCCTCTGTGAGTAAATCTAAATGCTACCTATCACCTTGCTGGCTGTTTGCAAATAAACAAGCTCATGTTGACAGCAATATTTACCATATTGGAATTTTCCAATATTCAGGAAGTTATGGCTACATAACCAATGTGTGCCTTTCTTTTGTGTTTACATCTTGATTAAATTGCTAAAGGATTAAACTGACAAACACAGATATGAATTATGAGGTAATGAAACCTGTTGAGTGCAGCAGCAGTTTTTGGATCAGTTAACTTCCTGATGGATTAAAGGCAGCTTATTCAGTCTTGCTGCTGTATCATGTGTTCTCATTAAGTCCTCCTGTTCCCCGTTCTTTAGCACAATAGTCATATGTCTTCTGTAATTAAACATATGGGAATTTCCTGTACAAGAGTACAAAGAGCGAAAACTTTATGCAATCTTTTGAAGAAAGGGCCTGTGCACTTGTACTTCGATTTTTTTCAAGTCTGGGCGGTGTTTGGGAGGTCAGCAGCTGCTTTGATTCAAGGGGCTTTTTTTTTTTTTTTAATTATTTTTTTGTGCTTAGTGTCCTGGGAATAGACCTTAAGACTTGTTTTTTTTTATTACTTGCTCTCTGTAGCTGTCACCCCGAGGAAAAAAACCAAAAGAAAAAGGAAGTTGCTCGTGGATGTACAGAAGGAGCTCAGCTGCAATGCCATTTACAACCAGCTCAACAACTGCACAGACATCCTGGCCACGCTGGAACTCGCTCCCCCAACCAAGAAGACGATGATGTGGAAGGAGTGGGGCGGTGTGGATAAACTCCTGTCCCACTCCACGCAGCCCGTGGTTCACGCTGACCTGCAAAAGGTAAAGATCAGCTCCCTGGGGGGTTTATGGCACTGTGCAGATTTCAGGACTGTTGCAGAGCTGGGGTCTCGCTGACAGGGCTTTGGTAGACTCAGTTTGATCTGAATTCCAGTGTCAGGGGAAGCACTGCTCTGCAGTGCAAGTCAGCTGGACATCCAATGATTATTTGTACACTTACCACCAATTGCTTCATCATCTCTAGAGTCACAGTCTTAACCTCCTGCAGTCCAGCCAGAAGGGAAAAATTTTAAAGACATGAGAGGTGGTGTTTCATTTCACACGCTGGCACCTGACTGATCTTACACTAAGCCACAGCTTTTTGCATTTCTGTCCATTTCTTTTCTATTTTCTCCTTTGTTTTATTGTTTTCTGCCTCGTTTCCCCTCCGTAATCAATCTGAGACACCTTTCGTGTCTATCAACTTTAGAATCATAGAATCAGCCGGGTTGGAAAGGACCTCTGACATCATCAAGTCCAACCCTTAAATATCCAACCTTTAAATGGACATCAGACTTAAATATTATTGTTAGAACATTGCTGATGGATTTGGAAGGGTGCACTGCAGCAGCGCAGCTTCACCACTTAGAGTCCAGCTGCAGAATTACAACTTGCTCTCTAAGAGGATGAAAACTGCAGACATTTGTTTCTTTCATCCTTCCTGGCTTCAAGGAAAAATGATCCAAGATGCTCCTAAGATATTTTTTTTTTTTTATGGAGTTCATGGACAATGCTGAAACTGCAGAAGGCTGTTACTTCAAAAAAAAAAAAAAAATCAAAACTGCAGATTTTCAGAAAGACCTAATTTAAATATTGAAGTTCTGGGTTACAGTAGTTAACATGCAGCTCGTATTTTTACCTTTGTGTTGATGTTTGCAAATAATCTGATGTGATGTTCTGAAAGCAAACAAAGAAAAAATAATTATTTTCAGTTGTTTGAAAAATGCTTCAAGAGTGTCAGATTTAAGATGAGAGGAGGTGGAGTACAGAGGGTCTCTGAAATGGAAGAAATGCGAAAAGAGCAAGATACCACAGGTAATATTTTAATTCTGTTATGCAGAATTACTTTTTCTAATCTACATAATGTTTGAGACACATGCATGGTGTTTGTGTGCAGTATTCTACGAATCAAAGGACAAAAAAGTTAAATGTTAAGGGAGTTAAGGGACTGTTGTTATATATATATATATATAAAAGGTTGGTTTGTATGTTTGCTTTTATTGGTCCTTTGCTGTTCTTCTGTTCTTTAGAAATTAAATGAAATGCAAATCTTTTTCTTCCTTGTGGCATGAGGAGATATTTTTAGTGTTACCTTTGGTTTCTCTGACTGTCTCTAAAACTGCAGATTTGGGTGGTGTTATTTGGGGTTTTTTAAATATATCAAAAAAAAAATCTTCCCACTTATTCTGAGCTTAATCAAACTGCTCTCCAGATTCCCAAATTCAAGTAAATAATTCTATTTCTCCCTGGAAGATCTGTTTTGGTTAATATCAGGCAAATAAAAATGTCATGTTTCACTCTGTGAAAACTAACCTGTGTTTCTGCCTCAGAAATGAATCAACAAACCCACCTCCTGTGAGTCCATAAAGGTCAACTTTTAGAAAAGGAAAAACTCCCTTGGAAGGTTCTTCTTCCATGCTCCTGTTGGGAAGGATGTGTCTTTAATATTTGCTCATTCTGGCTCCTACTCTCAAAGATGGCAAACTAGGGTGTGATTTCTGGTTTTCAGGGATTTTTTTTAAGGACTCACAGTAATTGCCTCATGAATTCTGGTTTTCTATTAATACAGGGATGCTGCCAGTAGAAGAGCCAAGTTACCTGCAGGAGTCAGCTCATTCTGAGACTGAGAGAAATATTAGAAATGATTCCTTTATGATTATTCCACCACGGAATGCCAGAAATGAAACCAATGAGAACTGTGATGAAACCATAGTGAGCAGTTTTCCTCAGTTTTAGAGACCTAAGTGTGTTTATATTGGTTCCACTCTATGCTAAGGTTCCACTGAAAACACATTCAGAAATTACTAATGTTTGAAAAGGAGGCTAAAGCCAGCTAAGAGAGCATGAAGCAGCTTGTGTGATGAAAGTTTATTTATAAATACTTTGGTAAGCTCTCACGGTGAAGGAATGGTTAATTAAAATGTCTGTTGATCAGTAGAGATTACAGTCTAATCACTAAGTATAATAAATGATAAATCCTACAACAAGGTCTTTCCCTGTCTCAGGAAAGGCATGGTGGAAACAGCAACTGTTAACTCCTTTTGGAGAACTTCATTGTCATAAAATCTCTGAGCAGAGCTAAGTGATGAGAATCTCACTGTATGGATAAATGGTCAGCCCTACTGACTGTCCTTTCTGTGCCCACAGCTGGATGGAGCAGCTTTCTCCGAGAGCTCAAAAACTTCCTTGGGCCAGGAAGCTGAAGAACAGCAGGTGGAAGTGCCAAAGGTGTGTGTCCTCAGAGCTGATGGTCCTGCCTTGTTTCAGAAGAGAACCCTTTCTCAGAAATATTAAAGGACAAAAAAGAAAAGGTGGCATCAGGAACTTACAGTGAGTTTTGCTTCCTGTAAGAAGGAAACCACCTTACTGGATTCTGAACTTGCTGTTCTGAGGATGCTCAGGCACCCTGAAACCAGGGCAGGCAGCTGCCAACTTCAGAGGTTGAGCCCAAAATCCCAAGCCAAATATTCGAACAGCCAGTCCAAATACTGTCAGAATCCCAGTCCCACAGAGCAGTTCCTTGCTGTGGAGCTGCCTCCCTGCAATGCCTTCCATGGTGCCTGGCCTGTTGCACCTGAGCTGTCTCTGCAGCAGAAAGCACACAGGTGCCCTTCTTTTCTCTGTCCACAAAACCCTGTGTGAGCACAGAGGTGTCAGAGGCACCAGATTCCATGAGTTTGGCCACCCAGATGCCCAGCTCTGGCTTGGTTTTCAGTCAAGCTGGAACTCCTGTCCTTTCCATCACGGTGTGTGACTTTTTACAAACGCTAACCTTCTGTTTACTTCCTCTCAAGGAGCAAAAAAGGATCAAGAAAGACAGTGAAGAAATAAAATGGAGCAAAAGAACTCTTCAGTTACACGAAACTTTACAGGTACCAGTGCTGGATCTTGTTATTAGACACCAAAAGCAGGTGTTGATTTCACATGGACTGTGTCAGAAAAGCTCCTCCTTCCACTGCCCCTCACGTGCAGCGTGTAACTCTGCTTTTTGGGGTCTTTATGTCAGGATTTTGGGTGCCTGATGTGGGGTCTCCTCCCACAGCTGCAGGAATCACTAGAATTTTCTGAATGTTAGTTTATACAAATGTATTTGTCCAAATAATAAATAAATACTTAAACCTGTGTGGAGCCTTTAAAAAACAAGTGATAAGAACACTTAGTTCTTGCCCCTGAGGTCCCTGTGCATGGGTATTTAGTGTTTTCAGACACAAACCATGCTGGAAGTGCTCAGTTGGTGTCATGGAATTCAGTGGAATTGTAGGTTTTAGTAACACGTGTAGGTACCAGCAATATTGTGGCAATAAAACATTAAGAGCCATTTCCATAAACACGGATGCCAAGATACCAGAGAGGTTGTAGATTCCCCATCCCTGCAAGTGCTCAAGGCCAAGTTGGACATGGGCTTGGAGCAACCTGGTCTAGTGGAAGCTGTCCCTGCCTGGGGTTGGAGAATGAGATGATCTTTAAGGTCTCTTCCAACCCATTCTGTGCTTCCATGATTCCATGAAGGCCAGATCCAATTTGAGGTGCTCAAGCCGAGATCTCCCCTCTGGGCAGCTCTCTCTGCTTGGAGCCCACGGGATCCAGTTTGCCTGCTGGGAAAGCTGACCTGACTGATTTCTCCTTTCCCTCATGCAGCAACTGAGGAGATCAGGCTCGTGCTCCTTCAGTTTTCGGGAGCTCTGCCGGAACAACAGCCGGAAAGAAGCTGCAGCCAAGTTTTACATCCTCCTGGTCCTGAAGAAGCAGCAGGTCCTGGAGCTGCGGCAGCGCGAGCCCTTCGCGGACCTCACGGCCACGGCCGGGCCCATGTTCGGCACAGTGGGATCAGCTCACCAAAACACGCCTTAAGGGATGTCCTTGCAGCAAATGGTTTTCCTGGGAAAGGGGTTGAGCATCTTGTGAAACCGTGGGAGCTGAGCAGAGCTCTCCCTGTCATGTACACCACGCAAGCAGTGGCCTGTGCGGGTGTGCTGACCCAGGTGCTCACTGCTGGGCTTGGGTTTAATATTTATGGTTATAGGATGAGTTATAGGACAGTTGTATGATAGGTTAATAAAATACCATTAAATATATACGCTACATAGGGGATTTACATTGTCGGGGATTTTATACAATTCCTTGAAGGGTTTTTATAGAAGTCCTTCAAAGCCTTTCTCGGAGACCACCTTTAGAGATTAGATTATTTTTGTCGAGGCTTGTGTCTGTTAATCCTCTCACACCATCAGTAAGAGATGTCTGTTAACTCCCCTTAGCAAAAAATTTGGTCTATTTAAAATTATTCCTTTCAAAGAATGTTTAGTGTTTGATATTTTAAGATCTAGAAAGGTCCTGTCTCCGGTGTTGCTTTTTGTGTGTTCGGGCAGACAGAGATTACACTGGCCCTAGAAGAGTCCATAAGCTTTAGGAGTAAATTCTGTTTCCTAGGAATCCTGCAATGTCAGATTTCACAGAGCTTGTTTACTTATTAGCACCATTTATTCACGTGTAGATTTACTTAAAAATTGATGTTAACTGAAATGTTACTAGTTCCTTGTATTTTTGTCTAATTTAAGGTAAATTTTACCCCTTTTACTGTTATTTTCTGAAGCTCTTGGTTTCCATTTGCCTCCAACAGGCACCACAGGGGTGGTTGTGCCCCCACTCAGGTGCTCTGGTGCTGTGGGGACACTAGTTCATGTGGAATCAATAAAAATTAGATGTTTCCTTCACCTGTTGGTGTTTTTTTCAGAAGGATCAAATCCTGTGGGTTCATCTCAGTCAGGGATGTGGTGATTTTACTTAAAATTGGAAAGGATGGGTGACATTGTCACCTGGCTTTTGGGTGTTCACTCATCTCAGTGACACCCCTGTGTCTCTGGGCCCTCAGATGGGAGTGGTTCCTGTCACACAGGGTTCAGGGAGGGTGAGGTTTGGGTTGAGGGTGTGCTTAAGTGAGTAAAAAGGCTTTAAGAGGGGTGAAGCCCCAGTGTGGGGGCAGGAGGATGGTGTGGGGTGGCCACTGGCTATAGGGGTGTTCCAGCTGGCGCCCTTTTCTTTCCACATAGGAATATTTGAGAAAATAAGCAACAAACCTTTGCTGCTGTTCTCTGAGGGGTGTAAGAAAGGGAGAAGTGTCCCTGGTTGGTAAAATACCTCTCCCTTTTCTGCAAAAACAAATGCTGGTTCCCTTTTTGGGTGGGAACAGGAACATGGCCCAGGCCAAGACTGGAACTGAGGTGGGTTCATCCTCTCCTTGGGCCAGGCCTGGCAGTTCCAGAGCCAAGTGCTGACCTGGTTGGGAAAAGGGGTTGGTTTTGGTGAAAACCTCTCCCTCCCTCCCCACAGCAGGTCCAGCCTTGGAGCAGTGCTCCTGCTCTGAGGGTCTGAGCATCCCAGAAACCAAGCACTGCAGGCTGCAGAGGGAAGGAGAAACTATTTGTCTCCCCCAAAAGCCATCAGGAATGACTCTGCATCTCACAGCAGAGCTGCTGCCTGGGCCACATGGTCAGAGCTTCTCCAGTGGCAGCAGATGTGATAACTCATTAATCTTCCTTTCAAGGATAGAGGCTGTGCACTGGATTCACCAGGAAAAAGGGAAACAAAAGGCAGCTGGAGGCGGGCAGAAATAAATGGGAGGTAGGAGATATATATATAGACTGAAAACAGTCTGTGTGTCGGGATTAATGAGGTACAAATCATGCAGGAAATAGCGCTGGAGGAAAGACGGGAATGCATTTACCAAACAGGTTTATCAGAACTCCGGAATAACCACGGGGGAATGACAAAGGGAGATGGGAATGGCTGGGAAGCACAACGGGCCTCAGGTCCAGACCCAGAGCAGGAGCAGATTCTGCTCTGACCGTGCCGACACGGGAACATTTCCCTCCCTCGCTCCGTCGGATGTTACCTGGGTGTATGTAACACGTGCATCTCATGCTCCTGCTCTCCATGGGAGTGTCCGCAGCCGACCTTGGGCGTTCCCGGCCGCGGAGAGCGGAGCAGAGCCAGATTCGGAGCCTTGCTGCTCCCCAACCCCCCCAAAACCACCACCCACAGGCTGCAGGACGTAGCGCGGGGGCTCCCGAGACGCTTCCTCACATTATAATTTGGGAAGGTTAATCTCGACAGCTACAGCAGGAAGCGTGTGGGCAGTGCCATGAGCAACCGGGCTGTGCTGGAGGACGTGCCGTACCCTGCCAGCCTCCAGCCTCATCTCCCAAACCCCCGGACCCCAGGAACAGCCCGGGGCAGGAGCTCCCTGTGGCTGATGCTGCTTCTCCACCCCAGCCCCGCCAATTCGCGCTCACCCAGAGCGGATGGAAACAGGACAGAGAATTCCGGTTATTTATTGATTTTACTTTATGAAAATGCGTCACTAATTTGGGGCAGGGATCTCCTCAGAGCTGGAATGGTTAAGATGCTAATTACGACGCCGGTGGGACTCCAGGAGCCGGCTGGCCGCAGAGCGGGGCTGCCCCTGCTCCCCCCTGCCCTTCCTCCTTCTCCTCCTCTTCCTCCTCCTCCTCCGGGGTTACGCGGGGCGAGGAGCTGAGCGCCACGGGGCGCAGGGCGCACCCCGTCCGCGGGGCTCCCCAAAACCTGCCTGTTTTCTTTTTTATGGGGGGGTACGCCCTGGCAGATGAGAGTTGCCATAGAAACGGGGGGAAACCCGGCGCGGGGGGAGAGGCACCCGCGGCGCCGTCGCTTTAAGATCGCAGAGGAGGGAGCAAATTACGCAGCTGCACGGCTCATCCCTCCCTCCCTTCTTCATCCCTCCCTCCCTCCCTCCCCGCTTCATCCCTTCCTCCCTCCCCATTCCATCCCTCCCTCAATCCTTCATCCCTCCCTCCATCCCTCATCCCTCCAGCGCTCCCGGCCGCCCCGCCGCACCCATGAAGGCCGGCGCAGGTGATGGAGGCGGGGGAGGGCGCGGGGCGGGGTGGGCAGGGGGCACCGCACCGGGCACCGCACCGGGCACCGCACCGGGCACCGCACCGGGCACCGCGCCGCCGCCGCTCACCACCCGCTCTCTCCCTTCCCCGGCAGGTCGCTGAGCCCCCTCCGCCGGCGCTGCCGCCCCCGACATCGGCGGGGCCCCGCGCAGGTGAGCGGTGCGGGGCGCGGTGCGTGGCGGGGGGCGCGGTGTGGGGCCCCGCGGCCGCCGTGACTCATCCCTTTCTGGCTGCAGATTCGGAGAGGGGAGGCGGGGGGCGCAGCACGGGTCTGCCAGCGCCGCTCCGCATCGCGGGGGGGGGCACAACGGGGGACTTCCCGGGGCACGGGGTTCTCGGGGCGGGTCACGGATTAGGCCCGCAGCGCACCCGCATTGCGTGTGCCAGACCCCCGCGGCACACACGGCAGAACCGTATTGCGTGCACCAGATCCCCACGGCATGCCCCGACCCACACTGCAGCCACCTGGGCCCCCACCACACCCACCGGTCCTGCTTCACAGCCCCCGGACCCACATTGCGTGCACTAGGACCCACACAGCAGCATCGGCCACACATCACGCTCACCTGACCCACATCTCACACACCTGACCCTCCCTACACACCCCAGACCCTCACTGCATGCCCCAGACCCACGTCACATGCACCAGATCCTCCCTGCATGCCCCAGTCCCACATCACACGCACCAGACCCATGTCAGACCCTTGTCACATGCATCAGACCCCATCACATGCATTGGACCCTCCCTGCAAGCACCAGACCCTCCCTGCAGACCCCAGACCCACATCTCATACACCAGACCCTGCCTGCTTACACCAGTCCCATGACACATGGATCAGACCCACATCACATGCACCAGATCCTCCCTGTGCACCCCAAACCCCCCTCTCCTGCACCAGACCCTCCTGCATCCACCAGTCTCACGTCACAGGGATCAGACCCTCATCTTATGCACCAGACCCTCCCTGCAAGCACCAGCCCCACATCTGCTTGTGCAGCATCCCAGCGTGGCTCCGGCTCCGTGGAGCATTGCAGGGGCTGGAGCTGCTGTGCAGTTAACATTTTATTACTTAGTGGCTTCATGCTCCGTCTCCAAAGGGACAACAGAAACACCCGAGTGGGCTGAGCCGGGTGCTCTGTTCTCTCCTCCCCGCAAGGTCAGCGCTGTGGTTGTCACACAGAACCCGCTCCTGGGTGCCTGTTCTGCTCATAAAACCCCGGCGTTCCCACCCTCCCTGGGCGATGGACATGCTGTGACCTTGTGCCAGCAGGTGCAAATCCCGGTGTCCAGGGCTGCGGGGTCCCAGGGTGGGGGTCAGGGGGGCAGTGCCCCTGCTCCCGCCTCGGCAGCGCCGCAGAGGGCTGAGGCAGGAGATCTGGTGCGTGGTTAAAGTAGGCCATTCCAGCGGTGCGGAGACCCAGGGCTAATCCCCCGGCACCGCCGTCATTCCCAGCCCTCTCTCAAGGTGGATGGTGGTTAGGGGAGACCTGCTTCCGCTGCGCCGAGGCACAGAGGGGAGGAGTAGCTGTTGCACTGGAAGATGGATTTGTCTTCCATGTTTTTGCCTTTGTATCCTGAAGGAGTGGGCTCTTCCTTCTGCTTCCCAGTCCTCAGCTGTGCCCCTGGCAGAGCACCTGTGCAGGATGGGCTGTGCAGTGCGATGTCACCTCCGTCCCATCCTGCAGAACTTCCCAGCCCAGAGTGAGACACGGGATCTGCATACTGGGTGTCCTGCTCCTGCTCTCATGCTGCTACAGCATTTGTCGTGGAGCTCTTTTCCCATTTTCCCTCGACTCCAGAGGGCCCAGCGAGAGCCCAGACTGTGCCCTCTGATCAGGCACCTTGTTTTTAGCTGGTGAGGGCTGGGGATTGTCACCTCCCTGTTTGGAGCTGCAGCCAGGTCAGCTGGAAAAGTGATGAACTGCATAACCCGAGCTTTCTGAGTGGTCTTTGTTTTCCTGTAATCTCCGGGTGGCAACTCAGCATTTTATAACAAACAGGAGAATAAAAGGAGATGCTCCTGCACTTTGGAATGGGATACAAACACTTTTAGCACCATTGATTTTTCTGGTGGTGTTGCATAAACACCCCGTGGGGTTTGTCCCTGCTTGTGCCGTGAGCACTCAGCTCTGCCCTGAGCTGGATTTAGCGGTGGCCTTGGCAGTGCTGGGTTAGCGGTTGGATTTGATGATATTACAGGTCTTTTCCAACCTAAATGGTTCTGTGATTCCGTGTTCTCCCTCTGCCCGGGACGCAGGTGAAGCTCTGCCTGCTTTGGGATGAGCCATCTCCACTGGAGCAGATGCTCCCAGCGTATGGAGATACCACCACATCCTTGGAATCTCCTGAGCAGGAGCAATCCAACCCCTGTATCCCAAAAATCCCCCATGGCAGGAGTAGGAGCACACACATGGTCACCAGTGTTTGCCCTCAGCTGGTCAGCTGGTGCCCCCAGTGCTGACCCCCTCCTCCATCAGGGCTTCTGCCAGCCCTGGCTGCTGGATCCTTCTCCTTCCCACTGCAATCCAGCTGTATCCCACTCCCTTTTCCATTGCAAGCCACCCCTGGCATTGCTGCTGTCCAGGCACACAGGGCTCTGCCCCACATCAGCTGCTGGTAGTTGGCCACCTCCAATACTGTGCTTATTTTTCAGTGTGAAGCAAAACAGAGGCAGTGTCAGGAAGGCTCCTGTGGAACCCTTTTTGCCCCATGGAAAAACAAAGCCGTGATTTCCCTCCCCGTGTTCCCTCTGCTTTTAACCTTGTTCACCCTGGGAGGCCGGAGATCTCCCAGGGGACACCACGGGTGCTCTCCCAGGTCTCTGCAGTGGGTGAAGCTGCTCTCAGACGCTTGGGCTCAGTGCCACCGTTGCAAAAACGCTCCTCACACAGGATGTGCCAAGGGAAACACGGGAATCCGGCAGCGGGCAGGGTGATGGAGCCTCGACAAAGGAAGCAGTGAGCGAGAAATCCGGGAAAATGTGGCGGCTGCTGGCGCGGCAGCTTTGTGCCGAGGGCTGGCACTGGCGGTGAGCCCCGGCCTCTCACAGATTCTCCCGTGTTCCCCACCGGGATGGGACGAGCAGTTGGGGTGTCTCAGGCCAGCACAGCAGCCGGATCCCTCTGAATCCCACAGGAGTTGAGCTTTGGAAGCTCGTGAGCCTGTGGTCGTGAAACCTTCAGAGCTGAGGAACCGTCGGACGCTTCACCGAGCCGATGGTGAGGGTCTCTCGAAGGGTTCCATGGCCCTGTTTCCCGTTGGGAAGCACCTAGGAGGGGCAATACCTGCCCAGCCCAGTCTGTCTATCACTGAACAGCTGATGGATCCATCACGGAGTGGGGAAGTGGCAGGATTGGTAGCAAAGAGGCATCTCTGCAGGGCAGTGATCCCAAAAAGGAGCTGAGCTGCTCTTCCCAGGAAAATCTTCCTCTGGGGCACGAGGCTGAGCCTCGGGGTGCTCTGCCGCCACTCTGTCACTGCTCTGCCACCCTTTGCCCTTGGCATCACCGTCATGGTGTGATCAGTGGGTTGTCAGAGCCCCAGGCCCCCTCTGTGGCTGGTGGCACCCACCAGGAGATGTGTCCTATGGTCACCCACGCCAGGACAGTGGTGGTGTGGGGGTCTTGTGCCAGTTCTGCATCCCAGCCCTCCTTGGGGGATCTGCTTTTCATGCTGTAGCTCCAGTTGTTTTCTTTATTTATCAGGGATTCCCCAGGCTAATTCCACTGCATGGAGCAAGCCTTGGTTTGTGCTGTTGTTTCTGAAAGTGTTCCCCTTCTGTTCCACACGTACCAGGAGACTCACAGGGAGTTTTGCTGTTGAAGGCTCCAGGAATGTGTTGGTTCTGGTCCTCCCAGTATGGGGACAAACCAGTGCCCCCTGATCTTGCTCCAGGAATTGTCATGACCACCTCTGCTCTGGAGATGGGCTGGGAGAGCTGGGGTTGGTAGGTCTGGAGAACAAAAGGCTCCAAGGACACCTTGTGTGCCTAAAGGGGCTCCAAGAAAGCTGGAGAAGGACTTTGGACAAGGGCCTGAAGTGACAGGTCAAGGGGGAATGGCTTCACACTGACAGAGAGCAGGATTAGATGGGATATTGGAAAGAAATCCTTCCCTGTGAGGGTGGGGAGGCCCTGGCACAGGTTGCCCAGAGAAGCTGTGGCTGCCCCATCCCTTTAAGTGTTCAAAGCCAGGTTGGATGGGGCTTGGAGCAACCTGTTCTAGTGGAAGGTGTCCCTGCCTGTGGCAGGGGAGTTGAAATGAGATAATCTTTAAAGTCCCTTCAAACCCAAACCATTCTGTGATTTTAACCCCCTCCATGGACAGGGATGCCACCCACTAGACCGGAGTTAATCTTGGATTTCTCCTTGGCTTCCTAGTGAGGCTCCATTGGTGCTGCAGCTTCTGATCCTGGTCCGTGTAACGGGGGTAGTTCTGAGTGCAGATCAATAATTTCCTCAGCCTTCAGGAGCCATGTACCACATGGCAAGGTGTGTGTTCAGCTCTGGTGCTGAGTCTGCCCACCCTGCCAGTCCTGGGCAGCCCTTGGGCATGGTGAGGATTCCGAGGAGAGACTGAAGTGACCCGTTGATTCTTTGGGGATAAAGACAGTGACAGTATTACCGGTGATTGAATTCCAGACACCCTGGGTGCTGTGGGAGGCACTGAGCCTCGGCGTGGGCACCAGGCAAGTCTGCAGCAGTGGGAGGAGGAAGAGAATGAAATGAGCTCCTCAGACATAAGGTCAAATCGAGGCTTCCCCACAGAGCCGTTCCTGGCTGCGGATGCTGGCGTGGGGTGCCTGGGGTGCAGCGTGGGGAGCTCTCAGGAACCCCAAGGGCTGGACACACACGTGCCGTCTGTGGGGCTGGCACTTACTGGTGCTGCGTGTTAGTGAGGGGCAGAGGGACCCCTGTGCAGAGTGGCTTGGCATGAGGGTGACTCTGTCATGAGCGGGGAAAGATCTGGATATGGCTGGGATACCACTGGGCGAGTGCTGGGCACACTGGGTGGGTGCTGGGATACCACTGGGCTGATAACAGATATCGCTGGGCTGCAGGACCCAGGACTTGGGGCTTGGGGCTGTGAGAGGGCAAGGAGTCAAACCCCGGTGGCCACAGATCTCCCTAAATCCCTGCTGGAGAGCTGTTGGAGTGCAGGCTGTGCCGCAGCCCGGCATGGCGCTGCTGGAGGATGCCGGAGAATCCTCGAGGATGCTCCTGCTGGCCACGCTCGGCTCCCCGTGGATGCTGATTCACGCTGCTGCAGCAGCAGAGCTCGCAGCCACTCGGGAGCAGTGATCCAGCAGGACAGGGCGCTGCCTCCCCCTACCCAGGTCATCTCCTGGCAAATCCATCCCAGGTCGGAGCAGCAGGACCCCCAACTCGTTCTTGCAGTGTCCCAGGGGTGCTGGCACCCCCCTGGCTGGGGCTGGGGGTGCCCTGTGGCTGCACATCCCCGGCACTCTGGGCTCTTCAGTGCCCTGGTTTGGAGATCAGGGAGCAGCAAATCCTGGGCAAAGCAGAGGCCTGGGCTGGCCAGGGTGGGCCTTGAGGCAGCCTGGAAAAAAAAACCCTGGGGTGGCAAATGCAGAAAGCTGCATTGGGGTGAGCTGGCCGTGCCCCCCCCTTCTCTCCTGCCTCCCCTCATCTCACTCCTCGCAGTCCCCGGGAGCAGGGCCAGCAGCACCGAGTGTTTCCTGTCACCCATCGATTATGTGCTGGCTGGTCCCATCGCTTGCGTTGCTCTGCCAAAATCTGGGATAAATGCTGGCATTGTGAATGGGCTTGGGGACGGGGAGGGGGGGCCACACGGTGCCCCCAGCCCGTCCTTCTCTGGCAGAGTGTGAGCCCAGCGGGGATCCCAGCGGTGCCGTGGGATGTTTGGCAGGATGCGGGTGCTGAGCGGATGCTTCCCTTGCTCCCTGACATCCTGCGTGTGCCCGAGGTGCTGCAAGCCTCTGGATCTGGCCTATTTATTTACAGGAAAGCAGGCTCTGTGTTTCCCGAGGGATTAGCTGCTGCTGCCTCATCATGCAGGGATCTGTTCTTCCTCACCTGGTTTCACTGCTGAATGCGTGATTTGGACTTAATTATGGAAGAGCAGGCACCCGTCCCACTGCAGGGAGAGCTGCCTGCCCAGGGAGGTCCAGGGACGGGCGTCAGAGCCCTTGTCCCATCTCTGCCCTGAGTAATGCCACTGCTGCAGGCACCCTGCATCCCTGTGGCATACCCTCCTTCTGGCATGGATGGGGACCTGGAGGAGCAGGGAATCTTGTCCCGTGTCTGGAGCCTGGTGGGAAAGGAGCTTCAGACCATGGGCAGGCACCAGCTCTGCTTCTGTTCTAAATTAAGAACACTCTTGCCCTGTGCCACCAGCATCCCAGTGGGACCAAGGCATGCTGCATCCCAGCATTCCCAGGCTACAGGAGGCCGGTGGGAAGCACAGCCCAGATGTGCAGGGGATGCTGTCCACATCTGCCCTGGGACTGGTGGCCCTCGGGACTACACTGATGCCCCGGTGCTAGGGCTCACCTCTTGTTTTGCAGGGTCTCTGCCTCCCCAGGGCCGCGTTCCCGCCTTCACCTCCTCTCTCTCTGTTGCCTTCCCCAGCAGTTCCCCGTGCCCAGGACCCGTGGCACCGCGGCCATGTCCATGCCGGGGAGCAGACGCTCGTCCACTGGATCACGAAGGTGAATATGCTTCAACCTCTGGCCCCAGGACCGGGCACCAGCACCTGCAGCCGGGAGGGGATGATCCCCACACCTCCACCACCAGCTGCCACTTCGCAGCACGAACCCCCGGCCCAGCTTTCGGGGGGTTGCATGGCGCTGCCCACTGCACAGCACTTCCCTGTCCGTGCATGTGGCCCCCTGAGCGCTGCACTCCCCGTCCCTCTGTCCGTCTGTGCCACAGCCAGGATCGACCCCACCGTCCATCTGGGCGAAGGCAGGCAGTGAGTGGTGGAGAGCACTGGGGTCGGGGCAGTGAAACTGGGAGGTGTGTTAGCCCTTGGAAAGTCTCTCCTCGAGCCGAGTGAGAGAGGCAAAAAAGGGAGGAAAAAAAGCGTTTGTTCCTTTCCAGTGTCTCCATGACCTGGACTGCTGTTATGGAGGTACAGGCCCAGAACGGGCAGGGAGAAGAGGCAGAGCTGCCCATGTGATGCTCTGGCAGACGTGGCTCGAGCTCTGCCAGGACCACGCTCCCAGGGGACTCTCAAGGGGCTCCCGGGGGGTCCCAGGGGCTCCCAAGGTCCTCAAGGTGCAAGGATGCTGTGCCAGCATCCAGGGGCTGCCACGCCAGGGAGGGAGGAGCGGGTGGGCATCCCCCCCCCCCCCAGCCCTGCCTTTGTGCCCGTCACCATGTCCGTGCCATTTTGATCCCTGCTGTTTGTTTTGTCCTTTTGTCTTGTGTGTTCTCGGTGTGGTGGTTGGCAGTCGCGGGGTTTATGGACGGAGTGGCTTTGCCTCCTTCTTTAAGTCTTCAGCGCCCTCAGCCACTCGGCCTGAGACACAGCCTCTTCTCCCTGCCTCCAGGCGCCCCTCGCCCCCCGGGAGGGACACCTACGGCACCTCCTCGCTGAGCAGCAGCAGCAATTCTGGCTCCTGCAAGGGCAGCGACAGCAGCCCCACCCCAAGGTAACCCATCACCCGTGGCCCCAGGGTGGCTGCCGGGTGCCCCCGGGCAGGGGGAGCAGCCCCCCCATGCTGCCGGTGCCGGTGCCCGGCGGGGACAGGAGCGCAGGGCCCGCTGGAGTGAGGCTGTGCGCGTGGTGGCTGGGGGAGCTGGAGCTGGCGGAGCTGCTGGTGTGTCTCCAAAGACCCTCACTATCCTCCTCCAAACCTCTCCGCTGCTGCTGTTGTGTTGTGTCCCTCCCTGTCCCCCTGCCTGCCACTCAGGGACCCCCGTCATCCCCTTCCCTCCGTCCTGCTGTGGCTGTGGCTTGCACGCTGCACGCTCCCTCCTGCCGCTCCCGCACTCCAAGGAGCACCTGGATCCATCCTTCCAGACCAAAGGCACGAGAGCAAGAACTTCGCTTCCATCCCCTTGTGTTGCCTGGCAAAGGTTTGGCAAGGGCTGGTGGCATCCTGGCTTCTTAGCAGGGAGCTGCTGGTGTGTTTGGGGCACAGGCAGCTGGCACCGATCTGTGGGACGAGCACCAGCCCCAGCCCCTCAGGCACAGCAGCCCGTGGTGCACTGCTCCAGGGAGTGAGGCCCAACTCCTGCCTGTCCCCAGCCACCTTCCAGCTCCCAGAGGTGGAGTCAGTCTGGGAGGGTCTGAAGGGCCCGAGGGTGACATGGTGATCAGGGCCCAACTGCAACTGGCCATGGCAGTGGCCATCCTGCTGCCATGGGGCATTCCAAGGCCACAGTGCTGCCTGGATGCTTCTAACATGATACTTCTGTCCCTGGCCGAAGGCTGCTGGGCTGCTGGCCACCATCCAAGGGGGCTTTGGGATGGCCCCCTGCCATGCACAGGGAATTCCCACCACCCTGCTGCCATGCACGGGGAATTCAGTTCCCCCCCTGCCATGCAGGAGCTGCTCGTGCTGCTCCCAGCTCTCCATGTGCCTCCCAGCCCACCATGTATCCCTAAATGTGCAAAACCAGCCTCCCTGACCAGCCCCTGCTCTCTGCACTGCCCTAGGCTTTGGGCCAGAGATGTTACTTTGTCCACCCCCATGCCAGTGGTGGCACAAGGAGGGTCCGGACGTGCCACTGGCCCAGCCCGAAGCAAATGCTGGATGCCCTGGCTTGTTCTCCAGGGGCAGGACAGCCACCATCTCTAGACCTGCTCCATCCCAAACCCTTCTATTCCTCATCTTCTGCCTCCATCCCTGATGGGGCTGATCCCACCCTGGGGTCTCCATCCACGTCAGTCGGTGCCCGCCTGCTCCCAACTCTGCTCGTGCCCTAGCGAAATCCCCACCTCCACAGAAGGCTCAGTGCCCACCAGTAGCACCAGTGGGTCTAGAGGTTGCACCTACCCTCCTGCTAGTGGCACAGCACCTGAAACACCCATCCTGCCCCTCCTGCGAGCAACACAGCACCTGAGACACACATCCTGCCCCTCCTACCAGCAGCACGGCACCCTCAGGCACCCATCCTGCCCCTTCTGCTCTCAGGGCTCCTTCGGGACGTGCTGTGGGGCTGCACCCCGGGAGCAGGTTGGTAGCCCTGGGCCGAGCCTGTGCCGACCCTGGCACTGGCGGTGGGTGACACCCGTGTCCCTGCAGGCGCTCGTCCAAGTACAACCTCTGCAGTGACAACCATGGGATAAAGCCGCCGACGCCAGAGCAGTACCTGACCCCCCTGCAGCAGAAGGAGGTCTGCATCCGGCACCTGAAGGCTCGCCTGAAGGACACGCAGGAGCGGCTGCAGGACAGGTGAGCACGGGAGCAGCAGGCACTGACTCCCTGGCACGGGAGCTGCCGGGAAGGGTCCTGGCACCAGCCATCACCACCCGCCGTGGCAGCTCCTGTCTGGGACTGGTCCTTCTGGGGTCTCGGTTCCCAGCACGGCATCTTGTCCTTCGGCTCGTGCCCGGGTGCCGAGGTCACAGCTGTACTGTGGCATTGCAGGGGTCTGGCACTGCTGCCCATCCAGCCCAGGAGCCGCAGATTAGGGGGCCGTGGAGCCCCATGTCCCACCTGTGGTGGCTGCGCTCTCCCCTCGCCCCGGTTAAGTCCCTGCCGTGCTTTTGCTGAATTTCAGCGTCAGAGGGTGGCTAATCTCCATCTGCTCCTCTCGGGCTTAGGCATGTCCTCATTTGGATGCCAGCTGCCACGCGCCTGCCCAGGGCACCTGCCCACTCCCACGCAGCCCTCGGGAGCCCTGGGCGCTGCAGCCCCTCCGGGAGAAGGCTGAGCGTCACTTCCAGGGATCCTCGAGCATCACTCCCAGGGGATCCCTGAGCATCAGTCCTGAGGATCCCTGAGTATCGCTCCTGAGCGTCCCTGAGCATCATTCTTAGGAGTCCCTCAGCATCACTCCCAAGGGTCCTTGAGCATCACTCTCAGGGGTCCCTCAACATTTCTCCTGAGGGTCTCTGAGCATCCCTCCTCGGGGTGCCTGAGTGTCACCCCCCTGGGATCCTTAGCATTGCTCCTGAGGGTCCTCAAGCCACTGGATCCAGTCACGAGTGATCCAGTCACCGGATCGTGGGTGATCCGGTTCCAACTCAGTGCTGGGCACACGAGGACGGGGCTGTCCCCGCAGCCCCCTCAGCGCCGTGGCGGTGCCCTCCCGTCTCCGCAGGGACGCTGAGATCGAGGACCTGAAGACGCAGCTGTCACGGATGCAGGAGGACTGGATCGAGGAGGAGTGCCACCGCGTGGAGGCCCAGCTGGCGCTGAAGGAGGCCCGCAAGGAGATAAAGCAGCTGAAGCAGGTCATCGACACAGTGAAGAACAACCTGCTGGAGAAGGACAAGGGCCTCCAGAAGTATTTTGTGGACATCAACATCCAGAACAAGAAGCTGGAGACGCTGCTGCACAGCATGGAGGTGGCGCAGAATGGGGCGCTGAAGGAGGAGGGGGCCGGCGAGTCGGCCGGGGGGTCCCCAGCCCGATCCCTCACCCGCAGCTCCACCTACACCAAGCTGAGCGACCAGGGGGCCGGGGACCGCAACGTGGGGGGCTCGCAGACCATCTCGCTGGACGAGGGGGCCGACAGTGGCTTCGTGGGGATGGAGGAGGCTCCGGGCCACACGGACCCGCTGGAGGTGGGGTGCGAGCCTGGCACCCGCCTGCCCCCCAGCAACACCTACGAGAAGGCACTGGGACTGCGGGGCAGCGTGGAGGCAGGGGTGCAGGCCAGCTGCATGCAGGAGCGGGCCATCCAGACGGACTTTGTGCCCTGCCAGCCCGACCTGGACACCATCCTGGAGAAGGTGATGAAGTCCCAGGCTTGCAGCTTGGGCAGCCCCACCTCCGCCTGGGTCTCTGAAATGGAAGACACGATGCCCGTCCCTGAGCTCGCCAACCCCTCCGGGGCCACGGACATGCTGGTGGCTGAGCCCGATGCCACGACGGTGGGTAGCGGTGCTGAGGGTGGTGTCCCCTGCAACCCGGCGGTGCGGCAGCCCCCCAGCGCCAGCCCCTCGGTGGCCATCGCCTGCATGGCGGAGGAGGAGCTGACGGAGGCGACCGGCTGCGAGAACAACCCTTCCAAGAGCTACTGGAGCCGCCACTTCATCGTGGATCTGCTGGCAGTGGTGGTGCCGGCGGTGCCCACAGTGGCCTGGCTGTGCCGCTCGCAGCGGCGGCAGGGCCAGCCCATCTACAACATCAGCTCCCTGCTGCGGGGCTGCTGCACCGTCGCCCTCCACTCCATCCGCAGGATGGGCTGTCGCCCCGTCGCCAGCCCTGGCCCTGGGGGCAGCGCCCAGCCCTGACCCCCCCGAGGCCCCCCACCTGCCCCCATGGACCCGACTGCTGATTGTAAAACCCTGGTGTGGCACTGGCGGGTGGGAGGGGGTGGAGGGGTCTGTGCGTGCATCGGGGTGCGCTGCCCCCTCCAGCTGCTCTGTCCTGGAGGATGGAAAGGACTGTTGTTGGAAGAGGGGCACTAAAAGTCACCCCTTGCTGATGGGCACCCCTGCCCGTGCCTCTGGCTGCGGGGGGCTGCACCCACCGGGCGGGCTCTCCCTCCATCGCGCTTGCTTTTTGGTTGTCCCCAGGCTGTCCCGAGGGGCAGCTCTGACATGGGCGGTTGATGGTAAGCAGCTGATGGCAGCGGGGATCTCTAGGGGTGCAGTGGTTCCTTGCTCCAGGTGCAGTCTGTCTGTGGGCAGGGGAATGGGGGGATCCTGCCCAGAAACAGGAACCAGCTCCGGAGCGGTTCGGTCCAGCTGCCCATTCCCTAGGAGATGCCTCCCCGCACCGGGATGGAACTGTGCTGTGGCTCACGCACGGAGCGCCCCAAGGAAGCCATGGGCTCTCCCTCCCTTTGCTTTGCACTATATTCACTTTTTTTTGGGTACAGACTGAAGCCCGGTTGTTGGGACTCTGGCCACCAGACAGCGGGTCCGGGGCCTCTCGTGGTTTTGGCAGCGGTGATGCCGGTTACCCCACCATGTGCTGGAGCTCGGATGCCTTTGCCGGGGCGCGGGCAGTGCCGTGCAGGCAGAGCCAAGCCCTTTGCCCCCCCGGCCCACCCAAATCCCCGCTTTGCTGGTGGCCTCCAGAAAAATGCCTTTTTTTTTTTTCTGTTGTTGAGACGCAAAGACAGCGAGGATTGCTCAGTGGGGCTCTTGGGGCGCGGCACTTAGGGCTCCCCTCGGGCGCGCCGCGCTCCCACCCCACGAATGTCTGTGGTTTCTTCGTGACTTGAACTAACAGTGTTTTCTTCCCCTACCCCAACCCAACCCCACTCTCCCACCCACTGGCCGGGTGCCCTGGGAGCCAGTGATGCTCCACACAGCGGTCCCTCCAGGGGCACGCGCCACATCCAGCGTGCCCCACGCTTCCCTGCATCCCACATCCGCCGGCTCTGCCTGTGCTGGGGGGCAGTGGGGGCAGCAGCTCTTCCACCAGCACAGCACCAGGTGCCGGGGAAAAGATCCGGGGAGCAGCAGTGTCCGGGCAGCCGGGGCAGATGTAAGCGGAGCTGGGATGTTCGCCTCTCGTGCAATGTATTTGTGGATCTGTGTACACGTCTGTTAGACTATCCAAAGCTTTGCCAAGAAATAAATGTAACGATTATATTTGAAGGACAAATCTATATAATATATTTTTTAAATACAGAACTGAAAAAGCTGTAACCCCCCTCTTCTTGTTTCCCCTGTCCTGTACTCGCTCTCTGTGGTGGATGTAATAAACGTCGCTGGGTCTGTGTCTGCTTTGGCTGGAGCCAGCCCTTGGCGTCCACCCTGAGGGGAACTGCCCTGAGCAGGGACACGGGGACATGGGGACCCTGGGACAGGACACCTGCCCCACCCCTTCCAAGGACAGGAAGAACCACCCAGCAGCCACCAGCCTCTGGAGCAATGAGGAGTTTCACACTAAAAAAGCTGCTTTTGAAGTGTTGTGGTGTCCCCTCAGCAGCTCCTCCAGGCTTCCAGCATCAGGTCCCCAGGAAGGCAGCAATGGCATCACAGGTCGGGGATGGAGTGGTCCATGGACGACTTCACCACCCCTGATGAGAGCCTGGGCAGAGGGAGACAGGGAGGGGAGATCAGTGAGGGGAACCCAGGGGGCCTTGTGGGGTGTGGGGGTCCCTGCGGCCCCACATTCTCACCGTTTGACCATGTGCTCATAGATCACAGTGGGGATGATGGTCAGCGTCACCACATTCCCAGCCCCAGCCAGCACCTCCGTGAGCTGCTTATCCTGCGGGAGAGAGCAGGGAGGGGTTGTGGGGTGCCCAGCTTTGCTCAGAACCCTCGCAGCTTCTCTGGCCACATCCTGAACTCCCTGGGCGCATCTTGTGCCACCAGCAGGGCACAGCCCTACCTTCATGCCGATGACGTTTTGGCCGTTCACCTCACAGATGCAGTGGTGGGTGAGGAGCCCGTTGCGGGCGGCTGAGCTGTCCTTGGCCAGCGACACGATCTTCCCCTTCTTCACCACGATGCCGATGTGGCCGGTGCTGTCCTTGTGCAGGGTGACAGTGCGCTGGAAAGGCCTGTGGGAGAGCACGGTCAGTGCTGGCACCGCCACTGCCACCACCGGCACTGCCACCGGCACTGCCACCCGCTCACCTGTCCCGCACCACCATGACGATTTTTTCGGGGTTCGCCTTCTTCAGTGCCCGCTGTGCCTTGTCGCTGCTCCAGCCCGCGCAGTTCTTGCCATCGATCTGCAGCACCTGGTCCCCGAAGCGCAGCCCCACCAGTGCCGCCGGCGAGTTGGCCTTCACCAGCTGCACGAAGATGCCCTGGGGACACAGAGGAGCAGTGGCACGGTGCCATGGTATGCCGTGCCGTGCCATCTGCACCCTGCTGTGCCGTGCCGTGGCAGGCTGTGGCGTTTGATGCCACGCATTGCCGTGCCATGAGACACCGTGCCATGAGGCACTGTCACGCTTATGCCACGAGTGCACCACGTCACGTCGTGCCACACTGTCCTGTGCCAGCCCAGCCCCTCACCTGGTCGACGTTCTTCAGCTGCAGCCCCGTCTTGCCCCGCTCGTCCTTGCACAGGTGGATCTCCCGCACGCCCGGCTTGATCTCTGCCCGCCGCAGCCCCGCGCTGTTCCCGCTCAGGGGGGCGACCAGCTGGCCCGGGGTGGGGCCCACGGGGGTCAGGGCCTGTGGCGGAGCCAGGAGTCAGTGGGAATGGGGGGGACACGGGGCCCTGTGCCCCTCAGCCCTCGGGGGATGCTGCCTGCATGCCTTCCCCAGGTAGGATGCGGACCCAAAAGGACTCCCACCATGGCACGGGGACCCCAGGCGGGGCAGGGAGAGCCACCAGCCCAGACACCTACTGTGTTGTCCTCCGTGTGCAGGTTCTTCTGGATCTCCTCGCTGGAGAGCGTGAGCCCCATGTAGTTCTCCAGCTCGGCCAGGTTGGGGTACAGCACAGGCGGCTCTGTGGGACACACCGAGGGTGGCCTCAGCTCCCGGGGTCCCCAACCCACAGCCATTGCCACCTCCACCCTGTGAGCCCCCTGGGACCATGGGCCAGCAGAAAGAAACCCCCAAATTCCATCCCCCGCCCACATACTGAGTTTTGGGGGGTCTCAGCTGAGTCCCCCACATGGTGAGCATCACCCTCCCCCCACAGCCCCTGGACAGGACAAGCTGGTCGTGCCCCATGTTACCGGTGCCCGAGGTGAGCTTTGGCTTCTCCGTGACCACGGTGGTTGGGGGGGTCCTCACCCCGGCAGCTGCCTGTGCCTGCCAAGAGATGGGGTCTGCTCAGTGCTGTGCCCCCCACCCTGCGCACCCTCCATTGGGGTCTGCTCACCCCCCCCGAACGCTGCTGAGCCGGCACTGACCTGCAGGACCTGGTGGCCCTTCATGTCCTCCAGGGAGGGGTAGAGCGTTGCCATCGCTGCTGCTGCCTGGGGACAGGGATGGGGCGGTTCAGGGACTGGGGTGCCTCTCTCCAAGCATTCCCTCCCAGCCCGGGTGTCTGAGACGGGCTGTCACCCGGAGCCTCTGGCATGACTCAAGGCTGTGTCACCAGGGCCACCACCTCCGCCACTTCCCGGTGGCTGGGACATGGGTGGCTGCCAGGCACAGGCACCTGGCTTCGCTTGGCTCTTGGCAGGTCCCACTCCCCGTATCCACCTGCTCAGTGAGGCCATCCCAGCATCACTCATAGGATATCCCATGGGAACAGCCCCTGTGCCTCCCATCACCCCCTCTGCTCCCCATGTCCACCTGCCCTGCGGGGCCAGCCTGGCATCATCCAGACAAGAGAGAGGGATATCCCATGGGAACAGCCCCTCTGCCCCTCATCAGCCCCCTCTGTCCCAAGTGCACCTCATATTGAGCCCAGGGCAAGGTTGTGCCCTCCCAGCTCTACCCCACAGCGCTGCATTCCCCAAAAAGTATCATCCAAAACTGGAGGGGGTAGGGGACAAATCCAGACCCAGCTGAGCCCTGCGGTAACCAGGCAGGATCCCACCCACAGCTCAGGGATGGCAGCAGCATCCAAGGGACAAGACTGTCCAAGCCCAACCCTGGCACCCCTGCACTCACCTGCCAACAGCTCCCAGATCCTTGTGACACCCTTTTCCTGGCTGCTGGATTTTATAGACATGCTCAGCCCAGGGAGGGGCCAGGCAGCCTCAGCTGATTGCACTCCCCCGCCAGATAGGGCATAGGTGAGGAAGAGGAAGTGGAAGGTGAAGCCAACACTGTGCAGGGCCTGGGGACAGGGATTGGGATGAGGACAGGGACGGCTTTCTGTGGGCTTGGGCATCCTGGAGGAGCAGGGAAGGGCCTGTAGCCCGACTCTCCCCCCTGCATCACCCTTCCTGTCAGCCCCAGGACATGGCTTGGCCCCCCCAAGGGGGGGCCTCCCACCACACCCCACCCTGGGCTCCACGGGCCCTGCCGGGGGATGAAGGGGATGCCCCACCGGGAGCCCCTGCGTGGGCGGTGGCTCCTGCTGACACCTCACTGCCCAGGCACGTGGGGCTGACACAGCCGTGACCGGGATGCCGTGACCTGCACCATTCCAGCTGTCACCTGGGACACGTGCCAGGCGTGACAGCCCCGTGGGAGCCCCACACCACAGGTGGAAAAACTGACCCAGCGTGGAGCTCAGCACGGGGTGGATGTGGCATCCCACTGTCATGGGGACATCGCTGTGTCACTCTGGGATCCAGCCCTCACCTGTGACATCTCGCTGCCCGCACCGGGGATGCCACAGGACACCGTGTCCTCAGGGCCTGGCCAGTGGGTGCTGAGGGTGCTCAGCCGGGCCCACAGCCGGTGGCACCAGCCCAGAGCTCTCTGGCTTGGGGCCAGTCCTGCTGTGGAGCTGTGGCCAGGCACGTCCCAGCTCCCTCTGCCTCCACTCCCGCATGCCAGACCAGGAGGAAGCATTTTATTTACTGGTGTTATTTTTAGCTGGATGGTCCCTGGCTGCTGTGGCCAGCCTGGGACGAGAACAGCCCGAGTGCCAATGGCAGGGAGAGTCCTGTACAGACAGGTGGTTCCCAAGAGTCTGTCCCTTCCCCAAAACCCTCTTCCCCCCTAAAACTACACCTGGAAGGACCTACATCCCACCTGCACTTATTGGCGCTGTGGGAGCCATGCAGGGACTGCAGGCCCAAGGTCAGCAGGGTCCCCCAAGCCTCTCCCCAGCCTTGGCTTATCCCCAGCCAGAGGCCATGGCACTGCCTGGCACTGGTTAATAATTAAAGCAAAAAGCTTTGCAGGAAGAGAAACCCAAGCTGGCCTCGAGCTTCCGCCCAGAAACAGCCACAGCCAAGGGCAGAGCGGGCTGCTGGTGCCCCAGCAGCTCCCATTCTGCTTCACCGAGCAGCAATTAAGGGCAGTGCTAATTCCTGCACAGCCTGGCCCCAATCCTGCACAGCCCCGTGTTCCTGGATGCATCCCAGTGGTCAAGCTGCTCCTGCCCCAGGGCCACAGCTCCCTCCAGGCCCTGTTGTCACACACAAACTTCGCTCTGGAGCTGGGACTGGCTGTGTTATCAATCGTGGTTGTGTTATCAGTCGTGGCACACGGATCAAAGGCCGTCAGCCAAGGAGCCGGGCGCTGGCCTGTGCTGGTGCCCGAGCAGCTCCTACACACACAACATCCACAGCTGGAGCAGCCAAGCCCAAAGCAGGGGATGTGCCGTGCTCCACGTGCCATGTCCAGCTTCCAAAATCAGCCAAGATAAATCCAGGGAGATGCATGGACAGGCTTCCCCAGAGCTACAGGGACCCTGGGAACACACATCAGTCTGCCCTTCATGCTCCCAGTCTGGGCTGAATCACACCTGCCAGGGCACGAGGCTGTGAGGGAAACGCTTTAATAGGTTATGGTGAGGCAATTAATTATGCAAATTCCAGCAGGCCGCCATCAGCTCCCCACAGAGCCCAGGAGCCCCAGGCATTCCACTGTGCTCCCAGAGCTAAGCACCTGAGCCTCACACCAAGGCACGCCAGCACAGCACCCCATGAACCTGGCACAGCACCCATAGCACCCCATGAACCTGGCACAGCACCCTGGGAGCGGAGAGCAGCACCCACAGCACCCTGTGAGGCAGCAACAGCACCCACAGCACCCCGTGAGCTGGGCACAGCACCCACAGCACCCCTCAAGCCCAGCCCAGCCCAGCCCCTGCTCTGCTGAGCGACAGACGGGCAAGGGAAAAACCTCCAGGACACAGGGCTGAGAAAAGCCAGCATAAAGCGTTTTTATTGCAATAATAAACTGGATACCTTTGTGCGGCGGAGAAAGAAGTGACCGGCAGGAATTTCTGTTATCAACGGACTGGGCAGAGCAGAGGGAGGGGGCACGGGGGGGCAGCAATGCGTCCTGTGAGACCAGGCAAGCGGCGATGACCAGCATCAGGTGGCAGGAGAGAACGGGCAGGTGAGCTCAGAGCAGGGACAGCAGAGGGCTGATGGTTCCTTTCCCAGGGGAGGGAGGGAGGACAGGGGCGTTTTTGTTGAGTTGAGCCCCCATCACCTCCTCTGCTAACGGCACCTTCCCTTTGTCTGCTGTTTTCCTTTCTCTTTAAAGAATGCTCCATGCTATGGGATTTTCAGGGTGTGGTGGAGCTCTGATGGAAACCCAACTCCTTAAATCCAAAAGTGGGTTTGTGGGGAAGGCAGGCTCACCCGGTGGCAGGGTGAGGCAGGGGCAGAGCAGCCCCCCTTCTCCGATGCTGCTCCCTGCAGGGAGAACAGAGAAAGGCCAGGCTGCTCCCTCACTGTCCCATTCCAGGCAGAATTCCTATGAAAAATCCTAGTGCTACCTTGCTCTCTGCATCCCTTTAACCTCAACAGGCTCACTCTGCTATGGCTTTTGCAGCAGCAGCAATTTCTGGTTTGGAAACACCATAAATCTGCACCAAAACAAGTAACTAACGGTATTCCTCTTGTTCAAATTACTCCTATCTAAGGTCAGCCCATCTGCGTGCTACTGGGAAAACGCAGTCTACACCTGGAACCAAAATAAGATTAAGAACTTGACCCAAAAAGAGTTGAGGTTTACGGCGTATAGTTTAAAAAGACATAAAAACACGATACGAGGAGGAAGAGTCAGACGCAAAGCTTAGTGACCAAAGGCATTCAATCAAGGTGTAAGGTTATACAATGAGTGTAGTGGACTATCAGGAAAAGCTCCGTACAAAGTCATGTGCACTCTTCTTGAAGCTGAGATTCTGGATTCCTCCATGTGCCAAACCTGCGGGGAGAGAGGAGAGGCAGAGTGACAGAGCCGCCCACCCGCCCAGGGAGCATGCTCAGGGCACGGCAGCCTCAGCACGAACCACACCAGGCCTTCCGAGCAGAAGTCAAGCCCAAATTACCGGGGGAGCACAGCCCCATCCTGCCCCCACCACTGGGACCCTGCACCCCAGAGCACAGCCCCACAGAATCACAGAATGGTCTCAGCTGGAAGGGACATTAAAGCTCATCTCATTCCAACCCTTTGCCGTGGGCAGGGACACCTTCCATTAGATCAGGTGGCTCCAAGCCCTGCCCAGCCTGGTCTTGAACACTTGCAGGGATGAGGCACCCACAGTTTCTCTGGGCAACCTGTGCCAGGGCCTCACCACCCTCACAGGGAAGAATTTCTTCTTAATATCCAATCTAACCCCATCCTCTGTCAGTGGGAAGCCATTTCCCCTTGTCCTGTCATTCCAGTCCCTTGTCCAAAGTCCCTCTCCAGCTTTCTTGAAGTCCCTTTAGTTCCTGGAAGGTACTCTAAGGTCTCCCTAGAGCCCTCTCTTCTCCAAGCTGAACGACCCCAGCTTTTCTATCCTGTCTCCACAGCAGAGGTGCTCCAGCTCTTGGGTCATAATCAAAGCCTCATGTTCACACCATCAGCCTTGAGCACCACCAGCATGAGAGGCAGCAGGGGGAGCAGCAGCCCAGCCCCGCAGTGCAGCAACACAACACATGGAACCCGAGGCACAGACAACCAGATCTCAACACATCCATGGCATGAACCTGCCCTGCCAGGCTTTTACCACCATAGTGATCTGATCCCCAGCTCACCAGACTCCCAAGAGCATCTTCTACCCACAGCAAGAAACCTGCCTCCTCCTTCTCCCCACTGCCACCCACTCCTCCTGCCACTCACCCCCATCCCACCTTCCCACACTGTCCCAAGACCAAAGACAGGGTCCTTGAGCTGTCCCCAGTCCACACGCTCCCTGCCAGCAGCTGCCCCTCCTTACCCGAGGACAGGGTGCTGGGGTGGGTCATTCCAATTTCATGAGCTCCACGTCAAAAATTAGAGTGGCGTTTGGCGGGATGATCCCCGGGTGGCCAGTGGAGCCGTAGGCGTAATCTGGGGAGATGGTCATCTTTGCCCGCTGACCAACGCTCATCTGGGGCAGGGATAGAAACATGGGGATGTCAGGAGATGGGCACAACCACCAGGTGAGTGACAGAGGAGAGACAGACCTGTCCCCACTGCTTTCCCTACACTGGGCAAGAGCAAGGACCCAGGCTGAACAAACCAGAGGGGCAGGAGAGGAATGGGAAGAACATCAGAGGGGAAAGGCAGGCAGCATGGGCAGGAAAACGAGCAGAGATTGAGATGTCCTTCACACATGTGAGGGCAGGGAATGGCAGGCAATTCCCTCCAGCAAATGTCACCCTTGTGCTCGTGTCCCCAGCATGGCATGGAGCGGGTGCAGTCACACAGGCAGGAGCCAGAGCCGTGCCGTGCCCACCAGCCCTCCCTGGTGTGGGCTCACAGCCTGCAGCTGTGCTGTGCCCACCAGCCCTCCCTCCGCGTGGGCTTCACAGCCCGGGCGGCCGGAGCGCTCCCGCCGCGCTCGTTCGGAGCTGACTCAGTGGAGAAATGTCACCGCTGAGTCACCGACATGCCGTAGGTGTTGCTGGGGCCCGGCCCGGCCCCATCCCTGCCAGCTGGCAGGTGGCAACGCAGAAGGTGATATTCGCGCCCACACCTCCCAGCGCCGAGGGGGCGGAGGGGTGGAAATCACAGGGGAATAGAATGAAAAAAGTAATAAAATAGGCAACGAGCTGCACACAGTGAATGCTGCCCACGCCGCAGCTCCCGGCACACGGCTCGGCACAGCCCGGCACGGGGACCGCGACTCCGAGGAGCTCCAGGCACCTGAGCAACTCCTTCCTCCCAGCCGCGGATCACCTCCTGCTTGCCCATCACGAACTTGAACGGCTTGTTCCTGTCGCGGGAGGAATCAAACTTCTTCCCATCCTCCAGCATACCTGGGGAGAGAGGGAGGGAGATGACGGTGACACGGGGACAGAGCCACGCACGCCAGCGTGAAGCTGCTGTGACCTGTGACAGTCAACCCTGGGACAGCTCACATGGCTCTGAGTCAAAGACATGTCTCAGCTGAGCCTCCTGAAACACCTGCACAGGGGTCCTGGAGGGGAAAGCCCCTGGGGCATCACCCAGCCTGGGGCAGGGCAGGATGGCTCTTGGTCCAAAGTAAAGTGGTCCTCTGAGCTGGGACCGAGGACTGAGAAGGGGAGAAGATGAAGGGAGGGGAAGAAAACCCTGCCCACCTCACAGCACCACTGCCAGCCATTTGTCAGGCAGCAGGATCCGACCTGGCACTTCCTATCACACCAGCACACATCTCTCACTCCTCGCCAGGCTTCCACCCTCAGTCATCCGAAACACTGATGATGCTCCAGTGCCCCATCTGGAGGCTTCGACTGGCCTCCAGCCCTCCCATGCCCAGCTGTGTCCTGCTGCTCTGTGCCAAATCCCTCCCGGACCCAGGAATGACAAAGGGGGAGAGGCAGCACCAAGTGCTGGATGCGTGTGCCTGGGGCAGCCCTCATTCCCCAGCAAGAGCTGAGCCAGGCTGATATCCCCAGAGCTAAATATAACTCCCCAACATGAGCTAAGGAGGAATTTCCTCCCCTCCCTTGCTCCCTGCCTGACCTTCTTGGGGAATCTTGGAGCTGGCGCTGCCTTATAGGAGCAGTAACTCCACTGGCCAGCTCCTATAAGGCAGCTCCAGCTGCCATTAACACAAGCAGTGCCCTGTACAATAAACCCTGTATGATAAGAGCAGTATTAAACTCTCTTCCAAATAAATGCTTTTCACTTCTTCACTTCCCGAAACAGCCCAAAAAACCCTGTTTTCCTGGCTGGAAACTGCACTGTGGTCTTGAAAAACCAAACTTTCCCAGGAAGGCCTAGGGCAGAACGACTTCCCTTTGCCAGGGCACATGGGCAAGGGAAAATGTGTCTGTGAAAAAGATGAGATGGGGGATCTCAGCCCCTGCTTGCACTGTTAAACAGAGCAAATGGCACGCAGGGACCGGCAGCCACAGACATGGGAGATGCCGAATGGAAAGAAGAAAATGGGAAAAAATACATGACCTTTGCAGGGGCAACAAGCACTGAGACCTCTGGGCTGCAGGAAGCTTTCTTTCAGGGGGTAGAATTAAGCTTTTAATTTCACAAACAGCAAAAATCCCCTCTCCAAGGTGTCAAGCGTCAGCTCAGCCGGTCACGCTGCAGCCCTGGACTTTGGAATAGTAAGTCTGGAGTTCTCTCACTTCCTCCTTCCAGGATAAACCTCTTGTTGCCTGAACCTGTTTCCAGCCCTGTCTGGCACTGCTCCCCTCTCCTGTCCACTGGCCTTCCTCCCGCCCGGCGGGGCCGCTGGCAGCAGGGACACGGGGCAGGCCGTGCCGGCTGGCACCGGCAGCACTGCCTGGCTGCGCCCCGAGCTGACCCCGCCTCGGCTCCGAGCCCTCTGGGGCTGCAACAAGCCAGAGTGGCTGAGGAAGGATGGAGGGGGCAGCTCTCTGCCACCCTTCTCCCTGGACACCCACCAAGGAAAGCCCCAGGGGCCGTGCGGCACAATCCCCTGCTCGTCACGGCAAGCAGGCACCTCCGGGATGCTCCTGGGGCGTTCGCTGCCTGCAGAAGCACATCCCATTTGTTGTCCCGAGCAGGGCAACACAGAGGCACCATCAGCAGCCCAGGAGATGCTGCCAACTTTGCACAGGAGTGGATGGCAGTGCCCAACCCTGCCGCCGAGCTCACCTGTCCCAGCCCAGCCTCGGGAAGTGTTTCGGAGCTGGCAGCACCCTGGGTGCAGAAGAGAGGGACTGACAGACTAAGCTGGTTGCAGCAGCCCAAGGGATTGATCATTCAGCTGCCCCCGGCCCAGGACAGAGGAGGTCACACAGGAGCCCATCCCTGCTCCATCCACAGCATGGGGCTGCTGTGAGGCTGCCATGATTCCCCCATCACACCAGCAGGGAAAACAAAGAGGTTCCAGTGCTTCAGAGACAGCATCCTCATCTCAGGCACTTCCCTTGCCCGCAAGCCTCCCGAGAGATTTCTCCAGCCCTGGACAAGTATGAGCAACCATTTCCTCATCTCTGCCATCCCTGAGCAAGGAGATAACGAGATCTTAAAGCTATTATGGAGGCAAAGCATCCTCTGGCAAAAGCAGCCGCCCCGGTAGAGCCCCAGGAGCAGCAGACAGTCCCTGGCACAGCTCTGTGCTTGCCACCACCAGTCCTGTGAGGAGAGGTTACAGAGACCCACCCACCCTGGCTCCCACCCTGAAGGGCTTTGAGCCCCCAGAGATCCCACCTGAGCTAGACAGACCCCGGGGGGGTTCAGGGAACCATAGTGAGGAAGAGCACAGAGCCCTGCAGGGGCTGCCCCAGCTCTGGATGGGCAGAGTGGCCATGCCAGGTCTCTGCCACACTTGGCAGGCAGGAGCTGGGAGACGCCGGCTGCAACGTGCGACTTGGCTCTGGGCCCCCTGGGCGGGCAGAGGCAGTGGAGAACGGCACTCGAGCAGGCAGAGTCAGCCCTGGGACAAACCTGCCAGGTCGGGTTTTGCTGGGGGTGTGGGGCCCCACCTGCACCCCCTCCATCCCCTCCGGAGTGCCAATCCTTGGCACAGCCATCGCCCAGGGGCTCCCACGTGGAGCCAACTTCCTGAGGAGAGGCAGGGAGAGACCAGAGCGGTGATGCACGTCCCTCTGCTCCAGCTGGGACAGGATGGAAAACCCTTCCCAGAAGCCCTGGGATACCCACACGCTCCAAACCCCTTGCTCAGGACCAGGATGCACAGCTGAGGTTCAATCCTGCCTCTACCAGTGCTCCCCATCACCCAGCCCACCCCATTGCCACCCACAGCTGGATGCAGAAGGGGTTTTGTCTACCATTCTCATAGCCTGGCAGGAGAGATGACCCCAGTGCAGGCAGGGAAGGGGGTGCAGGAGACGGCACTGAGCTGCCACAAAGTGTCACAACCCGCGAACCGACAGTCACACGCCTCGGTAGGAAATGTCTCACAACCGCAGGGTGTTCGCTGAGCAGCAGGAGAGCATCAAGGGCAGCAGCACCCAGAGCAGTGGGAGAGCACCACCACCCCATAGGTGCTGGAGAGGATGGTCCCCCTCGGTGCTACCTTGCTGGAGAAAGATAGTTTTCTCCCTGCTCCAAACCCCCCTTCTTCCAAGATCGCTGGATGCCGGGTGTGCTTTGCCACTCAGGCAAAGCCATTTGGTCAAGCCATGTCAGACTCTCCCATGTTGCTCTCCCATCCTATGCCAGTTGCTGCGAGCAATCCTGAACACACCAATGAACTCTATCCTTGATTTAGCTCCTTTAAGGCCCCTATGTAGCAGATTTCATACCAAAGGCCGTTTCAGACACCCCACGGTGTGGGGCTCGCCAGAAAAAGATCCGGGACTTGGGACAGAGGAGGGGCAAAGGGTCCGATTCCCCCAGCTCCCCTCATACATCTCCACCTCTGCAATCCCAGCAAAAGCAACTGGCATCTCTCAAGCAGGAGGCCCAGAGGGTTCTCAGCTCTCCACCTCCTTCCCCAGCACTGTCCTCTCACACCAGGGCTGTCTGTCTGTCCATCCCTCATGCCTGGGATGCTCTCAGTGGGGCCAGGCCCCACGGAGCAGTAGCTTGGGCACAGGCAGAAGCAGCACCAGCCTCTGGCTGGCTGAGTCCGCTCCCCACAATCCCTCACCCTTGCACCACTGTTTTTTTCTCAGAAATGGTTTTTACCCAAATCACTGTGCATCCATAACCCAGCGCAGGGAGAGCTCTCTCCCGCACACCACAGGCTGAATCTCCCCAGCACTGGAGCAAAGGGCAGCCAGGGATGGAGCCAACACAGGGCTCTGGAAGGAGCCTTGGAGCTCGGCACCTCCAGCACTGCACTCTGCTGCCATCCCTGATGCTGCTCTGCAACCGAGCCGGGAATCAAAGGTTTGTGAGGATTCCCCGAGAGCCAAGCCCCGCTCCAGCCTCTGGCAGGGCTGGCTGCTGGAGCCTCGCTGCCGACGCAGGGAAACGGCATCAGGGCCTGGAGGTGTTTGATTCCTGCTGCCTGCCGAGGTGGGGGGGGGGGGGGCAGGAGCTGCCGGCGGACGGAATG
>JAYRBT010000054.1:7188486-7213848 GCA_036023395.1 Myiotriccus ornatus
GAAGGGAAGGGAAGGGAAGGGAAGGGAAGGGAAGGGAAGGGAAGGGAAGGGAAGGGAAGGGAAGGCAAGGGAAGGGACGGGAAGGGAAGGGAAGGGAAGGGAAGGGAAGGTGTGGGAAGGCAAAGGAAGGCAAGGCAAGGCAAGGCAAGGGTTGGGGGACGAGGTCCCCTCCCAGGATCCCCCCCGGTGACCTCCTCTCTTCCAGATGTACGTGGTCTACAAGGACATCGAGGGCTACCAGGGCATCGAGGTGCAGGAGCTCCTGTGAGTGCGGGGGCGGGGCAGTGGGCGGGGCAATGGGGCGGGGCAATGGGGCGGGGCAATGGGGTCGTCCCCGTTGTGGGGGGGGGGGACACACAAAAAGGGGGGGTTTGAACCTGCCTTTCCCATCCCCCCCCAGCCCTGGCAGCGTGCTGGTCCGTCACACCGTCATCGTGGCCCTGCCGGTGACCGCCCAGAGCCAGGAGAAGCTCCACGACATCACGGCCAACGTGCAGGAGAAGATCCAGGAGGCGGCCACCGAATGCACCGACGGTACCCGGCGGCTCTCGGGGAGGGCTTGGGGGGGGGGGACACGGGACACGCAACTTGGGGGCACCTCCCCAACCTCCCCCCGACCCGGGAGGGGGGGGGTTTGGGGAGAGACAGCCACGCCGGGACCCCCCCCCTGATTTACCCTCTGCCCCAGGCGACTTGTGCTTCGACTCCTCCGGAATCTCGGTCACCGAAGGTCAGCTCCAGTTCGACGAGGAAGGTGAGCGGGGATGGAAGGGGGAGTCCCTCTCGGTTGGGGGGGGGGGGGTCCACCCCGGTTTTGGGGTCTCCGGGGTCCCCCCCTCCCCTCCCCAGCTGAGCCGCGTCCCCCCCCCACCCTGCAGCCCATTGCCAGAGCCAGGTGCCCCCGGAGTACCAGGAGTTCTTCTTCCCCAACCTGACGAACTCCGGCGTGTCCTGCATGACCAACTGCACGCCGGGCACCGCCAGCACCATCGACTGCCACCGCGGCCGGTGCCAGCTCACCAGGAAAGGCCCCCAGTGCTCGTAAGGGCTCCGGGGGGCGCTGAACCCCCTCCCCTGAAGGTGTCCCTGGGTGGGGGTGGCCGGTAGTTGGTGGTGATGGTGGTTGGTGGTGGTTGTTGATGGTGGAGGCTGTTGGTGATGGTGGAGGTTGTTGTTGATGGTGGAGGCTGTTGTTGATGGTGTGTGGAGGTTGTTGATGGTGATGGTAATGGTGGTGGTGGTTGTTGGTGATGGTGGTGGTGGTGAGGGGTGGTTGGTAGTTGGTGGTGGAGGTTGTTGATGGTGGTTGTTGGTGGTGATGGTGGTGATGGTGACAGGTGGTCGGTGATGGTGACGGGTGGTCGGTGATGGTGAGGGGTGGTCAGTGATGGCGAGGGGTGGTCGGTGATGGTGAGGGGTGGTCGGTGATGGTGACGGGTGGTCGGTGATGGCGAGGGGTGGTCGGTGATGGTGACAGGTGGTCGGTGATGGTGAGGGGGGGTCGGTGGTTGGTGGTGATGGTGGTTGGTGGTGGTTGGTGGTGTGTGGAGGTTGTTGGTGATGGTGGAGGCTGTTGTTGATGGTGGAGGTTGTTGCTGATGGTGTGTGGAGGTTGTTGATGGTGGTGGTAATGGTGGTGGAGAGGGAGGGGGGGAATAAAGGACAAAAGGAGACAATAATAACAAACAAACAAAATAAAGGAAATTAGAGAACCGCTCCCAGGGGCGCAGCGGATCGCTGCTGCTGCGGGGGAGCGCCTGTCGGGAGCGAGTCACCACGTAGCACTTTGCCTGAAGCACCACGACGTGGGGACGGGGACGTTGGTGACCCCCAGGCAGCTCTGCCAGGCTGGGGAGAGCGGCAGCGCCGCAGGAGGAGGGGAGTCAGCGCAGGGAGCCGGAGGGCTGGGAGCTGGGAGGGCTGGCAGGCGGCAGGACTGGCCCACCGGGAGCCACTTGACTGCCTGCCAGCCTCTCTTTGTTCTTCCACCGGCGGAGGAAACGGGGCGGCCGGGCAGACCAAGCTGCTTCCTCTCCCTGCCGACGAGGGAAGGGGAAAGGACAGGGGAGACGGAGGAGCAGCAGATGGGCTGGATGCCCGCCGAGCCCTCCCGGCAGGCTGGGCTGCCCTGCACAGAGGGGCTCCCCCAGCCCCCCACCATGGCCAGGGAGGCGGAAAGGGGAATTGGTTATTAGCAAAAACAGTCACAAATGAGTCGTTGACTCGTTTTTACCCACCCCTATGAGCTAAACCTGTACAAAAGGCAGCCGAGGGGGACAGCGGCCCCCAGGAATGATCCCCCAAAGCATTTTTCGGGGTCTCAAGGTTGTTTTCTTCCTGCCCTCTGAGCTTGCAGAAGGCTGCTGGAGGACACCGAGTGGTACATGACCCTCTCTGGCTTTGGGGAAGCCCCTAATCGAAGCACTACCCCGAACCCCAAACGGTGCCTTGGTTACCAACACCGGGGTCGCCCCAGAAAAGCCCAGGATGCGGGTGTGGGGCTGTCCCACAGGCACCCCTGGTGTCGCCCCACAAGGGAGAAGGGGCTGGGGCAGTACCGGGGAGGGGGACTGCACCCCTGCAGGGAGCTCTGGCAGGGGGGTCCAGCTCCGAGGCAGCGGACCCCGAAAATCCTCGGGGATGACTCGTGGAGCCCGTGGGGGCTCTGGGCTCCACAGCCCGCAGGCCTCGGATGCCCCGGGATCCCCAGAGACCCGCTGGGCTCTGCCCTGGGTGCCCCTGCCTGTCCCCCGGGGACCCCACGAGCCGATCCCCCGGTGAATCCCCAAATATAAGGCGAGACGCGAGTGGGAAAAGGCCCCTCCACGGATGAGGCTGCGGGAGAGACGGAGACAAACGGGGCCTCCCCACGGCCACGGGGCACCGACAGGACCCCCCATCCCGTCCCCGCGGCCCCCAGGAGAACCCCCCGTGGCGGCCCGGACCCCCCCGGGGAGCGCCACAGCCCCTCCGGGCCGCCGGGCCCGGGGTCCCCGCAGGCAGCCGGGGGCGGGGGTGGCGGCAGGCCCCGCTCCCTCGGTGCCCGGGCCGGGCAGACCCTCCCGCCCCTCCGCCGCCGGGGCCGCCCCGCACTCACCCGTGTAGTGCACCACGCAGGTCTGGCCGCGCTTGGGGAACGTCCGCCCTGCGGGGAGACACGCACCGTCACCCCGCGGCACCGGGACCCGCACCGGGCCCCGCGGGGAGGGCAGGGACAAGGGCAGGGGAGGGGTGTGGGGGGAGCGGGCACGGCCGCGGCTCACCGTCGCCGGGGGCGATGGTCTCCACATGCACGCCCATGCCGGTGCCGGTGCCGCTCGCACCCGCAGCGCCCGCAGCCCGACGGAGGAGGGGCCGCGAGTGCGCAGCCGCGACCGTCAGCGCCATAGAGCCCGCCCGCCCCGCCGGGGAGCCCACCCATCGCCGCCACGGAGCCCGCCCGCCGCCGCCGTGCAGCCCTCCTGCCCCGCCAGGGAGCGGTCCCGCCCCGGCCGCCGCCATTTCCCCCCCCCCCGCCCCGCCGCCCTCTCGGCCCGGCGCCGGTGCCCGGGAAACGCGGGCCGTGAGGGACCCCCGGGCTATGGCCGTGCCCAGCCCCGGGATGTGTGGCCCGGCACAGAATCACCGAATCATTGAATTAATTAGGTTGGAAAAGGCCTCTCCGAGGTCGTCGGGTCCAACCTGTGACCGAATACCATCGCGTCAACCAGACCGTGGCACCGCGTGCCGCGTTCCAGGCTTCCCTTCAGCGCTCCAGGGGCGGTGACTCCACCGCCTCCACGGGCAGCCCATTCCAATATCTAATCTCCCTTTCTGTGAAAGAATTCCTCCTGATGTCCAACCCAAACCTCCCCTGGTGCATCGTAGAATCATAGAATCGAGTGGGTTGGAAAAGACCTCTGAGATCATCAAGTCCAACACCGCCGTGGTTACTAGACCATGGTACTAAGTGCCACATCCAATCTCATCTTAAAAACCTCCAGGGACGGTGAATCCACCACCTCCCGGGGCAGCCCATTCCAGTGTCTTCAGACTCTGTCCTCTCGTCCTATCGCTTGTTCCCTTTGAGAAGAGCCCGACCCCCACCTGGCTACACCCTCCTTTCTGGGAGTTGTAGAGAGCAAGAAGGTCCCCCCTGAGCTTCCTTTTCTCCAGGATGAGCCCCCGCAGCTCCCCCAGCCGCTCTCATCACACTTGTGCTCCAGACCCTTCTCCATCTCCATTGCCCATCTCTGGACTCGCTCCAGCACCTCAATGTCCTTCTTGCAGTGAGGAGCCCAAGAGTTGGACACAGTCAAGGCCACAGTGCAGCTCCGGAGCTGCTCAGGAATCCCAGTGGAAATGGCCAACAGCATTCTGGCTCGTGCCCACCATGGTGTGACCAGCAGGACCAGGGCAGGGACTGTCCACCTCTGCTGGGCACTGCTGAGGCACCTCAAATCCTGGAGTCAGTTTTGGGCCCCTCACAACAAGAAAGATACTATGGTGTGGGAATGTGTCCAGAGAAAGGCAATGGAGCTGGGGAAGGGGCTGGAGCACCGGGAACGGCTGAGGGAGCTGGGGAGGGCTCAGTTTGGAAAAAAAGGAGGTGCAGGGGGTGACCTTCTTGCTCTCTTCAACTCCCTGACAGGAGGTTGCAGTGAGGTGGGGGTGAGGCTCTTCCCCCAGACAAGTAACAGGGCAAGAGAAAATGCCTCAAGTTGCACTAGGGGAGGTTTCAGTTGGGTATTGGGGAAAATTTGTTCACCAAAAGGATGCTCAGGAATTAGAACAGGCTGGCCAGGGCAGTGGTGAAGTCACCATCCCTGGAGGGATTTAGGACATGCGTGGATGTGGCACTTGGGGACACGGTTTAGTGGTGGCCTTGGCTGTGCTGGGGGAACGGTTGGACTCAATGATCTTAAATGTCTTTTCTGATTAAAATGATTCTGCGATTAATGCTGCTCCCTGTGCTGCTCCCCACCGTGCAGACAGGCCAGGGGCAGGCTCAACAGAAGACACACAGGTTTGAACAATCCGACACTCAAAAGGACTTTTTTTTTTTTTTTCTGGGAAAAGCAGCAACTATTTTCTTTTTTGGTCAAAAAAAAAATCACTCCAGGCACAGGATTTTTGCCTCAAAGTGTCCTATTTCTTTACTTCAAGGAGATGAACTTGAGCCTCCACAAGGGAACAGAGAAGTTCCAAGGACAGCCAAGAGACTAATAAAAAGCCAGGATTCTCAGCAAGTGCATTAAAATGGGGCACAAGAGGAGGAGACTCTTAAAATAACAGATAATAGCATGAAGCAAGTTTTTAATTGCTTCTGTTCCTTGCATCCAAGGGGATTTTTTTCTTGTTTGATCCATAGCACTGTGTTTTATGTTAAAGCTCCAACACATAGATGGTTCCTGTGGTCCCTGACTTTCCATATCAGCAGGGCGGATTTGTGAGGCCCTGAGTCAAGGTGAAAAACAACAGGGTAGAAAAAGTGGCACATTCTCATCCCTCCTGATTAATACTGTCTCTGTGGAGAGCTGGGCCTGCTTTCCTACAAGAACCAGTAGGATGTGAGAGGGGAAAATGCTGCTGGATGTAAGCCCACGCTGGAGCCCTCACCTCACTGGTGCAGGCACGCTTACACATGTCAGACACAGCAGCTCTTGCTCTAGGTGGGGTATTTTGCTTTTTTTTTTTAACTTCCTGGCATAACCTGCTCATCTCACCAGCAACGAGGGCACTACAACAAGCAGTGCTTCGACAGGGGCAAGGAGCTCAGCCAGGGTTGATCACCCCTCACTGCTCAGGGTCCAGCAAACAGACCCAGGACAGGTTCAGGTCAGATTCTGGTGCCTAAACTCTGGACAAAGCACAAAGACTTGAAACTTGGTGAACTCTGCCCAAACCTCTCCCTGCCCTCTGCATCATCCGCTGGCAGAACTCACAAAGTAAGAAGTGCCAGGAGTGACCATTCAGATTTAATACCGCAACAAATAAAAGGGACATTATCTGAGCTACAGGAGCACCACCCCAGGCAGCAGTGGGCTGGCAGGCACCACACACACCAGCAGCTGCGGATCTGCTGCGGGGCAGGACGGCTCCACAGGGGGATCTGAGCAGGCTGGATCCATGGGCCAAGACCAGTGGTATGAGGTTCCATAAGGCCAAGTGCCAGGTCCTGCCCTTAGGTCACAGCAACCCCGTGGAGTGCTCTAGGCTTGGGCGGAGCGGCTGGAAATCTGCTTGTCAGAAATGAACCTGGGGGTGCTGGACAACAGCAGTTGAACATGAGCCCAGGTGGGCAAGAAGGCCAATGGCATCTGGCTTGGGTCAGCAGTAGTGTGGCCAGCAGGACCAGGGCAGTGACCGTGCCCTTGTGCTGTTCCTAAATCCAGAGGCAGCCAGGCTGGAAGCAAGGCACCAGCATTCCAACACCTGACCGGGCTGAGCCAGGTGATCCCAAAGAAGAGTGAGCCTTCACGCTCCAGAGAACAAAACAACAAAGGAGATTCTTTGTGCATCTGAGCAATGGTTCTGGACCCAGGCTGCTGCAACCATCCTGACGCCGCTGTAAAACACAGTCCCTCCGTTGATCGCAGCGTTGCACCACGAGACTTAAGGCTTTGCATTAATTCATCGCACAACTGGGGAGCAATTTGCTCAAATCCTGCCAGTGTGCACCAGACTGGAGAGCTGCAAGGTCAGCCTACGGTCAGATCCAGCACCAGCCCTAAAAATAACCAGCCTCCCTCTCTGCCTCTGCACGAGGCTGAACCCAGCCCAGCCGTACAGCCCTGGGATGGCTGATTTCCCCCTCTCCCCCTGCTCCCCCTCACTGTTGCCAGGAGAAATGTGGGGGTGCCAGCATCTCTTGGAGATGCTGCTGCACGAGATTTAGCTACAGGCTACGATTTAAAAGCAGCTCAGTACTTCTTGACATTCATCTGACACTTCTGCCATAACCTCCCAACCTGGCAAAAACCAGGACAAGCTGCCAGACCGGAGGCAGTGCAGCCCATTGCCGTGGGAGAACCTCCTGTTTTCCCAAGAGTGACTCAGGTGACACGGCCCAGGCTGGTGGACCGAGCTGGCTCCCACCCCCCTGCTACCAGGAGTTGTTCCTGCTTGAAACCACCACTGGCTTCAACTTCACCCTTGTTCAAAGAAATTCTAAACCTTTCCCCATGAAAGGGCACTCTGAGCACAAAGACATCCACTATCTCCGCAGCATTTTCCCTAAAAACTGGTCGAAAATAGTTTCCGCTCAAAAACAACCCTTGTTTGCTGTGCAAGTGTTCCCACCAGCTTAAGTGACACCTCCACACCCTGGTGTGTCAGCGCTGCTCCAGGGCTGGTGGGGGCCCTTCCTCCCAGAACTACAGTCTCTCCCAGAAGGAAAGCATGGATCTGCCTTGCCCAGATCTGTCAGGACCTGCCAGGCCAAGCCCTGGAAAAAGCTCTGGTGAGGTGGCAGGGCTGGGGCTGCAGCAGGACCCCCTCCCTGTGCCTGCCAGCCGGGAGAGGGTAGGGGGGGAGGTCAGGATACAAACCAGGCCTCTGGGACAGGGAACAGGAAACAACAGGAAGCGACGACTTTCCCTGACAGCAGCACATCCTGACAGCGCAGCAAATCCGCGTCCTGCGCAATGAACTCACCCTCTCCAGCCTGGGGTTCATTCCCGGCTGCCACGCTCCACCTGATGTGGGTTAAAAGAAACACAAGCATTTGTGAAACCTGGTTAGAAGTCAGACAAGGGTAGGACAAGGGGAAAAGGCTTTAAACTGCACCCATCCCTTACTGCTCCCCATCTAGAGCTCTCCCAGGCTGCACTCCAGGTCCCTTCCTGAAGAGGCTGGGACTCCCCAGCTGGCTGTGCCCCCATCCTTTGCAGCACAGGATGGTGTGTGAAGTCAGCCCCAGGCACCGTGTTCCTTACAGTCATGCAAGTCTGGGAGAAGCAGTACCTGAACAGGTGCCACAGGAATTTCAGGGAGGCGGGGGTGGGACCACATCACGCCATAGCCAAGCGCCCCAGATGGTGTGGAGCTTGCAGCCAGGGAGAGGAAGCAGAGCTGGCCAGATGCGGCCCTCAGATAAGGTGGTCACACTGCTCCTTGCTCAAGCTGAGCTACACAGCACAGCCAAACCCCGGCCTCCAAACCACAGCCCAGCTGCTGCGAGATCGGGATCTGCGAGAGGAAACACTAACATTTGAGAGAAAGGGTAGTGTCCAAGTTGACAACCTCTTGTATTCTCTTGCTTAACTGCTTCAAGTCCTTGCCCTGCAGCAGGACCCTGGGGCAGCAATAGCCCTCTATGTGCAAGATCTGCCCGTGGTTAGATCTGGCGAAGAGCTGCTGGCACAGCTGACTGCCAGACTCTGTATGTGCCACCACACTGGCCTCTCAGAGCACTGAACCCCTCACAAACCTCACCTCCCAGCAGGGCATCCCAGCTGCCTCCTTGTCCTACCAGTCAAGGAATCTGAGCCCAGCAAAGACCCTCCTGAGGCTCCATCATGGACACTCACCATGCGACCAGCTTGCTGTATTTTCTTCTTGGGCTCTTGCTGACCAGGAAGCCAATAGCAGGGTCAGTAACTGCATCCGAGGCTCTTCCAAGGAAAATGATCAAAGAGGCTCCATCCAGGGGGGACAGGGAAACCACAGCTCGAAAGGAAGTCCTCACAAAATGCTGTGAGCAGCAGCACAATGCAAGTCACTCAGCCCAGCGTTTCATCTGCATTCCCTGGAGACCCTTCCAAGTGTTGAAATGGCCCAGAAACATCTCCACCACCAACGTGTACATCATGTGATTTTGATCCAGTTTGAATGTCTATTTCTAATGAGCATTCCAAGGTCTTTGAGCCACCCACCAAACTTTACCCTTGCCCCAGACTGCTGAGCCCCTTTGCAGATACCCCTGTCTCACATGGGCCACTCAGCTGCACAACATCCAACAGGAAGATTTGGAGGAAAAACCCCAGGGTGTGGCCTGTCATCTGGTAGGGAATTGGCCCCAGCAGCAGAACCAAACCCCATCCCTGGAAGAGTTCAAGGCCAGGTTGGATGGGGCTTGGAGCCACCTGGGTTAATGGAAGGTGTCCCTGCCCATGGCAGAGGGATTGGAACAAGATAAGCTTTAAGATCCCTTCTGAACCATTCTGTGATCCCACACCCATTCCTCCACCAGCCAAAGCCCCAAGGCAAGTGCTGATCAGTGAGCATCTGTCTCATTTGCTCCTCTTAGGCTTCTCTTGTCACCAAGGTCACATCCCTGGTGTTTTCCCTGATTCTCCTCAAGGCATGTTTGCAGGAGATGAGAGGCTGCTAACAAATGAGACACATCTAACTGAGGCACAGTGCTCTGCTGAGCTGCTCTAACACTGTCCTTTTCCTGTTCTATTGAGCCACAATCCAGCGCTTCAAGTTCTGTAACATTAAAAAACACAAATTGCATCAGGCTTAAAGAGGCTGTAATGGAGACAGTGAGGAGAGAGACTGCAAAGGCCAGAGCCCGGGGGATTTCTATAGATCAGCAGGGGAGGCACAAGGAACGTTTCACTGTGCAGGAAAAGGGCTGATGGCAAAGCCTCTGTTTTATTTGGACGTGGTTTGCTTTAGTAAACACCACACCAAGCCTCAAGTATCTGGCAAGTTCCCAGAAGAAACCTACAGCACTGACTTCCCCACAGCCCCGAAATGAACTTACTGTCCAGCGTGATACACCTCAGCATCAGACAAGACCAGGAATATCCTGAAGGATACAGGGTGAGGCCACGGAGAGAGTGGGCAGCCCGTCCAGGCTCAGCTTTCTGCTGGAGCAGCACGTGGCCTTGGCTGACACTCACTCTCCCATGAGCAGACATTTCCCGAGGCCATTCTGTCAGGACAGGGCGACCAATGGTGGGGTCACAGTGCAGACCAGGGCTGACCTCCTCTCTTAGCACAGGTTGATGTGGATGATGCTCAGGGCTAACAGGCTCATCAGCATCTTGGGTTCCTGGTCATACCACGTATCAACTCTGCCGGTTCCTGAGCAGCTCCAGTGCAGCTCAGAGCGCAGCAGGTGGGGTCTGTCCTGCACCCAAAAAATCCACAGCTTCTCTGGAAAAACATGGAAGGCTCCCTTGCCCAGCAGGGCAGATGGCTATCCCAGGCACCTGGTCCAGACAGGGCTGTAAAGGACTGTGAGCCCTTCCAGAAGAGCCCTGCAGAGAGTGAGGAGGGATGAACACTTGGCATGGGGAAGCTGCACGAGAGGCTGGATGGAGGGACAGGCTGCAGCGTCACACGGACAGCTGGGGGACTGGGAAATCAAGTCCAGGATTGCCTCAAATTCCCACTTACCCTCTTCTCTGATAGGTGAGGGGGCAACCTGCCAGTTCCCCGGCCCATCTGGGCTGGGGACAGCTCACTGTGCCGTCAACACCAGTCAAGGTGACAGCTACCCTTGAGGGATGGCAGATCTTCTTTGTAATGGCACTAGGGAGCCATGTACAAACTCATGGGCACAATCCCAAAAAGCAGCATTCCAGAAGGCACCGAGTGAGTTTCCCTCACGCAGCAATTAGCAGTAACTCCTCCACAGCCCATGCCACGGAAAAAACACTGAGCCATGCCCACCAGGCTGGTGGGCCCAGCTTCTCCCTGCACACCCAGGAGAGCGGAGCACATGCTTTCCCCATGCCAGATAAGCACAGCAGCCTGTTCCTGCCTCTCACCTTCTGGTCTCAGTTTGCTTTCTGCCTTTTACAGCACAGCGAGGGTCAGGTCCCTTGTATGCCAAATTGCAGGCGTGCAGTCTGAAAAGCTTTGTCCCACGGGGATGGCTGAGGCATTAGGCTTGCACCACCGAGGAGCACTTACTCACACAACATGTTATTTCCACAGCAGCTCTCTTTCTAAAATTACAAAGGCATTTCTCTGGGCTGTACGGTTTTGTGGCAGCTTTTGTTCCCTTGATGCTCTCAGCAGGTAGGACAGCGCTCTGCACGGCTCTGCTCGTTTCACTTGAAAGTCAGCAACAACCCCACAATGCAGAGCCTCGCTTTAACAATGTGTTCTCGAGCCTGAGTCATAAACACTTCAAACCACCCCCACAGCCTGCGGCTCGAGCCGGGCAGGCTCCGCGTGGGCGAGCGCGCTCGCGAGGGTGAGCTGCACGTGTGAAACGCGCCCCTGCATGTGAGGAAGCAGCACCCTGGGACACTGATCTCAAACTCTGCAGACCACTCTCCTCTGTGGGAGAGCCCCCTCGGGTTGACCTGCGCAGCTCAGCGTCTTTATCACCACCCAGAAGTGTGACAGCAGGCGTGACCCTGTCCTGCAGCAGCACGTGGCAGGGAAGCAGAGCCTTCCTCACCCAGGCTGGGGAAGGTGTTGCCTTTGCACATCAAGGAGAGTACTGGGGATCTGAGTGGATCAGAGCTGACTGGAGATTCGACAAGTGAATGTCCAACATCTGCAAGGCCAGAGGGGGAGCTGAGGGAGGGGACGTGACCTGCCCTGCAGGACCCTGTCAGGGCTCACAGGGCAGCAAATACTTGGGGCAGTAGCTCCCAGGCTCTCTACAGTCAAATGGAGAATCCACTGCTCTTCGAAGGTCAAGCTGTATCCAGCATTTCTTCCCCATCCCAGCTGCTCCAGCAGTGAGGTCTTATGGATGTGGGGAAGAAGTCCTCTGCCTGAGCTCCAGAGCACTACAGGAGCATGCTGGAGCCACTCCAGGACTCCTGTCTCACCACCATGCTGCAAAGAACCAGCATGTGAAACCCAGAGCAGGCAGACAAAGTGGTAGGAGCAGGCAGGGAGAGGGCAGCAGGAACAAGCAGGTTCTTACCCCAGGTCACTCCCCAACACAGCCTCTCTCTCGGAAGGCAGTCCAGGAAGACCCAGAACCCCACTCTGGCTCCTTATTCACAGAATCACAGAATGGTTTGGGGTGGAAGAGACCTTAACAATCATTTCATTCCAATCGCTCTGCCATGGGCAGGGACACCTTCCACTATCCCAGGTTGCTCCAAGCCCCATCCAACCTGGCCTTGAACACTTCCAGAGATGGGGCAGCCACAGCTTCTCTGGGCAACCTGTGCCAGGGCCTCACCACCCTCACAGGGAAGAATTTCTTCCCAGTATCCCTGTACTGAAACCATTCCCCCTTGTCCTGTCACTTCAGGCCCTTGTCCAAAGTCCCTCTCCAGCTCTCTTGGAATCCCTTTAGGCACTGGAAGGGGCTCTAAGGTCTCCCTGGAGCCTTCTCTTCTTCAGGCTGAACAACCCCAGCTCTCTCAGCCCATCTGTGCCTCTGGGGCTGTGGAAACCCCCTGCCCTTTGCTGTTAGGAAATGTGAGGTGTTGGCACTGCCCTTGTCCAGGACAACATCAGTGAGCAGAGGAGGTGTGGGATACATTTCCGTTTATTAAGCCAGATCTGCAATTACCAGCCTCGTTCAGCCTGTGAGCTCCTGAGGGACCTCAGCGATGCAGACCCCACATGGCACGTTTTAGCCTGGTGACAAGAAACGTGCTTTTCAGTCCCCCTTCACAGACCCTTCACAGCCCAGAGCACCCAGCAGTCTCAGCATCACAAACCAAGAATTACTCCTGCCTGAAGGGTGGTGGGAGCCCAGTTCCTTGGCGCTGGCAGTGTGGGAGCAGCGGCGTTCCCAAGGCAGCAGCGCTCACAGCTCACAGCCAGCACTGCTATGAACACTGGGCTAAGCAAAGCAGAGGGAGAAATCGGCTTCAGAGGACAGAACGCACAGGAAAAGGCTGGCAGGGAGTGATGGCACCATCACTCTGCCCACTAATCATCTGTTTGGCACGTCTGGTCCCATTGGGCAGCTCTTTAAAGGCAGATCCTGCCCCGATCTCTGACTTGCCTGCAGCAACCAGGGCACAAGAGAAGAGGCAAAACCCTCTCCCTGCTCCCACTGGGAGCATTAAATCTGTGTTAGTTGACTCTGTACAACCCCTGTACTCAAGGGGAAGTGAGCACCCTTTCTGCAAAGTTCATCACAATGCGTCATCTTCAGCTCAGCCTTGCCTTGTCCAGTGGGGGTTAATCTAAACCATCAAATTTCTCTGGCTGAGTCAGAACTTGGTTAATAAGCCACAGTGCAACTGAGTCAGTGGCATCTCTCCTCACTGCTGTTTTATTGACATCCCAGATAACAAATATCACTCACACTGGACCACAGCCAGTGTGGTGGGATTCAAATGCCTGTCTCCCTCCAGCATATCTAGGCATACATCTCTATAAGAAAGCAAAATACATCTCTCCCCACCCAAGGGGAAAGGGCAAACTCAAAAGGAAATATCAAACCCTGATTTTTTTTTTTTTCCTAGGCCATTTTGTACCCACTCACCACACAATTACATTTGGACAGACACAAGGTACTTCGGAAATTGTACTCAGCACTTAATCCTCCGGCTCTTTGGCACTCATTTACTCCCCAGGTGCACTGAACTGCATTTTCTGCCCACAGACAGGAAAGCCAAGGGCTGACCAGCAGTCACCTCCCGGGAGTAGCTGAGTGGCTCTGGCTCCCTGGCTAATTCAGAGCACAATTATCTCCGACCCAGGGAGGCTTCATTTCTGCCCTGCTCGGCTCCTCCCAAAGCCCTCTCAGTGCCTCACAGGAGGCAGCGTCACCCACTGGGGCTCAGCAGGATGTCACCATTGCTGGAGCAGCACGGGGAGCTCACAGCCCGCCTCTGCATGACAGCAGGGCTCAGCTTGGTGCTGGAAAGGCAGATTTTGGTGAAAAGCACCAATCCCACTGTTAATCACTGCTGTGCACTGGGTGACTTGCTGCAAACAGTGAGCTTTCCAGTGACACCGTGTGCCAAGGCCTGAAATCCAACCACATTCCCTTTAGCACAGCTGCCTTCTCTTGGTGGAACAGGAGCCAGGACTTCAATTGCCACTGAGATGGATGAGGCAGCAGAGGAGCTGTTGTAGGCCCCATGAGCCATTAAAGAGTTAATTTAAGGAGGAGTCATGAAGTGTACCTGAGTAAATAAGAACATCTGGAATCTATTCAGGAACTCCCAGCGCTGGGATAGACAGGCTCAGTGCAGACAAGACAGAACAGCAAATAAGATAAGCATTTAGGAATGTAGTAAATAAGTCACAAAATGATAAATCAGTAAATCGAGAGGTGCTTGACACCAGAACTGTTCAGTTGCCAAAGATGTGGGCCTGTGGCATCATTAGTATTGTACTACCCTCTGTAGAACTGTGTAACTGGGAAACACGGGACTTGTTTGGAAAAATTGCTCACAGGTAACTAGAAAGAATTCCACCTCCCATTTCCGTGGAATCCTGCAGGATTCTGGTGAGCACCTGCAGTGAGCTGCTCCCTTGGTTTGACAGTAAACAGAGCACTGATCATGCAAGAAACATGGACCGGGAAACATCCCACAGCAAAAGCAGCATTAGAGAGGAGGAGGTAAAGTTCCCAGGAAATGGTGTGAATGCTATCAGAAAACACAGGAACTCAACCTTAGCAACGAGGACATGTGAAAAAAGAGGAAACAAAGAACTGCACACGAAGATAAAACATCCCAGGAAGTCCTACAATTACCCATCTGAGGGAGAGAAAACTGTTAAAATACAGCACTTGGAGAAAAACAGTCAGATACAGCAAAAGACATGAGCTCCAGATAGGACAGCACAGTCCTGAAAATTGAAAAGAAGTGAGCTATCACATGAGATGAGGAGCAGTCTTAACAAAGGAGTGTGAAAGGCCAGGAACACAGGCACAACTTCCTTGTGGGGGAATGATCAGAGCAAAAAGAAGGAAAATTTTGCAGGGAACCACTTCTTGAGGCAAAGGAGAACAAAGACACTTCTTTGCGAGCAAAAGTGCCAGTTTTAGAAAAGCCCAATCTCAGCCTGTAACTGTTAGAACACAGAAATGGAATGACAAAGAGATTTTACTAGAGGGAAAGTCAAACTCAGTAACAACCATCAAAAACTACAGGAGTGTCAGAAATAAGGATTTAAGTACTTCAAGGGCACAACACCAAATAGAATCGTGGAATCAAGGACTAGTTCGGCTTGGAAGGGACCTTAAAGCTCATCTTGTTCAAAATCCCTGCCCTGGGCAGGGACACCTTCCACTAGACCAGGTTGTTTCAAGCCCCATCCAGCCTGGCCGTGAACATTTCCAGGGATGGGGCTGCACAAGTGACAAGGAAGATGATTATTTTTTTACCAAATCAAGGAGTGTCTTTTCACCATCCCCTTTTTCTGTTCTGGTGTGTTACCCCTTCCCCATTAATCAGTGTGACTTCGAAGGAGAGCGGCTTCTCTGCAGCACTGCCACCCTCTGGCTCCAGGGAAAATTCCCTTTTCCTGGCAAAGAAACGCCCCTGAGCCCCTGGATTTATCCCCTTTCCCTCCCACCGGCAAGGAGAGAGCTGGCAGCAAACCTGGATGTGAAAGTTCCCATCAGTGAGCAGAACCTGCACAGCAAAGTCTTGGGATCAGCAGCTGGAGGAGCTGCTGCCTGGCTGCCAACACTCCCTGAATTTGTGGGCAGCAGCGTGGCCTGTTCATCCAAAGACCACAGACACCAGCCGGCCACCTGTGCTCTGATGCCACTGGCTAACAAAGGCAGAGGCAGGAGACAAATAATTTGTACCCTTTCTGTTGGATAAACTTTCTCTCTGGGTCTCAGGGTGCATCCTATCCAGCCTTCCGGAAGACGTTGTCCCAGGTTCCCAGAATGACACGTGTGAAGATCAGGATACAAGAACTCCTCTGAGTAACTTCTCACAAGGCAGCTGTGACTCTGTTTAGCTCCGAGGGAAATCCCCTTTTCTCAGTTCTCACAGGTTACTCATTGGTCATAACACACACCAGCAAGTGATGCAGGCAGGTGAACCCCAAGCTCACCTGTCAGAAAAAAAAAATCATTAAAAATGCTGCTGAGAGGTTGAACCTCATTTAGTTGAAGACAGCTTGGCATGGGAAGCTTGCTCACAGAGCAACCCCAAGATGAGACACCCTCACAAACATCATCCAAAATCCGAGACCAGATGGCAGCCACTTTAGAAAGGGTCAAACGCTGCTTTCCTCTTTTGCGGGCTTTTAATGGCAATTTTCACAAAAATTTACAAATCGGTTGTTATGCACATTGTATGTCCATTCAGTAAAGTAAAATGCGAGTTAATTCAGCTCTCAGTCGAGAAACTGCGGTAAAAATGCCCTTGCCGAGGGCTGCCCTCTGCTCCCGCTGCTTTGTTACTACAGGCAGCCAAGCCAGTTCCTCACGCTGAACCTGCCCAACCTGCCGGCCCCTCCCCTGCACCCGCAGCTCCCTCTGCTCCCACCAAGGTGAGGACCTGGGAGCTTCCCAGTGCTGGGGAGGGTGGACTCACAGCACGGGGCTCATGATGGGGAGGGAGAGCTCCAGCCCTTGGCAGGGCAGCAGCGTGGCCTCTCCCAGGGACCCTGCTCCCGAGGAGCTCTGGGCTCTGCTTGTAAGCCCAGGATGAGGACAGAAGCAGCAAAATATTCCACGGCAACTCGCCCACGTGACGCTACGGCAGCACTACCAGTGCCTCGTGTCTGGGCATAAGGAATTGACCCGCGGGATTCTGTTCAAAGAAGAGAAAGATACGGAGACGTGAGCCCAAAACACAACGAGAACAGACCAAAGCTGGAGAACTCCAAGTGTTCAGCTATGTTAGTCCTCAGCAGAGGAAATACATCAAAAGGTACTACAGCCTTGAGTTTTTCCACCTGAGCTGTTGCCATCATCTCAATAATTCACCTCTTAGGATATAAGTTGCTTTCCAGTTAGACTCTGTTTTGTCTTTTACTTCCAGTCACTTCAAGCTGATTCAGCTTTGTACCTTCTTGGAAAGAAGAAGTCAGCAGCAGGGTTTCTCAGAGAAATGCAATACAGCAAAATTAAACCTGCAGCCAGTCTGGCCTGCCGGGGAAAGCACAGGGAGAGCAGGTGGGGACTGCAGCGAACACCCCAAGAGTTCAGCTGAGGGAAGGAAAGCCAGGGCTTTCTCTCCAGAAAAGCCTGGGAAGTGTTAAACCTTGCACCTCAGATGTTGGAGTTCTCCCCACACTGAGCTCTTTCACAAAGACTTCCCCCATAATGCTTTTACAGGAGTGTAACCATTACCCTGACAATCAGATCACCCTATATTCTCAGATAGTTTATATTTAATGTGCAGAAAAAAAAAGGGCGTACTTTGCAGCAGTCCCTGGAGGGAAGAGCAAAAGGACTGTGGTGAGCAGTAAACGGACAGAAACTGCTCCCTGGAGCTCCCTTCCCCCTCTCCTTCCACCTCTCTTTGAGTGCAGTAACTCAATCCACAAAGGTAACTGAACTCTCCTGGGAGAATCTGGGGCACAATAGGCTGCAGCTCCTTTCAAAACGGATTCGTTTCGTTTTATTTATTTTAAAGTCCACTGATCATCATCACAAAAAAAAAAAAAAAAAAAGAGTAACCCCATGGGAAATGCAACTAAAGAGAAAAAAAGTCCAACCAAGACCTAAGAACCCAGAGCTAGGAGCAGATGTGGGCCCGAGAGGCACTGTGCCAGGCCCCGTGCGCCGTGCCAGGCGTGTGGCCACAGCTGGGGTCCTCTATGTCAACCGCTGGACGATGACAGCGTTGAGCAGGTTGGCTTCCTTCAGGGTCTGGTTCTCGTCAGTCAGCTCTTTGTTGGGGAAGGTGGTCATGAGGACGAAACTGGTGGCAGCCATCGCTGGCCGAGCATCTACTATGAAGAGCCGGATGTCACGGATCCTGTGCAGAGGGATCAAACACACAGCAAGGGCGATCCTGTTACTGAACGGCTTCTACAAATGTGTGCAGCCTGTGCTGCATTCGCTTCCCAGCTCACGTCACAGGCCACAGCCAGACTATTCTCATTTAACCTGCTCCTCTTAGTGAAATAACAGCAGCTGCTTTACAGGCTACAGACTCAGCTCAGTGTTCTTTGTCTGTGTTGTCAGGAGGTTATTCGAAACTGAAAGGTTCCAAACCCTTACTGACGAACAGATTTAACAAACTGTTTGACACTTGCTGCTCTGAGTGACTGAGCTTGTCACACACAGCAGAACCCAGAGGATTTCGGCTTCCCCGAGCAGCCACACAGTGACACGGGATCAACTTCCTGAACTCAATCATAGACAAAGGCTTTTGTAACTTTTTGCCCTGGGCTTGACTCTTACAGAAACTGGAGGAATGAATATAAACCTCAAATCAGGGAGGTGGGAAGGACTTTAGCAGAGCAGTCTAAGGAAGCAGTGGGGTATCTAAGCCAGGGAACAGTCCCATAGAGAAGTCTAGAACCAAGGCAGAATAACTGAACAGGTTCCTAATTATCTCACAGTTTCTAAAACCCTTACAAGAGATTCAGTTTTTTACAGGTGACATGAAGGAAAGTGTGCTGATAACACTGACCCTCCCAGGTGTGGTATCACTGGCTATAATATATCCCAATTTGGAAAGCAAATCCTATCCAGCAGTTAACGACCGCCTTAAAACCCCACAATAATTCTATTCATCTATACAGAAGGATCCCCGGAGCTCCCTCTGGCAGGCAACCAGGATTTTAACACCTGCTCCACCTGTGCCCAGTCTGCAGTGGCATGCAGGCCTTCCTGGTGTTTCCTGCTCATACCTGTGACTGTGGTTAAACTTCTGGACCAGCCTCCCACCGTCAGCGAGCCGGATCTGGATGTTGGTGACGGGCTCCGACTCATCGATCGCGATGGCAGAACTGGCTTTGGCTTCGTTCTCTGCCTGCTGGGCTGGTGTGCTGGTGCCCATCACCTGGGGCACGGTGCTGGCAACAGGGGGACACAAGGGGTGCTGTTAAAAACCAAACTCACCTGGCTGCAGGGAGCCAGGATCAGACAGCCAGCTCACCGCCTGCCAGGCCCAACTACCAGGGCTCCCTAGACAGGAGACACCAAGCAAGCTGGACATGAGAATTTATTAGCCAGCTAGCCAGCAGGAACTTGTCTAGAAGTTCACCTCTACCATCTCCTTTGGTACCACGTCAAGGGTCCTTATACCCCCCCCATGGGAACAGGGGCAGTGTGACTTGGACCCCCCTCCTAGGGGTTTCCAAACCAGGGACCTGCCTCCTGCCAGGGAGAGGCTGAGCCCCGTCACAGTACACACCAGTGAGCCTCGTTTCGTTAGAGGAACAACTCCCATCCCACAGGCACCCTGTGCCTTTCCTTCGGAAAGATGAATCAACAGGCTCCACCTAGCAAGGCTCTTGAGTGACTCTCTCCCATCACACACAGAGCAAACCAGCGCCGCCGTCTTCTCACCTGCCCAGCTTCTGTCCTTCTCCAGTAAAAGCCTTGAAGACACTTTTAGGTTTCACATATTCCTCATCCCGGTGATCCTCCATATCCAGGTTCACCTGTCCTCCCCGTGCTAACCTGCGCAGCTCAGCCGGGACTTCCCTGCAAAGGCAGAGTCCTGAGCCAGCTGCCTGAAGCAGCAAGGCAGGAAAAGTGTGGAGAAAAAGCCCCAGACCTTTGGAATGTCAGGAATCACAGTGTGCCCCTTGCTTAATTAACAGGGCAGATGCACACCTCCCCCACTGACACACACAAATTAAAGGCTACTTTTCCCTGTCACCTGGAGTGACGTGATGCATCAGAAATCTCACCCCAAATACGAACACCTGTTTGTTCACTTCACACTCTCAAGGCCCCACACAAACCAAAGCTGCTCCCTGTTTACCTGAACCAAATGTTCCATATGAAGAGTAATTAATTTCTTACAAGAAAGCTCAGGTGAAACATGTCATGGATTCAGCAGCCTGGATCCCAGAAACACTTGTGTTCCAGAAAGCAGCTGCTCTTTTTCGCCCCTCTCATTACATACCCCCTCCGGATATCATCGAGGAACTGGGCATTGGACGGATCCTGGTAGCTCCTCAGCTCTCCACTATCCAGACTGAATCCACTCTTCCAGAGCTTCAGTACAACGTGCACCTGCAGCAGCCCCAAACAACAATCAGCCTCACTGACCATCTTGGTGACAACAACAAAAAAATCGATGTAAAATGAAAAGTTCCTACTGGGCAGAGGAACTTCCAGGCGCAGAAAACACTCCAGCCCCTCTAGGCTGAGGGAAAAATCCCAGAGCACTGGCTATGTATGTAATGGTCAGGTGTCAATTCCTAGAAGGAGGCACCACAGTCCCCTTTTAGGTAAATATGGCAGAAGAGCCAGGAGTGTGGTGGGTGAGGAGCCTAAACCAGGCTCCCATCACGGCCTACAAGCACATTTGGCCACAAACCAAGCACAAGGGAACCTCACACTGATGCTGGCAGCTCCACAGCTCTCCAGTGGATAAAGAAAAGTTAATTGCCCAGTGCTCTCTGCACATAATTTCACTTCTAAGGAACACTCATATTCTTAATTAAAAGTTCATCAGAAAACTGCTTACCCAAGACCCAATCATCTATTATTTTCTACTCGGAAATCCCGCAGGAAGCAGGATTTACCACATTTCTGTCCTTGTGAATTTCTATCAAGCTTTGTAACTCTCCGGGCTGGCAAGCTCTGTAGCTAGAGCACAGAAATCCCTTGGGTGACATCTACAAACTTGTGCAGACATACTCACATCCTGAGCAGAGTTCTGCCTCCTCTCTCCTGCCACGTAAGCCGACTCCTCCTCGGGAGTAGCCCCAAGGCGATACCCTCCCCCTGCAAAAGGCTGGAAGAGAGAGGCAGGCAAAGGGTTACAGAACCACACAAACCCAAGAGAGCTGCTCCCCTTCCCCGCCACCCCTGTAGATGAACAGGGGCTTCGTGGCATCAGCCCTGCAGACACAGTGACAGCTTCAGCAAGTTCATAAATATGGCACGAGGAGAGCGGCTTTTCTTGCCACTGTGACACACCAAACAGAGCTGCACTGAGAGAGGAGCCCAGACTTGGCTGTCGAGGTAATTCCAGGACTCCTCAGTGCCAAACAGCTGGCACGGTGGAGCCTTAACTGAAACAGGGAACAGAAGGCAGAACTCGGCCCTCCTCACCTTCGGTTTGCTCGTCTCGCCACCGCCCTTGGTCGTCCGATCGACGGCCACAGCGCCGTGTTCCTTGGCTCCCTTGAACAGATCCTCCACCAGCTCGTTGGGGCTCTTCTTCCTCGGAGGGCCCACGATCTGCTGGCCACTTCTCTCCGAGCCACCGGCATAGAACCTAACAGAAAGCACCCGGCTCCTGGTCAGATTGGACCCGCTGCCTCTCCAGGACCCAGCACTTTGACATCAGGATTCACTTGGTTCGTGTTTGTGCAGCTCAGTGAAAACACCTTGGAGTCACAAATACTGGATACCACCAGGGTGTCTCCCACTGCAGCCACGTGCAAGATCCTGTACTGCAGAGACTTTCTTTTCATGTCAATTACTGTAAAATTACCTGTGGATCAATAGCAATAAAGTGGCCACAAGTCTCAGACCTGGCAAGAGGAACAGCCCAGAGGGACAAGCCCAGTTTTAAACACCAGTACCAGCTCAATCACCCGGCTGAACAAGGCTTCCAGCAAGTCTCTGACCCGTCAGAGAAACATCCAGCTGGAATTCCGAGGGAAGGCACACGGTCACGCCACACAAAGGACGGATCTCAACTGGAAGCAATGGATGCACAGTCAGTGAAGTGCAATTAAGCACTTCTGGAAGATTGGGTTTATTAGCTTCCAGATGGCTTGCAACACACACAGAGCGAGCTCCCAGCTGCCTGTAGACCACGGTCCATCCAGGCTGAGCCACCCCTTCAGAGACATCAGTTCCATTCCATTTACCTTGCCTGTCAACCTTAAGGGTATTTAACTACTTACAGCTGATATTGTAGGAGACTTTACCATTAGTATTCTATGTTTCTGTTTTTCTTTCACTTCCACACTCCAGTACATTACCCTTAAGCAGCACTTCAAAAAACCAAACAAAACAACCCAAAACCAAAACCCCAACCAAAATAAAACCACACACCCCAAGCAGAAAACCAAACCCTGCACTATTCCCACATTTCCGTTCTCTATGGACACAAATGAGGATCTGGGCTGTTTTCTGTTCTTAACCCAGGACTTCCACACCCTACTTTAGGCTTTCTCTCAGTGCTGAGAGCTGGTGCTTACACAGCTGAGCATCTGCTTGTGCACAGGCTTTGCACTGGCAAACCCCTGCCAAACCTCAGATGCTTCACTACAGGAATTTCACAGAGACACAAACCTGATCTTAAAAAAACTGCACACAAGCAGCAAGTCCTCCCAAAAGGGCCAGGATTAACACCCAGGGTTTGAGTCTTCAGCTGGAAACTTACCGCTGTCCCTCCTCCTCTTCATCATCCTCCTCCTGCGCATGCACGAGGTCTCTGAACGAGGTTACTCGATGGTCACTGCAAAGATCCAGCAAGAGGAACGTTGGGACACGGTCCAAACTAAAACATTCCCAGCTAAAACACTCCACACTGAAACAGGCTCCTTCTGCAAGGTGGACTCTGTTCACCAACGCCCGACCCAAGAGCATTTTTGCTTCAAGACACAGCCAGCAACTCCTCTTTGAATTTCGCAGGGATTTGATAAGGCAAAACTCACTTTTGTTTTTCGTAAAACGTTTGACTTGATCAGCTCAGGTCTCACACAAAATCAGAAAATGTTCTTCCCGCACAGACATGGTCTGCTCAAATGAAAGTGTCACCAACTGACTGTCTTTAACCTCAAAAGACAAATCAAGTTTTTCCTGAGCAATGACCCAAGTTTTCCTAGCTGATCTGTGGCTCAGTTGTGCAATAACACCCGTGCTGGTGATGTGCAAATGCTCAGGCTTTCACAATTTCTAGAGAGCCAAAGGAGGTGCAGCAAATCTAAACACGGAGCTATTCCCGAAAACTAACACACATCAGTGCTTTAGAGAGATTTTCCACTGTCAGGTTTCCAGGATGGAGCTCCCTCCTCACCTGGCTCCAGTGCCTCTGGATATGGAGCTGGGGGCGGGCTGGGGAAGGGTCAGGATGTCCTCATCACCCCCGTCCTCGTAGAAACTGGCGAGGGCAATCTGCAAAGGGAAACCAGCAGAGCTTGTCAGCATGGGAGCAAACCCTCCAGAGAAACGGCAGAAACACACACAGAAATATCCCAGCTGAACCACCTGCCACGCTGGACCTCTCAAGGCACCTCTCACTAAAGACACTTCACGCCACTTCCTCCACTACAGGTCCCGGCAGAGACTGGGCCTCGGCAGGCTCTGCTGTTTGGCTGTGTCATGGCAGGGCACTCGCTGCTGCAGGAATGTCACCTTCCCTGCCAGGGAACGCCAGGGCCCTTCTTCTGCAGCGCCGGCACACGGGCCATGCCAAAACCGCTGCTCTGAAACAGCTGCTTTTGTGCCGCCCGCGAGCAGAGTTTAGCACAGCCAGCTCCTTCGAGGAGGACAGGGGCAGGTCGGAGTGGTGGGGTGGCTCCCCCTCGGTTTGGGGCCGCTGGGGCCGCCGCTGGCAGCACCACCAGCACAGCGCTGACAACCCCGCCAGCACTCCAGGAGAACCCTCACAAACCCAGCACACCCCGGGCCCGCCGCCCCTCACCGCGCGAGAGAAAACGAGCGAGACAAGCGGGACGGGCCTCGGCCCCAGCCAGGCCACGGTCCCTTCGCAAGGGCTGAGCCCGGCGACGGGCGGGGGCGAGGCCTGAGCCTGCGGGACACCGAGCTGCGGCCCAGCGCTGCCCAGCCCCGCAGCGCGGCGGGCGGAGGGCGGCGGCGGAGCTACCTGGAGGTCCCAGCCCGCGGACTCGAGGAAGAACCGCGCCCGCTCCTCCTCGGCGCCGGTCACGGCCACGAACTCCCTCAGCGCCTCCTCCCTGTCCGCCATCTTGCCGCGGTGCAGCGCCCAAACCCCGCCGGGCCGCCCCGCGCCGCCCCCCGCGTGCGCCGCCGAACCCGTCCCCCCGGAAACACCCGCGGCGGCGCGCGGGGCCCGGCCCGCCCACAGCGGCCCCTGGCGGCCGGGAGGAGCCGGTGCGCCGGGAACGGGGAATAGGGAATGGGGAGCAGGGATGGAGCACTGAGCACCGGGAATAGGGAATGGGGAATAGGGATGGAGCACTGAGCGCCGGGAACAGGGAATGGGGAATAGGGATGGAGCACTGAGCACCAGGAACAGGGAACAGGGAATGGGGAACAGGGATGGAGCACTGAGCACCGGGAATAGGGAATGGGGAACAGGGATGGAGCACTGAGCACCGGGAACAGGGAACAGGGAATGGGGAACAGGGATGGAGCACTGAGCACCGGGAACAGGGAATAGGGAATGGGGAACAGGGATGGAGCACTGAGCACCGGGAGCAGGGAACAGGGAGCAGGAATGGGCAGCAGTGAGCACCGGGAACCGGGAACAGGGATGGAGCACTGAGCACCGGGAACCGGGAGTAGGGAACAGGGATGGGCTGCACTGAGCACCGGGAACCGGGAATAGGGAGCAGGGATGGAGCACTGAGCACCGGGAACGGGGAACAGGGATGGGCAGCACTGAGCACCGGGAACCGGGCACTGAGCACTGGACACTGAGCCCTGGGAATGAGGCACCGGGCACTGAGCACCGAGCACTGGGAACTGGGCACTGAGCGCTGGGTACCAAGCCCCAGGAACTGGGCACCGGGAATCAAGCACCGGGAACTGGGCGCAGGGGACCAGGATGGGCAGCACTGAGCACAGGACACCGGGCACTGAGCACTGGGCATGGGGTTGGGCAGCACTTGGGCACAAGGCATCGGGCACCAGGCTCTGGGATGGGCAGCACCAAGCCCTGGAGGAGGGCAGGTGGACGGGCCACAGGCAGGGCCAGGGGCCCAGGACTGATGGCAGAGAGCAACCCAGGGGAGCCTCTGCATCCTGGTGCGTTTATTTTCAGGTTCACACGACACGGCTGGTGGTGGCCAAGCCCTGGGACCCGCCTTGAGGAACCGGGGATTGACACGGGGCAGGACAGGGCAGCGTCCCCAGAGCTTCCCTTTCTGTGCGCTTGAAAAGAAAGAAGAGGAGCCCACCGAGGATTCCCTTCTCCAGCAGCATGCCAAGCCACAGGAGGAGGAGGCTGGACGAAAGGTTCACACCTGCAGTGGGGAAAAAGGATGTGAGCAACCAGAACTCAAAGACAGGCATTCCATCCCCCCACAAGGAGCCTTTTCTGGGGCTTTGAGCTTTCTCAGGGGGTTACACCGTACAGCCGCCCCGGCAGACACCCCACCCAGCTTTGACACACCACTGTATATCTGGGACCCCTTATTCTGTCCCTGCTGATCTGGGCTGGCGATCCACAGGATGGCTGACTGGTTGACAGGGGCCTGAGCGTCGTGGACCACCAGGCAGGTGAACGT
>JAYRBT010000054.1:7214388-7230804 GCA_036023395.1 Myiotriccus ornatus
TTCAAGGGATCCAGACACGGTGCAGTTCAGGGTGAGCGTCTCCCCAGCTTTCACCGACACCTTGTCCTGGGGCTGGTCCAGCTTGAAGTCCTGACCCCCCCGGGCACCGGCACCTGGACACAGCAACAGGAGGGTTTGGGGTTGACAAGGGGCCCCAGAGCCAGCGCACAGCACAGGGCATCACCAGACACTGGCACCAAGCCAGGAGCGGGAGAAGTGTTCCTGTCCCTTGTCCCCAGCACTGCTGGGGAGCGAGGGAGGGGGAGAGCCTGGAGCTCCTGGCATTGGGCTGGAGTTAACCAAACTCTTTGTCCAGGGACAAAAGCAAACTAGAAGGGAGGCAGTGAGAGGAGAGCCCTGGATATCCCCAAGCACAGGGAAGGACTGCCCATCCAGCAGTGTGGGGAAGCATGCGTGGGAAAAGCTCTGGGCCTGCACGGACCCCACTTACCCGGGGCTTTGCAGAGCAGGAGCAGCATCAGGCAGGTAAAAGGCAGCACCTCTGCCCCTCGAGTCATGGATATTGCCATGTCACACTCCCTGATGTCTGGGCTTCTCTCAGCTCAGGTTGGCTAGGCTCAACCTGACACAGCTTAGCTGGACTGGGCTCAGCTCAGCAGGGTGCTGCACTCAACCAGCAAAAGGGAAGGAAAGGGGCCACCAGCGGCCCAGTTCCTCTATGCAGCGATAACCCAGTTGTTCCCCAGTGTTCTCGTCACCAGGCTGGTCCAAAATGCTGATGTCCATCCCACTTTCCCCTCAGATATGTGCCAAAGCCGCAGCCCAGGCCATGGCCACGGGCACTGGGCAGCCAGCAAGAGGGGCCCTGATGTCTCACGCTGTCCCACACGTGGCCCCAGCCTGTGGCTCAGCAACCCGGGGCGTCGAGGGGACACCTATCCTTTGCCAGCAGGATCGGGGTGCGGGCTGGTGTCTCCCAATGGGTCAGTGGTGCAGAGCTGGGCCGGGGGCCCCCGGTGCTCCAGCCCCACACCGAACCCGGGAGGACACAGAGCCGCCCCCAGTCCGGAGCCCAGTGCAGCCCCTCGGGGCCGGGCGGCCCGGGGGTGATGCCCGGCGCGGGTGATACCCGACGGGTCTGATGCCCGGCGCGGGTGATGTGCGGCTCTGCCGCGACCCGCCCGACTCGGGCAGGCATCAAAGCGTTAACCACCCGCTCGCCTCCGTTTCCTGTCCCGCTTCTCCTTTTCCTTCCCAAAGTTTGGGCAGAGCCCATGGCCGCGGCGGCAGCTCCGCTCCCGTCCGGGCAGCTCTCGGGTGAGTCGGGAGTAGAGCCCCCGGAGTCCCCCGCTCCCCTGCCCCGTCCCCCACACCGGTCACTAACGCGAGTGGGACCCAAAGAGAAGCACCGGGCGGGGGGTTTCCTTCCGAGACCACCTTTTGGTGGCTGCAAAGCCCTGCTCCGGAGAAGAGCACAGCCGAGTCGAGTCCCACCAAGCCGGTGCTGAGCAGACCGGGGGATTTGGGCAGGAGCGGTTTGGGGGCAGGAGGGGGGTGGGAATGGAGGGGTTTGGGGGAGAGGAGAGGTTTGGAGATTGGAAGGGTTTGGGAGGGCAGGAGAGATTTGGGGACAAGGAGTTTGGGAGCTGTGCTGGACTCCAGGGCTGCACATCCCTGCCCAGAGCCAGCTCCTGGCTGGCTCCTGGCTGCGAACCCCAATTCCTTGTGGAACCCCAGTGATCCTGACTTGTCTGGAACAGAGCCAGGGTGTTAATGTTTAACAGCACTTGGGAGTTTTTCCTGGCAGGAATTCCCCTTAGCTCCCTCTGTACCTCTCTGGCCTCCAGCACCTGCAGCACCTCCTGCAATTGGCACAACAGGGTGCAGATTTATTAAATCATAGAATCACTGAACCATTTCGCTTGGAAAAGGTCTTAGAATCCTTAAGTTCAACCTTTCCCCCGGCATTGTCAAGGCCATCACTAAACCATGTCCCCAGGTGCCACATTTACATGTCATTTAAATCCCTCCGGGGATGGTGACCCCACCGCTGCCCTGGGCAGCCTGCTCATTTTTCAGATTTGCCCCTTGTTCATTTTGAACCCAGCGTCCCTCTCCCAGTGCCTGCACTTTGTCTCTACCACATCCCAGGATATCTCTCAGCTGCACGGGGGAAGCTTGGGCTGCTCTGCCTGTGGGTCAGCCCTCGCCTCACCCTGTCACTCACCCTGAACCCTCCTGTTGCTGTGCCCAGGTGCCGGTGCCCACGGGAGTCAGGACTTCAAGCTGCACCAGCCCCGGGACAAGGTGTCGGTGACAGTGGGGAAGACGCTCACCCTGAACTGCACCGTGTCTGGATCCAGTGAACCTGGTCCTGTGAAGTGGCTGAAGGGCTGGGGCACTGAGAACAGGACCATCTATGGGGACACAGGCTCTGCTTCCCCCCGTGTGATGAGAGCAGTGAACGGGTCTGACACAGACTTCACCATCCACATCAGGGATGCTCAGCCCGAGGATGTCGGCACCTATTACTGCGTGAAGTTCCGCAAGTCCATGAGAGGTGGGAATGAGGTGTTTCGGCGTGGAAGTGGCACAGAAGTGTCTGTGTATGGTGAGTGCAGCCCAGCAGGGTGCTGCTCCCAGGGACCCCATCCCACAGCCCCCACCCCGCCTGCAGCGAGGCCCCGCACTGCCCTGCACCCACCACCCTCTCCCACTCTGCCTCCGTCTCCACAGAGGCAGCCGTGGTTCCCAGCATGGTGGCTGCAGTTGTGGTGCTCTGCGTCCTCCTCCTCCTCGTCCTCCTCATCGCCCTTTGCCTGTACAGGAGGAAGCGCCAAGACGGGGTGGGCAGCCCTTGCCCTGCAGGGCCAGCAGCCGTGGGCAGCTTCCCCCCCACCCCACTGCAGTGCTGTGCAGGGACCCCCAGCACCCGCAGGTTTGTACCCACCACCTCTTCCTTCTGCACCCTGAGCTGAGCCAACTGCCTTATCCACCTGCTTTATGCTGATTTCTTTTCCTCTCTGGAGCAGTAATTTGCCCCAGAAAAGGTTCTTTACTGCTCTGTGTTGCTCCTCTCTGTGTTTCACAGGAGCGCCTGGTGGGGGGCACCCGGCACCAGGGAGCTCCCCGCAGCCCCTCGCTGCGGTGTCTGAGCCCAGCCCAGGAGCATAGACAGCACGCTGTCCCTCTGCCTTCAGCATGGTCATCCTGATGAAATTCGGGAGGGGAATTGAGGGGGACTGTGCTGGGTGGGAGGGGACGCAGTTTCCTTTAGTTCTAATGGTTGTCCTTCCCTCTGCAGTGAAGTTCTGGATGTAGAGAGCTCCCACCTGCCCAGCCAGGTAAGAGCAAGCTGTGAATAGCAGGGAGGACATCCCATGGCGATGTCCTGGCTTGCAGGAACTCTGCAAGGCTCTGGGGCCGGGGGGGGCATTGGGTGGGAAGCAGTTGCCTGTATGTGGTGCTAGCACAGTCTGCACCACGGCACGGGACCACCTCTGCAGCCGTACCACCACCAGCCTGGCTTGAACCTGGTTCTTGGTGTTGCCCCTTGCAAGGCCAGGAGTCGGACTCAATGATCCCTGTGGGTCCCTTCCAACCCAGGGGATATCCCATGATTCTGTGAAACAGGGCTGGGGTTATTTTTGCAAGATTTTTTTCCCCGTGGCATCGTCCCCCGTTTGTGTGTGCGCTTCTGCAGCAGAGCAGCAAGGAGGAGAACGACATCCACTACGCTGACCTGCAGGTCCTGCCCGCGGACCCCCGGCGCGGTAGGAGCACGGGCACAGCCTGCACGGAGTACGCCAGCCTCAGGGTAGCTGCCGAGTGACATGCGGCACCGCGGCCCAGCCGTGCTGGGGAGGAAGCAGGGTCGTTTCTGCAGGGCACAGTAAAGAAGAAGTGGAGCTGTTTGTGCTGTGAGCGGTCTCAGCTCAGCACGCCGTTCTCAGAGCCGAGCTCCTCCTGTTTGTTCCCGTCTCAGGGCTGGACCTGCTGTGCCAGCTCTCCCAGGACCCAGCAGCCATCTCAGACCACGAGGCCAAGCACCTCCGCCTTGTGCAAGCTGTTTGGTGCTGATGACACCGGGAGGGCCTCATGCTTGCCTGTGCCCACCAGCACAGGCCTCTACTGGCCCTTTCCCGGCTGGCAGGTCCATAATTTCTGTTATCTTGTCACCACCCTCATTAAAGCCATAAAACAACCGTGCTGTCCAGTTTTACTGTGCTCAGGGCAAGAGCAGTAGTGCCAGTCCTGCAGGATCCTGAGGGGAATGTGTGCCCCCCACATCCCCCGTGCTGCTGCTGGGCTGATGCTGAGCCCCCTGGCCAGCTCCCACCTCCCACCTCACCCAGGCAGCTCCCCCAGCCAGGGCACCTGCTCCAGGCACATCTCCTCCTTGCACACTCCCCGCCCTGTGCACAGCTGCCCCATGCACATTCCCTGCTCCTCCATGCCCGTGTGCTCAGTGCCCACCTCCAGGGGAAGGAGTCCAGAGGCAGGAAGCCAGAGGGCAGAGGTGGCAATGGCAGGAACGTGCGGAGCTCACTCCATGCTGGGCACCCAGCACACCCTGTCACCCCACTCACCCACCCACCCCTGGCAGCTGAGCTCCCCCCACACCACATGAGGCCCCCAGCAACCCCCTTGGTGGGAGGGGCTGAGGCCAAAACGGGCTTTCCAGGCAGAGGAACCTGCTGTCACCGCCACCTGTGACCTTGGAAGCCGCTGCAGTTGCCAGTTTTCAGCTTTATCTACTTTTTCCTGTGAAATCAGAAAAGAGAAGTGAAACAAGTCGGCGCAGCCCCGGGGAGTGAGGCTGGCAGGGAGATCCTTGTGAGGACAGAATTGTCACAGGGGGGAGAAGAGCTACAACGGAAATTTATTTGCATGACTGAATAGGAGTCCCCTCCTCTGGGGACATGTCCTGGGGACAGTTTGGGGTCAGTTCTTTCTCAGAGACAGCTAGGGCACACTCAGCACCCTGTGGGCATGGTGATGGAGGGGGAGAGTTTGCCAGGGCAGGGGTCCAGTGCCTGTCCTCAGCCTGGCCCCCTCAGCACGGGGTTGTGGGGTGGGAGTGCCAGACTGAAACCTCTGCCTGTGCTGGATCCTGAGTGGAGCCATGACAATGCCACGGATCATTTCCCAGCCGAGGCAGCGGCTGCTCTGAGCAGGACAAGGGTTGCCCGGGCTCTGCACGGGGATGACACCCAAACTGGCGGAAATCTCACATCAAGGCTGTGAACAGGAATATGTAAAATATGTGGGTGAGAACGAAACTGGGGATAGACCTCGAGGACCAGGGGAAATGAAATTCAAGGGGATTTAGAGCTTTTTAAGCACTGGGCTGGATCAAGAGTGGGGAAATCCAGTCTGATAGGAGCATATGCAAAGCAGGGAGTGAGCAGAGCATGGTGGAGTGCTCTGCACCTAGGAAAGGGCCCAGGTCTGCGGCTTACTGCCCAGGGGAGGGATTTGGTGGTTATTAAAGGAAAATCCTTTAAGCCACCAGCCCGGGGTGTGCCGGCAGTGAAAGCACAAACAGACACCCGAGCACGGACACAAGGTAGGAGCATGCAGGGGAGCACCTCGCTCGGGGGGCAGAGCCTCACTTGGGGGGCAACATCTTGCTTGGGGGGCAGTGTCAGGCAGTGCTGGGGTCATGGATTTGCTGTGGTGTTTTCCTGATGCCGCTGGTTGTCACGTCCTGCTAAGAGACCAGCTGGGTGCTCGAGTGAGACAGGCTCGAGGTGTGGGAGGTCAGGAGCTGCTGTGGCTGGGGGGGGCACGGGGCAATGCTGGGGTTTGGGGCTGGCACCCACCAGGCTCCTCCTGCAACAGCCAGGGCCGAGTGAAGGGGTCAAAGACTTCGCTTCAGTGTGGAGCTGAGGTGGTGCCTGAATGGGTGGTGGGAGAGGCTTGATGTCCCAGGGGTAGACCAAGCTCCAAACAGGTTTTGGGCTTTCCCTCTGCGTGGTGTGTGAGACCAGTGCCAGGACCTCACGGGATGGAAAAGTCAAGAAAAAGGGCTGGGCTGCACCGGGATGTGTGTCTGGGCTGCCAGGGAATGCTCAGGTGCTGCTCTGGCATCTGATTTGGGAGGTGGGAATTGTTTCCTGGAGGTGCCAGTGTGAGAGGGCTGGCAGGGCCTGCCAGGGTGGTGGTGTGTGCCGTGCTGTGCTGTGCTGGGGAGCCAGTGTGGGAGGTGTGGGCTGTGCCAGGAGCCAAGGGGGAGCATGACAGAAAACATGGAATAACAGAGAGCAATTAGTCTGGAGAGAGTGGCTGGTGGAGGGGGCTGGCCCTGGCAGCAAGGGGAGGGCAGCAATGATTTAATTAATGCTGAGGAAGAGCGTGGTCTCAGCTAGTGCGTGGGCTGACTGAAACAGGGGGCTGCAGGCATATCCCCGGTGTCCTTGGGGACAGGAGAGGGCTGGCTGCACTAGTGGGGAGTGGAACAATGCTTAGCTGTGCTGAAGCCAGGGCTGGGCAAGAAGAAAAAGGGAGAGACAGGGATAAATGCTTCGTGCCCTGCCCTGGGATGCTCCGGCTCCGTGATGAGAAGCAGAGTTCCTCCACAGTGGCAGTGTCTGTCACAGGGATAGGTGCCCAGGGGACATCGTGTCTCCTGGAGCCAGTATTGCTCCAACTGGTCCCCTCCAATGTCTGACAGGGCAGTGGCTCCAGCCGAGGGCCTGGTTTGTGGTTGTCTCTGTCCAAGACACCCTTGCACCCCTGCCCTGTCCCCATCCCTGTTTCCATCCCTGTCCTTTCCACCATGAAACCGTGGTGTGCACAAGCGCATCCCCTTTGCACACCAGCATCCCCCAATCAGCCACAGGTCCAAGAGCATCTGATGCCACAGGAACCCCACAGGGCCCCCACGATGCCACAAGCACCCCACAATGCCAGGGGGACCCCACACTACTAAGAGGATCAGGCAATGCCATGGGGATGGTGTGCCAGGACAGGGAGCAGCAGCAGGAGCCAGAGGAGCAGCCAGCGACCTTGAGGGGGCTAGAAAGAAGGAAGAGGGTCTTGAAGACACTTTGATGGTCCCCAGAATATGCCCCAAGGGTCTTGCTTGTGCCCACTGTCTTCCCTGGGCTGGGCTCCTGCCAGGAGAGGGAACAGGAAGGAGAAGCCCTGGAATGCTGCACGGTCAGAACCTCCTCTCTCCGATTCCAAACCTGTTAGCTCACCCCTTTGCAGCTCCCGGTTTCTCAGGCTTTTCCTTGGAAAGGAACGAAGCTGAAGTAAAACGGTGACATGCTTTACACTGGTCCTGATTTATTTCATGTCTTACTACTGAATCTTACTCCCTGGTTTCATGGTTGTTGCGGATTTTCACCAAAGGGGATGAACAGGTCTGGGATTTGGGGTTGTCATAGGAACTGTTTCTGTGCCACAGCCTCACTGCCAGCCTCATCCCCTCCAGGGTTCCTGATGGAGTGAGGGCCCTGGCCAGCCCAGTGGGGGTTCTCCAGCCCTCCAGGCACAGTCCCAGTGACAGCCGGGGCTATGGGACAACCACCTCACAACACCGGGGTGTTTGGGGAGGAGGTGGACTCCTGGGCACTGCCTGACCCTGCCCACAAAGTGAACTGGGACCCCCAGACTGCAGTCCAGAGCTCTAAGTTGAGAAGAGGTGGAGGTGTTTGGAGGATGCTGCTTGTCCCTGTGGATTCTCTGGTGTCTAGTAGGAGGTTGTGCTATTGCAGTTATTGATTGTGGGAACCTCTCTGCCAGACCTGGAATTATTTTTATTTAATCTGTGTAGCTGAAGGGGTGTGGGGTGGATGGGGGGCTGCCCTCTGACCATTCCTCACCTCTTCTGTCACAGGCAGAGAGGGCAGGCAGTGAAAATGAAAGTGTCACATCATTTGTACCCAACACTCCTTTGGCCCGTTTGGTCCTTCACTGCAGGACACCACGAGGCCAAGACTGGCAGTGATTAAAGAGGGGTTTCCAGGGCCGTGGGACAAACAGGAACATGCAGTGCTTAAGAAAGACTCACTTTGTGCTTTCGGTGTTGGACGGGACACTGGTCAGGGACAATCACCCTCTGAAGCCAACACAGGGAGGGTGGATCCAGCTGCAATGCTGTGTCCTACCAGTGGCTGTGTGAGGGTTCCAGGGTGGGCAGGAAGGAGTTTCCTGCCTGCACTGGGGTGCCAGGGGCTCTTCATGCTGGATCAGCTGTTGGTGGCACACTGGAGTGGTCCTGGTGCCCCCAGCAGCCTCATGTACATTGTACCCACTGTGCACGCTCCTGGGGACACTCCAGATGGCTTTGTCCAGGGAGAAGTGCTCAGGGTAGGGAAAACCTTTGGGGAGCTCCCTGTCCCAAGGGCAGGACGTTGTGGGGGTCCCTGGAGCTCCCTGCTGCTCAAGGGAGTGACCTTAAATCGTGGCTGTGCTTGGCCGTGGCCCCAGCGTTGGCAGCCCCTGAGCCCGGCACAAGTGTCCCTCCGCGGAGAAGTGCAGGGAAAGGGAAAAATATTGAGAGAGGCAGGAGAAGGGGGAAAGCAGGCGCTGCGGGAGGCAGCATGGCGCGGCCTGAAAGCTCCCTCTCAGCGGGCTTTTGTTCGCCCCGGACGTGCCCAGTGCCGCTGCCAGCCCGGAGGGGCTGTGCTGGCGCCGGTGGCTCCAGGCGATCCCGGAGCTCCGCAGCCTTCCCGGCGCCTCAGCCCAGCGACGTGCCCGTGGGCAGGATGCGGGGACCCCCATCACCCCGCTGGACTCGACCCCTCGCCCCCGGCCCTGGGGTGGGCAGCGCCCGGACCCACAGCGCGCTCCCGAAAATAATTCCTTGTGACAGATCCATTTCTTCCGCATGGTTTAGGCTTAATTTTATAATGGTATCAGTAGCTATGGCAACGCTTAAAAATAACGGATCCCCGAGCCCGGCAAATTCTCCGTCTCCCAGAGCCCGGTCGGGTGGGCATCTCCCCTTGCCCACGGCTACCGCGGCCGCCGTGGTTAGTGGTTGGGTTGGGATTCACGCGATGACTAATTAGCAGCGTTAACTGCTTACGCTTTGGGATGATGATTCCATCAGCTAATCCTTGGGGCTAGGCTGGGCTAATTGGGTGGATATCATTAACTCTGGCGGTCAGAGCTGCTGTTAGAGGGCTGCGGCGCAGCGGAGGCTGGAGCATCTCTCCCGTGGTTGCCTCCTGGCACCCCAGACCCAGCACAGGGCTGGCAGCCGTGCGGGGCCGGGCACGGCTCAGCCCTCGCGGTGTCATCCACACCTCCAGCCTGTCCCAGAGCCATCTATCCACACGTGTGAACACACACACTGATGCAAACACACACACACAGAGCAGGTTTCCCCCACGCAAGAACCCCCCCTCAGCAGACATCAGCTGGTGCCAGCATCTGCCGCAGCTCAGAGGTCTCCAGTCACCACCGTGAGTGGATAATCCCAGGCAATATTTTCTAAACCTGTTAGACATCACACAGACCCTCTAAGTCCCTGATCCCCCTCCGAGGCTCTGGTGGGATGGCAGCACTTGGCAGCCCGGATTTGCAGCTCCTTGTCAGGGCCAGCCCCTCGGAGCGACACAGTCACCGGGAGCATGGTAGATCCCGCAGAGCTGGAATTAATCCTCCAGCTTTTTGTTGCCTTTCAACTTCAAAAAAAAAAAAAAAAAAAAAAAAAAAAAGGACTAACCAACATAAATCCCTTGGAGAAGCGCTTTTCTCCACCCAGCTCCCAGTAGCAGGATCAGAATGGCCCCAGCTCCACGGAGATGGGAGTGCCGGGTCAGGCAGTGGGGATGTGCCTGGTCTCAATTCGGCAAAAATAAGGAGCCAAGAGCTCTGGTGTGAGGCCCCTGAGCCTTGTGGCTGCTGTGGGGACAGTGTGGGGATGGCCACTGCTGGGACTGCCCAGCAGCAGGGCTGGGGATGGCCCTGAGGACTGGTCAGCACTCCCCTCCAGGGCTGGGTCCAGCTGTTTCGCGGGGCACATCCCCCCTGCATCCCAGTGTAATCGCCATTCCCTCTGTGAGTCACTGGATCCTGCACTGTCACAAATGACCCCAGGGAAGCTCCTGCTGCCAGACCCTTGGTAATAACAGCAAAGGTGACGTGGGGTTGTACCGGATCTCCTGCACCCCACATGCCGTGTCTCAGCCCTTCATGGGGCATCTCCCCTGGCTCCAGTGGCACGAGTGTCCGCGTGCCGAGATCCCACAGCGCAGATTCCCCCACTGAGCCTGGACTTCAGCGTCTCCCAGCAAGGGCTCTGCCAAGCAGGAAGCGATGGGCTGAGGTGGCTGAACATGATCAATCCCCCGCGTTAGCAGTTTTATTTCCATCCGCAGCTGCCGCAGAACTCTCAGGCAGCGCAGCCTCGATGAGCTCCAGCCGCCGGCCCAGCAGTGCAGCATTATCTGCTGCTGCAGCCTCGGATGAGCTTTCATGATAACGATTTGCAATCAACAGAGAACTTGGAGAGGATGCAGGAAAAAAAAAAAAAAAAAAAGAAAAAAACAAAAACAAACAGAAAAAAAAAAAACAGGCAGAAGAAAACCGAGATGATATCACACCTCGCTCGGCCAGGCTCCTCGTCCCACCACAGCCCTGGTGGTACAGCCAAGGGGAGACCAAGGTCTTCTCCAGCACTGCCCCGTGCCTGTGTGCTGGGGGATCTGGGTACCACACTGCCACCACATCCCCATGGGCCAGAGCAGTGCAGAGCTTCCCCCTCTGGAGCAGGGAGGGAGGCTTTGGCTCAAACAGCTCCCAGAAACCTATCAATGATTAACACCCAGCTCTGAAATGTTCCTGCATGGCTGGAGCTCTCTGCCTGCCCCTGCATGCCATCCCCTCCCCTCCCTGCCACTTTCTCCTCCACAGCACCACTGCTTCCCAGGCTGGGGAAGGGTCCTGAGGCCACCACCATGGCACCGTGGCTACCTGTGGCTCTGGACCCCACCAGAGCTGAGGTGAGATTGGTCATGCCCTCCAGACAGCACAGACGTCCTGCACAGCCCCTGAGTTTTGCAACCCCAGGGCTGGGGCCACCCTGTGACCCCAGTGAGCTGCCCTGGGTAAGGGCTATCTTGTGCCCTGGTCAGCAGTTACAGCTGGAAAATATCCTGGAGTCCAGTCGTTCCCCCAGCACTGCAGAGCCCACCATTAAGCCACGTCCCCAGGCACCACATCAACACATTTTTTCAGGGATGGTGGCTTTACCACTTCCTGGGCAGCACCACACGCGTTGCAGACCCACAGTGAGCAAACCTTCCTCCAGAGCAAGGGGCAGGACCTTGCTGGTGAGCAAAGGTCGGCACAGCTCTCCCAGTGCTCACATCACCTCGTTGGACACTGCACTGGCACTGCCAGCTCTGTCCTTCCCAGTCGACCCTAGGGGACGGGTTTTCCCAGCCTGTCAGCAGTTTCACCCTCAAACCCCTCATCCCAGGTCAGCCAGGGCCGCTTCCAGGCCAGGCACAGGATATAAACCACCTTTCCTGCTCTGACACAGCCGTGAGGAATTCCCCCAGAGCGTGCTGGGCTCCATTAAGGAAGCCCGGCCAAGTCACCCGGTTTGCAGCATCTGCAGGGCACTGCTGCTGGGTGGGAGCAGCCTGGGAGTACAGCATGGCCCTGGGATGGGTGAGATACACTGTGGATACAGTCCCTGCTAGAGCCTATGGGCTTCCCTGCTTGCTTGGCAGACAGTGGTGGATGATCTGACAGTGACATTCTGATGGTGGATGTTCTGATGTTGGTCTGACACTGTCCAGGCTCTGCTGCCACTGCTGAAGTCCAGGGTGATGGTGTGTGAATGCCATGAGGGCACCTGGAGCATCACTCCACCCCAGCAAAGCCCAGCGTGGGCAGGCAGTGCCACATCCCTCCCTCGCCCTCTCTGAAAGTCATTTCAGGGGCTTGGAGGGAACCAGCTGATCCCAGCAGTGCTGGGGATTAATTCAGTGGCAGAGGGGCACAAATTAAGTGGGCTGTGATTCAGAGCCCTGCTCCCTAAGGAGGAGGCAGAAATGGGCAGCAGGTCTGTCCAGTGTGCACAGAGGAGCCCTCCTTGGAAAATCCCCCTTGCCAGGGAGCACCTCACCTCCCCCACACCTCCCTTGCACCAACAGGCCCTGAGAGCTCTGTCAAGGACCTGGGAGAGTTGAAATAACTCACCTGTGACTCCTTAATCACCCAATAAAAGCCTGACCAAAAGAATTACAGGCAGTTCCAGTGAGCCCCACCAAAAGGTGAGGGGCAAAGCCCATCCACGGGCTGCTCACACAGCATCCCCCACAACCCAACCCCACCTTTCTCCTGGCAATCACAGCCATAATGAAGCCCCTGCAGCTCATCACCCTCCCCAGGGCCTCTCCCATATAAGGGGGTGATTGGGTGCCCCCCTTCCCCAGCTGCATGGTGTTCATGGTGGTGGGTGCTGTGACAGGAGCATGAGGAGACAGGTAGGATACATCCCCTGCTTCTTAAATCGGTGTTTGGAGGGCTCTGGGTGCTCCTTGCTTGGGTCATGGTCCATGCAAACAGCTCACAGGTCACTTCTTTCTATCCCCACATTGCCATATTGCTCGTTATAAGTTAACATCAGATAAACTAATTTAAGCTTCCCCTGTACTGGATGTCTTGGATTAAATTGGCATGGTACCTAATGAAGCTGAAGCTCCATTTGTTATGCTGGAAGCCCTAAATATCAGCAGTGTAATTGGTGCTCCCAACTTCAGGAGACATTTGTTTGTTTTTCTCCCAGCTAAAAGCCCTCTGTGAGTTCTGACTGAAGCCTGAGGGGTGGTGAGGAGAAGCAGGGGGGGCTGTAGGATGTGTCCACTTGGTTCTTAAGCTGGAGGGCTCTTGAAGTTTGGGGTTGGAGCTGGAGGATGGATGGGGTGAACGTGCCCAGCCCCATGCATGTGCTGGGGAGGCTGTGCTGGCTTGCCGGTACCAGAGCAGACCTCACGTGGGCTTGGTGCTCTGATGTGGTCCCACATGGTGTTTTGTTGTGGTGAGCTGTGAAAGCAGCACCTCTCAGGGTGCTGGGGTTGGGGCTGGGCCAGGATACAACTGGGTGGCTCTGAGCTTGCCTGGGGCAGTGAGTCCCAGCAGCCCCACATGCCTTGGTGGGGGCGTGCACTGTGTCATTCGTGTTTATTGTGGAATCGTTGAGGTTGGAAAATACCTCTAAGATCATTGAGTCATTATCATGGAGGGCTCCCACGGGTGCTGGCTGCTCGCTGGTGCTTGGGCACGGCTCTGTGCCCACAGCTCCAGAACTGCACCGCTGGGTGCTGAGTTTGGGGTGTTTTCCGGGCTGATGTCCAAAGTATCGGTATTTTTTTCCCTTTATCCCTGATCTGGTTTGGGTTTGGACTGAGCCCTCTGGGACAGCTGCTGTGCCCTGGTATGGTGTGGTCAGTCAAGCTATTGGTACCCTTCCCACTGCACCATCCCATGTTGGAGTGGGGATCCTGAGGGAGAAATTCCCAGGCAGGAAAAGATCCGCAGTCACCTCCATCCTTAGTGAAATGGAACTCATTAACAGGCCCAGGTTTGGCTCTGCAGGGCAGGAACTGGAACCTTTTCCATCTCCATCCCCTGTGAATTCCCTCCAACTGAGTGAGCCACCGCTGTCCCTCAGGGGCCGGGAGAGGATCAGACAGGCAGCTGCTTAAGGGATGAAAGAACAGTCTGGGCAAAACCAGTGCTGCAAGACTTTCCACTGGGATCACCCTGGCAAGGCTGTAATTGTCCCTGTTGGATGCTGATGGGTGCTGCTGCCCTGGCTGGGGGTCCCTGTGTGGGGAAGGATCCTCACCCCTTCCTGGGGAGGGGGCAGATTCTGTTGCCCAGCTGGAAATGGGGGAATGCAAAAGCACACTGAGCCCCTGGTTCCAGCTGGGAGCAGTGAAGGAGAGCAGAGCCCTGCCTCCCCAGCCACCCCCCAGCACCCAAACCTGTAGGAGTGGCTGAGCCCAGACCAGACCCACCACACGGAGCACGTGCCTTCCCCAGACAGGTGCTGGCAGCGTGACGCGAGTTCCTCGCTGTGCCTCAAAGCTGCGAAAATCAACTTATTCTTGAAAAGCTCCCCTGGAACGCTGCCCCATCCCTGTGCTGGCTGCTGCCTGGCTCCCAGGGCCAGGGAGATCCAGACTGCGGAATCCTCCAGGGTCTCCGGAATCCCCCCCGTGGGAGCAGTGGTTTTGAGCTGGAGCACTGAGATGCTGCAAAGCGAGCGCAGCCCGCGCGCCCGCCGGCAGCACCGAGAGCCTGACAGCGCTGCCCGCCCTGCCAAGCGGCACCACAGCCTCCTGCTAGCCGTGGGTGTTCGGTGCAGAAGGATGGTGGTGATGGCAGCGTTGCACTCCCAAAATTCGGCTTTCTCCCCCCACCTCGGGCGCGCAAGGAGCTGAACGCTCCTCTCCCCGAGGCTCCCCGGCTGACACGGGGCAGGTGCTGCCCTACTGGGGTGCACCCTCCAAACCCCCTGTGTTGGAGCAGGGCCCTTGCGATGCCGAGTGGAAGGGCCGTGGGCAGGAAGGGAGGCAGCTGAGCCTGCCCATATGCTTCCTAATGGGGAGCAATAGCAGCTCTTCCCGGGGAAGCTCGCGCCGCGCCATCTGCTCCGTGCCGTACCTTCTCTTGCAGAGCTTTTTTTAAGCTCTAACTTCCCGAGTGCTCTGCTGCCTGTGTGCAGGCTGGCTCTGCTCTGCAATCGCCTCGAAACAGGTTGTCTGAACCTTCAACACCGAGCAGGAGAACAGCCCTGAAAGACTGAAGGCAGCCAGGCCCCAGGAACTGTGCTTCCATGTAAAAATAACCAGGAAAGGTGGCTGTGAATGGCTGCAGCGTGTCCCTAGCACCTTCCCTCCTGCTGGGAACCCCCTTGCCCCAGGGGTCCCTCCTTCTGGACTCAGGCCCAGTGGGATGCACTGCCCATCGTGGGGTAGCTGCAAGGTTTCCACAGGCTGCTGCTAATCCCGTGGAATATCCTGAGTTGGAAGGGACCCACAAGGATCAAGTCCTGGCCCTGCACAGGGCAGCTCCAACATTCCCACCATGTGTCTGAGAGCATCGTCCAAATTCTCCTTGAGCTCTCTCAGGCTAGTGCTGCAACCATTTCCCTGGAGAGCCTGTTCCAATGCTCAACCATCCTCTGGATGATGAACCTTTTCCTAATATCCTACCTAAACCTCCTCTAATGCAGCTTCATGCTGTTCCCTCGGGCCCTGTCACTGGTCACCAGAGAGCAGAACTCGGCACATGCCCCTCTGCTTCCTCTTGTGAGGGGACCTGTGGACTGTGGGGACATGTCCCCATGTCCCATCCCTGTGCAAGGCAATTAACCTCATGTGCAAAAGACCAAATCCAAGGGCTCCTCTGAATCCCTGCTCCTTGCTCCCACTCTGGCCAGCTGTGTGAAGGGAAATGGTGGTTGCACTGGGCTGCTCAGGAGCAGCACTGGCCACTTACCCTCCTCCAGTGGGAGCAGTGCTGGCTGCAGCCCTTGAGTGCAGCCTCCAGCTGCCGGTGGGTCCCAGGGGGAGGCGAGTGCAGATGCCTGGGGAGCTGGTCCTGACTCCCAGCAGCGCTAAATTAAGCCTGGATGTGCCCTGTGGGCGTAGCTGGGGCCGAGGGGGAGGCTGGCGGGGCCGGGGATGCGCGGGCGGACGCCGTGCGCAGATTGATGGTGCCAAGTCACTTCAGATATCTCGGCTGTGTGTTTGTGCGAGGCTCTAAATAAAGCCGACAGCCCCGGCGGCTGCCTGGAGAGGGAGAGAGGGAGGGAGGGGGGAGCCGGCAGGCGGTCCCCCAGTACGGCACCTGGTGCTGCCCTCGGGGACCCGACCCGAGGCGGGAGAGTGGTCGGTGTGATCGGTGCTGCTGGGGTGATGCTGGGTGGGCTGGGAGCTCCTGCTCTGCACAGTGTCTACCTCACCCCTGAGAGGGCAGAGGGGACAGCAGGGTGGTGCTGGGAGCTGCCAGCATTTCATCTTTATCCCAGGTACCTGTCCTGGCCTTGCTGAAGTGCCCACAGGCAGTAGAAGCTGTGACAGGTGCAGGCAGTGGAGAATGTGTCCTTGTGCCTCCTCGGGGAAGGACTTTTTGACAGGGAGAAGCAGGGCGGTGCAGGGACACGCATCCCATGGATGCTGACACCAAAACACCCTCCTCCTCAGCCCTGTCTACCATTACAGCTGCCTCGTCCTCAGGCTCTCGCCCCTCCCTGCCGCAGGCTCCTGCTGAGGGGACATCACGGGGATGTCCCCATGCTCCCAGTGTGCTGTGCAGGAATTTCCTCTCCCTCTCAGTCCGCCCTCCAACTGCCTGTGCTGCACCAGTGTCCTCTCCTTGCTCTGATCCTCGCGGGCCAAGCTGACCAGTCCCTGTGGCACTTGCAAAACACCACCCGTGCCTCTGCCACGGGCTTTCACGGCTCAGCCTTGGGTG
>JAYRBT010000054.1:7253473-7328663 GCA_036023395.1 Myiotriccus ornatus
CGCGGGGCCATGGCGGCGGCCGCGGCGGGGCCCGGCATCGGCGGCGGTGGCGGCGGCGGCCCGCGGTACAGCCTGCTGGCCGAGATCGGCCGCGGCGCCTACGGCGTGGTGTACGAGGCGGTGTCGGGCCGCAGCGGCGCGCGGCTGGCGGTGAAGCGGATCCGCTGCGACGCCCCCGAGAACGTGGAGCTGGCGCTGGCCGAGTTCTGGGCCCTGACGAGCCTCCGGCGGCAGCACCCGAACGTGGTGCGGTTCGAGGAGTGCGTGCTGCAGCGGCACGGCCTGGGGCAGCGCATGAGCCACGGCAACAAGCGCAGCCAGCTCTACCTGCGCCTCGTCGAGACCTCCCTCAAAGGTACCGACCGCCCTCCTGGGGCACCGCCCGGGCTGCCCCGGGGCCTCCGGGCCCCCTGTCCCTGGCACCCGTGTCACACCCCAGCGCCTGCATTTGCCCCCTCCCTGGTGCCATCAGTGCCCCCCACGCCCAGGTCCTCCTGCCTACCCCCGCGTCACCCCACCCCCAGGTTATATCCCCCTTGGGATACAGGGGCAGGACACCCTGGTGTTTTCTGCCTTCCCGGGGGACACCCTGCTGCAACACCCCCACCCCGGGCACTGCTGCTGCCCTCCCTTGCTCCCCATCACCCCCTTGCTCAAATCGCTCCATGGCATTGCCTGCTCTCAGGAGCACCCAGAGCTCCCCCCAGTTCTCAGAACACCCCTCCCTCCACTTTGACTCACTGTTTTTCCAGCATAACCACCCCTGGGCTTCCCCCACTGTGCCCTTGGGCACCCCATTAGCCTTACCAGCCCTGGGGTTCCCTCTGGGGTACCTACTCCAGGCTTGCTCCTGCTGTTCCCATCACCCACCTCTGTCCTGTCCCTGCAGGGCTCCCCCACAGGGTCTTTCTGCTGCCCCTCTTTGGTGCCACCCACCCTGAGCACACCTGGAGAATCCCTGTTCTGGGCCCTGTCCCGCATGCCCTGCCCTTGGGCTCTGCCTGTGTGTCCTCTCTACTCTTTCCTGCGTTCTGCTTCCAGTGACACCCTTCCCTAAGCCCACACTTGTGTCTTGCAGCCCCATCCCTCTCTTTCTGAGCAACCCTGTTGCCACCTCCAGGCTCAGACCCAGCCATGGGGGGACATCCCTGGGTGGTGCCCCCAGCCCTTCCCTGCACCCCGTGCTGGCACTGACCTCATCCTCCTCCCTTGCACCCCAAATCGTGGGGTTCCCTCTGCTACCCCAGCACACACAAACATCCCTTGGGAACCTTCACAGCCTCTGCCCCAGTCACACCAAGGGGACATCTCCCCGTCTCTGCCTGATGTCCCATCTCTGAGCACTCCAAGGCTGCAGCCTGTTAACAGTGCCCTGCCTGCTCCCTTGAACTGTCGTGGCTTTGGGACTGTCCCCATTTCCCCCCAGTGCTGGTTCTGTGGGAACAGCCCTGGAGAAGCATCAGTGCTTGTAGCCCGGGCTAACACCCCCTTTTTCCCCTGGGGTCCCTCAGTAACATCACGGGGCTGTCAGGGGTCACCTTCTCCTGTCACAGCCGATGACTGTGATGGTGACATCTCCGAAATGCTCCCTCCCTCTGCTCTCTTGGCTGCTTGTCAGACCCAGCTTTGCCAACGTGCTGCGAAGACGTGGAAAAATACTGGAGCCCTCAACGCCCCTCGGGCCCCCCAGCCTGCTGTGGGCAGAGCCAGCTCACCCCAATCCCTGTTCCCCAGATTTGTGTGTCAGGACTCCTGTCTGCTCCTCAGGGGCTCAGTTCCTCAGTGCCCCTGGCATTGGCAGCCCCCAAACCCTGTACCAAGCACAGAGGTCATGTGAGGCTGCTCAGACCCATCCTCTGAGCAAACCTGTGGCTCCGACTGCCCCTGCCTTCCCTGTCCCCTCTGTATCCCTGGGGGAGACGTGTCCAGACCTGCCTGGCTCTCCCCATGCAGCCCAGCTCCTGGTCTCCCTTCACACAGCCACCCAAGGGAGGCTCCCCGGGAAGGGCAGTGTCCAAATTCCTGTGCAGCCTGGACTCAGGGCTCCCTGGGAGAGGAGCCAGCTCTTCCCTTCGGGTGTGTGTCCAGCTGTAGCAGGTCAAGCTCTGTCTGGCAGGTACAGGGGTGGATTGTTCACCCCAAGGAGAGGTAGCTTGGCTTGGGGAAAGCTCTTGGGCAGCTGTAGGTGCCTCATCTCCAGGTGGGAATGGAGCCCCATAGATGCCCCCATCTCGAGGTGGGGATTGAGCTCCCTGAACTCCCAGCCGTGGGGAGGGCTTTGCCTGCCCTGGTCCTGCTGCAGCCCCAGGCTGAACAGGAGCAGTTTGACTCCCCAAAACCAGAGCACATTCCCCCCTCCGTCTGCCCTCCTCCTGCCTGCCCCGGGGGCTGCCTTGTGCTGGGGCAGCCTGTGCTCGCTGCCTTCCCGAGCCTTGGGTCGGATAGACACGGATAAATATTTCCAAAGCAAAAGGCAGAGCTGGAGGAGCCCCCCAGGTCTCCTGCTCCCGTTCCCCGTGCGCAGCAGTGCCGGGAATGCCGCGGTGGCTGTGGAGCTGTGCTGCCGTGCCATTCTGCACGACCGCAGCTGGGCTATTTACGGGCCAGCGCAGATGCTGTGCCAACGTGCCGGGGCTCAGGGCACGGGGAGGATTAATCCAAGACCTTCTGAATCGGGAGCACAACTGTCAGGACACCCAGCCGACGTTGGGTCTCAGCTACAGCGCGGGAGCCCAAACCTTTATGGTTTTAATGAGACGTGGAATAATTAAATTTAAGGGCAGTGTGTATAAAGGAAGCTGAAAGCCCCGCACTGAGCTGGAGGAGAGGCACAGACCAGTGCAATGTGCTCAGAGCCCCGATACCGGAGCACCTCCAGGGCATCCATGTGCCCTTCTTGCTCCTAACCTAGAGCAGTGACAGAACTGCCTTAAGTGAACAGGTATAAGGTCTTGTTTCCTAGTGTGTCACCTGTGGGGCCACCAACTTGCTACCAGCACTTAGCCTCACTTGTGGGCTGCCCTGGCATCACCCATGTGTGTTGCCATCAGCTCCCATCTCTCTGGCACAGAGGGAGTCGGAGGTTACACGTGGTTGTAGGTGCTGGGATGCTGCTTCTGCTCTCCCTAGATTTTTGTTTTCCCTCTGAAGCCAAGCAAATTAGCATGCTGCTAATGAGCTCCCAGGATAGGTGGTGGGGGGCTGCTGGATGGATGGAGGGTGAATGTGTGCCATCCTGGGTTTGGGCAGGGAGCTGATTTGTTGATGGAGGACAGGTCTGGCTTGTCGTCAGCTCTTGGCTGCTTGGCTTCAGCTTGCCAACATCTCATCTTTAGGAAGAGGCTTGCCAGCTCTTTATGTTTCAAGCTGTTTGTTTTGAAGGCAGGAAGATGATTTAACAACTAAAACACTTTCAGATTATAGAAAGAAAATGAGGAAATATTACTTTTGGCTTAAGCCTCTCCTAGCAGCGCTCCACCCAAACTGGAGTGCCTGATGCTTGCAGTTACTGCTGGGTCGCCGTCCTCCCCACGCTTGCTGAGGTTCAGGGGCCGAGTTTTAAATCAGAGCTTTCACTGTGCTAAAAACAAACCTTGGCTTGTCAGAGGCAACAGGTCCTGGCTGCTGCTGAGCCAGTTCGTGAGGGAAGGGGCTGTCGGCAATGCTGTGTGGATGCTCCCACTTGGATGTGTGTGAGGGGAGTGAGGCTCCACTGTGCTCCCTGTCATGGTTTGATTCCCAGCAGAGAAGAGCCAGACCCTCCTGTTCCCTTATGTTGGGGCTGTATGGATGCAGAAGGGAGCAGGAAAGCCAAACCCTGTGTCCTGCTGTGATGTCACTGGATTTAGCAAAGGGTGGTGGTGGCAGCAGCGTGAGCTGGGGCTGTCCTTGCTGTGCCAAGGGCTCTGCTCCCAGGACAAGCAGCCTCTGCTGCAGTTTCCATGCTGTCATGCCAAAGGGTGGCTTGCACCAGGAAAGCTGTATTTCCTAGTCAGCATTTTGGTCTAAAGAGCCAAGCCTGTCCTGAGCTGTTCCCGCTTGGCCCTTGGGCTTGCCCTGCTCCAGACAAATGAGACCCCCTAAGTGCCCTGTGTACCTCCAGCCTGTTCTTCCATCCCCAGATCTAACCTTCAGACCTAATCTCAGCAGAAGATTGCTGAGGGCAGAGGTGCAGCCAAATCCTTGTGTTGTGCAGCTTTCCATTTCCATAGCAGTAGCCATGGATACAGACTGTTTGTGCAAATAACCGATATTCCCACCCACACTGATCACTGACCAGTGCAGCCCAGGGCTGGGTGTCCCTGGTAGTCCTTGGCTTTACCTGCTGCTGGAAGTTTTTAGCTTTCCCAGATGCTCTCTAGGGCTTTGCTCAAACAAAACCCAACTTTGTCAGATGGGTGGAGTTACTTTAATGCTTTCAAAACACTGGAGTTCGCCTGTGGGATTTGTTAACAGTGGCAGAGGTGAGTGGTGTCCTCCAGCTTCTCCCTTATGGTGCTTGAGGGAAAAAAAAAAAAAAGGCAGTTTCTAGAGTAAAATGATGCTCTGGTGGTGTGTGCAGGCTCTGCCTGTCACCTGGGTGCTCTACAGAGGAGACCTGGGGTCTGGCAGTGGGGTTTGCATCTTGGCATCAGCTAGTGGGGTGAGGTCTGCCAGTCCTCTCTGGGGCACCCTGGCATCCCCAGGGAGCACCAGTGGTAGACCTGGCCCCATTAGCTGATACGATTCTGCTGTGGGTTCCATTTATCTTAATTTATGTGCAGGAGAGTCCTTTCCTTGGCAGGAGGTTTGTGGAGTAAAACCTAGATTTAATGAATCGACCCTGAGATGCTCTGAGCTTGGAGAGCTCACTTTTATGTCTGGTGAAGGGTGTGTAATATTTAGAAGTAGCAACAGTAACAGTCACCAGCGTGGCTGAGACTACACTCAGCAGACATGGTTTGCTGCTTGGACCTCCAGTTTCATCTCATTAAAGAGCTGTTGGCACTTAATGAAAGCTGGATGAAGTGGCAGAGCTCCCCCAGCACAAATGCAGTTGAACACACAAATTTGGCCTGGGAACACCCCGTGGGCTGCAGGGCTTGGACAGTGGTGTGACCACTCTTAGGCTGCACTGGCATCGTTAGTTACTCCCCATGTGCAGTTCCAGTAAACTGCAGAATGAGCCAGCCTTTGCCTCCTGCAGCAGAGCTCAGGTGGGAGAGGAGGTGTTCACATAGAACTGACTTTTTTTTTCCTGAGGACTTGCTGCTAATTGTGCCTTTAGCCTGTGTTCCTTGGCTGTCAGCCTGGGGAGAATGGCCTGATGGTGGGACTGGAGCAAACGTGTTCTCAGTGCCACTCACTGCGTTTGGCTGGGAAAAGATCCCTGAGCTGGCTCCCAGGCAGTGGCTTGGATAAATGGGGTGCTGGTGTGTGGTGCTCAACGGGATCCCAAAGCACGTGAAGCCACAGCAGTGCCACTGATGGTGCCCTGCAGTGCGATAGGTCCCGGTCACGTTCCTGTATCCACATAAACCAGACCCGTTCCTTGTCTGCCCTGGGTTAGTATGGACTTTGTGACGTGCCTGATAAACCAACTCTGTTATCCCTCTTGCTTAGGTGAGAGGATCCTGGGCTATGCAGAGGAGCCTTGCTACCTGTGGTTCGTCATGGAGTTCTGCGAAGGGGGAGACCTCAACCAGTACGTGCTCTCCCGAAGACCCGACCCAGCGACCAACAAGAGCTTCATGCTGCAGCTGACCAGCGCCATTGCCTTCCTGCACAAGAACCACATCGTCCACCGGGACCTGAAACCAGACAACATCCTGATAACAGAGAAGTCTGGCACCCCTGTGCTCAAGGTGGCCGACTTCGGGCTGAGCAAGGTCTGCGCTGGCCTGACCGCTCGGGGCAAGGAGGGTGGGCACGAGAACAAAAATGTGAATGTGAACAAGTACTGGCTGTCCTCGGCCTGTGGCTCTGATTTCTACATGGCCCCCGAGGTCTGGGAAGGACACTACACTGCCAAGGCTGACATCTTTGCCCTCGGCATCATCATCTGGGCCATGATTGAGAGGATCACTTTCATTGACGCCGAGACCAAGAAGGAGCTGCTGGGAACCTACATCAAGCAGGGGACCGAGATTGTGCCCGTTGGGGAAGCGCTGCTAGAAAACCCAAAGATGGAGCTGCACATCCCTCAGAAACGCAGGACTTCCATGTCTGAGGGGATCAAGCAGCTCTTGAAAGACATGTTGGCTGCTAACCCGCAGGATCGACCTGATGCCTTTGAGCTTGAAACCAGAATGGACCAGGTTACATGTGCTGCTTAAATTCAGGGCAGGGCACTGCTGTGCTTTGCAGCTGGGTAAGTGATTCGCACTTTTTGTCTTATTCTGTCTGCTGTACTGGCCCCGTAGTGCACTTTGTAGTGACACAGAGGACCCTTATATTCCCAGAGCTCTTTCTGTAGTGACTCATCAGAGCAGTGCTTCTGAGGTTGTTTTCACCTATTCTACTGCAAAAATAAAGTAGAGGTGGGAAACAGAATTAGCAGCTGCATGTCCTGCCACTGCCCCAAGGCCCAGTGGAGTTGGAAAGGAGTCCTGCTCCTCACGGGTTCTGGCCAGTGTCTGAGGCAGGCTGGGGTGTGGCAGAGAGACCTGTGAGCACTTGGTATAAGCTTTGGGGACATCTTTCTCCCCCGGGGGCACGGAGGAAGCTGCCACTTCTGCCTCTGCTATGTGATCTAATTTCTGTGGTCAGTGTTGAGGGCACCTCACTGCCTGGCACCATCTCCCTCCCCTGTGGCACTTGGACAGGGCACCTCGGGGCTCAGCTGGCTCTGTCAGCAGGCACATCTGCCTGGGCACAAAGCTGTTTCCTTTCACCTACGAGGCACGTGGGTCTGTCTTGTGGCTCTGTTTCGTTTCCCTGTTAGGGGCAGGACTTCCCTTTGGTGTGAACTGCAGTGGCCCAAAGCCGGGAGATGCTTTGCTCTCCAGCATCTGTGTTTGTAGACCTGTGTCTGCTCAGGAAGGAAGCTTACAAAACAGCAGTGCTCAGACTGAGCTCTGCTCTGTTCAAGAGTCCCCTCCCTTCTCCCCCCAGCTAAATAGTCTCAAGCTCCGAGGTCCTGATCCTGAGACCTGGGTGGTCACACTTGGTCTGGAAGGATCCCCAGGGACGTGGGGTAACTGGCCCTGTCATTAACCAGTGACACGGAAGGACTGGGAGGTGTTGACCACACGGCAAAGCTGTCTGTAAACAGGAGCTGTTACTAGGGATTCTCCCAGCCAAACATTTCAATGGAACTGAAGAATTACAGATTACCAGGGGTGAGGCTGATCTCTTCCCAGCCCAGGTCCTTTCTCAGGCTCCTGCAGAGCTGCCTGCCTCTCAGTGATCCCCAGAGACCTCTGACAGCCTTGCCTGTGTCAGCTGCTGGCACTGCAGCCTGGCCCCCCAGCCCCTACCTCACCCCAAAACCACACAGAGCCGGCTGGACTGGAGCAGACCATGGATGCAAGAGGGCAAGGAGGGAGGAAATGGCTTCCCTGGACAGCACTCACCAGCCTTCAGCTGATGCCCGTGTGCCTGACCTGCTCCAAGAGGAGCCTCCAGCAACAGATGGGGGGGAAGGTGGGGCTGTTTTGGCAGGTTTTGTTAAAACCCCTCATTGCTGCCCACCTGAGTGTTCCTGAGCTTATGGGAAGCGATGTGCTGCCTGTCCCCCCCTCTGTGTGTGCTCAGATAGACCCTGTGCTGTATGTAGAAAAATAAGGATATGGAAATGGAAAGACCCATTGGGTGGGTCTTGTTCTGTCACTGTTGGTTTGTCCAAACTTGTGCACGGACCATCCCCTCTGCACCATCCCACGCACAAAATATTTAACACCCTTGAGGTCTCAAGTGCAGGTAACTGATTCAAAGGCTGCTGCCTGGGGCTTGATACGGGTCCCAGTGCAAGTGTGGGCTGGGGATTAGTGTGAGAGGAGCGAATCTTCGGAAATGTGAGCCCTTAAGAAGGGTGTGCTCCAGCCCCGGGGCAAGAGCAGACACCCACCCCACCTTGTGCCCCGGGGGCGAGGCGTGGGGCCGGTCCGGGGTGGGAGCAGCTCTGCCGAGGGTCAGGCCGGGCTGTGCCATCTGGGCTTGCTCTGTGCTGACATGATGCTGCTGAGTTATGCAACCAGCCCGTGCCCTCCGGGGAAAATTCATCCTGCGCAGATCTGCGGAATAGTACATGAAGGGATAACAAACACCGAGGGGACAGTCCTACCCCGCGGCTATTTGCTCAGTCCCAGCTGCCTCCTGCAGCCCCCCCCAACCTCCATCCGTGAGGCTGCACCGATCGCCCTGTCGTGACACAGCTGCAGCAGCGATGGATGCTCTTACATAACCCAACCTGGCACACTGAGCATGGTCGCTTGGCCCAGATAGAGCCCAGCACCAGCCATATGTTCCCTGCAAGCCCACAGCGTTCCTCTGCCTCAGGCCTGGGGCACCAGAGTGTTTGGTGGGCTTTGCTGTGGGGTTTTTCTAATGCCTGGTGTAGTAGCGCGTTCGAATCAGCCTTCCTCTGGCTGCTGTTAAAATACAAATCTTAAATTGGAAACCTGCTTGAGAAGCTTAAAGTGGGATTTAGAGCAGGGCCTGAATTCTGCTCTCAGGTAATTTTAGTTGACCGAGAAACTCGGATAACCCCTTCCAACTTATTTGTGGCCACTGGTGTGTAGCTTGGTCATGCACCGAGTTCTTCCCCAGGACAGTTCAGACCTGCTCAGCCTTGGTTCGTGTCATAACCTGGAAATTTGTAACCCTCCCTGACCCAGGCAATCGGATTTTTGCTTCTTCTTTGCTATGCCACTGACCTCTTCAGATTTCGCTTCGTGTCTCAGCAGCTTTGCCTTCAGTTCTGCCAGGGATGCTGCACCCACCTGCCAGCCCCACGCTCCGCTCCGATGCCCTTCCAAAGTGCAGATAGGAAATGTCAGTTCTCAGAGAGGAAAGTGTTTCTCGCTTGGTTTCTGCTGGACGCCGGGGGTGCCTGAGGTGGAGATGATTCCTTATCTCCTTGCTCTCCTGCCCAGCACTGCCGGTGGCCCTGGGGCAGTACTTCCAGCAGAGGTGGGCAACATCTTCCTGGGGAAAACAAAGGTCTTCTCTTTCTCATTTGAACGACTGTGCTTCCCCACCTCGGGCAGAAGTTTATCTACAGCCTGAGATCTTCTGCAGAAGTTTATTTAAAGCTGAGTTTATCTGCAAGTCTCTAGAGCTGTTCCCAATGCCTTTTGGGCAAAGAGGACAAAAGCCTTTCTGGTACAGTTGGGGAGTGGCTTGGTTGTGCCGAGTGCCTGCTAATGTGTCTCTTGATTGCTGCGTGATAGCCCAGCACTGACTGCTATGCTTTTAAGAAACTCAGTAGTTTTGATTCACACAGGACATCTAACTGCAATGGTTGTGGTCAGTGTAGAAGGCAGCTTGTTTTGGCAGATCGTATTCCGTGATATTTTCACTGTGGATGAAACAGTTGGTCTGATGTTGGGGTGGATGCTCAAGATGAAAGGCAGGAATCTCTGCAGGATGCTGCAGCATCTTGGGGGCTGCCGCCAGCAGGAAGGTGTCTGACAGCCGAGGCCAGCCTGGTTTTCTCCAGCACTCCTCTGTCACTGGGTTTGATCATTCCAGTTTCGGCTGAAAGTGGCTGTTTGCATTTGCATTGTTCTGCTCTTTGCATTTCCAACGTGCACCGGGAGCTGATGCTGAACAAGCTCATCTGCTCGCCCTGCATGATGGTGTCTGTCTGGCCAGAGCTCCCTGGTGCTGTGCCCAGCCACTCCCAGCCCCGCTGATAAACTGCTGCCCTGTGGAATTTCGGAGCTGGAGGACAGAGAGGTATGGGGGGCAGCAGCTCTGAGAGCTGTTGGTGAGCAGGGGTGCTGCATCAAGTTAGATCTTGTCTGTTAGTACCACTCAGCTCAAGTTTTACCCACTGACCAGTCTAAGGACAGCTATTTCATTCCTGAAACAATGTTGGTTTTGACTTTGGACTGTTTCCAGTGTGGTTTGTGGATCTTGGCAAGGACAAAAGCCATGGGACAGTGAAAGCCAAGTCAGTTCCTCTTTTTGGCCATAGCAGCAGGTGCAGCATCACAGGGCCACCCCAAAGACTGGTGACACCCTTCTGGGCAGTACTGATTCTACCTGGGGTGAAATGAAGCCCTGCAGGTGAATGGGATCGTGTCACCTGTGGCCAGATGTATTAGTGTTTGTGTTTGTTCACTGTCAGCCCTGCTTTGCCTTCTAGGGGAGGCTGCTGCAGCTGGGTTTAAGTTGCTCCCAGAAAGTGCGTCACAAATATAGGTACAGAGCATGAGAAAGGGCTCAGGAGATAAATCAGGCTCTCAACCCCCTTTCCTGGTACTCTTGTGTACCCACACGGGGGCAGATATCGTGGTTAGCACGAGAAGGTGATGGGTTATCTCTCCCTACCCTGCACTGAGTCCTCTCTGCCGTGCACACCCCATTGCCACCTCCCCTCTCTGCGAGACCCACACGTTGGTGTCACCTTTGCATGCTGGGTGAGGACTCCATGGGCTGCTGGTTCACATCCTACTGATGCTGAATGAACATTTGAGCTGATTAAAACTATAAGTGGCATCAGGGGAGGGATTAAAAGCTCTTGAACAAGCCCCTGCAACAACGTGCGTCAGCGGGGTGAGCTCTCCTGTCTCAGAGCTGTGAGCTCAGGGCTCCTCAAGCACGAGCCCTCCCTGAAAATGCTCCTACTCCAGGGAAGCACAAACAGAAACACTGCCCTACTTCCTAATGAAGCTGAATACCAGGAGAAATCTTCCAGAGAAATCGTTGTGTCTTTGCCCCTGACCTGATGTCTGGGTGCCTCCTTCCTCCTCAAACAGTGGTACTTCTTTCTGATGGCAGCCTGCAAAACTGGCATCTCTTGGTTGACCTCTCCTGAAAAGGAGTGTTCCCATGACCCTGCCTTCTGCTCTGAGCAGCCTCTCCCTTTAGAAATGTGTTCCTCAGGCACGGATTTTTTTAATGAGATTTCCTAGGGCTAAGGGATTGGAGTAATTTGCTGGGCAGTGGCATTTTTTCTGCAGTAGGTCTCTCCTGCTGCTCCCTCAGTGTCTCTACAGAGTTTGTGGTCTTATCCTTGGTGGGGGAGGACCTGCCCCTGCTGAAGGGGGGAGCTAAATCCAGCCCCGTATTTTTTTCCATAAAACTGAGCTCAGAGCTCAAGTTTGGGGAAAAATTAAACCGGTGTTAACTCCTGGAAAATTACCACCCGTGCATAGCATGAGGGGTGACAAAGTGAAACTTTTGTGGAACCACCACCACTGCTTCCCAGCACAACTGCAACCCTTGGCTCTGCTGGTCCTTTCCTCTGGAGTTTGGGGCATCCTGAAGGATGTATTTCCAGTACAGAAGTGACATCATATGCACGTGTCCTGTTCCTTTGCTGGGTCCGGCTCTGCTGCTGCATGGGATGCCTGCAGGCAATTTTCTGGGTTGCAAATGAATTGGATGGAAAACACTGGTGGCTTATGGGTGGAGTTGAGCATTTCCACATCCCTGAGCTCAGAGGATGGGAGGGTGCAGTGCGAGGGCTGTGGATGAATGGCTACAGCACCCCTGCTACTACAAGGACCATGGGGGAATGCTGAGTGTCAGGGCTTTGGCCAGAGCAGGGATTGGGGCAGCAAATACCTGCCTGCTGTTCCCTAGAATTCCTGGCGCTGAGCATCCTTGTGGGCTGAGCTGTGAACGCATCCTGCTCTGCTTCCAGCTGTACCAACCTGGTACAGCCACCTCTTGCAGAGCCACTTGAGATGCCTGAGCTACTGCTGACGCACTGGGCGAGCTGTGCAGGCCATCTCCAGGGTCACAGCTTGTTCCACCTTTCCTGGTGGAGCACAGGGAGCCAGCACTCACGGATGTATTCTGTGGATGCTCAAGGCCAGGCTCTGCCGTGGTAACACTTGTCCTTGTTCCAGCAGGGCTGTCACTGCAGGGAGCTCTGTGGGATAGGGTGATGCTCAGCCCCCCGTCAGCCCACCCCAGCTCAGTCCCTGTGCTGGGGCTGCTGGATGTGTGCTGACCTTGGCAGTGTGCTCCGTGCACTGCTGAGTCCCTCTGGGAAAGAACTGACTGTAAACTGAGCCCAGTTCCTATCTGGATCGATAGCAAAAGCCCTGTGGAGAGATGTGGCTGTGGCAGCACTCGTTTTGGACTAACTGGGATCAGTGAGCAGGTGGTGGGAGTGGAGTCCTACACCCTTTCCATCCAGCAGCCACAATGGAGTCACAGTGTAGTAACTGCAACAAATCACTGACAAACCTGACCTGTCTTTCTCCTCTCTTGTTTTGTTCTACAGGTTTATTTACCAGGGACCCATAATCTCCGTTATTTACGTGCAACGAGGAAGTCAAAGATAAGGGAAGATGATAATACAGAAGATCTCTGGCAATGTGAAATCTTTGGGTGTTACTTCATTGTGTCGGGAAGAGGTGTTGTGGGGGTGTGGGAGGGGGCTGCAGGGGCCTGTGGAAGAGCACAAGCTGGCAGCTGTCACACTGATGAGACCTTTAAACAAGATCCAGAGAGTGGAGCTGCCCTTGCCCAGCCCTCTCCATGTCCCCTGTGCTGCCGTTTGACTCAGTAGATGTTTCTAGAGATGTGGTTCCATAAAGGAGGCGGCCTGGCACTGAAGTGTGCTGCCAGGCACCAGCTCTGAGTCCAGCTGGGCACAATTTTGGGTTGAAAGCTATTGATTTAGCCTAAGGAGAATGGAAGCAAAGTGATGGCGAGGTTCGCACTGGGAGTGCAGTGCTTTAGGAAAAACAAGTCTCTCGTATCACATGTTGCAAGCAGCTAAATAATAATAATTTCATAGCCAGGCAGCTCCTGAATAGGGGGGGTGCTGCCCAGGCTGTGAGCAGTTGACATTAGGATAGAGTAGGATAAACAAGCTGGAAAGCCATTTGGCAAGGCATATCTGCTGCTGTGGTGGGCAGACCTCCGCTCTCCCTGAGCTGGATTTCACTATGATGTTTGGTACTCTCTGCACAGAGGTAACTGTGGAGCTGCTGAGTATGTTTTCAGGTGGACATCATCTGCATACAAGAGAAACACAAAGCAGTCCACTGCTCTGATCCATTTAATGCTGAGCTCTAGCTGTTAGGAACAATGCTGGGGAGAGGAGGAGGTTTGGCCTAAGTGGCTTACGGGCTGGATTCTTGCCTCTGATGGGACACTTTCCCTGCTAGCTAATGACCTCTGGGAAGCGAAAGGCAGTGCTGCTGCTCAGGGTGGGTTACAGTACACTACAGCTCAGGTAAGGAGATTGGAACCTCAGGCTGAGGAGTTAATACTCTATTTCCTTGCCTGCAGTTAAACTCTTGTTCTGGGGCTGCCCCCGTGTTGATGATCTTTAGACTTTGCTCACTGTAAATGCAATGTAAAGCACCACCTCTTCTCCACCCTGCAGCTTCTGAACCACCTAAAACGTTTCTCACCAGGTTGAATCACCCAGCAGTGGGTTGGGGAGAGGGCTGGTCTGACCCAGCATCGCTCCCAAGCTGCTGGGGTGCTCAGCCTGGAGCTGGCCATGGCCACGGGCAGGAGGGAATCACCCCTCACCCCTGGCTGTGGGAACTGCTCTTTGCCTCTGTGCAGGCTGCAGCTTTCCTGGGTCATCACTGGAAGGTTCCTAACTGGCAGCACGTCTGTGTATCTCCTCAGTGTACTTTGCTGACCTCATGGGAATGAATGGAAATGGAGGAAATTCAGGTGGGCTAAGGCAGAGCTACAGCAGGGAAAGGAGGGAGGGACTTCTTCCTTCTCTTCCATCTATTCCAGGACACAAAGCTAAGGCTGTGGCTGCAGGAAGGCCAAGTCCTTCGTAGGAGGACCAGGATGCTCCAGCCCATCTGTCTGTGACTTGTTAAGGTTCAGACAGCACAGATTAAGTGCCAGGCCCTCGTTCTCACACCGCTTTTGTGTTTCACCCTAGGGATGCTTCTGTGGGCTGCAGCCAGGTGGGATTCTCCTGCAGCTCTCTGTGTTGCATCCCTGAGGAGGGAGAGAGTGAACCCTGTAGCTCACGAGTGCAGTGTTAGTGCCCTGATCACTGGACCCATCCTTCCTCCACCTGGCTGAGCCTTTGCTCCTGACTGTTACAACTGTTCTAACCGAACCCTGGCCTGGACGGGTGCAGTAAGAGGGCTTTATCCTCCCAGCCCTGCTCATGGGGCTTTCCCTGCTGGAATGGCACCTCAGCAGGCATCTCAACGCAGTTGAAGGGAGCTTCCTAGCAGCAGGAATACCAAGCCTGAAAGGTAGGAGGTGATTGGGAAGTCAGTGAGTGGGGTTGCTCCCTGGGACCGTGGACTCCAGCCAGCTGCCAGTTCCCTGCTCCTCTCTGGGGACAGGAATGAGCCCGGCAGGCCCTGGGAGGGTCAGTCCTCTTGGTCCACTGCTGTTTCAGGCCATCTTCAAACCACACGTCTCCACCTCAGCTTTTGAATTGCAGATGTGTTTTTAAAGCAGCTTGATGTTAGTGAGCTAGACCGTAGTGCCTTACTTAGGATTTAGCAAACACTTTCCCAGGAGGAGTCCTAGGGCTGCTAGCCTTTGGCCAACGTGGATGTTTCCCTTGATTAGTTTGTCCTTTTAAGAGCATTTCTCCCTGATGATTTTGCTGCTGTTTGTGCTCAACTCCCCAGACTATACAGGAACTTGCCTTGTGTTTACAGCTCCCCACATCTCTCCTCCCAGTTACTTTGGCCCAGACCAGCACTCCCTCTAGAACAAGGTGGGAACAGGGAACAGCTCAAACCTGTGTGTGCCATGGGATGGAGGATGTTTAGGCTTCTCCTGCCAGGTGGGTCTCTCTGGCCTCACCTGCCTAAGCTCCTGCAGGCTGAATTCACCCTCCGCTGTGGATGTTCTCGGCATTAGGATGCACCGCTGGGAAAACCCGAGCTTAAGAAAGCAACACCAAGCCTGCGGCCCATTACCCAGCCTGGCCAGGCTGGCTCTGTCTCCTGTGGCTGCAGTGAAGCTGGGCATCCAGATGGGGGGTACCTGGTCAGTGTGGGGGGAGCCAAGGCCCCTGTTGCAGGACCTTGTCACCCTCTGGGCTCGTGCAGGCCCAGCCGGTGCCCATGCCGGGGGAGCGATTGTATGAAACTGTTTACTTCTGACTTTGCTGTTTACAAGAGGGATGTGGGGTGGGTGGGGGGAACAAGCCAAGCCTCAGGAGGATTGGGAAACGTGTTATCTGCACCAGCCTGCAGCAAGGCTGACACCGCTGGCATCATGCAGGTGTCACGGGGATTTCCCAGCCAACTTTGGTCCATGGGGAGGAAAGGAGAGGTGGCTCTAGCCTAGAGGGGTTAGATTAGCTCCCCTGTATCCCCTTGCTGCTGTGTTTGAGGTTCAGCAGTGCTAGTGACAGATAAGAGTTACCCCTGTGGTCTTCCTTAACTCCTCAGGACCCAGCTCCTTCACATATCACGGGCTCCCGGAGCCTTTCTGGAGCAATAAGGTGTAAAACAAACATTTACCATCGTCGTGGAAATCCTCGTTGTGTGCGGTGTCTGTCTCCTCCGTATGCAGTACGAGTCTGGGTTTAAGCCTGCCAAGCATCATGGGACAGCTGCTTCAGGGCACGAACTGGGATTCGTTTCCCTGGGCTTTCTGCTGGTCAGGAGAACAGGGAAATGCGTTGCTGCTTTCCTTCCTCGCCCCAGGCCTGTGCTGCCCGAGCCTCACACCACAGCTGTGCGGGGCGAGGGGGGCTCCTGGTGCCCGTTCTGGTGATGCTGACATGGGATGGGTGAGTGGTGCTCAGTGCTGTGCCGGCTCGGCAGGCTGTGGGCTTTACTCCACTCTTCACAGCCCTCCCCGTCCCATCAGCCGGGGCAGCGTTTGGAAAGCAGCAGGATGCAGCCGACGCTCGCCCAGGAGCTGTCGCTGCCATGGGGAGAGCTGTGCCAGCGCCTCCTGTGCTCCTCGGCTGGTTACGGGCACATCCCACAGCGTGGCCCTTCATCTCCACAAGCGTTTCGCGCTCCTGGGTGTCTGGGGTGGTGGGTGCAGCTGGGAGGGAAGCACAGGGAGCTGCTCTCTTCCAGCTGGGACCTGCCAAATTATTTCTCTGTAGCCTGCCTGTAGTGCTTTTAGCTCCAAGGGTGATGTCTAGGCTGCTGGAAGAGCTCATGGGTCACACAGCAGGGCTTGGTGTCCCCATCCTGGCACCTTTCCCCTCCCCAGCAGCTGCCCAGCCCACCATGGGCCTTCAGTTTATTCACCCAGCGAAACACAGCAGCTTTGCAGGGGTGAGCAGTTTCACTGCCACACCACTGGGGCGCTGGGTGACCCCAGGACAGGCACCCTGCCCCAGCCCTGCTGTGGGCTCCCCCTGGTCCCCACAGCCCCTGTGCTGACCTAGCAAGAGCAGAAAGCTTAAACCCAGACTCCAAACTAAAGATAATATTAGTAAACGGATCTGTATTTTTCTTTTTTTTCCTTTTTTTTTTTTTTTTTTTTGCACAGAAGCTGGTAATCTAGGACCTATGCGTGAACAACTTTATATAAATATTTTTTGTACTTGGTTTACTCGGGTTGGTATGAGACGTTCTATTTAAGTTCTTTGAACACTGTGGATCCCCTGATGTGTATGAATGGCAGAGGCTTTGTAAATTAAGGGACGTTTGTGTGAATAAAGCTATTTGATGGGGTTGAAAAGCCACACACAACTTGAAACATGAGCTCTGTGTGTTTGTTCTCAGCTGTACTGGCAGCAGTGGTCAGACCAAGGCCCTGAAGAAGCTCTGACTCCATCCCAAAGGGTAGGTCCAGCTAACCCTGATCTGGAGTAGCTGGACTGACCCCAGGGCTTAGGGCACTAAACCAAGGCATGGTGGCCAGTGCCAACCAGAACATGGCTCTCTGGCACACAGCACTTGTGGCCCTTTATCCTCACCCTGGATTAGGATTAGCCCCGTTCTTGCTGCAGACACCCAAGTAGGCCACGGCAATTAGTGGGACAGGGAACCTCTGCCTGCACGAAAACACCTCCCTGTCCTGCCCCTTCCTTCCCATCTGGCCACTTCCCCAGCAGCCCCTCGCCCAGTGGGCTGCCTGCTCTTGTGGTGGCTACAAACCTACCAAGGAAAATGGCCAGCAGAACTACTGCTTTATTGGGCACACTTTCTCCCTTTGCACAGATCCTCTGCCCCAAATCCCAGAGGCACAGACCAAAACCGAGATGGTCACTGCAGGTGGGTTTCCCCCGTAGCCCCATTTCCAGCCGGGACTCCCAGTGCCACGATTGACATCCGTGATGGGAAAAGCACCGCGAGGCTGAGCCGCATCCTGCAGCCGTTTTCCTGTGGGTGATGTCCAGCAGGTGTTGAGCAGCTTGGGGCCAGCCCGGGTGGGACACATGGTGGTGTCCCGTGGGGCACACGGTGTCCCAGCACGCGGGGCCACGCGGCGCCACTCGCCAGCCCTTGCGTAACGGCCCCGCAGCCTCGCGCGACCCGAGGCAGCGGCAGCGCCCGCGCTGGGACGTGCAGGGCGGCCAGTCCTCCCCTGCCGCTCCCCCTGCAAGGCAGCCAGTCCTCTCCTGCCGCTCCCCCTGCAAGGCAGCCCCAGCACTGCCGGCCGCCTGGCCCTGGGCTCCCCCTGCGCGCCCATCAGCATTGTGCTCCCTAATCGCTGCCGACAGGCACCTAAAATGGACGTTCCCAGCCCAGTGGGACCGCAGTGAGGCTGGTCGACTCCAGCTGGAGCTGTGGCCCCGCTCACCGTCAGGCAAGGGGGACCAAAGCCGTGTTTCCCCCAGGCCGCCTGCCTTCCAGATGGTTATCAGGCATTGACTGCATGGCAGCCACTGTGAGGGCAACCCTGGGTGCTCAAACATCTCCCCCTAGTCCTGCCAAGAGGATCCTGGCTGCAGGCCATGTTAGCTTCAGTCACACTGGCCCCTGGTGTGAACACGCCCAAGACGGTCCCTGTCCTGGTGTCAAGTGCAGCTGCAGAGCGGCTGTGCTACACTGCTGTGCCCCACCAAATGCAGTCACCCCCAAAACCTCTGTCACAAATGCTGCTGCACCTCCAACACTTCTTTAGGCTACACCAGTGACGAGGATCATGTTGCCAGTCTCTAGGTTCACGGCATCCCACGCTTCTCTGTGACCAGACACATGTGAGCCCCATGGCCTCTGGCTCCCAGCACATTCCCTTGCAAATGGGGTGAAACTGCACCCCAGCAGGAGCTTGGGATGGGAGTCTGGGTCACCTTGCATGTGTGCTGCTGTGCTGCAGGCGAGGAGCTGGTAAGGGAAGGTGACCACACTGCACAGCCGACAGCCAAAAAGCATCATTAGCGAGAGAAGTTGGTGTCAGTCACCAGGAGAGATGTTTCACTGGATTTGCTCTCTGGAGACCCGCTATTTCGCATGCAAAGAGGTTTGCTGAACTCCGCAAAGGCGCTTTGAATACTTGACAGCTGACAGAAGTATCCTGGCAGCCACCGCCTGCCCCGTGCTCCTCAGGGACCAGGGGGGCACGTGCTGGTGCAGAACTGCACGTGGGAGAGGCCACAGCCAGACAGCAGGGCCAGGGAGGGAAAGGCAGCCACCATGGCCACGAGGCCAGTCACAGTCCTGAGCAGCAGCACCAACCTCACCCCAGAGGGATTCAGCATCAGGGCAGAGGCGAGAAGCTGCCGCCATGGCTTCGCTCTCCCTCTCCCTGCTTGCACACAGGAACATTTTTCAAGAGCCTCCTCTCCACAAAGACTGTGTTTTACAGCTGAAACTGTAAGTCATTCAGCACAAAACATAAGTCCATATTTCTTTTAAGATCTCTTGAGCTCCTCAAGCAGCAGCCACTTCAGCAACTCTCGCTGGGCCAGAGTGACACCAGCTGCTGCCTGAGCTGGTGGGAGGAGAACAAGGTCCATTGTATTGGCACAGGACATTCATCCGCCTCATCCCTGCACTGATGAATTGCTCCACTTTACCCATGTCAGGCTCCAGCACAGCAGAAGATGAACAACTAAAGCTGCACTAAGCCCACACACTCCACTGAGCTGGGAGATGACTCAGATGCAGGCGGAGGTGACGGTGAACACAAGGGACGAAGCTGAGCGAGCAGGGGCTCTGCTCTCCCCATGGGCCATGGCGATGAGAGGCAGGAGCCTGGACCCTCCTCACCCTCTGTCCCCCTGTTCAGTGGCAGGACAGTCACAGTGGTCCTTGGCACAGGGACATCCCAGCCTCAGTGCTCTGCCACACAGCGGATAAGGCCATGGATGGCACCAAAATGTCATTTATTGAATACCTTTTATCCCATTGCTCACGGTATCCCAACAGCTCTCCAGCACCAGCTCGAGAGAGCAGTGCATGAGGAGCAGTGCAGCCCCCAGTGTGTGTGGGATGGCCCTGGCTACCCCGTCCCTCCTCCTGCAGAGCCCTAGGTGGCCCTGGGGATGCCAGTCCTGCCCGGGGGATCCAGGGGATGGAGCAGGGGGAGCAGCGTCGCCCAAGCCACCTCCTGATTCCAACCAAGACTTCAGAAAAGCTAATTTTTGCCTGCTATCTGCCTTCAGTGCAGGTGCCCACCCCACCTGCGCCCCACCTGACTCTCCCCACAGCAGGGACCACACGTGGCAGAGGCAGCAGCTTCACCCAGAGCCACTTCGGGTCAGTCTCAGTTCCATGAACAAAAACTGCTTCTCCAGCTCGTTTCCTGACACAGCTAATGGCCTGTGCCCCTCTGGGGACCCAGCACTTGCTGGGAGGCGGTAAGGGAAGGAATTAAAAACTTATTTCCTCTGCCAGAGATAAGATCTTTAAACAAGCTTCTCAGCCAAGAACTTTAATTTTTATTTTTTTTTTTTAACAGGTTTTGCAAGGGAATCTTGTTCTCCAGAATTGCATCCACCTCCAACCCCACTTAGAGCTGCCAAAGCCTGCACTTCCCCCGGGACCAGCCTGCAAGCGGCAGAGATGGATGGGATGACACGGGCATGATTTTCCCCTTCTGTCCTGCTGCTGGAGCTGGGGGCTGTCAGGATTCCCAGAGGAGCCCCTGCTCTGGCCATGCACTGTGGCTCCACCAGCCCCCCTTGATCAGCCCCCCCAGATCACAGCCATGGGTGCCACAGCCCCTGCCCCAGCATCGGGGCTGGATGAGGCCCTATGGTGAGCACCCCTGTGAGCAGCAAAGCCCGGCCCATCGCTCCAAGCTCCAACTCTGCTCCCTCCACACGGATCCAGCCCCACAGTCACTCCTGTTTAACCCGGGAAGGGCTGGTGTTTGTGGTCCTGTGAAAGGTGCTTGTGCCCCCTCTGAAAAGCCTTCTGGGAATCAGTGAGAGCACTAAACTGGCCATGCAGGGTCCACCTCCCCTTTTCCACAAACCCAAGCAGGTCATTGTCTCACCATGAGCCTCAGTCCCTCCTTGTGACACAGACTTGTCCCCAGTACTGGTCCTGTGTCTGGGGAATGTGGACAAATGTTCCCCAAGTCACTGTAGCCTTCAGTGGAAAGAAATAAAAGCCCCCATGCTCGTTCCCTGGGGGTTCGCAGCCCCCCCTCCTTGCTTGGAGGCTGTTGTGGGATCAAACGTGAGATGGAAGCCCAGAGAGATGAGAGGGAGCACGAGCCAGGGGGGTGATAAATCACAGGACAGAGGCTCCAGCTCTGCCTGCCCTGCTCTGAGACCGTGCTGGGCACCACCTTCCCTGTAGGAAGAATGCTCAAGCCTTGAGCTGTGTCCCTGTCCCACTCCCTGGGGAGGGCACACATCCAGCTCCCCAGGCATTAGCCCGGCTATGCTGCCCCCCAGCCACAGGTGACGACCCAGGGGACAAGGTTTCAGTCTCAGCATGTTTTGCACTTCCCATCTTTGCTCTCTGTCCCACAGCTGAGCAAATGTGACCTGCTTGGGAAGTTTCCCTGGAAAAAAAGGGGATGCATGCTCGCTGCTGGGATGAGCCTGCCAGCAAGGGCTGACCCGTGGGAGCTGGGACGCGACAACCTGCCTTGAACTTACGCTCGAGGATGTGTGTCTTGCAAAGTGCAGCACGCACGGCACAAGGGGATCTGAATGGGCTTTTGATGAGCTTGCAGCAAGATAAAGGAGCTTCCCTGACCCTGCTCCCTCTTCCTGAGCACGATCATCGGTAAACCAGAGCTGCTGCAACCTTCAGCTCAGACGGGCTCCAAACTCACATCAAAACGTGTCGGGTGTTTAAATTATCATCACCACTGGAGAAAGGAGGGTCTGTCCGCCCTTGGGATCCCTTTTGGTGCTGAGATCTGTCCAGACTGTCCATCCATCAGCAGGGGAGGAAAGGAGAGCTAACAGATGATGGCTCTCTGGAGGAGCAGATTGTGGGTTTGGGCTCAGACCAGGGAAGATTTTTGACCCAAACCAGCCTCCAAATCCCCAAATTTATCGACCTGCTGTATGCAAACAGCCACCCCAAACTCTGGCAGGTCCAGGCTTTGGGGGTCCCTCCCTGGATGCCATTAGTTGGTGTAATGAGCTGGAGATAATTGCTGCCTCAGGGACACAATTAAGTCCTTTTTGCCCTGGTCCAGCTGGGGTTTTTGCATCCCAGGAGAGCAATTCCTCCCCTTCTCCTCCCTCCAGGTTCCTTAGAAAACTTCCATCCCTCTTCCTTCTCAAAGCGAGCCTCTGAATCACAGTCTGACGAACACCACGAGTTCACTGATGTGTGGCGATGATTTAGATTTGGAATATATCTGGAATGTATAATTTATTTCAGGTATCTGAGGCACCAGTGAAACTGGGAGCAAGCAGTGAGTAAATCAGTCATACCCTTGTGATGATGGGGATTGCAGCCTTTATATTGCTCTGAGAATCCTGCTCCCACGGAGCCAGGTGAGCATGATGAGGGATGGGTACTGCTTGGGGCTGCAGAGACACGGGCAGGGATCCTGGAGGAGGTGGTGATGGTGGAAGGCTTTAATGACAGCGCTGCTCTGAGGACACAGCCTCTCAGAAGGGTCAGAGTTGAACAGTCCTCTGCCCCGGGACAGGGATCACTCTGAACCAGGTGCTGCCCAAACAGCTGCTCCAAACCTGGCATCCACCTCCACCGGCCAGGAAGCAGCAGAAGAGGAACCAGGCACAGAGCTCACCCCCATCCCTGCCCCTGTTTTGCCTTTGCAGCAAATCACTGTTTCAGAAATGCAGATGTGAAATATGAAGAGAGAAATTGCCAGAGACTTTTAATTTGGGTCCTGCCAATTTTTCTGTTCCAGCTATTGATTTTCCATAAAGATTAATCCCTGCTCCCAGCCCGCTCTGACAGGCACTATCTGGGTGTTTTGCTTACCCCGAGCAAGGAAATATATGTTTTATTAAGTGTCAGAGCTCGCTAATGAGAAGAGGGAGGAAAATCAATCGTCTGCTTATATCTTGATCTCAGACAGGACTAACAAGTTCTTTATTTTGATGCTGTGGACAGGACAGCCAGAGTGACAAATGGAGTGACAGCGGCTGTCAGCTGTGCCACAGAGACAGCTCAGCTGATGAGAGGGGAGGCAAAAGGCTACGTGGTGTTCAATGCTTCAAACACATTTTTATGTGTATTAATTCAAAGAGATTCATAGAATGCTATAAAATCCTATAGCTGAATTGATCTCTGATGCAAAATGACGTAAAACACTAAAATTTCAGCTGCACACTCTAGGCGGGATCCTATTTTTAAAATCAAGAAAACAGCTTGACCGGCTGCTCAGGGTAGGGGCAGGCAAAGGGATTCCATTTTTCCATGCTAAATTTGGGGTGAAGGTTAGCATTTATGGCAATGAAAAGTACAAACAAGATCAGTGCAAGTCTGCACCACTGCAAGCACAAGCCCTGTTTTCAAACTTGCACCATGCTGTGCTCACAGAAAGTGCTCAGGTGACATCCAAACCCTGCCAAAATGAGGAAGCAATGCCCAGGATTTCACCTTTCCTGTGATTCCTGCTTGGGAACCTGGCACAGGCCTCAGCTGGAACAGGAGGCAAGGTTAGCTGGACCTCCAGAGGTCTCTTCTCATACCATCAGACCACCAAGGTCGAGGGAGAAGGACTCCTCCAGTTCCCAGCACACACAGTCTGAACAACAGGATTGAGGTCTATGACATGAGCACAAACATTAATTTCCTGCAGAAATTTGGCATTATCACCAAATACTGATCTCCACTTGCCCTTCCCCCAAGCAAGGCCATCAACCTGCTTTCACTCATGTTTGTTATCTCTCTTGTCTGTTAGCGAATCACACCTGACAATTGTATAGTTAATCTCTTGGCAGCTGTGAAATGAAATGGTAAGCTCTGGCTGCCTTGAGAAGATGCATTGATTTCTTAAAATGACAGATCGTCTCCTCACTTGATGTTCAAGCAGGAGCTCAGGGCTGGCGTTATGGATCCTGCCTATCATTCAATTAAAAAAGCTCAGGAGAAATGCACCAGCTAAGCACCCCAGACAGCATTAAGGCTAAGCCCTGACCCAAAGATTTAATAGCAGGGAGTACAAGGGCACCTTCAGCCCAGGACACCTGTCCAGTTTGCTGATGAACTCACCAGCTGTGGTACGGAGCTTGCCATTGTGAACCTGACAAGCCGCTCTCTTCTCCACAGCACCACAGCTGGCTGGGCAGCCGGGTCCCCCAGGAAAGAAGAGAAGGAAAAGTCCTTCCTCCCCACAAGGAAGTTTGCTGAACTTAGCGGAACAGTTTATATTCTATTTCAATGCAGCCCTTTAATAAGGATTATGTGTTTAAGTTAACAAAACTCCTGATAGTGTGAAACAGCCTCAGTTTCACTGTGGAGAACAAAGTGCTGGTGTTTGCCCTTGGATGGACTCTGCAAGATTCGCCCTCAAAAAGCAAGAAAGCTCCCACTCACAGCACACCGTAAAGCCCAGAAGGTCCTGTTCATACCCCAGAACCATCCCTGCTTTCTGAAATTTGGATTAGATATCAGGGAGAAATTCTTCTCTGTGAGGGTGGGGAGGCCCTGGAACAGGTGGCCCAGAGAAGCTGTGGCTGCCCCATCCTTCGAGGTGTCCCAGGCCAGGCTGGACGGGGCTTGGAGCAACCTGGGCTGGCGGAAGGTGTCCCTGCCCATGGCAAGGGGTTGGAATGGGATGACCTTCAAGGTCCCTTCCAACCCAAACCATTCTGTGATTCTACGGTTCCACGGTTCCGTCGCCCTACGTTTCCAGCTTCCCTGGTTCCACGAGGCCATTGTGATGCAGCAGCGGGCACCCAGTGCCGTCTCGCTGTGCACAGCCCGTGTCATCGCTTTCGGAGCCACAGCAGGCACCTCTCGCTGAACGGGCAGAGCAGACATGCTCTCCCCACGACGCCCGGTGTCCCCGGTGTCCCCGAGCCTGCAGCCGGCGAAGGCGAAGGTACGAGGGAGCGGGGCGGGCGGCCGCGAAGGAGGTTACTGGGATTTACCGCCATCGCCGCCCGCGGCGGGGGCGTGGAACGGGGGTGGGCTTTAGGTTTCTTCCAAACCCCAAGCCATCCTGGGGTGCTGCGAACTGCGGACGGGGAAGGTGTGAACGACTTCGGGGCTGGTCCTGGGCCGCTCCGGCCGCAGCTCCGGGAGGGTCGCCATGGCAACGGCGGCGGCCTGGCGGGGCTGCGGGGCCGGGCAGGGCCGCGGGTCCGTCGGGCCGGGCCGCACCGGGACCGGGGCACTCGCACACACCGCCGGGAGCCTGATGAGGTGGGTCGGGGCTCAGGGGGGGGAAAACCTCCCCCCTGCGCGCCGCATCGACCCGTCCTGGGTGAACGCAGAGCCCCCTCCTTGGGTGACTGCGCCTCCCTCCCCTCCCGAGGCTGCAAGCATGGCAATACTGCAGGGAATACAGCCAGCCCCTCCTGGCAGGGGAAAAAAAAACACCCCAAAACATATATATATATATATATACATGTAAAAACAGCAAGGGAAAACAAGCACGATGACAGCTCGGTCTGTGGGCAAACAAACTGCTCCGGGGAGCCAAATCCCTCCGAGAGCGGGGAATGTCACCTGGCACATGTGCTGGCGCTGCTGCTCCCTACGGGATGCCGAGCGCTGGCACTGCCTTGGAAAGAAAAAGAAGTGAAAAAGGAAATGCAGCTTGTTTTGTGTTTTCTTTTTAGATGACGGCTCTCTCGGAGAGAAGAAGTTGCAAATGAGTGACTTAGTGTATAAACTGGTGGTGCAGCTTGGGGCCAGATAGCTGCGAGGTTTACAAAAGCTTGGCATTCCTATGAGGAAATGTTATTAGAGCCATTATGAATTTAGGGGAAATGAGGCTAAGGAAAATGCGTTTGTCAAGCAGGTATCACAATCTAGCTTCTCCAGGGCCTGGAAGAATTAAAATCTCACATGTTAGGTCTTACTTTCAAAATTCTGTATCAATTTCATTTTCAAATCAAGTGTGTTCAGCTTCTGAATACCACCTAAACGTCTAGCTGGGTTCTCATTACAGTATCACTGGCAACAGGGACACAGGCATTTATTTAGCTAATTGCTGGTTTTGGTACATAAACTGTATGAGTCACAGGTACTTCAGCTAAAGCACAACAGAGAAACACCTTCCACCTTGGCTCACAGGACACTGCCAGCCAGGGCACATCTTTGCCAATAAATGAAGTATAAAATCATCTCAGACTGGTTTGGGTTGGAAGGGATCTTAAAGATCATCTCATTCCAACCCCCTGCTATGAGCAGGGACACCTTCCACTAGACCAGGTTGCTCCAAGCCCCGTCCAACCTGGCCTTGAACTCTTCAAAGGATGGGGCAGTCACAGCTTCTCTGAGCCACCTGTGCCAGGGCCTCTCCACCCTCACAGGGAAGAATTTCTCCCTAATATCTAATCTAACCCTTCCCTCTGCCAGTGTGAAGCCATTCCCCTTGTCCTGTCACTCCAGGCCCTTGTAAACAGCTAAGATTAAGCCAGCAGATACAGTGCTGCAAGGACCCCTGTCTAAACCCCTTAACAATGAACTGTTACCTGTTTCCAGGTTGCTTTACATGTGTTTCATTCTCTTACTGTTCATAAACTTCGAGCATTCTACAGGAAAGCATCATGGTCTGGGATGATGCGAACTAAAGCCAAAGGAAAGGAAAGCAGTAAATCACTGAAAACATAGTCAGGTTGTGACTGCCAATCATTGGCAGGTTGAAGGTGGAAGTGCAAGGAAAACGCTGTCATTCCCCTTGGAAGCTGTCGTGAGGTGACACCCGGCGTTGCTCTGCCTGAAGCGCACCACCTCACGTGGGGGCAGAGGGTTAATTTGAATCACCAAGGCTATTATACAGCTGTAGGAACTGGCTGAGAAGATGGGTCTCAAACCTCAACAGCCTGGCAGATTATAAAGAGAGAAAAAATAGACATCTCCAGAGAGGTAGAAGAATGGAAAGAAATTGCTTACAGGAGTACAAAGGCAGCTAATTAGAATGAAACAGAAGATAATAAGATAGGGAGAAATTTTGGCAGAGTGTCTAAGAGAATAGTTCCTGTCAGTGAATATATTAAGCAGAGGTAGAACCTCTCAAGGGAAGGGATAGAAGGACGCCATGGTTGGAATATATAGAAGTAGACAATGCAAAATATGAGAAGCCACACAACTATAAAGGAAAATTCCTCTGGAACTACATCTAGTCTAGCAGTTCTTTCCCATCTATATAAGCTAAGCTTTAATTAAGAGAGAAGAGTCACAGCCATGATTATACTCCCTCACAGCTGCTTTTCTTTTGGTTCTTAATGTTATTATTGCTGCTTTCCTACACAGCACCCAAACTTTGGAAGCATGGCTAAGGTTTTGGATGAGACTGAAACCAGTTCGGAGAGTACCGCGCCCAGAGAAGAACGGCAAGACAATGCCACCGTGGAGCAGTACATGAGAAATAAAAACCTTGTTCTGGATTTCCTTCACAATGACCTGAACCCTCGCCTCCTCCGGTACCACTGGAACAAATTTAATCTTATGAAGAAGTGTTACTTTTACCTGAAGATTGAGCCCAGACACCTGTGCGTGAGAGACCAGAACAATATGATGATCTACGCCGACATCCTGCAAATCGCAAACCCCTGCCAGCTCCAGAAGATTAAGAAGGTGGGAAAAAACCAGACTGAAATTCAGCTGGCGCTTTTAACAGAGGTGTTGGAACAGTTGGAACGAGGTCGAAAGGAGCTGAGCCATTATGTGGAGACCTGTGACATGGCAACTTTCCTCTCCCAATGGGACTTGACTATAAAGAGAGTGCTCAAGCTCTCTGTGCTTTTCAGTAAACTCACTGCCTTGGAAGAGCCAAGAAAGCTCTATGTCAAGCACAGTTTGGTGTCACAGGTAATTCTTGGAGGTGCTGTACACCCTCACATTAGTCTTTCTCTGTATACAAAGAAGCCACCAATTTTTGATCGGAGAGAGTCATTTGCGTCCCAGAACTGGGCCCAGCTCAAGTGGATTAATGAAAACCAAGAGTCACACCTCGAACGGTGGCAACTGGAGATTAAGTTAGTGACAAATGACAGTCAGACAGAGCCAGGATACAGTCGGATTCAGGAAGTCATCGCCAACCCGTGTGTAATCCATCACCTGCAGCCTGGCAGATTGTACGAATTCAGAGTTAAAAGATCCGACACTCACACACTTGTCTACTCACAATGGCACGACCGCATTGTATTGAAGACAAAAACTGTCCCTGTCGAAGACACCAACAGCAGCACCAAAACCAGAACATCTTCCTCGTTTTAATGGTTTGGAAAAGATGAATAATCAAAATAAATTGTTTAAACATTTTGCAGAAAATGGAACTTGTTCTGTTTTCAACAGCAATTTTACGAGCGCCTTCCCCAAATCTCTCCAGTTTAATGGTAACCCATTCCGAATTTCTCACACAAAACAACATCCTTAGGAAGCACTTGGGACTCGGCACTTGTATCCCGCTGCCAGGACCGACAGGTGGGAGCAGCCAGAAGCAGGAAATCTTGCAGGACACCTCTGAGGCAGAGCACAGGAGACAGAAGCATCTCCACCATGCGGCGCTTTCCATATACCACAAGATGCTTAGTGCCAGATCCTTGCAATGATGGTTTGGGTTTTTTACCCCAACGTATTGTCCTTCTCCCAAAATACCTGAGCTGAACCTTACAAAATACCTGAATTGAACTCTGAGCTCTTCAAATCACCCACCCAAATTTATCTCCATCACTGGTTCCTCTCATCCTCTACACCCTGTGCCTTGTAGATAACTAAGCATGACTTCACACTCGTCCCTCTATAGTGCATGAAAAGATCACTCTAATTAAAAGAAATCAACCAAATCCCAGCAATAAATAATCCCAAGCCCCCCAGCAAACAGGGAACGGTAATAAATCCACACAACCAATATGCAGAAAATTATCTTCTCTGCCCCAAACTGCAGCTAATGTTCATTTTCTTTTTTACCACTTGGTTCAGTCCAAACAGAGCTGACCCCACACAGATTCTAATCAAACCATCACATAAACAGGCCTTTTAGTAATAAAATTTATTATTTAAATAAATTCAGATAATTTTTACAATTATGGCTTAAATACCAAAAAAAGGAATGTTGAGGTTCATTCTTATAAATGGTCAAAGCAGGTAAAAATATTTGTATCCAAAAGGTCATTTGAGGTTTGCTGCAAGTCACAGACGTACAAAAGATAAAAACCTGCTGCATTTCAAGTTCCTTAATTCACACTTCATGACACTTGACATTTCACTTCTATTTTTTAAAAAACCCATCAATTTATTGCAGTAAATTGATTGTCCTACACAGATCTGTCCAAGTCCTCAGAAACAGTCCAGCTGGCCAAGGAGAGGATTCCTGGGACCACATGGCCCATCCCAGCACACCACTGGCTCCCTGCATAGGTTCCCCTTGTTCAATTTGTGCTCAAGCTCTACCTAATGCCGAAGAAATTAAGTTAATCCTGATGGATGAACTGACATTTGCGTCCTGCAACCATGTGCTTTTGGCTGTGGCTGTGGAGAGCACAGAGCCTGTGACTGGACAGATGCCCCGAGCACCACGTTGCCAGGTGTTCCTACTGGGATTCCCGAAGGTTTGCTATTTTAAAAACATTTAATTTCAACATTTGCTATTTTAAAAAACATTTGCTTGAATGTAAAATTCTTTCCAAAGTTAATTCAAAGCTCTGTGTGCAAATGAAACCAAACTCATTTGGACTTTTTTTTCCCTCTATTGATTTCTATGATTCTTTCCATGAGCACAAGGACAAGAACACGATATTCAGCTGTCACTACAGTCTATAAAAAGTTTAATTGCACTTTCTGCTATCCCTGACTACTCCATGTCCAGCTCTCCAGGAACCTGCTCACAGTGCCAGAAGCACGAGGGTCCAGCCTGGCTGTAACTGCTGCTTGGGTGCATTTTCTAAACACCCGTTATAAAATACATCTTCAGAGGAAAAAAAATAACATGTATATTGCAACACAGAGTTGACCAAGCAAAGCATTTTAGTCTAGGCTTTGACTCCATGGAGCAGGAATAAATATTTTTTCCCCACTGAAGACAAAAGGAGTTGCTTTATGAGGTCTCTCTCTTGGCCGAACCCCCTCCAAGAGCACTGACTAAGCCACCAGACATGGCATGAGTCTCCTCCTGTATGAAATAATGTGTTACATGTATGAAATAACCAGGAAAAAAACAAAGGGAGAAGGTCTCCATTTACAAGTGATCATGAAAATGAGGCCCACTGGTTCTAAAGGGACCAAGGTGGCTTTGTCTGAATGGTGCTAACCCCATGCATCCCAAGAATTCCAGCCTCTCCTGCAATTCTCCACATCATCTTGGAGCTGGATGACTGCATTTCAGTAGTCCACTGAATGATTCCCAGGCAGTCTTATTTTGGAATTGCAATAATATTTGCAAAACCAGGCTGGTGCAGAATCTTTTAAGGTCCCACCCTGGATGACTTCAAAGAGGAACAGTGAATTTTATCTTACCAGCACCTTTAGAACCAGCAGGACGTGCTTCCTACAGGGTTTTATGCCTCATGGAATCGCCAGCCATATGCCTGTCATTACGCTTCAGTAGGACAAGAGCAAGCCCGGGTGGTCTTTGGCATAGAGCTCAAACCCCCCAAAAGGCAGATGTGCTAGTTTAAAACTAGGAAGAGAATGACAAAACCTCTCCATGTGTCCTTGAGCCAAGACAAAGAGTCATGAGAAGAAACACAGCGTTTAAACACAGACTTTTCCAGACACAACGCTTCCTTATTGCACATTCCTCCACACTGGAAAGGGCCACACTGCACTTCAGCTGCAAACAGGACGAAATTCATCCTCCCACAGCGCTGGGAAACCACAGGGACTCACACCAAGGAAAAACTTGTGTCCCAGCACAGCATAGACTTGGTACTACACCGTGTTTGCATCTCATCTCCATCCCACATGGACACCTAGAGACGGCCAAGCACGTGGTTCGGGGAGAGCCGAGGCAGGCACTTCATACATTCAGAGTTGAAACGAGATAAAAGACACCCTCCCTCCAAACTGTCACGCTTCAAAGAGCAGCTCCATGATGCTCAGAGAGGACCACTTCACCGTGATACATCGCCACCAGCCACGGCGGGCAAAGGCAGCCTCTCTGGTGAATCACAGCTTCCAGCTCACAGCAGTTTGGCTACAGAATATAGAAAAATACATTACAAACACATATGCTGTGGTACATTTATCAGATTTCCTTCACTGTTCTTAAAATCTCAGGCCATAAGGCTGTGAAACGAATTCACGGAGTTAAAAGTTAATAAATTAGAAGCAGCTTTAAAAAAAAAAAAAAAAAAAAGTGGGGTAGGAGAGAGGGGATCAACAGGAGATTTCAAATAAATTCTGAACAGTTTAAAATAGGCTGACAAATCCTAGCGTTTCCTCTTAGGAGCAGTCCCCACCTTTCCTTTTTTACCTTTGTGCTGGTGAGGACAACTTCCTTTGTACAAAGAACGTGTAAATCTATTTACAAAATCACCTTGGCCTTGGCACTGCAATATTTACACGCTCAGAGAACAACATTTTGGCTGGACAAAGAGTGGTGCATGCATCTCTCTTTGCTTTCTTCCTTCACTTAAAAAAAAAATAAAATAATAAAAAAAAGAGAAGTCTTAAAAATCACCCTGGCCTTGGTTTTAAAAGGAGAGGCTTTCTAACTCAGAAGCTTTGGTCCTCCATGGTAAACAAGATCTTGCTGCAGAGCTCTGCTGCGTGTGGTTGTTCCACCCCGATGAATGGACTGAGTATTTGATCCCCAAAGCGCAACCCCGATTGCTGGACTAAATATTTGGTCCCCGAAAATTGCAGCTGCAGTGGCAGGTAGGATGGGGGGGGTTCTGCTGAGCATCTTACAGTTACAAAAACAGTAGTGTCGTCAGTAAAGTCACAGGTCCGTCATCCATCTCCAATGCTTTTTGGTTTGCTGTAGCTGAAAGTTCCTGTCCGAGGTTGCACTGATTAAAAACACCCCAAAAATGCTAAAGGAGGTGCTGAAGCTCTGAGCTGTCACGGCGCAGGGGGAGCTCCCAGCTCCCCCCGCTGCATTTGGCTTCGAAGGTCATTAAACAACGGAAAGATCTGGTCCTTCCCAAGGCACACGAAACGCAGCTCGGGCGGAGGGGGCCCATCCTCATCGGATCGCTGTGCTCCTCCTGACACGAATCTCCTGGGCTGCAGCACAGCAGTTGCGCTGGCGGTAATGCTGGAGGAGTCTCTTCCACAGAGGGTTGCATTCCAGGAGGTACCGGTTCCCTGTGGGCACAGCGATGGGGTCAGTGGGTTAGTGGCCAGAGGAGGCTCGGCTGATACCATCACATGGAAACTTTTGCCTGACATCTCTAGCTAAAGGGCTGGATCCCTGGTAGGGAGCATTTCCAGCTCCATTTTCCGTGCTGTCATATCTGTGAGCAGCTTCCCTACACTCCACAGCCTATGCCTGTGCAATTAGGAGAAAAGTAAGCAGCCTGATTTTGTTAGGAGAGAGCTCCAGCATGCAAGGGACAGAAACAACATGGTGCAAACCAAAGGGTGAGAAAACTAACTGTATGTGCTGCACTCAAGCCGTGGATGAGCCTTGCTTTGCCCAGATTGCCCAGTTTCAAAACCAAAGACTTAAAAAAAAAGGGCAGAAGAATAAAGCAAGACTATTGGTTGTACTAGTTTGCATCACCACCCCTTTATATCCAAGCATCCTATTCCCCTGCAGGCCTGTGCACCGTCCGAGGAGACCCACCTATGATGCAGAGTCCTTCCTGAGCTCGTGTGATGCCCACATTGACCTGGTTTGGGTCGGTAACAAACCCCAGGTACTTCTTCTGCCAGCTCTTCGTGGGCTTCCTATCAATCTCAGACCGGGGGCAGGAGCGTACAGTCGACAGGATCACGTATTTCCACTCACTTCCTAGAAAGTGGAATCAAACCAGATTTTTTTTTTTTTTTTTTTTTTTGAAAGAAGTATTTGGTCATTCCTCCACCCCACAGGACACTCATTTCTCTACTGCAGCCACTCTCTGGGTTTCTCCTGCTTCGGAGACCATCAGACTTCTGGTCGCTGCTCTCCAAAGAGAACATGTTTTGGCAGTTCTCCAACACCCCCATCAGACACAGAATCGTGGAATCACTGAATGGTTTGAGTTGGAAGGGACCTTAAAGACCACCTAGTTCCAACCCCCCTGACATAGGCAGGGAACTTTCCCCTAGAGATCCTCCACCTTCCTGCCTTCAGCAGCCTCACCCTCCCCAAGCACTCCAGAGGCTTCCAAAAGATTTATTATAATCACAGATCACCCAGAAATCTGATCTTCCATGGTTGAAATGACCCTGGGGTAGGGTTTGCTCAGAGACTGTATTTGTGAGCAGCTCCTGAGGAAGGAAGGTGGGAGGAGACAGACCCGACTCTCCCCTCTCCTGCCCCCTCACCTTGACTCTTCATGATGGTGCAGACAGTCACCCCGCGGATGCCCTCCCTCAGGAGGCTCTTGTTGATCTCAGAGACCTGGGCGTTGTAGGGGCTCAGGATGGCGATGCTCTCTGGCTTGATGGTGCCATCTAGTGCCAGCTGCTTGGCTATCCTCACCTGGAGAGACCAGCGTCCTGCTCACCCTGGGAAAGGGGCCTGAGGGAACGGCCCCCCAGCACCCTCTCCACGGGGCAGCGATGGTGCTTGCCTTGAGGTCAGGCTGTCCTAAGCCTGCCTCTGTCCAGGGGAGTCCTGGTGTGCTCCAGACTCGGGAGACACCAGGCAGACACTGCACCCTACCGATCTTTACACCTCTGTTGTCCCTCCACAATGCCAAGAGTCACCCAGCACAACACCCTCCCCTCCTGCGTCCCCAGCAATCCCCCAGGACCCTCCTCACCGCCTGGGCCACTTCATCAGGGTTGGCTTTGGAGTTCTCATTTCCTTCCTCGGTGGAAATCATGAGGGACTGCTCCTTCCCTTCCACGTGCCCGAAGATGATGGGGCAGCAGCTGTTGTCCCTGTGGTGGAGCACGCTGGGTCTCTGATGAAGCTGCGGCCACGTTTTCAGCCGCGATTCGTAGAACTCCTGGGATGGGAACTCGCAAATGCCTTTGTGCTGGCAGAGAAAAGGAGAGAAACCGAGGTGAGCAAAACCCAAGGAACTACAGCTTGCAGCATCCTTTTGGGCAGGCTTCATCCACTGTGACCTTGTGCTGTAGCTGGCCCTGGTATATTCCCAGATGTAATCCTGTATCTAGGAAGGGAAAGCACTAATGCAGAACATCTGATGCTTGAGGCAAGCCCACATTTTCTTGTGATGGAGAAAAGACAACCCCCTCGAGGGCCTCACCATGCGATATTGTATATCCAGCATCCACGCCTGGTCCTGGTAGCGCTCAAAGAGAGATGTCTCCATGCCAAGGCTCTTGCAAACGTCATTGTTAACCACGGGCCTCAGCTGCTTGTGATCCCCGAGCAAAACAACCTGGAAGGAAGAGGAGACACCTCAGCTGCGACAGTGGTGGCACTCATGAAGGAAATCAGCTCTTTGAAAGGCTGTACACAGGCATTTGTTGTTACTTATTTATGTTTACTTATTTACAGCAACCTCAGTCAAAGACCATGATATAAAGATCCTGCCCCAGATAATGGGTTCCCATCTGATGGGAGAAAAACAAAACACCATAGAATTTTAGAATAGCTTGAGTTGGCAGGGACTTTAAAGATCATCTCATTCCACCACTCCTGCCATGGGCAGGGACACCTTCCACTAGACCAGGTTGCTCCAAACTCCATTCAACCTGGCCTTGAACTCTTCCAGGGATGGGGCAGCCACAGCTTCTCTGGGCAACCTGTGCCAGGGCCTCCCTATCCTCACAGTGAAGAATTTCTCCCTGATATCCCATCTAACCCTGCCCTCTGTCAGTGTGAAGCCATTCCCCCTCGTCCTGTCCCTCCACGTCCTCGTCCAAAGTCCCTCTCCAGTTCTCTTGAAGCCCTTTCAGGCACTGGAATCCGCTCTAGGGTCTCCCTAGAGCCTTCTCTCCAGGCTGAACAGCTCCAGCTCTCTCAGCCTGTCTCCATAGCAGAGCTGCTCCAGCCCTCAGAGTATCTTCATGCCTTCCCTGGACTTGCTCCATTGTGTAGTTAAGTCTACTCAGATCTGCTCTATGCTTCTTGTCATGTTAATACTTTGTACCTGTGCCAGAACAACTTTTTGGTGACAGCACTACCCATCCCATAAAGAAGCCCAAACCTTAACATGTGCTAAGACTTGGAAGAGCAGCATGGTAAAGGATGGAAGAGGTTCCAGAACCCCGAGCCGCTGTCCCAGGGATGTGTTTGGGAGGGACGTACCTTCTCAGCACGGCGGTGGCTGACCAAGGGGATGAGGGTCTCGGGCTCCGTGGACATGGCACACTCATCAATGATTATCTGCTTGACATTGAGTTGCTCCAGGACGTTGGCAGATGAGGCAGAGCATGTGCACAGGATGATATCGTGGCACTGCAGCTGATACGTGCGACCGTGTGACAGCCACTCTTTGTACCTGGTGGTCAGTGCAGAAGACACCGGGTTAGGCATAAGGGAAACATCTCCAGATTCCTCTTCATGAACCAGGCAGAGCCTGTACTTTCCCAAATGGCAATGGCTCCCTCCCCTGGATGAACTGGTGTTCCCAGAAACGGGCTTTGGATGGACACTGTAGGAAATGTACTTTGTCCTGCACTCAACAGGGAAGGGGCTTCAGGTGGAGGATTCAAGGGTCACAAAGGCATAACAGGACTTCTGGTCCAGATGGACAACAGCACCAGTGCAGAAGTGATGCTGAGGCTCTGCACTGTACCAGTAATCTCGAGCTCATCTCTTTTTATCATTATTCTGAAACACAGTTTATTAATCTGCGCTTCAGAGCTGGCACACAGACATCTCTCACCAGGGTCTCTTCCTACTCACTGCTTTGTTTCTGCTTCTGTGATCTGCTCTCCGTTCCTCATCCGAGTGTCAAAGTGACAGATCTCCTGCCAGCAAGGGCTAGGCGGCCGCCGGATGCAGTGATGCAGGATTATTTTGCTGAATAAAGAGTCAATATGTAAATACTTTCCCCCAGCACAGACCCAAGTGATCTATTCTACAGTAAGCAAACCACACCACCTGTCTATGGGGAGAAACCCCATTAGCTAAAAAAGTCAACAACCAGATTGTCCCATTGTTGAAGATCTAACAGTTCAGTTCACACTTGAGGACAGAAAATACAACCACTTCCCTTTAGCAATTGCAAGCAGGAATGAAGTCAGAGACTTTTAGAGCTGTTCCACAAAGAGATGAAAACACCTAGGGACTTTTAAACAACCTGGGTTTCCTGAGTAGTGCTACATTAGACTATACATCTTCACTTGAAAAAATTAATTACAAATTAATTACAAAGCAGGTTAACAGTGCTGCTCCACAGTGGTAGAGTGAAACTGCATATGCTCTGGCTTGTTCAGGGCTGCTGGTACAGAAGCCACCTCTCCCCAGCACCCTCATTGCCTGCAGGGCCCTTCCATCCTACCTGAGCTCACGCTTTGGCTTTGTATCCCGCAGGGATTTACGGGAGAGCTGCCGGTTGCTCCCCGGGTATGGGAATTCCATCGTCTCGATGGCCTCCCCGTAAACCCTCAGTGGTTTCAGGTTCTTCATCTTCAGCAGCATCTCTGGGGAAGGAGGACAGGTCTGCTCAGATGGCACCAGGCACTGGTGGTGCTCATGGCCTGCCTCTCCCCACCCCTCACTTCTCATCCCACCCTCACCAGTGCTCACCCTGCAGCGTGGGATCTTCTGCAAGGACCATCCCCACTTTCTGCCCCTCCTGCTCACACCACGTGTTCTCCCTCCCACCATTACAAGCCACTTCAGGGGCTTAAAAAAATGACCGTTACCAGCAACAACATCAACAGACTTGTTGGATGGGCCACAGTACAAGATGCACTTTCTCTTTTTGGACTTTTCTGCTTCCAAGCACGGTGTTTCGTCCTTCTCAATGCTCTCCTCATTCAGTTTATGGAACCAGTAGACAATATGTGTTCCAACAACGGTCTTCCCTGTGCCTAGAAAAATGAGGAGGATGCTGAGAACATTCCAACCACAACACCCATGCTCTGTATCAGCATCTGCCTGATCAGTCATGAAATAAAATCAAGAATGGAGGGGACTGCCTTGCACAGCTGTGGGTGATGCCAACACACACACCTTTCTCCTGGTTCACCGAGGGTCCTATGGGAGGCAGCAGATCAGCTCTGACCTGCCATTCATACCATGTGTTCTCCTGCTGTCCCCCCTTACCTGGTGGGCCTTGGATGAGCGTGAAGGAATCTCTCAGAGCATTCAGGATAGCCTGGTTCTGACTCTGGTTAAGCTTCCTGTGGCTGCCAGGGAGATCAAAGGATCTTTGCTGCAGGATTCTGGATGTTGTCACTGTTACAGCAGAGCCAAGAAAACAAATTTAAAGAATGTTACTGAAAGCAGCACAGAAGTGATTGAGCAGGAGGAAGCAGCAGGTACTGAGCAGTCACGGTCCATTACAAGACCACCTAAAAATAATCCTTGTCCCATGCCAAGATACTCTGCCTGTGAACCTTCTCTGTGAGTCCTGGGGATTACAACCTCAGCAGGGCATCCCAAATTACGTAGCAGCTCCTCTCATCCCCTTGTCAGGGGGACCGCCTGGTGTGGGAGCATCAATCCTACAGCAAGGGCCCACAAAGCTTCCGGGGCACCTGCCTGGCCAGAAGCAAGTAGCCACGAGGTAAGAAAGATTAATATTTGCACTTACCTTTCTGAGGAGGTTCATGGCCAAGGGCGATGCTTTTAGCAAGCTCAGAGGCGTATTTCAGCCTCCAAAGTGCCTTTTCTTTCCGTCTGACAGACAAGGAAAAATAAGAATGAACGGAATGCAGCACAGAATAGCAAAAGTTATAATACAGCTTTGCACAGCTGCCTTGTTTATACTTTCTCTCTGCTTTGGTGTTGCACTGACTCCTTCCACAAAGACCTTAAGCCGCAAATAACTTAAGACTTACTCTGCTCCTCTGCTTCTGGGACTATTTTTTAACTGAGTGAAGAGCTGAGCCTGCGAAGATGTTGAGAGCAAGGAGCAGATCTTGCTTTGCAGCAACAACAAAGGGGAATGATTTGGAAATCGGAGCACTTCTGCTAAACAAACCCCACTTCACATATGACATGTATTGCAGCAACTCAGTAACATAAGAAAAGATGCCCAGGGAAACTTCAGCACCTTGCCCTATCTCCCCAGTCTCAGGGACAACCAGAAGAGCATGAAACCCTCTGAAGAACAGACCTGAGGAGTGCTGCCACCCTCCCTAAAGGTCCACAGCCCAACAGTATGGTCAGGAAGAGCTGGGTAAGGGCAGGCTTTTCAGGGGATCAGCCACAGCAGTGAGCAAAGCCAATGGGGGTGCAGCAGAGGGGCCCCATGGAAGCCACTGCTCTGCATGGACAGGGTAACCAGAGCACACTGCTAAGCCCACTTACACGTCTGGCAGCATCTTTGGTATGAGCTCCACCGTGAACCTGGCAGAGGCCTGCGAGATCTCCACAGGGACGTTCTCCATAGACATATAGTGGATGTAAAAGTTCATGGTCTGCTGACCAGTCCTGTCTGACTTCTTGTCATCGTCGGCCTCCTCAGTGACCCCGTGAGCCACCCAGGTGTAGGTATCGGGATCCACCCCAAGTTTGTTCTCTGACCTTCCCTTGTCAAGCAAAGTCAGGTTCTGGAGGCCATGGCTAAGGCTTTCCTCGTCGCTTTGGAGGCTCCCAAGCTTCAGCCCCCCTAAGCGGATGCACAGGTAACAGTGGAGGAAGTCCACTTCAATGGAGCACTCCTCCAACCACTTTTTGTTCAGCACAAAGCTCCCCTGCAGCTGCCCTTTGCTCGTCCTTTGCCTTGCCCACTTTATTTTAACATCATGGAGGACAATGGAGTCGTTCTCGGCCACGGCACAGGACGCAGACTCCATGGCGCTCATCGGCATCCACACCCTGTTGTACTCCGCCGTGTTCTTGTACCTGCCCTTGGACTGCAGCGTGGCGTAGGCAGAGAAGCAGTCAATTGGCTTCTCCGCGTGCTGCAGGCAGACATCAAAACCCGGCGCCACACACCAGAGCTGCACGAAGGGCACCAGGAAGCCCCGGCAGACGTCGGTGGTGAGCTGGAACCGCAGCGCGTCGCCGGCACTCAGCTCCAGGCTCAGCTCCGTGTAGTGCAAGCACGGGCTCTTCCGCACCCACCCCACGTGCCGCTGGTACAGCTCCTTGCTCTGCTGCAGGAGGGAGGCAGCCCTCTCAAACTGCTCCTCCCTGATGGCTGTGAGCACGTCTTGCCAGGTCTGGGTGCGGAAGAGGGTGACACTCTGGTCGCGGAGAGGTCCTTCCCGCAGGCTGTGCTCCTTCTTCTCTGCAGAGTACATCCTCCTCTTCCACGTCAGCCTGATGCTGCTCCGCTGCTGGATGAACACGGGCTGCTCTATCAGCTGAAGGGACCTGTAGTTAATTTTCTGTGGATCTGGAAGACTCTCATTGTTCAGGGGAAACAGGGCTTTAAAAAACCTGCTCATCTCTTCGATATCCACCACGAAGGCAATCTTTTGCAGGACTTGGCCCTTCAGCTGGGTGGCCATCTGCAGGCAGTGGGCTCTCTTCTCATATGCCATTGCCTGGGAATTCTTCCTGTTGAAGTCGTGACAGAGAAAGTCAATGTCGTCCACAGAATAGATGAGGGGCTTCTTGCGGAGCACAGAATGAAGGTGCCGCTGGACCACGACATCCAAGTATCGGCGGATGGGAGAGGAAGCCCAGGTGTACGAGTCAACGTGCAGGGAGTAATGGCCTGCTTTCGACTGGACAGTGGAGTTGGAGCGGCAGAAATAGGAGCGGCTGAGCAGCCTCCTGAACTCCAGGGCCAGGGGGGCCAGCTTTGGGTGGATGTCATCAGTGACGACGAGGTCTAGCATCTTGTGGAAGTCACGGGCACTGGCAGCCGACTGCAGGTGCTCCCAGATGGGGGCCAGAAGACTGAACTCCACCTTTTTAGGGGTGACTTGTCCAGGAGGGACCTCTCCCAGGTGATGCAAGAGATGGATGGACAAAGGAACCATGTGGTTGTACTTGTTTTTCATGTGTGACAGCTGGGTAAGACTTGGCTCACATTGACACCGGAGAGGAGTGACATTTCTGGTCTCCTCCTTGTCTGTGAGGAACTCGGCCACGAAACTGTTGAACATGATCATTAACTCCTCTATCATCTGATGGGACCCCCTCTTACCTGGGGAACTTTCCTCATCCAGCCGGTCATAGAAACAGTCCTCCTGCAGCCGAAACTTCCTATGGATCCTGGAGAAGTGATAAGCCACAGCAATGCAGTCCTCCAGGGTATCAAAACGAAGGGCATTTGCTGCTCCCCTGTAGCAGTCCTTAATGCAGAGCTCTGCCTCTTCATAGGACAGCTGCCTGTCCGAGCGGATCACGGAGATGGTGAAGACTTCCTTTAACATCTGATCGGTGTCCTTTTCTATGGTGACAAACAAGGAGATCACCCGCCGATCTTTCTGCGGCAGGAGGCTGCAGACGTCCTGGCTAATGTGGGGTGGGAACATGCACACAGGCTCCCGCTTGGGAGCGTAGTAAGTGACACCCCGCTTCTTCGCTTCCAGGTCCAAGGCACAGCCTTTGGGAATGACGCCAGCCACGTCTGCAATGTGGATCCCGATCTCATAGTGACGCCCAAGATCCCTGACGCTGATGGCATCATCCAAATCCCTGGCACCCTCAGGGTCAACAGTGAAGGTCGGGTAACTCCGACAGTCCTTCAGGCGTTCCTTGGTGAGGTTTATGTTGCTGTTGGAAGTGTATTTGGCTAACTCCCTGTTGACAGCAGGTGGGTATTTATTCTCCAAACCGTACTCCAAGGCAAGGATCTTTAAGCCTTCTTCCAAAGTCAGTGCTGCATGCAGGATCTCCGTTACTATTCCCAAAGGGTAGTAAAAACCCTCCCGCCAGGAGATAACCTGAACGCAGAAGATCTGGCACCTCCTCGTCTCCTGGTTGATCTTCTCACAGCTGACCACCTCGTACTTCCCATTGACAAGCTTGCGGATGGGAACGACGTTGGGTTTCTCCTTCAGCCCTGGGACAAATATTTTGGTGACAGTGGGATCGATGGGTATCATCACCCGGGGATCAAACTCGTCCATCATGCAGACGAAGGTCCGCTCTCTCTCGGCGCGCTTTAGGACGCCCACAACCTTCCCCTGCGGGCGGTGGGTGCTGCTGTCGGCCGCGCTGCTCTGCAGGATTTCCACCAGCACCTCGTCCCCTGTGAAGGCCGTCCCGCAGTGAACTCTGCCCTTGATCTGAATGTTCATGGCAGGGGAGTCATTGAGGGTGAAGGCAGAAGCTCTGTCGAACCTCTCTTTGATTAGCTCACATCTCTTGTACATATTGGGGTGCATATGCAGATACTGTTGCATCATCTGAGAAGAGAAGCTGGTGTATTCCTGCTTGTCTGCCCACAGGTTTGAAGCCTCAGATTTCACGTTCAGCAGCCCTTCTTCGGACACTGTCACCATCATGTTCTTGCTCTCATCTAGGAGCTCCTGGAGGATGGGATCATCGGGATTCAAGCTCTCATCCTCAGAGCTTGAGGAATCTGTGTCGCTGTCCTCCTCATTCCCCTCTGGGCTTCTGCTCCAGCTCTCCTTGTCACACGCAGCCTGTTTGATCTGGGCCATCGTCAGGTTCTCTGGGAAGATGCTCCCCTTGTTGATGCACTGCTGGATGAAGCGCTTCCACACCTTGCTGCACTGGCCGTGGGAGCACAAGGCCACGGCATCCCCCACTGCCACCACCAGCGACTGAGCCCGGGTCATGATGGTGTTGAGCACTCTGGCCTCGTTGAAGAACTCGAGGTGGTGCGAGGCCGAGACGCGCAGGCTCTCGCTGGTGTGGACCGTGCTGATGATGATGACCCGAAACTCCCGCCCTGCAATGGGGGGGACAAAGGGAGAGGTCACTCACAAGAACCCAACGGGGAAGACCCTGCCTGGCTGTCACCCATCTATGCTGTGTCACGTGGCTGTGGACTGGTGTAACCCCGCTTGGCTGAAACACGGGAGTCACCTGATGTGAGTAAAGCACCTCTTGGGGATGGTGAGATCCTCCGGGCATGAGCCAGGATGGACACCACAAGGTACCACCACCCACACGCCAGGGAAGGAAGGGCAGTGTGGAGACAGGACTCTGGGGCAGTGCAGCCGTGGGTGCCCATGGAGTAGCCCTTTGTGCCCAGTGCCACCAGCAGCCCTGCCAGCAGTTCCTTCCAAACAGGAAGGGTGAGGTTTGCTGTGAATCCCAAATTCCCCGAGGGACTGAGGGTCTTGCAGGACCAAGAGCAGTGACCATTTGCAAGGATCCCTCTCCCCTTGAGAAGAGCTCTGCTGATCACACAGAAAATAACAACCCAAAAGAGGCCCCCTGGTGATGTCAGAGCCTGGAAGAGGATGCAAAAAAAGGGTGTGGAGATCAGAAACACCCCCCAGGGTCAGTTATTCTCACCACGAGGAGTCTCAGCTGCACATTAAAAAAAAAGATAATAATAATAAAAACCATGGATGAGTCATAAACTAAGTCCTTGAGGACAAAACAAGCCCTATCCCTCTCTCGTCATCCAGAGCTGCAGACTCCTCCTCCAGTGAGCTGCTCTGTGATTGGTACCCACAGGCCATCCTGGTTTCAGTTCCCTTCTATCACTTGTCTCCCCCACTGGTACTCAGGGCTTCACATGATTCACACATGCCCAAGTCTCTGGGATGGCACTTACAGAATTTTCACCCTCCTACAAAGCAACATCCACATATGTGAAATGAGTTGACAGTTGGGCACAGATTTAGTTCAGTGTGGAATCTTATTCACTAAGGATAAGATGAAGTCGAAGAATTGCGAACCAGAAGGGGATGGAAATCAGCCAAAGGATTTCCAGACACTCCCTCCTCATCAGTGTTTACGTGGGCTGTGGCAGTGGAAGAGACATGGGGAGGGCAGGGGAGCTCTGCCTGGCAGCACCTCCCAGAGACATATTTTTCCATGATAATAGCCAGTATTTTGAATTTTAGCAGGGAGGAAAATGTAAATACTTTGGAAACTCCTCTGCTAACACCCCAGTGCCTCTTCTCCCAGCCTGTTACACAGTGACTGTAGTTGCTATGGACTCTCCTGTTCACCAACATGACTGCAAAAGTTGTCCATGACTAGCATGCAGAAGACACCCCAAAACACAGCCAAGCACAAGACACACACCGGGCAAGTTTTCGTAGTTTTCCACCACCACATCTTGTAGCTGCTTTTTCCTCAGCTCTTGTCTTGTTGCAGAAACCTGATAAGAAAGAAAGAGGCACAACTGAACTCAGCTCAGAAAGGCCTCCAATCCAACACCGAGGTCCCTCACCCTGCCTGGCTGCAGATTCCTCAAGTTACTTGACAGCAGCCACATGTTCTGGGCTGAGTTCAGCCAGGGCTCACACTGCCCTGTTGTTAACCTGCCTAGAAGATGCTGTGAAAGCAGTGTTCAGCTAAGCCATCCCATATCTGCTCTAACCACCCAGGACACGCTGCCTAAATGGACAGTGCCTCAAAAAAACCACTGGGGGGGTGTGAGACCCCAGATTTCCTATTTTCACTAGCACATGAGGCAGGTTTATCATAAATAGATTAAAAAGCATTCATTAGGGAGTGTTTAGTCATCAGTGCAGGTGGGGAACATGGGGTTCTCCTACACACCTGCATCCCATGGGAGACCACACAGATCTTCTTCAGATCCCGGACACCCCACTCATCTGGCCACCTCTGATAGATCTCCTTCACTTTCTCAATCACTTGTATTATCTCGGAGGCGTTGTGCCAAGAAATCATGGAGATATCCCTTTCAGCCACACCAGACACGTGGCAGAACACGAGCGGGTAGATTTCGGGATGGGGTGGGATGTTCCCACTGGCTTGGATAGCACTGCAATTGCCAGTGTAGAAGTGCTTGGAGACAAACTCGATGATGCCTGCGGTGGAACGGTAATTCTCATTGAAGATGATCCTGCTCTTCGTGGCCACTTCATGCCTCTCCTTCTGGTAGAACTGAAAGAGCCGGTTCAGGAGGGTGTGATCAGCAGATTGCCCACCCCCAACACAGAACAGCTTGGGCGTTATCTGCATGTGGTCCCCAGCGAGGACAATCCGGGTCTCAAAGGTGGCAAAGGAGAGCGGGACCAAAGCCTCACACTCCAGCATCTGCGCAGCCTCGTCGATCATGATGTGGGTGAAGTAGCCCGGGGGAACCTTCAGGTTCTTGGATAACATGGAGGTGGTGATAATGATGTGGTGCTTGTCGATCTCTTGCTGCGTGGGGTGCCGGAAGGAGCGCTGGTCTGGCGAGAGGCAGCAGTACATCTGCGTGGTGGGGTCTGTGAGGCTGACGGGCCGGTCGGTGGATATAATCCTCAGGGGAACAGCCCACGGGTGCCCGTTGATCACGTAGTTGTGGAAATACTCCCGGATGTAGATGTCAGCAGCGCTGGAGGGGAACAGAAGGGAAAAGCAAAAGGAATAGTAGGTGCTGTTCCTAAATTCCATGACTGCCATCCCAAAGTGCTCTCAGATCATCCCCCACCAAGCACCCAAACTCTCCCCTTGCTCTGGTGACACCACGCTTGTCACAGCAGACATTCACAGCCGCGCACACAAGCTGGCGTTGGTGTAGCCACCAATTCCCAGCCTCTTTCGAGAGTATGGTTTAAAAGAGGAGTTGATACTCAAGACCAGGACATCTCTCAACACCCATATGGAAAAATGTGATGTGCCCAACAAAACCTGTGGCCCTGCTGTTGCCCAGGGCCAAGTGGCACAGAGCTCTCCTGTGACAGCATCCCCATCCCTGGGTGAGACAAGACCTGCCGGAGAAGCTTCCGTGCAAGCAAACAGCCTGGAACAGGCTAAGATTAGCAGCCACCATCTATTATGCATTAAAAACTGAGGCAGTAGCAGCCTGCAGGATCGGATGTGGACACTCTTTTCGGTGTGACTGCTCTAATTTTAAGTCTTGGCCTGGTTTCTCTGAAGGCAGATTCAGTGGCATTCAGACCAGATCTGCATTTCCTCTCCCCCAAACTCTCCTCAGAAAAGTCAGTAAATTGGCACGTGCACAAAGGAAAATAGTCTTCAAGGGCAACTAGAGCACAATATTATCCCAGCACAGTCAGACAATGGCTTTCTACTTGTTGCAGTACACAGAAAAGGCTGGAAAGAATTGTCTCTCCAGTCTCATTCACATTTTATAAAGAAGCAGGAATATGGTAAGTGTTCAAGACCAGGTTGGATGGGGCTTGGAGCAACATGGTCTAGTGGAAGGCGTCCCTGCCCATGGCAGGGGGTTTGGAACAACATGAGCTGTAAGGTCCCTTCCAAACAAAACCATTCTAGGATTCTATGACTCTGTGTTGCTGCTTCCACAAAGACTTCCACCCATGCCTGGCTTCTTCCCAGCAGGAACTGCTAGAGCAGTTTCAGACGTATTCAGTAAAAACTAATTTATTTAAGCAAACAAGTGAAGTGCACACTGAGAAAAGGGCAGCTCAGCTCTGGCTCATACACCCTGGCTCCTCCTCAATCCCCCAAGAAGAGCAATGGACCTGACTGCCCACAGCTCTGGTTGCCTCTTCCCTGCTAACCTGTTTGTGTGAGTGCAGATCAGCACCCGTGTGTTGGGCTGCCTGAGGATCTCCAAGGTAGCCATGGCCAAGGTGAACGTCTTCCCTGTACCGAAAGGCCCATAGATGAGCAGCGGTGGGACCTGCCGGCTGGGGTTCTTCTGGCCTGTGATGAAGGAGATGGCTTGTTTCTGCTTGCTATTCCCTCTCTGTGGTGACGCAAGAGAGTAGGGGATGGTGCAACTGGCAACATCTGGCAGGACCAGCTTCTCATCCAACAGGCGGTCCACAGCCTGGTGCCACTGCCGGAACAGTAGCTGGTCGATTTGGAACTGGATCTCCACCCTGTGGGAGGTGTTTGCCTTGAAGTTCAGCTCCAAGCAGCATCTGTTTGGTATCTGCAGCCAGATGGTCTTCTCTGTGGTGGCTTTGTGCTCCACAATAACTTCATAAACCCGGTTGTCTACAGGTGGGTCAGGTGCCAGGAATGCGGTGGGCACAGACCTGCTCAGCAGGTACCCCTCGTCCGTGTCCGGAGAGAGGTTGTACGGGGTAGGCACTTCAGCAAACAGCTCCCCAGAGACGGCAAACTTCATCCCCATGGAGAGGCTCTGCAGCATGGGCGTCAGGGAGATGAGGACCCGCAGGCTGAGTCTGAAAGGAGGGAACACCCGAATGAAGAGCAGGGAACAGATCCCCCAGTGAAGGGGGGATTGCTACCTACACCCAGAGAGGGTCTGCCAGCCCCCCGAGCACAGAGGGACAGAAATCGTGCTTCTCACTAATTCACAGCTACAGAATGAGACCCAGCTCTTCCCCTCCTATCACCACCCAGCAAGTCATCCTTCTTGGCAGGTTCCCATTTTTCTGGGAAAGCACCCCAGGACCCAACCCAGAAGGGACACAGACCTCAGAAGCAGTATGGCCCCATCGGTTAACCATGGGCTCATGTTCCTCAGCAAGGAGGAACCATCTGGATCCACGCCTGGCACTTACTTGGCAATCAGAGCCTGCTCGGCTTCCTCCTCATGGAAGAGGAAGCTGTGCATCCTGTCCCGATAGTTGAGCCGGGTGATGGGAACCACTGCAGCACCCTCACTTTGGTAATCCAGCGCCAGAGCAGGAGGTTTGTACTTTGCCAGCAGAGCCACGTCTTCGGCCGTCCTTGGCACGCTGGGAACGATGATCCGGTTACCTCTATCCCACCGCTCGAAGTTGACAGGCCGGGTGCTCTCCCTGCTGTTGGGGACGTGCTGGGGGGTCTCCCGCCGGCCCACCTTCACCTTGATCTTCTGCATGAGGACGGGGCGTTTGCCGAAGTCGAAGACCACCCACTGCTCGAAGACCCCCAGCGTGCAGCACTCCATGCTGACCTCCACCAGCGCCGTGCGGGGCGAGGAGCACACGTGCTCCCCGCGGAGGTACTGCAGGTCCTGGGAAAGGCCATTCCCCGAGAAGTAGAATTTGACTCCAGGTTCCCGCTTCAGCAGGGCCACGTGCTGCAGAGACGTCTGCCATTGAGGAAAAGAGAGGGACACAGTGAGGGCAGCCCAAGGGAAGAGCCAAGCATCTGGTGAGGTGCTGCAGCAGCACTTTCTAAAGAAATGACATGTCAGACCCAGCATAGCTTAATCCTCATGCAACCCCCCAGCAATTATTTTAAGGTCTCAGAGAACCTCAGGTTTCAGTTTAATATCAATGGAGCCAGTGCACTGTAAGAGGGAAATCTCCTGTGCTGGAGAGGACAGGCTCTTGCCCCCAACACCCATAAAATCCTGGGCAGAAAAGCAGCTGAATGTGATGATACATGGGAGGTGTTAAGAGGAGCTAAGTCTGCTCCAGCTCCACTGCAGAAGACAGGAGACACAGTGGCTGCATCCCTCACACACAGCCCCAGTGCAGGCACCACCTGAGCTGCTCCTGAACACTCAACACATGTCCTCACTTGGACATCCTCAAAGCCCTGTCCTTCTACCCCTTGCAGAAATAGTAAACAAAAAAAAAACCAAAACAAACAAAACACCAAACAAGCCCTCCAAAGGACAAGGACTGCACCCAGCAGCAGGCATTGCCAGCAGCAAACAGCCTCCCCCTGCACAGAGCTGGGCTTACCTGAGCATGAACCTTGAACCTCCACCGGTATTTCATCCTCCTGTCCTCCAGCTGCACTTGCAGAGGCTGCTCACACACAACTCTGACACCCTCGACATGCTCAGACATCTGTGGGAGGCATGAGAGGGACTGAAGGCAGTGTCCCAGAGACACACTGCAGAGCCCTCCGTGGGGCCATCTTTGCCTTTACACTGTATCCTCCCAAGAGGGATAAACAGTACATCCTCACCCACCGCTGCTCCACATCCCTTGGGAAGCAGCCTTGGGAAGCGAGAGGACCCACGGCACAGCTCGGGTACCCCGAGCAGGCTCTCAGGTTACCATCTCAAAAGGGGTGAAGGAAGAGGGATGCCACATCCCTTTCTGCATCCCTGTTAGGAAGGTGAGTGGTGGGTTCCATTCCCAAGCTCTCACACCAGAAGATTCCTGCACTGGACCAACGCGCTCCCACCCTGTGCCCGCCACTCACAATTAACACCTCGTTGGAGCACGTCCGATACTCGGCAATGAGCCGGTCCTGGTAGGACAAGAGCCCGTCCTTCAGGGCTTGCTTCTTTTTCTTCACGGCAACCTTCACCCTCTGGATCCACTCCTGCAGCTCCTCTTTGGAATGGGCCTTGGTGCAGCTATTCCCCATTTCACACACCTCGGCTCTGTCGGGAGAGAGGTGTCCCAGGTGCCACCCGTGTCCGGTGGCATGGGGGTCCTCAGGTAGCCTCGGGCAGCTGCCTGCTGCTGCCCCTGCCCTCTTCCCCAGTGGATGCCTTACCTGCTGCACAGCGAGAACTTGGTGAGCCCGAGCGGCGGCGCGCGGTGCACCCACTGCACAGAGCTGTCGGCCGAGAGCATCTCCATGTGCTCGACGGAGGAGCAGTGGTTCTCGAAGCTCTCCTGCGAGCTGAAGGTCACCAGGCAGATCTGGCAGTAGAAGTGCACTGGCGCGGGTGCCTCTGGCTTGCCGTTGGTGCTGCAGGTGCCCACGGGCGGCAGCAGGTCGGAGCGCAGCAAGCCGTCCTCCCTCTCGGCCTGCCAGATGGCCATCTCCACGTCACTGTGGGCGAACTGGCAGCGGCGCGGGCCGAGCCTGCAGGGCTGGCCCCGGGAGACGAACCGGCAGTAGCTGAGGGTCGAGATGAACTCGGGGCAGGGCCGGATGGCTGTGTACTGCTGCTTCTTCTTGCTGTCCAGCACCACGTGCACCAGAAGTGGGTCCCAGGCGCGGTGGGACTCGCAGAGCCGCCTGTGGCCGCCCACCGAGATGCGCTGGGGGCAGCCAAAGAAACAACGCTTGCAGATCTCCTGGAAGTGCCCCCCAAACTCGCTGGTGATCTCACCGGCAGCGGTGGCAGTGGGGTGGGAGGCAGTGGGGGGGTGACCCCCCAGCTGCGCCTGCAGCACTGCCGCCTTCAGCCAGCGGTGCTCCAGCTGGTGTTCCCTCTCAAAGTTCCAGACCATGGCCTCCTCCACGCTCCAGGCAAAGGTGCACTGGTTCTTGTGCCTGCTGCAGCCCAGCCCCATCACGTAGTACCTGCAGACGGCGTAGCGCGCCGGGTTGGGGAAGCCGGGCCGCCGGGACACCTTCCTCCAGGCCGTGCTCCGGTGGCTGCGGCAGCGGGCCAGCAGGATCTCGTACATGCACTTGTGCTCCACCTCCCGCGGGTGGTAGGTGATCTCATTCTCCTTCACACTGCACTTGGAGCAGACCAGGAGCATCTCCAGCTGCTTCTGGAGGCTGCCCAGCGGCACCCCTGGCCTGTTGGCTGTCGGCATCTTTGGCGGTGGCTTGAGCGGAGCAAAATGAACGTTGGGAAGGTCCTACCAGGCGGTGCCAGGGGGAGGAGGTGCCATGGAGCGAGTGGATGTGTCCTAGCTCTCTACATACCTGCCAGCCATCGCTGCGAGTTCATGAAGCCTGACAAAGGAACAAGGAACAAGCAACTTAGCAGGAAATATCAGACAGTTCCTGGCTGGGTGCACACGGAGGCACTGGCACAGCCAGGAACCCCACCCAGACACCCTCACACTCGGCACCACAGCACCTGAGGTCTGCCCCCACCCAACTCAGCCATCTCTGTTCCCGCACCACCCCAGATCCCAGGGGACTGTGTTCCACAGGGATTGCACTGCTGAGTGGTGCAGGCTCCCAGCAGGGCTCAGCCTGGTCCTGTGTGCCACAGCCCTTAGACCATCAGCATGGCAAAGCAGTGGAGGCTGCCCCAGAGGGCCCAGCATGGCCCCCACGGTGGCCACAAAGCTCCCCCCAGACCACAGCCACATGATCCGACTTCCTCTTCCTGCTGCCAGCACCTTCCCCGCCTCTGTTCCCCTCTGCCAACTTTCTCTTTCTTTTTCCTACTCTCTGCCCTGAGCTGGCTGGGCAGCCCCACAACAAGTGAGAGGAACTCACCTCCAGCCCCTCAGCCCATCTGACCCAGTGGCACAAAGGATTCACTGGAATTAATTAAGGAAGGAACCACCCTCTTTGCTCCCGAGATGCAGCACCCAAGGCCAGGAGATGGGGCATGCAGGAACAGGGACCTGCCAGCATCTCCCCAGCTGACAGCTCGGTAAACATCCGGCTGGGAGAGCTCGGCCCTGGTGGTGAGAAAAGCAACTCACAGCTCACTGCTCTCTCCGGCCACCAGCGCCGGCATTTGCCATCAGTTTCCTGGGTAACCAGAGGCCAGGAACATCCCTGGGAATGATGCTGCAGGGTTTGGTGGCTGGGCCACGCAGTCAGGGTGAAGGAAACATGCCCAGGCACATCCGTGGGCAGGGTGTGCTGCCAAGCAAAGCCACCAGCCTCATGTCGAGGGCTCCTGACCAGCAGCCACCATGGACTGGCTCTCCAGTGATACTGGGAAAAGAGCCAGATTTACAGCTGAGGTCCAGTGGACAATGGAGGAGGAGGGCAAACCTTGCGTTGCTTCTGCAGAAATACTTTTCACTTTTAGTTAAGAATTCTTTTCCCTTCTCTGGGATTACAGGGGCACTGGGGGAGGCAGGCAGGGGGTGCTGAAGCTGCAGCTCCAGCTGGAGCTCCAGGCAGCAAACACCGAGCTGGAAGTGGCCGGAGCATCACCCACCCTCCCAGCTCACCCTCAAAGAGGTCCTCACCTCCCATCTCAGTGTCACAGCACCCAGTTGCTGCCGAGCGAGGAAGGAATCACCTAATCCAACTTCTCTGTGTGTATCAGGTCGGACACGTGCTCAGTGGATAAACACCAGCCCAGTTTATCTCTCAAGGCCTGGCAGCGAGCCTGGCAATGGGCAGAGCTGCAGGTTTCTGATTTGGAAAGCTGTGGGATTCCGTGGTGGACTCCCACAGCAGCGCTGGCTTGATTTGGGTCACTGTGCCACGGCATCAGCTCTGCACCCAGAGCTAAATCACCCCGACTCGTCTCTGTGCCTTCACATCCAAACCTTTACTTGCAGCACTCAGTGCAGGCTGGCAGTGAAAGAAGAGCAGCCCTGACCCAGAACAGGCTGGGACCAGCAGAGAGCCAGGATATCCCATCCTCTGCCTGTAACAAGGTCACAGCCGTTGGATTAAAACTGTTTCTGCAGACCAGGGGTCGGGAGCTCTTTCTTTGCTCTGGTCCTACCACAAAAACAAAGAAAGGCTGGAGCCACAGCAGAGGTTCTGGTGCTGCCTGACTGCTGACTGATGCAGAGGAAAATGTTTTCCACTGAAATGAAATAATTTGGGGAAAAAAAAAAATACAGGAGAGCACCTATAAAGGTGGGACAGGGCATGAGACACTGTGCCTCCTGCCCAAGGGCATCAAGGGATGCTCTGCTGAACCCCAACAAGACTGGAAAAGCAGCATAGTGCTGGCAGGGGCTGCAGATCCCCTGGATCTGCATGAAAGCTGCTTCAGGGCCATGAGCCCCTAAAAAACCCTCGGACCGTGGGAATCCAGGCAATGGTTTGGGAAGACACGGTTTGCTCCGAGCACGGCTCCTCAGGACCCCATGCTGGGCTGTGGGAGGGGAAATCCCTGCACCTGCTCCCTCCTGTGCCAGCCTGGGGAGACCGTTTGCTAAGAGAGAGCATTCCCACTTGGCTTTCCCTGGGAATTAAGTGGTCAGCTGAAGCTAACTGGGACCCCAGGGCAGAGGCAGGAACCTCTGTGGCTGCAGGCTCAGCTTGTCCCAGGAATTTGGCTTGGGCAGGAGGGACATGGGGGGACATGGTGGCAGCAAGGGGTTGGTGGGGCCAGGCTGTTCCCAGACCTCCCCACTGGGAATGCCCGGAGTGGGACCCAGGTCACGCTCAGCCTCCAAGAGCCTTTCAGCTCCTTTGAAGCTGGCGGGGGCAGCGCATTCCCAGTGGAATCAGAGCTGACATCTGCAGCTTCGGGAACACTTTGGCATCCCTCCGACAGCAGCTTCACCTTCCTTCCTCTGGAAGACTCCTCCTTGGGACGAGCCCTCTGGGAAAGGCACTCACGCTCAGGGTTTGTGCAACATCTGCGCAACACTGTAACTGCTGAAAACTCCAAAATACCTCAGTTACACACACAGGAGAGGACGAAACCTGATCGCTGGCACGCGGCTCCACGGAGAGGGAGCCGAGCTTCCTGGTCCCAGCACGCCCACAGCCGCAGAGCCCATGGGAGACACGGTCCCGCAGCACCGACAAACCCGGCTAAAACGCTCAAGAACTGCCCATAAAAATCTTGCAGGACAGCCAGGCTGCTCCTGGAATTCATGCCCGGGCAAGGCGGCCCAGCTGTAAAAAAATCTAAGAGGGAATATTCCACCTTTAAAGGGGTCAATTCCCTTGCTGTTTGTTTTTTTAAGAAAGTGTTTGATTTTGAGCAAACTGCCAGAACACGCTCTGGGTCTGGAGGTGGGAGGGAAGCGGAAGGGGAAGTGCAAACCCCGCTCAAAGTCTCTGCACAGCACCAGCACTGCCCGCAAATTAAATCCTTGTTCCCTCTACAGTCTTATACCGGGGGGAAAAAAAAAAAAAAAAAAAAGAATAAAGAGAAATGCTAGGGGAATTTTTGCAATCCAGGTTGGGGTGGAGAGAAGACTCAGGGCACGAGGAAGCTCAGGGAGGTGTGCTGTAAGACAGCTGTCCCACCGGGAATAAAACTGATGTCAGCTGGTGTCTTGGGGCAAAATCCAAATGCCCCAACAAAAGTGGGAGCTGATGGGGAGCAGTATTTACCAGCCAGCCACAGACCACGGTTGACAGGCTGACTTTTGCATATTTTAAGGAAAGCGACCTTCTTTACACAGGTCCTGAAAAGCCCAGACCGGTGTTTAAAGCCACTCACAGCCCGCTGGTGGGTGACAACTCACGCTGGCAGATGGAGAGGCTGGTTTTATTGTATCCCCAGGTCATGGAGGCTCATGGCCCCATCAGGGTGAGTATCTGCCTCTCTCCCAAAGGCACCGACACAGCCCCACTGCCAGCACAGGTCCAGCCTCGCCACAAAGCAAACCAAACCACAGCATCGCTGGCAGCATTTCCTCCGCGCTCAGGAAGACGCTTTGGGTCAGGGCCGGGCCAAGCTGTGTCCGAGCATCGTCCCCGGCAGGCGCCTCGCGGGGCAGCGCTGCGACCAGAGATAATCACATTTACCCGGCAATGGCGAGTGGAAACACGGCCGTGGCAGAGAAACGCTCACCGTGCCCCTGCCTTCTGACGCTCCGCACCCATCCCATCCCACCAGGAGGAAGGCGGTTCTTCCCCGGAATGAGCACTTGGTTAATTATTGACAGGATATTAGGCAAGGCGTTAGGCTGGAGTAAGCCAAATGCCCCTCGATCAGAGCGAGGGACGTGGATCAGAGTGCTGGGACAGCTCTCTGTGGGGATGCGGACAGGGGACCGCGTGCCTTGAGGGGTTGCAGCCCCGCATCCCAGCTATCAGAGCCGGCTGAGCACTGGGGAGTTTTTCCTCAACTCCAAGCATTCAGAGCAGCAGTGCGAGACCGTCCCAGCATCCCCAGCAGCCCACGAGTGACTGGTGCAGCCGGGCTGGCCGGGAGGGTTTGGCAACGGTGGAAAAGGAGCTGCCTGGAGGATGCTGCCCGGTGCCACCCCATTGCAAACAGTCCTCCTCCTGGCTGCACCGAAATCGCACCCCGCCGGTATCCCCCTCCAGTGCAAAAACAGCCTCCAAAGTTCTCGGAGCACCCCCTTTCCCAGCCTTTTTCAACCAGACGGTTCACTCCGCATCCCATCCAAGAGCCAGTACCGTCCCGCCTGCCTGGCTGCTGTGGCGACAGCCGCGACACCGCTGCTCGAGTGGGTGTGCAGGCACAGACCCTTGAGTTCGTGCCGAGCCCCCAGACACCGGCACCCCGAGATGCTGCATTTGCTTTCCCCAGTTGCAAGAAGTTCACGCGGAGCTCCCAGATCCTCGGAGCTCAGAGGCGGCAGCAGGCGGGCGGCAGCTTTCGGCGTTCGCCCACCTGAGGTGGCACTCTGCACCCCTGGGGTTCTCCCCATCCTCGATCCAGAGCTTTGCACCCCAAGACCTGCACCCTGGTCATGACCCTCCTCTCCCGCAGGCGCGCCAGCCCGGGCAGGGACGAGCCGGGGCGGGGGCTGAGCGGGATGCGCACCCCGCACGCCCTGCAGCATCCCGCACGCCCTGCAGCACCCCACGGCTCGCTGCGGGGCTGCCGGGGGCACCCTCGGTCCTGCTGCCCCCCAGGGCGCTCCGCAGACCCCCCATCCCCGGAGCTCCCCCGCGCTCGAAGCCTCCCCCTCCGCTCTCACCGCCGCCGCCGGGCTGGGGGGCTCGGGGGGACCCGGGGACTCGCCGCCGCCGGCAGTTTCGTTTCTGGGGCCTCCCCGCATTCAAACCTGGGCCGGACTTCGCGGAAATTGCATCACGGCGGCCCCGCCCCGCCCCGCCCGCCGGCACCGGGGGGAGCAGGAGCCGGCACCGGCACCGGGCGGGGGGAACAGGCACCGGCACCGCGGGGAGCAGGAGCCGCCACCGGGACCGCCAGCGGGCGGGGGGAGCCGGCACCGGACAAGAGGGACCGGCAGCGGGGCGGGAGGAGCCGGCACCGGGCACCAGGGGGAAGGGGCACCAGGGGGGAGCGGGCACCGGCACCGAGGGAAGCAGGAGCCGGTACCGACACCGGCGGGACAGCACCACCCGCATCCCGCAGCGAACAGGACGGGCGCTCCTGGGGGTACCAGCCTCCCAGCCCCGTCCCGCTCCACTCGCCCATCCCCGCGCATCGGGGTCCGAGTCTTGCCCGGGTCATGACCTCCCCTCTCTCCCCCCGGCGTGAAGGGGCCGCTCCCGGAGCCACTGCTCACCCGCGGAGGGTCGGGGGTCCCCGCGCTCAGCCTCGGTCCAGCGCAGATTGCGGCGGCACCGACGAGTTATGAGCGAATATCGAGCGGCAGCCCCGGTGCTCAGTCCGGCCCCCCCGGCAGCCTTTTAATGGTGTTTGGGGGGGAGGGCGGGGGGGGCAGAGCGCTGCCTTCCTTTCTGTTCATCACTTTCGTTTTCCGTTCGCTTCCCCGCCTGGCACGGTGAACACGCTGCAGAGATCAGCCTAGAGCCAAAAACAAACCCAAACCCCAAATCCTCCCTCAGCAGCAGCAAAGCCTCGTTTGTATCAGGCGTCGTGGGGCAGAACATGCAGCCTCGGGGCAAGAGCCCTCACCCCGACCTGTGGGCACATCTCACTGCACAAGCACCATTGCCTGATGCTCAGCACCCAGGTGTGGGGCTCCTCAGCACCTGAAGAGTGGGGGATCCTCAGCCCCCCTGCCACCTCACCAAACCCACCCCACAGCAGCTCAGCACCTCATCCCAGCATGAGGCAGCACAAGTCCTCCCCTTGTGTGTTTTGGCGCTGCTGCAAATTTGCGGGTGGTACTCACACACAGCTGACAAACCCTGCAGCCCGAGATCCCCTCAAAACACACACACAACCAAAACCCCAGGAAGTCCCTGGAACCCACCTCCAGCCCCAGGAACCCACCACAGCAGCATCATCTCACCAGCCTGGGCATGAGGCTTCAGAAAGCCCCGGTCTGTGAAGCAGGTGTTGCACTGGGCGCAGCGCTACAGTCGGGCTCCAGCAATCCCACCTAATGGAATTATCTTCATGCCAGAAGCCAGCTGCGAGCCCTGGAAACAACCAGGGAAAACTAACACACCTCCAGCTACAAGTGGCTGTAAAGATAGCAGGCACCAGAGGCAAAGTCTGCCTGCTGACAGCAACGCTGTTCGATCCCTCCATCGAGCGATGGGCACGTCACGCTTGGTGGTGCCACCTCAACACAAAGACAGCCTCAGCCAGAGGAAGAGAAGTTTTTCCTCAAAACAAGTGGGAGGAGGAAACACAACCCGTGGGTCACGCTGGTGGCAGCAGAGCAGGGAGGAAGGACAGTCAGGGACTGTTTTCTGGCGTGTTTGTCAACACAGAAGGAGGAAGAGAAACAATGTTTTTGACCTTCCAGCTTTGTGTAGTCACAACCATTGAGGGCCTCAGAGGGAACCCTGCCCTGCTCCCATCCAGCAGCATCCTGGGGAGGCTGGAGGGAAAGGCGTTTTCCCACCGCAGAGGGAAGTGGGACAGCCCAGGCCTGTGGGCTCTGAATGGATCCCACTGGAGTAGTGGGCTGCCGTGCGAACTGGGCGTTCCTGGGTGGCACACCCACCCAGTCCATGCACCAATGCTCTGCTCACTGCTGGACCCGTGGTGGGACAGCCACCTGAACAAGGCCAGGCTCTTCTCCGTGTGCTGTCGGTGGGGAGCAGTGGGTAGCTCAGCTCCACAGCTGGGAATGACCCCCGTGGAGCCCCCACAGGAAAGGGCTTCCCACCCTTGTCCTCGCAGCTGACATGAGAACTGTTACAGTTTGGGCAGCACCAGGGCTCCATCCTTGGCTGGGAAGGAGCGATCCCCTCCCCTGTGAGGATGCATTCCTGGAGCCAAGTGAGGCCCAGCCCTGGTATCAGGGTGTTCCACAGAGATACAGCCTGTCCCCGCTTGGTATTGCCTGTGAGCGGAAATCATCCCCCTCTGCAGCCCTGACTAAATCACAACAAAGGTCTGTCAACAACTCAAGCAGCATCAGTGAAAAACAAACAAAACACCTGAAACAACCCCCTCCCAGGTGCCCGAGCCAGGACGGGCAGTGCCCAGCTCACCCAGGCGGAGCAGCCTTGGCACTGAGGCTTCGCTCTGGTTTTACAGGTGGGATATTTTCCCTCCAGCTCCAGGAACAAGCAGTTCTCACTCTATTACATAAAGCTTCAGGCCCTGCTCAGCACACGCAAAGGCTCGAGGAGCCGCGGAGCAGCGCGGGCAGGAGCCGCTCTGCCGTCCCTCCATCGCCGGCCGCGGGGCGCAGGAAGCCACCGCCGGAGTAGGGAGGAGGCAAGGCTGCGTCACCACATCCACGGCATTAGGGCGGGGGAGAACCGAAACCCAGGATTTGCCGATTTTAGACAAACAAACACCGAGCCGAAAGCGCTGAGTTTCGGTTTCCATTCCTGCGGCGGCTCGGCTGCCACTCACGGAGCGGTTTCTCCACGAAGTCATCGCTGCTGCCCCGCCAGCCCCAGAAACGGTGCCCTTTGTGTGCTGCACGCACAGGGTTTGTGCGAGGACAATCTGGGAGGTGGGAGAGCCTTCCCGCGAGGATGCTGGAGCGTCTCCTGTCCTGGTAACAGCCCTCACCAGCCCAGAGAGACCCAGTGACTGAGTGAACATTCGTGATTTCTCACAGCCCCCTCTCCCTGGCCCTCCCCAGGCATCTGCTAGTCAGGACCATGGCACAGCTCTGCTCCCAGCGCTGCCGGTCGGATACCCGGAAAACAGGAGCCTCTACTTTTTCCCAAATATTGCAGGTTGCTTCCGTGGATACCTGGAGGAGAAAATGCAAGCAGCCGAGTCTCCGTCACCACACAATCCAGGAAAAAACAGGGACTTGTCATGAGTCATCTGCAGCCCTTATGTAATTCGTCTCTGGATGCGAGTCCTCCACGCCCGGCTGTGAGTGGAGCAGCCCCGGGTTCCCAACGGGAGGAGAGGGAAGCACGGCTGAAGACCCAAGGACCCCAGGAAGGCAGCTGCTGGCAGCACCAGGCTGGCAGGGTGGGTTCTGAGAGCCCCAGCCCTGCTGCAGGGACCCCAGGCTCCCACCGCAGGTGGACACACTGGAATCCACAGCAGTGATCCAGTTGTGGAGTGCACAACACTCACTGCAGCCCTGGGAGCCCACCCTGGTGAGTGCAGCCCCCATGCAGAGGGCAGGGCTTGAGGGCTTCCCCCTGCAGAGCCCCAGATCTCAGAGCTGTGGGAAGAGCTGATCCACAGGTGGGACGTGCCCCCCGCGGCCGATGCTTTACCATCCCTGCTGAAAACAGGGCTGCAGGACCAGGAGCTATTGCCACACTCACATGGGACTGTCCCCACGGCCAGGGCATGTTGCTCAAGTCCCCACAGCCGCATCCAGCACAAGGCCACTCATCCCGACACTAATTCATAACCTCTGCTTACAGCTTGCTGCAAACAACTTCCTTCTTAGCTCTTCCTTTTCAGCCCTCATCCTCCCACGAGTTGCTGACTCCGCAAGCCCCCAGCTGCCCTCGGCAATGTGAGGAAACACCGCGGCTCACCCAGCAGCAGCACAGCCACCCCGGGAGTGGAACACATCGCCGGAGCATCCCTCAACATTCCCAGGGGGTCTCTCGAGAAAAACAGGGCTGCCCCACCAGCACCTTCCCGACTGGCTGCCCCGAGGAGCTGCTCAAAGGGAGGGGAAGATTGCACCAGCCCAAATCTGCCTGCAGAACTTTTATTGCTTGGGGATCTGTTTACATCCCAAGGAAGCTCCGCTTAGCAGGGCAAAGGACGCCCACGCTGGGAATGCTTTGCCGGTGAGGTGATCTATAGTCTCTAGGGCAGGTAAAGGCGCACGTAGCCCGGGAAGAGCTGCTGCCTCCTGCCTGCTTGCCCCGGCACTTGCTGCCCGCTGCCACATCCCCAGCACTGTCACCAACACAGAGCTGCCCCAAATCCTGTCCCACCCCATGCTCCGATGCCACTTCTCAGATACCCTTATAGAGGAGCCAGGGGGTCCCTCCAGCCGTCCCCTTTCCACCTGCATGTCCCTTCTCCCGCGGTCCCTGGATAACCTGGATGAGTTTGTCCAAAGCAGAGACGGCTGGAGCGGGATGCTCAGCCCACAGCTCTTCAGGGCTGGACAAAGGCACCACGGCTTTCCAGTCCCAGCACTGCTGGAGAAAGTTGTCCCAGTGGTGCAGACAAACCTTCACTCACCGTCACAGCAGGGGAGCAGGGGGATTTGAGCTGGAAACACACCCCAGGTGTGGCTCAGCACTGCTGCTCACACTGGACAGGCAAAAGGCGGCTGAGGGTGATCACAACTCTTTATATTTCCTCGGTCTGACACGCTACTGCTGTCCCAAGTACACAGATAAGACTTCGATATCTTAACAGCAGGCAGCTGGGAGGGAAAAGCCTCTGATAAGGCAGAACTCCTCCTCAATTGCAGTCCCGGCTCAGCCTCAGCTGAAATGAAACAAAATCTAATGCCTCAGAGGAACAGATCACTTTTCCTCATGATTACGTGTCAGAACTCTTCTAAACACAGCTTGGGGACTGGTGGTTATCAGCACTGGGTGCAGCCAGCCGGTCCCAGCTGTGCCACGGACAACCAGACTTTGGAGCCACGTTTCAGGCTCCCTGCACGCCCACAGCCAGAGAGAGCGCAGAGGACACGTCCATTTATATCCAATAAAGAGTGCTCCTGTCCTGCCTTAGCCCCCATTTTGACACCCCGGCTGTCACATCCAGATGCAGAAACACAATAAACCAGCAACGCTCTCTCAAAAAAATATTTATTAACTCATTAAAGTGACCTGTCGCTGCTGCTGTTGCCAGATAAAAGTGTGGAGAAACCCCAGCACTCCAAGCACCCAACTCCTTCCAGCCAGAGACTGTGAGAGCATCGCTGCGGCCACAGGGCACGCGGGGGCCCTGGGATGGGACCTGCTGGGAGCCGCAGCGGGTGGGGCGGCTGAAGGAGCCCTGGGGGGAAGGGGTTCGAACACCCCGTCACGGAGCAGCTGCTCAGACCCGGCGGGCAGGGAACGGCAGCGCCCGGCTCCCGCGGGATGAGGCGCCCGGCGGGAATGTGGGGACCGGGGACACCGGGGGTCCCCCCTCGTGAGGAATTGTGAGCTCCTCGGAGCGAGGCCGCTGGGCTCAGCCCTGCACGTTCGGCAGTACGGCTCTGCCGTGCAGGATGAGCTTCCCAACCAGGGCTTTGCTTAAAAATCGCCGTTGGCTTAAAAAAAAAAATCCCAAAGAATGGATTTTTTTTTTTTTTTTTTGAGAAAACTAGAAAAGGACCCTAAATCCTCAGAAGTCACAGCTCTTCCTGGCCCTCTGGGTTTCTCTCTTCCCACTCCTTCCCCCAGTAGACCCGGGCAACCACCAGAACACTAGCGCTGTCACAACAGCTCCCACTTGTTTCTGCCACCCGAAAATGCCAGTGTCACACACAGAACCCAACCTCCCGGGGCCTGTGCCCGCACTGCCACAGAGCCCTTCCTTCCTGGTGTCAATGATCATACATATCCATGGAATTCCTGCTCTTGGCAGCCCCTCTCCATCCCTGCAGCCCCTGGGGATGGGGAGCAGCAAGCTCCCCTCATGCCAGACCCCTTGGCAGCTTCACTTGCTCTTCCTTTTGCTCCTGCCCACTCCTGCAACGGACACTGCTGTGGCTGAGCCTGCCTATGAGGCAGGGTTGATGAGCCAGAGCAGGATAACTATTCCAAGAGAACAGGGGAGGAAAGCTTTATAAAAAAATAAGCTCTTTTTTTCTTCTCTCCTCCATACAGGGCAGAGCATTTTTGCCTTTCCCTTCTCTGGGCATCCTTCCTCCACCCTCCTTTTCCTCTGACCTGAACCTCCTCGCTCCCAACACGAGCCGCTCTGAGTCTTGTTAGCCCGTGCCCCTCGTGACACCACTCCTCGTTCCACAGTGCAGCCAGAGAAGAGGCAGTTCCCCCCAGAGTGGCACGGCCAGCGTCCCTCCAGGCAAGTCCCCCCCTCTCACTTCTGCTCCGCCTCGTCGGCCACTGCGGTCACCTCGATGGCGGCGGCAGCGTGCTCGTCCCCGGTGGCCTCGGCGGCACCGGACGGGACAGTCACAACCGTGCTCCCACCGGGAGCTATTTGTGTCACATTCTGGATGGTCGTGCCGAGTCCTGGCAGCGTCAGGAGCTGGAAGGGGCTCACCACCTTCACCACTGTGCTGCCGTCCTGGACCGCGGCCGTGCTCAGCACCGTCAGGTTGGAAGCGTCCGGGTGGATCTCCACCGTGCCGGGGAAGGTGGAGCCGGCGGAGGCCAGCACCGTGTACCCCCCCAGCAGTGGGGAGGCCGGGGAGCTGGCAGCGGGGGGCTGGGTCGGGCTCTTCCCCAGCACCGAGGGCGGGAGGGTGGAGACCACTTTGCCCAGAGGGAGGTTGGCAATCTGGGAGACTGGCACGCCGGGGGTGACGGCGAGCTGTGCCGGCTGGGACAGGACCTGGGAGGTGATGGCAGCTGGTCCAGAGGTGGCCCTGGTCAGCCTGGGACGTTTCAGAGGTGTGGGGACGGAGACCGGAGTGAGGGTCATCAGGACGTTGTTGAGATGCTGCGATTTGTGCTTCAGCTCCTTCGCTCGCTTGCGGTGCTCGTCACACTGCTGCTCCAGAGCTGGAGAGAGAAGAAGTCTGGCTCAGCCTGCATCCTGGACAAGCTTCCCAGGGACTGTGGCAATGCCTGGAGCTAGTCCCACCATGGCTGGTTTAGCAAACACTAGCTTTAACACAAACCCTACTTTCTTAGCCCAAAAGAGAAGGCAGCGATGACCGGTCTGAGGACATACCTGCCAAATCCCGTGTGTACTGCTCCCTCGAGCGATCCATCTGGCACTTGTGGCTGGCCAGGACTTTCTTGACCAGATCCAGCATACCAAAGTTCTGGACTACGTTGTTGAGTAAAACAGCATCTTAAAAAACAAGACACAGACCTTTGAGGAAGCAAAATTCCCCATGCAAACTACTTACGGCTTGGAAAAAGCCACACGACAGCAAACACGTCCAGCTGAGACAGCCAAAATCTGCAGGAGGGTAACGCAAGAGGCTGGGGAAGAGGAGAAGGCAGAAGCCATGAGAAAGGGCAAGAGGTCTCCAGCGTGTAAACAGTCCTCTCCTGCCTAGCAGGGGTGATAAATCTGCTGGCACAGTAGCTGCTTGCTGTATCGTTATTCCAATGGCCTAAATTTCACCTCAGTTCCCAAGCCAAGCGTTTGTCCAGACCCAAAGCCAGCAGAGAGGAAGCCCCAGGCACAGGGAATCGGAGAACTGAGGTCACCTGAATTGTCCCCCAGCACAGCCAAGAGCCTGCCCAGGGAGCAGCCAGAAATGGGATTTTTTATGACGGACTATGATGTCCCTCTAGTGCCATCGAGATATCCCCAAGGAGAAAAAAACCCCACAAGCCCCTCTCCCAAGATGACTGAGCCCCGTGCCCAGGTCCTTACCCCCAAGCTGCAGTGGGGGATCCTGCGCTCGCTGCTGCAAGCCCTTCATGGTCTCCACCAACTCCTGGTGGAACTCGTGGATCACTTCTTCCAGGAGACCCGTGTCCTTCAGACTTTGCCAAAAAGCAAAGGTGTCATCTGGAGAAAGAGAAAGCAAGGAGAGCCTCAAAATCCTCGGTGGGGGTTTAATGGCCATCTGCTGTGGGCTCCCCGTGGACACCCCATGCAGGGGTGCAGTCCTGCTGGGCTGGAGGTCAGGGGGCTGTGGCAAAGCCCACCCAGAGCGTGGGCTTAAAGGAGGGGCAGCCAGAGAAGGACATGCTCTCCCAATCCCTGTCCCACACAAACAGGACACTGATGCTACAGAGAAGTCCATTGCTCAGAGCACACCAATGAAAGAGAAGGACTTTATAACCCCTCTGATAGGTTTGTTTGGTTTTTGTGGGTTTTTTTAACTCCTAGAGCCACACTTGGCCGTGGCTTTGACATCTTAATGCTTGGAAACAACTTCATCTCCAGGTGATGCTGCAGCACACCCACACACCAGTGGGATATAACATTGCTCTTTGCTCCGTGAGGAGCAAAGGAATAACCCCAGTGGAGGTTCACGCAAGGCTGATCTGGCAAGAGGGCCCTTTCTGCTCCTCATCCCTCCTATTTCCCTCTTTCCCCACACCTCCTTCACCCGGCTGGGCCAAGCCCAGCGGGATTCTCAAGCCATACCTCCAATGCTGGTGCTCCAATCACTGGCATCCTCACATGTTTCTATGGTTATTGTAGCCGGGGATCCGTTCACTGCAACCAATAGCAAAAAAGAAAAGAAAAAAAAATTCCCAAGTCCTGATTTTTCCCTGTATTTTCACGGGCTGTTTCCAAGGGAAGCACTCCCTTGCTGCATTTCCGTGACTTCCCCTTTTTATTGCACAGGATCACTTTTGTTTGAATCCAACTCCCAGCACTGAACAGAGGGAGACACCCAAGTGGTTGCTGTGCCAGCTGTACTTATTTTTCCACACTGGAGTGCAATCCCCAGGGATTACTCTTGCAACCCTTGCAGCACGAGAACATGTGCTCAAGAGCAGCATTTCCCTCCCACTTTCCCCTGCAAACACATCAGTAACTGCTCAGGGCAAAAGTCAAACAGATTTAGAGTCTGATTTTTCTGGCAGCCCTTTTTACCCAGCCACTGTTTGTCTGGAGGGTTTCTAAAGCCTCGAAGGGGAGAGCAGCCCCCCAGCTGTGCAGGGATGCAGGAGGGCTCCCTCCCTTCCCTCCAGCTCTGCCAAATCTCAGCGGTTTTGTTACCATAGAGCCGAAGAACTGGCGTCATTCAAGCCGTGAGCAGGAGCGGGATGGATGGGAATCTGGCCAGAGCCCCACGGAGCTGTGCAGAGTGTTTGGAATGCTCAGCTGCTGCCATTAAATCCAATCACTCCGCTCCTTTCCTCGGCAGCCCTCGGGGCTCTGGTTATTCCAGCACAGCCCAGTGGTGTGGGAAGTGTCTCCCATCGGTGAGCTGATGTCCATGTTCAACAGGAGGGCTCGGAGCAGGCTGTGCTGTGCCTTGGCATCACGTTCCCCCACCTCAACACCAGGATGTGGTGCCATGGGAACTCTGGAGAGCCAGCCAAGGGGCTTACCCTGCCCCACAGGCACCGCTAGGAGCTTGGGATGTGGGGCACTTTGGGGGCTGCTCTTCATGCTCAGAAGCAAAAGTTGTTACGAAATACAGAAATACTTCAAAATTAGAAAGCTTTCCAATAGAACAGCTACCTGTAATTACAGGTCAAGTTAATAAAATCACAGCATGATTTGAGTTGGGAGTGACCTCAAAGCTCATCTCATTCCACCTCTCTGCCATGGGCAGGGACACCTTCCACTAGCCCAGGTCACTCCAAGCCCTGTCCAACCTGGCCTTGGACACTTCCAAGGATGGGGCAGCCACAGCTTCTCTTCTGGGCAACCTGTGCCAGGGCCTCACCACCCTCACAGGGAAGAATTTCTTCCCACCAGCCAATCTAAACCTACCCTCTTTCAGCTCAAAGTCCTTTAAGTTCAGGGCTACAGCTACGTAACCCTATCATTTAAATCCCACTTTTATAATCTACATTCACAAGCACAGATAAAAAAAAAAATCTGCTGGGTCCCCCAGTTCTCTTTAATCTTTCATCAGACCAACCTGATGAGCGAGCCTTAAATAAAAACCCCTAAATTATTCCAGAAGAAGTCAGGTTAGAGCTAAAAGGAGAAGGGACTCCTGCCCAGGCACCCTGTGCAGCAGGAGAACCCAAGCTGATCCCTCTGGACACAGCCCGACCAGCACTGAGGACAGAAGGGAACTTCATCGAGCAACAGTTACAGATTAATTGCAGTCCTCTGCTTTAGCTGCCTGGTTTTGGGAGAGGCAGAAGGCCAGAGGGGAAGCTCCAGCCCTAAGGGACCGTGGTTCCTGTGCTTTGATGTGAGGAATGGCTGGACGTACCATCGGCAGAGGCAGGAGTCAGAGGGATGTATTCCGTCGATGTCTGGCTGGTCAGGGACACCCTGGCTCCAGTCAGGTCGATTTTGGTGCTCCGGCACGTGTTGGAACACACCTTCGTGTGCTGGTAGAAATCCAGCTCTCCTGAGTCCATGATCTTCCTGAAAGAGGGGGAGCAAGCACAGGGACAGGCACATCAGCAAGAGCCAAGAGCTCTGAGATGCAGCTCCTGGCAGCCTTCACACCAAACTTCTCAGAGGAAACAGGAGCCCTTACTGGAGCTGATGAACTCATCTGTTGTGGGAGGAAGGGGAGGAGAAAGTGCCTCTCTGGTCGCATCAGCCCATCCCCTCAGAAGCTTCAGCTTCCAGCAGAAGGGTCAGCTCGAGTCTCAGTTCAGGGTGAGACCACAGAGAGCCTCTTCCTTCCTTCCCTTTCTGACTCTACACCTCAAAAAAAGACAGGGCATAACTCTATTCATAAACTAAAATCAAGTCTCTCACCTCAAGCAAAGGGGGTGCCAACACTGGCATAATGGATCTTCCCAGTCTAAGCATGTTGTCTCTGAAGCATCCCCAGGCCTTGCTGGCCAACAATCCCCTGAGCTTCCCAAGATTTGCTCCCATGGGCTGCTGGCCTTGCCTTCACACATTCCTCCTGAAGTTTTTTTTTTCCCTCTCAAAGCCCTGCCTTGTCAAAGCCTAAGCCTATTATGCAAAAATCTACGTGGAGCAAAAGCTGCTTAAGAGGAATATGGGAGAGGCCTGCATTGAAGCAGAAGAATACAGGGAGAGGCAATGAATACAGGGAGAGGCAATGTCACCCTGTGAAAAGAGCACAAAGCCACTGACAATTCCTGGAGAAAGAGGTGATGCTATTTTATCCTGCCCAAAGGCAGAGACAGACTTTAATTAAATCACAGTCTCAGGCTGGTGTTCAGGAAGACCATAAAAGAGTTGAATTACTGTAGTTAAGACTAGACAAGATAAATGCTTGCATAAAGAATCTCCTTTTTTTTTTTTTTTTTTGCCAAGTAATGTCAAGCAGACCTGCTGCAACCAGAGCATTAGTGATGACCAGACCAATTCCATTGGTGGGTCATACTGGGAACCAACAGACAGCATGGCCTGACCACGAGTGGCCATTAAAATTTCCAGTGTCCTTACACCAGCTGGGATCTCAGTGTGGTTCAAGTCCTAAAACGACCTGAGAAATATTTCTTGCCCCAAATTATTCCCTAGGCACAAGGACAGAGCAAAGCCATTGGACTGACCACATATGGGGCCAGGCTGTCATTAAGACAAATGTTTAGTGGCTCATTTGCTCCCTCAGCAGGAAAACAATTGTGCCAAAGGCTCTATTCTACCCCACCACTATTCCCCTAGAAAGAAGCGTCCACAGATACAAAGGAAGAGACTCACCGGAGCATGATCCCGTTCATCCGGATCGCCCGCTTCCAATCCTTCAGCGTGGACTTGCCTGCCAGGTGGACAAACTCCTTGGGGCTAATTAGGTGATCATCAAACTGCAGAAGGCAGAGGTGCAACATCACTGCCACAAGCTGTAAATAACCCCGGGGGTGCCCTGCGAGCAGGGTTCAGCCGCGGAGCCCGGCGGCATTTCCCGGTGCCCAGCAGTGGGTGCAGCTGCACCGCAGCCTCCACGTGCCATTTAACACCACCAAACCAGATGGCTGGCACACACTTCCCACCCCAGAGAACCCTGGCTGAGTTAAAAAGATTAAAGCCAAACATGGATGGTTAGTTAACAGCTGCTCAGAGACAAGGGCCTGGGGGTCTGTGTGAGTTCAGAAGTGCCCAGCCCAGGCAGGACAGCTGGGGAAAAACACCCACAGCTTGTGCAAAGCATCATGAGCAGCAGGGAGCTGCTCACACTCCCACTAACAGTGGACTCAGCAAAAGCTGGGTTGCATCAGTAACATTTGGGTCCAGGGACACGTTAAGCCCCACATGTGAGAGGGAAGGAGCCCATTTGTGGGGCCAAAGACCATTTGGTCTTTGACCTCCTGCTCCCGAGCCCAACCACTGGTATCAGTGGAACCTCTGGCCTCTCTCGCAGCACACACCCACTTCTACTGAAAGGCAGCTTCAGGCAGCTGGCACGCACCTTGTCAACTCCTTCCCTGTCTTTTATTGCCTTACACACCCAGCCATGACTGAACACACGTGCTGACCTAACAGCAACCTGCAGAATCATAGAATTATAAAACCATTAAGGTTGGCAAAGATCTCCAAGTTCCTCAAGTCCAGCTGCGAACCAGGCAGCTCTCTAAAGAGTCACCTTACAGCCCAACTCAAAGGATTTCCCAAATCCAGGTCTCCTCTTTTCCATGCCCATGCTGACCAACACAGAGCACCACCACCATCAGTGCGTGAGAAACTGCTTCTCTTAACAAGGACATTGGGCTTCAGTGCAGAGGACGGATTTCAGGTGACAGCAGCATTACCTGCAGCAGTACCTGTCCTCTGCCTTGGGGACAGAGAAGACCATCTCTCCTAGGAAAGGCAAGGGCCACCCTTTGGGAGCTCCTCTTGCAGCAGAGCCCAAGGAGACTCTCCCTCAGCAGGGTATTGTTTAGGCCATGTACAAATGCCAGCAATGGCTCACTCACGGTACATTCCTGAATTTGTGCAAATTTTAACCATAAGCTACCTAGAGCAAAGTAGCAGCTCTTCAGTGGGTCCCCAGTTCTCAAACTATCAACTTTCCAACTGAGCAGATACCGAAGTGCCCAAATTTCTTAAAATTTTCAGTAACACGTTTAGTTGAGGAAGCACCTCTCCAGCCAAAACTGCTCGACTTGGCCAAGACAAATATCAGGTACCCCACAGTACCAGGAAAATTTCCTCCTTTTCCAGCATGACGTGGTTCTGACGCAAAGCAGCTACCAAAGCTCATCACAAGCAGGTCAGGCCAGGTGAACCCACAGCACGGGCACGAGCCCAGAGCTGGGCTCTCTGCTCTCACCTGCACACACTTCACATTGATCCCGGGGCACACAAACTTCCTCCAGATGAGGTTGGCTTTGCTGTCCCCGCAGGTGATGGGGTAGACAATCTCTGCCTCCAAACTGTCCTCATCTTCAGCCATCTTCACTTCTCACAGGGATCAGAGGAAGGGACAGATCAAAGAGAAACGTGAGCCACAGCCCCCCCATTCACCTCCCTGAGGCACACATGCAGCAATGAGCAGTTTTGAAACTCAGGAATGAAAAAACAGTAGATGTTGCATAGTGGAGTGTATTGGGGTTTGTGGCCACCACTCAGCTACACTTTGCAACTAAAGCATCCAACCACCCAAATTTCTCAGGCAAAACAGCCCAGGTAGATTTATGCCAACCCAGCTGCAGCTGAGCACATGGAATTGGAGAAGTCAGTGGTCTTACTCTTGATAAAAAAGGAACGATGTTATTTAGGTGCAGACACCCTTGGTTTTAGACCAAAACTGGCTTTAAGTCAACTCCAGCCCAGCTGGTTGAGGTTTTTGCTCCCTAAATTCACTTCTACCTGTAACCAAAGCCAGTGAGTTTACTGCAAAACAGACATCCCCAGGGCAAGCTGGAAGGGCAGAAGCCAGGGATGGGCACAGGGATTCATCCTGAACCAGGAGAGGGCAGCAGCAGTCCAGCCAGGCACTGCCAGCTCCCTCCTGATCATCCAACCCCCTGCTCCCTGCTGGGCTCCCCTGGATGCCGGGAGAGCATCCCCAAGGCCAACAGGAGAACATCCCTGGTACCCCTGGTGGCTCTACACAGCAGTGCCCAGGCTTTCACAGCCAGCACCAGAGCAGGGTTGTGCCACATTTGGAGTAGTGGAGCTGGCACAGCTCCACCAAAGGGCTGTGGAAGGAGCTGACCTACCTAGAACCGCTTCCTTCAGATGTGTGGAGGCCGTGAAAGCAGCAGCAGCTGCAGCGGCTGCATTTTCAGTCTCCAGAGTGTCTTCGTTTATGTCACCGCTGGAAAGAGAGTTGGAGACATCCTTAAGCCGTGTGGCCGTGCCACCCCCACGCCCGATGCCCCGTGGAGACATTCCCTCAGAAGTCCCTCGGACCACATTTTCCCACAAGAGCTAAAAGTCAGAGCTCTGGGTTTGGGAGGCTCAGCTCCATTTTTCCATGTGGAGATGAAGAGCCCCGCAGCAGGCAGGCCCCTGTCAGCAGCCTGGCTGGCTCTGCCTTGCGTCCCCTTTAATCCCAGCCCCATGGAGCTGCCTCCGGCCCAGCCCACGCTGGAGAGCTGGCGTGGAGGGATGCTGTCAGCACAGCCCCCTTGCTCAGAAGTCACTGCCAGCTTCTGCCAGCTCTGCCTGAGATTTCCTCAGGAAAAACATGTGTGAAACATGCTGCTGCTGTCTGGGCAAAGGACTGGCTGGATCCCCTGGTATGCAGGATGCTTGTGGGAGCGGGACCTCAAGGAGCCAGAGACACTATAAAGAAGTTTGACAAATCCCAACAGCGGATCTGTGAGCAGAGATGATATAACATGAGCTACAGACCCTCATAATCTGATCTCTGAGCCTCTTAGAACCTGATATACCCATGATATCCACTAATAGCTGGCTATCTAACTGCTTCCATCCTTCCCACACTGGGGACCTCTACCTTCTCTTAGTGTTTTGCTCACGGAGTCACACAGTGGGTCCTGCACAGGACCCACACCCTCGTTGTTCTCTCATCCCAGCTCTCACTGTGGCTTACAGAGCCTCAAGTCCCCTCAGTGAGCTTTGGTGCACACTCTCAGAGAACAGGCATTTAAGGCTGTGATCAGGGACATGTTCCTCACCCCCTCAACTGGTACCTCCATCCGGTACCCTTACAGATCTGACCTGTGCATCACACCCAGCGCTCAGCAGGGACCACTCCTAATGGGTTTTCATAGAATCACAAAATGGTTTGGGCTGGAAGAGACCTTAAAGACCATCTCACTCCAACCTCCCTGCCACAGGCAGGGGCACCTTCTACTTGAACACTTCCAAGGATGGGGCAGCCCCAGCTTCTCTGAACCTAAGCTAGTTCCTCACCACTCTCACAGGGCAGAATTTCTTCCTAAAATCCCATCTAAATCTACCTTCCTTTTAAGATGTATGTTAAGAGGTAGTGTTATTGAGGACGAGTAATTGCTGCATCAAACCTGTCCTGCAGGGGCAGGGGGGGAAATACAATTAAGCTTTTCAAATACTTAGGCATATAAACTTTCTAGGAAGACTGTATGGAGAAAACAAACATGAAATCTACCCCAGTTTGGTATCATGGGTGAATTAAAAGATGGTCCTAATGACTCACTGGCAACCGCATTTTCCACCCGCGGTGCCACGGGGACAAGGAAATTCAAGAGCAACTGGTTTTTCCATCCTGGCTCCTAACACACAGCTCCAGGGTGGAACTGCAGCTTCAAAGCATCCCTCCCCTTGGCAGCTGCAGGGCAGGTACCTGTGGGGAGCAGCACAGAGATAAGGAAGGTGTGGGCGGCAGCTCGGCCTCACCAGGTGAGTAACTTGGAGATGCTGCTCCAGAGAAGAGAGAGTTGGAGGCAGATCCAGCTGTGACAGAAAGGGGATGGATGTTACACTGGCTCTGCACTTCCCAGAGAACAACAGCCCAGAGCCCTGGGAGGGGAAGGAGATGGGTAACACAAAAGGCCTCAAAAAGATAAACTCTTTCCTAAGGCATCTGCACACAGGTGAGTATTAGAGAAGTGGCAGTCTGACTGAAGAATAGAAGAACTGTAACCTGTTTATTTTTCATCAGTTTGCTGCTGGGTTCTTGCATTTCTCCAGGTGCATTTGAGGAAAAGTATGTCCCACTTCAGCAGGGTGCCAGAGGCAGCAGCCACCTCTGGTGTGCACAGCCCAGCACCCCACAGCCCCGACCCTAACCTGCCTCCACCTGCCACCACATCAAGAACCTCCACCAACTCACCCCGCAGCAGAAAGTCAGCACCTGAAACAGAGCTTCCTCCAGGACTCCCTCGCATTCACATCGCTCCCAAAAATGACCGGAGGAATAACCCAGCCCACGCCTTAAACCTCCAGAGGAAAACAAACAAACCACCTCCAAGCTTGGACTAAAAATTCAAGCAACTGAAGTCTGTGTCTGCCATCGAGATATAACCGGGGAGGAGATAAAACCACAAAAAAAGGCGAGTGTCTCCACGCTGCTTCTCCCATCCCATTCCAGAGGCAGATGCGAGAGAAAACACAAACACCTTCCAAGCCCCAGCAGTGCAACCCCCCAGGCCAGTCCTGCCTTTGCTGGTTGCCATGACGAAGCCCAGGGAGGACGGTTCTCATCTTCCTCCCCAGGAGGATCCATAAACCAGATGGGAGGAAGAGAAGAAAACACGTGTGGATAACACACCAGGCTGGCATCTCCTTTGTCCTCTCTCCTGCCTCACCTGGAAACTTGAGAGTGGAAAGTCTCCCCCCAAAAACCTTGAGCTGGGGCTGTTGATCAGAAATACAAGCACCTTGTCAGAGCACCAAGCACAGATCCCTTCTAATCGCAGACCAAAGAGAAAAGCTTCTTGCTCATTATTATTTTCCCATTTCCCTCTGCCTTTTCTTTAAAAACACATGAACTAATTAAGTTCTTAACAATTGGGTGCATAGGGAGTTTTTTTAATAGCAGATCCATACCCAAAGGAGCGCTAGAAAAAGGCACCAGCCCCCAAGCTGAGTTTGGTTTAAGTGCCACACAAGGCAAGTTGAAAGCTCCCCATGTGAGCGGTGACTGAGCCAACACCGAGGGATCTCAGCCCATGCCTGCAGTCACTCTCTTGATGCCAGCTGTGGGTTACAGAGGGAAAGGGAGAGGAAACCAGCACCCCTGTGGGAGCAGAGCCCCATGAAGGCAACCATCCAAAGCCAGGGAAAGACTGGGTTGCTCATGTTGCCACCCCCCCACTAGCCTCACTGCCCTGCTCGGTAAGGAGAGTCGGACAGGTTTTGCTCCGTGACCCCAAAATCCACATCTTTTCCACGGACCCAGTACCATCCCGAAGCATGGGGGAGCCAGGACCTTGCTCAGCAGCCCTTCTCCAGAGAGATGCACAGAAAACCCTTAGGGAATCTCTTCGTACCTGACAGGGTATCTCTGCTCATAGCTGCGACTAAATGAAAATGTTCCTATCTCTGCTGTGCAGAGCTGTCCCGCTCCTGACCATCCAGGGGACCCTGGGAGGGTGAGAAAAGGTTTCCAAGCTTTTACTTGACAACCAGGAACCGTCCTGCATCCAAGAGCAGACATATCCCAAGTGTCACGTCTGGCTGCTTCTCCACCGAGGGAGCCAAGGAAGTCACCAGGGAACAGAAAGCAAGAGGAGTGGAACCCCTCTTCCCCACCATCACCCACTCTTCTGGGAATGGAGAAGGCTTTTGGAAGCACTCAGGGACTCAGGATGTGGAGGAGATGGACAGATCCTGCCCATCCCAGCACTGCCAGCTCTTGCCTCTGCCTGTCCCTGTCCTGTCCCTGTCCATTCTCTTCCAGAAATTCATCTGTTAATGGGTTTTATCCCATTGAATTGGAGCAGCACAAAGGGAATGCGCTGTAGCATAAACACTGTCCCCTTCTGCCCTGCCTGAAAGCCTCAGGGCACTGACACAAAGCCATGTTTGAGAGAAGGAGACAAACACCTCCTTCTTATGGAGAGCAATAAACAGCCACTCACCACCCACTTATTTCAAGTACAGGGACTTCTGCATCAGACAAACCTGCCTAGATCCAGCTCCAGGTGTTCATCTGGATTTTCTGCCCACCCAAAGAGCAAAGCACAAAAATGGCTCTGGGCACCATCCCATGAAAAGCAAAGAAATAAAGCAAAGAGCCCATCACCATGTGGACCTTCAAGGTACCAGCCAACCTCCTTGGCCATGGCCAACCTGCCACTGAACAGACCAGATCTGAACCAACAGCTCCAATCTGAAATTCCAACAAAAGAGGCAGAAATCAGGTGAAACAACAGCACTTGAACAATCAGACACGTTCACTCTGGGTTTTTTGAGCAGTGCCTCCCCGTTCATCACTGCATGGTTTCAAGGCCACCTCTCTCACTCCCATTGCCGGCAGTGGAGGTTCCTGCAGAGCTTGGCTGAAAAACAGCCCCAACCCCCCCACCACCTTCAGGGAAGGGGAGCCCAGCTGCACCACCCTCACCGTGCTGCAGCCAGACTCATCTTTTGGAGAGACATATCTTAGTGAAGCACTTGTGAAATAAATAGCAGAAAAACATTGATTTACCTACTGGTGTCCTGTTCCAACCGGATTTGTGCCCACTCCAACATCCACATCCACTCAGGAAAGGATATTTTGAGTTGGGGTTTTGTTTTTTTTTTTCTTTTTTAATATAAAAATAAACAAATAAATAAATTAAAAAAAAAGCTGTATTGCTTTTTACTCTGGGTAGCACCAGCTCAAAACCACCCGTGGTAACTCAGCTTTCACAGGAAAACAGTGGAGCCTGCTCTACAAGTTCAGAGCTGCAGAGCCCTGGGTATGGTCCTGGGGTGTCAGCAAGGCCCTAAGGAGGCGCTGGGGACTCCCTGGTGAGCCGTGACACGGGAGGGAGCAGTGCGGGGTTAAACTACAACCACGGGTGGGAGGGTTTCCAGCACATCCCCTCAGTGTGCCCCATCTCTTACCCGTGCTGGGACAGGTTGGTGGTGACCAGCACTGTCTTCACCTCCTCCATGCCCCCGCCGTCCACGGCGCCGTCGGGCGTTGTCACCACCACCACCTCCTCCATGTGGACGCTGACGTCCGGCGTCGCCATCCCGGCAGGAGCGGGAGAGCTCTGGGTCACCAGCTGCCTGCGAAGGAACGAGGGGAGGCCCCGTGTCAGAGGGTCTCCCTGATGGACTCAGTCGTGGAAGGAACACCGGTGTGGTGGGACGAGGGGCTCTGCAGGGACCTCACGTTCTAAGGAGAAAGGGACGAGCAAATCCCCAAGTGTTCCTTCCCAGGAGGAGGGATGAGGGGGAGGCTCAACCCAACACATGCCCTGCAGGCTGGGTGAGAGCGATGGGCATGAGTGGGACTGGGGTGCAGGAGGGGAAGGGCATGAGAGAGGTCCAAAACAAAAATAAAAAAGGTCCTGGCATCCACTGAAAACTCTATGAAGATACTTTTAAAAACACCCCTTCAAACTGAGTGTTTCAAACTATCTCAGAAGGATTTCATGCTGCCAAAGGAGCTCATCACTGTCTCCTTCATGGCAAAAACAGGGACTCTTCCCTCCTCCAAAGTCACACACACAAAAATCAAATTAAAAAGGCACGTCAAGCCCGTAGAAACAAAGTGACATCTGGAAACTATTTAAAAGTGTGCATTTCTAATAAATCAGCAATAGATGTAAGACAGCACTCCCTCTCCAGCTCTCTTGGAGACCCTTTAGGCACTGGAAGGTTCTCTAAGGTCTCCCCAGAGCCTTCTCTTCTCTAAGCCAAACACTTCCAGCTCTCCCAGCCTGTCTCCACAGCAGAGATGCTCTGGTACTCAGAGCATGTCCATGGCCTCCTGTGGACTCACTCCAGCAGCTCCACATCCTTCTGATGTTGGGGGCCCTAGAGCTGGAGGCAGCACTGCAGGAGGGGTCTCACCAGAGCAGAGCAGAGGGAGAGAATTCCCTCTCTTGTCCTGCTGCCCACATCCAGGTATGGAGAAGTCAGTTCCAACAAAGCATCCCCTATAGCACTGGTGCAGCCCACACAGAGACAGGTAAGGGTGTACCTCATCCAGGCCTGGCTGTTCAAGCTCAGACCCCCATGACATCCTTCAAGCAATGGCACAGAGCACGGCAGAGACACCACTTGGCTCCCAACCCCTCCCCGGGACACGGCCGGAGCAGTGCGCTGACCCAACGCGTCCTGTGTGACTTCACGACCCGGTTCACGCCCTGCAGAAACACCTGCCTGACCCACAAGGACCCCACAACGTGACCTTCACCTCCACGAAGCCCATGGATTTATCCAGGGTGGGTTGACCCCTCCACGCCAGCCCAGCACGAAGCCACTGACAGAAGCGCTTTAGTTTTCACAGCGGCGCAGTCGCTGCATTGGGCTCAGCTACTCCCATTTTTGTTGTCGCTCTATCCCTCCACTTGTCCCTCATTTTGGGATAAAACCCCTCCTGCAGCATTAGCATCACCCACAACGGCCTCTGCAGCAGCACGAGGTTTTGGGACACTCCGGACATCCTGCCCAGCATCATGGGATTGAAACTCCACATGTGCTTCTCAAATGCCTTCAGGCAGGAACCGGCACGGAATGGAGAAAAACTGAGCTGGAAACACAATTAATCTAAAAAGTGACTAAAATCACAGCGGCAGCGGGGTGCAACGGGGCGGTGGAGGGGGATGGAGGGGCGTAGGGGAGCACCCCAGCTCTGCCAGGGCTCAGGGTGCCTGTGTAAATCCCTCCTGGTGCACCTCGCAGGGTGATGAGGGCGCGTCAAGGGCCGCGGGAAAGATCTGGGGTGAGATGGGGGAAAAAATACAAAAGGGAAAAAAAAAAGAGCATTGCACAACTGGGAGGGTGGGGAAGGATTTTTGGGGTGCAGCATCGGGAGGGCAGAGCAGGGAGAGCGCTGCATGGGGGGAGCGCACTGGGGACAGCAATCAAGGGGGTGCAGAGAGTGGGGGGGGGAAATGTGGGTGCAGGGAGGGTACTTGGGGGTGCACAGAGAGGGAGGTGCATGAGGTGGGCTGCAGGAGAGCACAGAGA
>JAYRBT010000054.1:7330373-7446157 GCA_036023395.1 Myiotriccus ornatus
GCGGCGGCGGCGGCGGCGGGGCCGGGGTGTGTGTGGTGTTGGGGAGGGGGGGGGGGACAGCGGGGTCCGCCGCCCGGCTCCGGGGCCCGCGCGCAGGCGCACGGCCCGCGCCGGCTGCCGAGACTTATTTGGCGCGGGCGCCGCGGCCCGCGCTCCCCGTGAAATAGGGACCGGGCGAGGCGCCCGTGCGCCTGCGCGGCCGCCCGGCGGGGGGGGGAGGGAAGGAAGGGTTTGGGAGCGGGGGGGGAGGATGCGGCGCGATCCGCCCGTGGGGGCCTGAGGGGGATCCCACGCGTGTCCTCTGTGCCCCTGTCCCCCCCCCGTGCGACCCCAGTGCCCCGTGTGCCTCCCTGTGTCCCCTGTGTGTCCCCTGTGACCCCTGTCCCCCGTGTGTCCCCTGTGACCCCTGTCCCCCGCCGTGTGACCCCAATGACCCGTGTCCCCACTGTGTGTCCCCACACGTGCCCCATATGTTCCCCCTGTATGTCTCCTGTGCCTCGTGTCCGCTGCGTGTGTGTCCCCTGTGCCCTGTGTGCCCGCCCTGCCCCCCCGTGTCTCCTGTCTGTCCCCTGCCCAGTACCCTGCGTGTCCTTTTCCCGGGGTCCTGTGCCCCCCCACGGTGTCCCCTGCGTGTCCTTTTCCCAGATCCTGTGTGTCCTCCCAGCCATGCCTCCCCTCCTGTGTACTCTCCTTGTCCCCTGCGTGTCCCCCTCCGGGGCCCTGCATGACCCCTTGTCTCCTGCGTGTCCTTTTCCCGGGTCCTGTGTGCCCCCCGTGTCCTCTGTGCCCTGCTTAGCTCCTTGTGTCCCCTGTCTGTCCCCTGCCCCATGCCCTGCGTGTCCCCCTCTGAGGTCCTGCGTGCCCCCCGTGTCCCCCCCCAAGCCCTGCATGCCCTCCATGCCTCCTCCATGTCCCCCCTGGGTTGTGTGCCCCCTGCGTGTCCCCCCACTGTGCCTCATGTGTGTGTCCCTCTTGCCTCCTGCGTGCCACCCATGTCTCCCGTGTCCTCCCCGAGCCCTTTGTCCCTCCCCTGGCTCCCCACGTGCATTCCAGGGTTTGTGCAAGCCCTGGGCTGTTCCTGGTTGGTTTTCATGCACCTCAGGAACATCCTGCACAGGTTTGCTCCATCGTGGTCCCAGGGCTCCCCTTAGCACTCAGGGTGGGATGATTTCACGTCCTGCCACCTTATCTGCTCCCTGCTCTGCCCCTTTATCAGTGGGCAGACTCACTCCAGCCATGGTGCCAGAGAGGCTGCTGAGAAAGGATGAGCTGTTATTTTTCAAACCCAATTACTCTGCAAAATCTCTATTCTTTGGTTGCCCAGGTGAGCTTTTGCATTTACCATGGCAGGGTTGGTGTTCTCTTCCCTTCCCCTCACTCAGGCACAGCTCGAGCACTTTGTAGGGATCCCTCCAAGAGTTATGTAGATATTTTGCTTTCTTGGCCTGGTGTTGATTTTTTCAGAAGGGACTTCTGACATGGGCATGGACTGATAGGACAAGGGGGAATGGTTTTAAACTGACAGAGGGCAGGGTTAGATTGTATATTTGGAAGAAATTCTTCCCTGTGAAAATTATGAGGTCCTGGCATGGGTTGCCCAGAGAAGCTGTGGCTGCCCCATCCCTGGAAGTATCCACAGGCAGGTTGGATGGGGCTTGGAGCAACCTGGAATAGTGGAAGGTGTCCCTGCCATGGCAGGGTGTTGGGATGAGAAGAGCCTTAAGGTCCCTTCCAACCCTGGAGGGCTGCAGGGTGGGCAGGGCTGGAGGGTGTTGGGAGCCTTTCCTGCTCCTCCCACCCCCCTGCCCCAACCGATCCCATCCCTCCACAGTTTCCTCCTTCAGATGACAAGAGGATGAAGGATGTGACTTGAATTAACTAGTTAGCGGGTGGCCACGCTTGGTCTCTAATATATCCTGAACTGTGTGGCACCAAGGACTGCCCCTGTTCTCCCAAGACTAGTGCAGAGGTTTACTTTCCTACATCCACATTTTTTAAGAGCCCGGGTTAGTGACCTGTAGGAAACCTCAGAGGAGAAGTGAGCAGTGCTGCGTGTGCAGTCAGGTCGTTATCTCCAAAACCAGGAAGGTCAACGCTGCAAAAATAGAATTCCTGTTTGTGCAGGAGGCAGCGTCCTGAGCACACATGGGAAGAGCATCAAGAATGGGCTGCTCAGCTACTGCCACCGCTGTGATGGCCTCAGCACTGTCCTGGCACTGTCCTGGCACTGTCCTCCTTGCCCTTACAGAACGCTGCCCTGGGAATTAAATTTAACCCCCATCTGCCTTCCCCCAGTTTCTTGTACACAGGGTTCTGCTGAGATCTGTGGGAAGACTCCCACATTGCTTATTTTGATGGGAACACAAGATGTGGGACAGCCCATGAGGATGCTGCTATTTCAGTATCCCTTCAAGGACAGGGAAGGCAGTGGGCAGTTGGGCACCACTCGTGGTGCCAAAAGCCCCCCCCCAAAAAAAGGCAAGTGGGGGATACTTTCTCCAGCAGCTGGAGCAGTGGCCAGGCACCCTCCCCCTGCGTGTCCCTGTGGATTACAAACTTCCCTGTTTTCAGTTGCAGCTTTTGGGGCCTCTTTGTGTACCTGGCCCCAGGGATGGGTTTTGGAGCGTTGGCCATGCAGGGTCTCATGGGTTGGGATCCCCTCTCCCTGGTAACCATGGTCCTGCTACCTTCCACTGTGTCCATTCCAAGCTGGATCCTTTCTCAGGAAAAGCTCATGAAGGAAGCGCTGGATTTTTCAATAAAGAAGCTTATGTGTTTTCCAGAGCTGCGTTTATTGTATTTGTGACTTATATCTGTTTCGATCTTCCTCTGTGCACACCCTCACTCCCAGCCATAGGGCTTATCAGCAGGACCCTCATTCAAGCATTTATTACTTTTTCCCTCTGACAATTGCCATAAACTGTCAGTTTCTGCCTCTTCTATGCTCGATGCAAAGTACTCATTGAGCATTCAGATGCTTAAGAGTCTATTTCGTTAAATCTTTAGGTCAGTTTTCTGTTTAATGCAATTTATTGGTATTCTCACAATACAAAGAGAAGCCTTGGAACTAAACCAACCCGTTTATGGGGAGAGAAGGACACATACGGTTTCATACCAACTTTATTTCTTTTTTTTTCCTTTATTATTATTTTTTTTTAATCATAATCACTTCTTTTGCACAACAACAACCTCAAGTTGACAATGAAATGCACGTGGTAGACCGAAGGGAACCGGACAAGGCTCTGTTAGGGATGGAAAGTCCTTCCATGACGCTGTGCCAGCTTCTCACCCGGCACGAGGGACGGCGGCCCCGGCTGCGGCGGGAGGAGCGGATCCTGCCCGGGGGGCAGCCGGGATGCTGAGCCCTGGGGTCACGGCTCAGCTCCCGTGCCCACGCAGTCATCTTCCAACCCTCTGCCTGCAGCCACGGGCCGGGCTGTTCCTCCCGGGATGTGCAGCTGCCTATCCCGGACCCGGTACTTTGGTACTTTCCATTTCAGAGCGCTTTGGAGGCGTTGGCTCTCCCGCGGTCCCCGTGGGCAGGGAGTGTCCACGTCCCCTTGTTGTCACAGGGTGTGGGAAGCCGAGGTACAGGGGATGCTGGGGCAGGGATCCCCTGCACTCAGGTGCCACGCCCCCCAGGCTGCATCCCTGCACCCCCAGGGACCACGGAGCGCCCACACGTAGGCGTGGGCCAGCGCCCCTCTTCTGCTTTACTGAACGACAATTGACTACAAAGGTGGAGTTTATTGGTCTTGCTGTGTCATCTTGTCCCTAGCATGGAGAGTAAGAAATCTCTAGCACCGTAAACAGCCATTCCCTGACTCATTTCAAGTGGTATCAGAGTGTATGTGCATATATTGTTTCCACGGATGCATTTCTGTGCGCGTGTGCACAGCCGAGTGCACAGCCACTGCGAGGGGGACAGGAATGCCACGGGAGGGATATAACGGACCCCATGAGACAGGATTGCAGAGCCAGGGCCAGAGAGCCACGCCGGGCTAAGCTAAAGCAAGCAAGCTGAAGTTTACACTTTGAAAAGGGAGCAGCAAGACCGACCTACCCCCGAGGTAGGATGCATGCAATTGTGAACTCCCACCGGCCCTGGAAGGTCAACTCAAAGGGGACCCCACATCTGGGTTAGAGCAAGATTTGTTAATGACTTGAAAATAATAAGACAAGGAACAGGCTCAGTCCAGAAGAAGTCAGAAGGGCCAGCATCCTCGGAAACGCCTGTTTACGGACAGAGCTGAGCTCTGCTGTGAGGGATAACATGGGCACAGAGCTGTAATTCGGGCTACAAGGCCAGTTTTCCCAGCTCCTCGGCAGCTTCACCCGTTGCCTGGCTGTTGGTGCCAGCTGGGAGCTCATTTCGCTTCAGCTCCTCAGTCTTGCCCGAATCAGAGGCCTTTTTCCACGAGGACTCTTTGGGAGGTGTATACACACACAGAACGTTGTCACCATCTCGTCCTTCCTCCCTCACACAGCTGCCACGCTCATGGTCTGGGCAGGGGTGCTGTGTGTGCCCTGAGGATGCTCAGGGTGCCCTTATGCTGCTGCAAAAATGGGGCTGAAAACTGGTGGTACAGAGCTCAATTCATGCACACCTACAGGAATCCATGGACCTCGAGCCCCACCAGGAGGAAGGTGACCCCGGGAGTTGGGAGTTGCATGCCATGCCAATGACTGCAGTACGTGGGAACAGTCCAGGAATTAGGGAGGCTGGGGCAATAAGGGTGTTAATGAGGTACTCGATTAGTTTCAGTTGAGGCATGAAATATGCAGCTGCACACAGCCATTAGCATGAAGGGGTATGGAAAGGCATGGAATAACCACGATCCCAGCCCGTGCCACGTGCTGCCGGTCGGGCATGGCTCCTGGCCACGATGGGTTTGGAGCTGTGGGTGGACACCCCTCATCCAGCCAACACCGCGCAGCCAAAGCAATCACACGATTCCCTGATAGTGCCCAGTGGCACTGGACAAGCATCAAGCTCCCGAACATCCCTGCTGCATCCACCTGCACCAGGCAAACATGGCTCTGCGACACCTAAAACCTCCAGCCCCACCGACGAGGCTGTTTCCTTGGCACAACGTGTCTCGGCAGCAGCTGCCCGATGTCACCGATGCAAAACTCCCCCTGCCCATCCCTGCTCCCCTGATGCAGGAGCTCACCCTGCAGTAACACATCTTCCAGCCATGTCCACTGTCCCTTACCTCACCAACCCGATGGAGGGAAGAAAAATGAGTTTCCCAGTGCTCACACCTGCACAAGAACCACCTACCAGGCCGTCCTGTGTTTCCCAGGGGATTTTTTTTATCAGGGAAAGATATTGCAAGAGTAAGTCCTCACTTGAAACCCAGCTGGGCTACAGAGGGGAGGAGGAGAGAGGTCCAAGGCAGCACAAGGGACTGAGAGGAAAGATCCAGGCAGGAACTGAGCCCAGACACTCAGGAGCTGTTTGGGAGGATGATTCTGGCACAGTCTGCCACTGACCACCTCTTCTCCAGCACACACCAAACCTGGCGGCTCCTCTGGCTTCCCTGGGGCTGCAGGGAATCACCTGGAACCCCGCACAGGGAGGTTTGGGTCAGCACTAAATAATATGCACTAGAACTGAAGCATCACCCCTATTTCACCTCTCAGCCCTTCCTTCTCCTCCCAGCATGAGGAGCAGCCGTCCCTGCTCTCACCGCCCTGCCTGCAGGACTCAGCTGCCTCCAGCTCCCAATTCCATTATCTTCCAGCTGCTCCCTGCTCCAGCATCCCACCAACGGCCTGCCTTCACTTGGCCCAGCCTCCCAATTCCTTCTGAGCCCCCGAGGAGAGAGTGAAAATGGCCATTTCTTTTGTTTTCAACTCCTGCTCATGAGTACAACATTTCTGATAGTAATAATCATAATAATCATAGTACTAAAAACAGTATTTACAACAAGCTCCAGGTCAGAATTACACACCAAGCAAACACTCAGCACCACAGAGAGTAGGACAGGGTTAATATCTCGCAGATACCTTCTCAGATCCCACCAACGCGGGACACAGACATTTGACAGTTTCAACCATTTCTTACACACAAACATTTCATTTAAATTACTTCTTAAATTTTTTTTTTTTAAACTTTTTAAAATTTCTCGCCACTATATGGATGAGGTGATGCTGGCGGTGATGCCGCGCTCTACACAGATGCTTATCTAAGACAGCTGCTACTATAAACTGATCATTAGCTACTGGTAAGAAATTCAACCCTCAGTTTCCTTCTTTGCCCTAAATCTTGTTTGTTTTTGTCACTGACAGCACAGGAGCTTTCTAACGGCCCTGTCCCGCCCCCAGCCTAGGCGGAGGGGTTTGGGAGTAAGGTAGCCCTTCCTTTTAGGAGCAGAGTCCCCTGATGTCAAGACATGGCCATTGAGAGGTCCCTCCAGTATCCAGCTTGGACTTTTGGGGAGATCAGCAAAGAGCTCTGGGATTTGATCTCCAGCAGTCTGCTCTGTAATGGCCCCGAAGAGCCACATCCACTCTGGAAAGAGGGAAGAGTGAGTATTCTGTCCACTAAGAGGCTATTTCACAACCATGTACCATCTCTATTGGATTTGCCTTTCTAACAGAGTGAAAGCCTGCGTTGTGGGAGTGCTGGGGAGACTGCAGACCAAGTGCCCTCTCCCAGGGCTCCCACAGAGCCAGGAGTGCAATCACCATCCGTGGTTCTCCTGGGCTGAATGGACAAGACCTCTCAGTCCCTGCTTGAGTGGGGGGAGGGCTTCTTCAGTCCACAGGTAACCAGGGTGTCAGGCAGCTCAGGATGGGGCACTCGGCACCAAGCTTGGGGTGAAAACCCCCGCCTGCTTCCAAAGGATCTCTCTGTTCTCGAAGAATCACCCAAAGATGAGGAGTTTGTGTCACTGCCTGCCTGGACTGGCCCTGGATGCAGCCAAGAGATGGGGGTTCTGCGTGCTGCGACTCCTGAGTCACCCATCCCTCTCCTTCCTCTTTCCTACCACTGGCAAACAAGGGGCTGCTCCCTATTTAACTTCACATACAGAAATAATCACTTTCTTCCCATTATTCTGAAACTGATTTTTGGCTCGGAGCAAAAACCAAGAGGAGGAAAAGCCCCGGATAAGAAATCTGTATCTCTGTGACACTGCTGGTTGAATTTATTAATACCTTAATTACTTTTCTTTTTTTACATCAGTTTAAGAAATATTTTTTTTCTTAAAAAAAGGACAAAATCCTCCAAAGAAGCTGTTTGATTGACTGATCGACTGATTGATTCTCTATTTCATGTGAACTAGTTGCTATTCTGCTTAGAGGTCCCTATGATCTGTGAATCCCCACAAGCACTGACGATTAGGGATGCAGAGAGAAGCGTGTAGCTGGGGGACGAACACCAGGGAATGGGGATGGAGAACTGAATGCTGCATCTAGACAAACAAAAGAAAATGTGTTGGTTGGTCGATTGGTTGGTTTGTTAACAGGAATCAGGTGCTAGATGTGTAGAAAAGCCCTTTTATCCAGAGATCTCCTCCCGCTGTTCCTTGTTCCTGCGGACTTCGGCTGCGTGCAGCTCCTGCAAAGATGGGACAGGTGACACCAGGCTAACACTCCCTGCTCCTGTGCTCTCTGTTTTCCTCCTGCACACAGGAGTTACATCAGACATTAAAAAAAGAGACCAGTTTCCCATCCAACACCCCGTGAGGACAGCGAGTTACACCTGCAAGGAGCGAAGCGTCATTTGTGGGAGCCCAGAGGTGACGGAACCCACAGTGAATGTGCCCATGGATCCCCTCTCACGCAAAGCCCTTTGGCCATGCAGCCCATGGACATGGGGTGGGCCTGATCCTGCAGCTCTGAACTTGCACTTATCAAGATTACCCAGACTGTGTTCTCTACTGACCTTTAAGGACACATCCCCCCTCCTCGTGCTGCTCCGGAGAAGAGCTGCTCCACAGCCCCATTTTCACCGGCAACAAAACACCCGCTCCCCTGCCCCCATCTCACTGGGATGACCCCACAGGGACCAGACCCCAACCCCCCCACGAGGAGGAGCACCCACAGCTCTCTCCCCCGGGGCACTGCACTCGCCTTCTCGCGCAGCCGCTCCCTCAAGGCAGCGAGATGTGCCTCGCGGATCTCCCTGCTCAGCTCCATCTTGTAGTTGAGCTTCTCCTCGGCCAGGCGGCTGAAGTTGTTGTTCTCCTCCAGCGCCTTGTGCAGCACCTCCCGCTCATGTTCCCGCTTCTCCGCCAGCTGCTTCAGCACCTGAGCCTCCTGGGTCTGCCGAGGGAGAGGTGGGAGGTGACTGGAGAGGCTCTTCCAGCCCTCAGCTCCCCAGAGCGACTTTCTGACCGTCTCCTCTGCTCAAACCACTCTGTCGCCCCCCTCTATCCCATAACGCTGTTGCTCGGAAGATGTTTTGGAGCCCTTTTTTCTGCTATCATAGAATCATTTAGGTTGGAAAAGCCCTCTGAGATCATTGAGCCCAACAGTTCCCCCAGCACTGCCAAGCCCACCGCTAACCCACATCCCCAAGTGCCACATCTACACAAGGATGATGATGATGGAGTCCCATTCCCTGGCTAAATCAGGCTCCAAAACCTCACTCCATGGTATCTCACCTGACATTTTACAGTGGAATATAATAGCAAGTGTCAGAACACTTCCCAGCTGTTGTAGATTGCTGCTGCTAAGGCAGTTTTAGGGTTTGGTGCAACTAGTGCCTGTCACAAAAAAGTCACTGTTACTATAGGACATTTCCTTACCTTCCTCCTCTCTTCTGCAGCCTCCAGCCTCCTCTGCAGCTCCTCCAGGGACAGATCCTTCTTCTTGGGAGGAGAGGAAAGGATTGGGCTCTCAGGAGATAAATCTGAAGGGGACTTCAGGATCACTTCAAAGCTCTGGCCTGATGCCCTCTTATCCAGCTGCTTCACCTCCATATCTTTGTGGGGGAAAAAACACCAGTGACTCTGTGGACCTGTCACTAAGGAGAGTGTTCACCTGAGAGCATCAAGCTCCTCACACAGGAATTAGGGTCCTGTGTGTCCTGAGCTGGCTGATTTTCTTTTATCTCCAGAATTTTGCAATTAGTGATCACCCTCATCCCTCCCCCATGTCAATGCAATTAAAGTCACAGCATAATTAGAGAAAGGCCACGTCACTGCTAATGTCTTGTATGTCACCCTGGCACAAAGCAGAGAGACTCTGACAAGCTCCCATGTTGCCAGTGGGAGCATCATCCAAACACTGCTGGAGCTCCTGTGGGAGCAGGTTACCTACCTCCATACTGGTAGATGGTATTGGGATGGGGCTGGGTGTGGAAACAGGAGCAGATGAGGGAGAGCAGAGACAGCTCCTTCATTTTCTCCTTGTAGGCTGAAAAATACGAAATAGCAGTAAGAAGAGATTATAATGATAGTGGCAGCTCTTTTTTCACAGAGAAATGAAGCAAATACACACAAGGAACCCCTTTTGCAGCTCCCAGACTTCATGGAGGTTTTTCCACATTGCCATGGCTTGCCAAAAGGTCCCCAAGGAGTGTTTGCTCCAGAGCAGGCTGAATTAGATGCCAGTGTGGCAAATATCACGGGAAGACTTGCAGTAGGAATTTACCACATCTAGAGGAATAAGTTTCTATGTAGGATTTTCCCTCCAAAGGAGCTGAGGCACTGCAGCCCAAGTAGTTAACCATGTTAGGACAGCTGCCCACACCCTTTCTTCACTGAAAGGGGAGTTTCCAGTCTGGAGGATGCACTGCAGAGTCCTCAGTGATCACAAGGGCACGAGTTGCTGCTCTCATGACAGATTGCAGCAGGTCTGTTTCTGGGGCAATCTTCACCCGTATTTTTGGAGTTTGGCACATTTAAGACAGTGAACTGTTAGCACACTCTTGACAAAGGGCCTCAGAATAAACGGACTTGAAACCAGGGAGGTGCTCTATCAGTCTGCCAGGCTCCTGGTCACATCAGTAGCCCTCACAGCATCATTCCCATGTCTCAGGTCAGCTCAGCAGTGGGTGTTGCTGTCTCACAGGTGCTTTGAGGCTCTGCCCTGGCTTGGCTCCTCAGGGGACAGCCAGGTATGTGGGGACAGAGTCCTCACGGCTGCATGTCCTGCCAAACCTACCCTGAACCTCCTTGTGCCGCCCTTGCTCCTGCCTCTGCCACAGGCACAGACGTTCTGCTGTCCTGCCTTGGCTCTGCCTCTGGATTTCCCACACGCCCTGGTACTTCTGGCCTTGGTTTGTCCCTTCTGTACTGAGCTCACATTTTGACCTCCAGCCACAGGCGACTCTGCAGCTCAGCTGCCAACGCCACCTTCAGAGCAAGACCCTCCCCTGGGCCAGGGCAGGGAAACCCCCCAGAGCTTTCTGATATGAAGAGGCATTAGATTCAGAACAATTTTGAGAAAAGCAGCATCCCGTGTAGCACATGCCCTCAGGAACATCTTTCAGATCTTCTCCTCTGCCTTGCCAGAGCTAATTGAGTGGGCAAACAGATGCCTGGATTTTTTTTTCTCCTAGGTACAGATCTTCATCCCCCTTTGCTAACCAACCATCCCTGAAGCTCAGCTATTTATTGAACAATTTCTTAGCTTGCTCCACATTTTGATTTGAACACCCTGCCCAGTCCTGCTGTTAAATGCAAACCAAATAGGAACAGTTCATATCAGCAGTACCAGCCAGACATCTTTGATTTTGTTTTAAACGAAAAAAACCTCTGGAAAGCCTCTGAGAGGCCAGGAGTCGTGGCATGCAGCAGTAAGCTAATGCATCTCCTAATGTGCTGCCAAGAGCCCTGAGGAAGCTCCCCGGGAACAAACGAGAGACATTATCGTTTATTATCGTTTAGACATCATCATTTAATACAAACAAACCAGGCAACGAGGTCGTTGCTCCACCATTATGTCTGGGCCTGGGTGAAACCAAGACACGAAGCAGATGTGCCACACCCCCGACCCGCTCATTTAATTCAATTTAACGGTCTCCCAGCACTTGTTACAGAGCACAGGGCTTTGTGTTTCATTGCCTGAGCTTCAGTGCTGGCACTCTGTGCAGACGATTCCACGCTGCACTCCCTGCCTTTCAGGAGGTTTGTTGTGGTGGTTTCACAGCTGCCTCCATTCCATGGGGATCTTCCCTGTCCCGTTTTCCCCGCCGTAGAGCGAACTGACCGTCCCCTCTCCGCCAATTAAAATGAAGAGGAGGGAGAGGACAAAAGGGCCCTGGGCTGCGGCAGGGCTGTGCTGAGCGCTGGAAGCCCCGCACCCTGCAGCTGCAGCCCGGCGCCAGCCGTCATGTGCAATTAGCGGCACCGGGCTCGGGGCAGCGGGGCTGGGGCTGCCGCGGCCCCGGGGACCGGCGGGGACGGCCTCGAAGGGCCCCGACCGGCCCCTGCTGCCGCGGGGGGAGCGGGAGAAGCAGCGGACAGAGCCCCCCCGACCTTTGCCGGTGCGGCAGCACGGCCCCCCGCCCGGAGCTGTCCCTTCAGGACCATCGCCACCCCGGGGACCCCGGGCCGGGAGCTGTCCGCCCAGCACCACCCTCGGGGCAGGGGGCTTCGGCAGGACGAGGCGGAAGGACTGACTCCCCAGGAAATTATAGAATCGTGGGTTTACTGAATCGTTTGGGTTGGAAAAGCCCTCTGAGATCATCGAGTCCAACCGTTCCCCCAGCACTGCCACGCCCACCACTAACCCGACTCCCCAAGCGCCACATCCACATGGCTTTTAAATCCCTCCAAGGACGAGGACTCCATCACTTCCCTGTGCCAGGGTTGGGCAACCCTTTCTGAGAAAAAATTTCCCCTGATGTCCAATCTCAACCTCCCCTGGCTCAACTTGAGGCTGCTTCCTCCTGCCCTGTCACTTGTTATTTGGGAGAAAAGACTGACTCTTAACACACTTCCATCCTTCTTTCAGGGAGTTGTAGAGAGCAACAAAGTCCCCCCGAGCCTCCTTTTCTCCAAGCTGAGCCCTCTCAGCTCCCTCAGCTGCTCTCATCACACTTGTGCTCCAGACCCTTCCCCAGCTCTGTTGCCACAGCTCAGAGCCCCTGCCCAGAAAGGCTGTATCCAGTGCAAAAATGTGCATATTTTAAGAACAATCAGACAGGGAATGCTGAACTTCCTATCTGAGGATCCATTAGCATTTTTACTTCTGCTAAGTCAGCAAAACCAAATTCAGCTTACACTGAACAAATATTTCATTTCTGCATAGATTAATCTGATTCATGTCCTCAGAGACTTCATCCCAAAGCATCACTTCAGTCTCAGAGGTGCAGCAGGAGCTCTGTCTCACTGGTGGTAGAGGATTAGGACAGGCTGCTCACTCAGGTACGAATTACTGATATTTTATATCTCTTTTTAGATATTTAGAGATATCTAAAATATCAGCAGTGAATTCATTCACTCTGGTTTATCTTCAACACTAAGTCATAACACTTCACTGCTGTCAGAACTGTGGTTCTGACTTGTGTAAACTAACAAGTGAATAAACTGTAGAAATAATAGAAAATATATCAGAGTCCCATCCTGTAAAGTGTGGTAAACTCGTGTTTTGTTTGCTTCAGAGGGCCCTGGGTAGTGATTAAGCTGCAATCCAAAAAGGTGCAGGCAGTTCCTCAGTGCCTCTGAACATTTATTCCCGGCAATCAGCACAGGCTGACTCTGGTTTGGTTGTATTCCCTCAGACACCCCACGAAGCAAGCAATATTTATTAAAATTTTTTCATCTAAACGTGTATAATGCCTGTGAGAAATGACTTTCTCCTTGACGCAGAGAGAAGAAGGGAGATGACCTGGGCCTTCACCAAGGCACCAGGAGGCTCAGGGAGCTCCCAGAGGTCTCTGGCGACTCCTTTCCTGTGCTCCCTCTAGTGCCGTAGGGAGCATCCTGCATTTCCAAATCCCCTCTGCTTCGCCTGAGCAGGAGTGCTAGAGACACCATCGATCCGTGTAAAGTGTTTATCTCCAAGTCAACCCCCGGAGACATTATCCAGCTGCTCCCCGAGTGGCTGCAGCGCCGGAGATGGAGGAAGGGCTGGGGATGGTGCTTTGCACGAGCAAAGGGAACCATCTTCCCGCTCGAGATGTGCCTGGAGGGTGGGGCTCGACACCTTTTATTCATTAAAAACTTTAATTCTCGGCTTCCTAACCGGGTTTTGGTTTGGTGCTTAATGACACCCAGCAAAACAGAGCGAGACCATCTATGCACAACACCGATATGGCGACGTTTATAATGAACCAGAGGCACAGCAAGGCCAATTTATGTGAACTCAGGCAATTTAAATGGATGAAACTGGATGTGCTCTGTCTGATAGCAAGGTCAAAGGAAGGTTATTACAAGAAAATAATTTGGCCTATGAAGATAACTTTAGAGAAGTAAAAATTGCTTCCATAAAGAATATTATCTCATGGAAAAAAATGAGAACAGGCTGATTAAAAGCATAGTAAAAGCCTAAACAGAAGGTAGAGAAGCCAGAGAGCAGGGAACTGAGACCTCCAGCACAAAGACTGAATGCCACACGCACAACAAAAGCAACCACAGTCCTTGATAAACCTTGAGAGTACAGCAGGCTCTAAATGTTCTCCCCCGCTATGAATCCTGTCATAAAAATCATGGACCAGACCTTCACTTCAAATCTAACTCATTTCCATCTTCTTGGTCCCCAGCTTCCACAAACAGGTCAGCAGCAGATCTCACACAATGAGACAACAGTAGATTTTTTTGTTTTGTTCGGGGTTTTGTGGTTGTTTTTTCTTTTGTCAGCTCAGCAGTTGCACCCCACACTGACGCCCTACACCGTTCTGAGCTGCTCACCAAGATACTTCAGGCCCAGAAGTTACCGTGGGCCTCATGTGGGACCATCCACGAGAACAGGCAGATGCGAGGGTTACTCTGCCTTCTGTCAGGCATCTGCCAAACAATCACCCAGGGGTGGTTTCCCATCACCTGGTTCCTTCCCCTCACCCAGCTTTTATTGGCAGCTCAAGAATGTCACGTCAACCCACGGCCAATGGATCAGCAAATCCCTCGAGCCGTAGCACTGGAACGTGTAGGTTGCTCCCAGGAAAATAACCAGGGAAATCTCCCATTATACAGTGTTATTATTTGTATAGACACACTCAGAGGTATAAGATTCTCTAGTAAGGCACTAAAAATGTAGAGGTACCTTTAAAGAACAAAAGAATTTTTCGGCAATGTGCTGAGCTGCTCTTTACCAGTTGGGATGTGCCAAAGTGCCACAGCACACACACATGGTCTTTGGTTGCTCTCTGGCTCTTTTTTATTTCTAAATCACAGATTTGGCCACTGGTTTAACTCCCCTCTGGATAGGAGGCTTTTATTTTTAAAACACGAGCTCCCACCTGGCAGAGTAATCCCATGTCACTGGGACAACTGGGAGGGATTAGCCAGGCATGTTGTTTCCCGTTAATTTAGGGGTGTAGAATTTTCAGTGAGCTTCAGGTCTCTCCAAGGATTATCATCAAGAATCATCAGCCCTGTTCACCCTAATAAAGCTTGAAGGTGCAATCCCCCCTGCTGCCCACACTGCTGTCACAACGGGGCTTATCCACACCCTTCTGGTTGCCACCAGAATCCAGCCATTGAATCCCAGCTTTCCCTCTGCAGAAGGAAAATGTGTTCATCTGGTAAAACAGTGCCTTCACCAAATCTGAGCAAACACTGACAGGCTCTTTTGAGACATCTAAGGCATTCTCCAAGAGCCTACGTGGTTCCATTAAATAAGATATTATTTGTATTTTATATTTTATATTTTAGAAAGAACAAATATTTTCCCAGTGATTTAGATCCCTCAATTCCTTGTTTGGATACACTGGTAAAAATATAAATATATATATATTTATATAAACATACACACATATATATAAAAATGCCTACAGTAGATTCTTTTGGCTTGTAAATGTTAAGTCCCAGTTAAAGTACCATACATTTCTAAGGCCATGGAGACTCCATCAACACCTGAAGATAAAATGGTGATTTCTTAAGAACACAGAGAGATGAAGAGCTTGACAGAAAGGACTCTGAGTCAGGACAGGGCAACACCACATGGTGTCCACCAATACTATCCAGAAAAGAGGATAACCCAGAGCTACATGAAGTCACACAACTCTCACATTTCAATGCAGGAGGGGAAAACCTCGGGGTCTGCCAAGGCCCTTTTACCATGCCCAGCCGTGACAACCTGGTGTTTCCTCTCGGCTCCACCTTCTCAGACGCACCAGAGAGAAAAGCCAGCGGAGGCCGTCACCTCGCTGCATCATTCCACAATCTCGGCGCCCTTTATCCAACCCGGGTGCTACGAACGGTGGGGGGAGTTCCGCAGGCCCTGCGGAGCCCCCGCCGCTCCCCCAGCCCGCGCAGCACCGGAGCACAAAGCCCCGTGCGGATGCTGCGGGAGGAGGTGCGAGGGCTCTGCCCCTGCGAGGGCTGCCCGGCAGCAGGGCCGGCACCGCAGCTGAGCCGGCACTGAGCATGTGCCGCCCATCCCGCCGCTCCAGCTCCCGAAACATCCTCCGGGGCCGGGGGGGAAACGCCCGGCGTGGCAGGGAGGAAAGAGAGAGAGGGCTGAAGGGGCTGGGGGAAGCGAGTCCCGTTCCTCGTCATCCCAAGGATTTGGTTGTTTGTTTAATCTTCCCAAGGGGCGGGGATGAGCCCCCGGGGCATCAGCCGCAGACGATGGCAGCTGCTCTGCCTTCAGCACGGATCGGCTTTTGCTGGGAATAAAGGAGGAAATAATGAAGGAAGTAAACAAGGCTCGTTCCTTAATTTAAGGATTTACTTGTCCTTTTCCTCCTGGCTACTCTCCGCTCCTGCTGTGCGTGCTGCAGGCGATGGGGAGATGGGGAGCTTCTCCTGCAAAGGCGGCTGGGCGAGGCTCAGCCCTGACCATCCCTTGGCACACAGCACCCTATTCTCCTCCCTCCCGCCACAGCACTGCTTTCCCGGGAGTTTTTACCCCTTGAAATTGTTTCTCTGCTTGATCTGAGCCACAGGGAAGCATGGTTTCATGCTTCTTCGTGATCCCAAGCCTCCCTGGACAGTAAAACTGCACCTTTGGGAAGATGAAATATGCTACGGGCATGTGGTGGGTTGGGAGGGCGAGAATGCACCAACTGGAAAACGCGTGTTCAGCCCACGCGTGTTTCATCCTCGTCCATCTCAAGTTCGATGCAACCTTGGTTCAGATGGCCGGTAAGTCTGAGCCTTCCCTCCCACCCCCACTCTGCAAACGAGTCCAATCCTGCTCGGTAGGGAAGGCAGGAGATGGGTGGCACCTCCCAGGAGTGCACTGCTGCAGACGTTCATTGAGACGGGGATGCTCACAGGAATATGCACAATAGCTGGAGGTTTTCTGGCACAGAGACACATCTTTACAAAGCTGCTTGACTTCTTTAATTGTGTGCAAAGCCCACTCAGGATCAGCTGCATTCTCACTCTCCCCCCCTCCCCCCCACCCCTCTATCTCTCTGCCCTTCTCCCCCCTGCATCCACTGGTCTTTTAAAAGGATAAAGGAATAGAAAATGCACGGCAGGAGACCCAGGCAAAGGACAGCAAAAGCAGCAAGGAGTGTTTTGCCTGGTCTCCTTCGGGCTGGTTCCCTGCCTGGGGGGCACAAAGCACTGCCTGCTCTTTTTTTTGTCTGTCGCTCCTGCTCAGCCCTCCATCCCAACCCTCCAGGGTCTCGCTTTCCCCACCCAAGCCCCTCTTTATGGGCTGCAGAATCCAGAGCCATTTCAAGAGAAAACTTGTTTTTCTAAAAGCAGAAGACCCCCTAAACACACCCACTGTTCGTTGTACCATTTCAGCCTCTTCTCCTTAACCCACACTCCCAGTTTCAGCCATTTGAATCCCTCCTCCCCAGAAAAAAAGAGGGATACAGGTCTTTAGGAAGCTGGACCGAGGCAGCACAGCATCCTCGGGGCAGGCTGCCATCCTGCAGCCAAACCCGACCAGGCTCCCGGGATGTGATTCCCGGCACTGCTGCAGGAGGGAGGAAGGGCTTCCCTTGCAGCATCTCATTTCACCCAACGCCATCAAAGGACCGCTCCCCTGTAGCATCTTCTAACCAAGAAATGTGAGCTGTGGAAGAAATCCGGGGCTGGGAAGCCCCGAGAATACACAGAAACCCACCCAGGTCGTTGTGGTTGACACTGTGGGATTTTCCAGGGCATCACTGTCTCTTATTCCTGTCTCCCTTTCCATTACCCGTTTAGGCAATACATGATCTCCACAAAACAAAATGTAATTCCTGATTTCTTTACATCCAGCTACACAGCAAGCAAATTTTTCTTCGGGCGGAAGGGGCGGGGGGGGGGGGGAAGCTGTTACACATTACAAAAATAATGTTTAATTGGCATGTAGCAGCATTTTGTAACTGCACAAGGTAACGGCAGCAATATTTTAAATTGGCAAGTTTATCGCATGTGTATTCATATTAAAATAAAAAGCCCACCTGCTATCTTGCATCAGAGGGGTGTGTGTATGGGGGAGGAAGGGGAACAATGCTGCCATACCAGCTGCCTCCTCAGCACAGAACTCCCCTGAAACCCACGGAGGGGAAAAAAAAAAACCACAAACCAACCCAAACTCTCGGAATAACAATAAATAATAAAAAAAAAATTAATAAACCCCGATGGTTTTAGGAGTGCGTTGATGTCAAGCCCCCCCAGAAGGCGCCTGTCCTACCTGAGACGGTGCTGGCCATGCTGCGGCGGGAGCGGAGCGGGTGCTGCAGGAGCGCAGGAGCTGCGGAGGTGCTGCAATGCTGCGGGGAGGGAGGACTGACTCAGCTGGAGGGGGCTGCAGCCATCCGCGGCGGGGAGAGGCTGGAGCGCCCAGAGAAAGGCGAGGGGTGGAAAGAAAGGGAAGGGTCACTAGTTCAGAATATTAATGAGCGTATCAGGCCTCCTTTCCTGGGTGGCTTTGACGGCAGGTCCCTCCCAGGCAAGCCTGGCTGCCAGGAACACAGCCCCACGGGGGAGGGGGGGAGACACACCCAGCCGGGCGCTGGCAAGAGAGGATTTTTCCTCCTCTTCCTCCCTTTCTTGTCTGCTCGAGATGGGCTAAACTGCTTTTTCCCTTGCTGACAGCAGAGATAAGCAAATTCATTGATTTTTTTTTAATTTTTTTTTTTTTTTTTAACCATCTATTCCAAGGCAGCCTCACCTGCAGGGCCAGGTCGGGAGGTCAGGCTTAGCTGAGATGTAAAATCCACACCCCAACCCTTGCAGCAGCTTTAGGCAAACAGCAAAGGGAGGAGGATCCCAGACAGGTTTTTAGGCATGGATTTTGCTTTTTTTTGGAGCAGCACTGAGGCACTAAAGGAGCTGCAGTTTGGGGAGGAAACTGCTGTAAAAGTAGAGGAGGAAGAGCAGAATGGAGCCTTCTCATCACAGTGAGAATTCTCCAGGTTTCTTCCCCACCCCAGGCAGCAGGACCTCTTTTCTTGTCATTTGCTCTCTGTTCTCTATCATTTCTATCATTTCCATTTGTGGCTGTTGCTAGGGGCCAATGCTCCTGTGATTTTAGAGCATCACACACACATTTGGGAGCAGGGAACCCTCCCAAACCCACACATCTCCCAGCATGCTGCAATGCAGACACTCCCAAACAATTCCAGCTGCTGCAGGGAACTACAGGTTGTTGGAATAGCTGCCAGTGCTCTGGCTTGGTCAGGGCCAGAAGCCACAGGCAGTGCCTAATAAGTTCAGTTAAAAAACCAGAGATTTCCCTTTTTTTTCACAAATTTTTTCCCCCCAATCTCTGAGTTTCCTATTCCTTCAGCATTGCATTTAAAAACAAAAATAAAACTTACAGAAAATAAGTCTAATTCAGAAAAAAACTAACACTACCCACACATTTTTAAAGTGTGTTTGCAACAGCAGCTTTTTTATGACCTTTAACTGCTTCCTCTTCTGTCCAAGGCTTATTGTGTAGTTTCAACTCCCTCTGCTTTCTCTTTGAATTGAATCTCTAGGGCTTTACCTGTTATCTTGTGTGTGTTTCAAAAACATCTTTGGCATGATCAGAGGAAGGCAGCCATCCCAGGCACCTGACTGCTGGAATAAGTTCCCAGCTCTGTTCAGGATGAGCTCTGCCTTTGATGTACCCAGCAGTCCCAAGAGGGTCTGGCTACCTCTTGTGACATTCTGCATCTTCTGGACATCAGTCCTGTACACCTTTCATTCCTTTTACTGAGGAAAGGGAAGAGAAGGTTTTCAAGGTGCCATGGCACGTGTCCCACTGGAATACACTGTGTGAGAAATGGGGAACAAACAATTTGGAGGGTCAGGGTGGAAAGCTGTTTTCCAACACTAGGGAGATAGAAAGGCTCTGGATCACCAGGATTCAAAGGAGTCAAATAATTTTGGGACAACGAAAAATTTTAGCTTGTTGTTATGGGAACCATCACATCTCAGGACAATGACTGGTAACTTAATGGTTTCCTGTCTGAAAGGATGAAAATAACCTTCATGCCAACCACGGGAGTTTCACAGCAGGTCCTCGTGGCTCTACGAATTCTTTTGTCCCATTCCTGAAGATTCCTGCTCATCTGGGAGCATCTGGATCTCATCTGGTAAGAGAAATCCTGCCTAGCAGCCTCTGAGCAAAGATGACCATTAGTCCCTTTGCATTTCTTCACAGCACAAGTGTCCTCCTTTCCAGGTCCCCATGATGTGGTTCATCTACTTCCCCACAGAGGTTAAGGATCATCTTATCCAAGGTTTATATTTTGCTTTTTTTTTTTTTCCCTTGAAAATGGAAAACAGTTCAGCCAAGATCTTCCCCCACCCACTAATGAGAGGAGATGGGCTGGTTCATTCCCTCTGCCTGGGCTGGCAGGGAGAGGCTGTTCCAGGTGAGAGGCTGGACTGTCACACAACCCACATCTTGGAAACCTCTCCTCCCTCCCCAAACTCCTGCTTTGTAAGGGGTTTACCCCAGGGAGCCGAACACCAGGATGACAGTCCCGTGTAAGACAACACCTTTATTTACCATCCCCATACCCCGACCCAGGCGCTGCAGCTCCACCAAACCCTCGCAACCCAAACAAGAAATAAATATTTCTCTTTAAATTTACACCACCACCACCACCACCCCCCGTTCCCTCTGCTCTGTTTTTAGAAGAACCCGGTGCAGCAGTGCTGGAGGCAGCCTGGCTGCAGCCTGGTCAGGTGGGGTCACTGGTGCAGAGGAGCCGGCGGGAGCTGAGTCATGTTTTGCTGTGGGCACCGGCACCTGCTGACTCACACTCCTCCTCCGGGCTGGGAGCCTTCCAGCCCTTCTCTCCCAGCAGGTAACGCCGCTGCAGCCAACAGCTCTTCAACAGAGGAGAAATAATCTCGTTTGGTGCACAGCTGACACTGCTCTTCCACGTAGGAAGGATGTGTCTGCAGGAAATAACGACGACACGGTATTCCACTTTTTATGAGGAGTTTTGAACCTTTATTCTCCCCAGAGGTTATCCAACACTCTCACTTTATGATCTCCACAAAGTAATTCCTTTTGCAGTTTCACCTTGCACGACGTGTCACGCTGAAGAGCTCTCAGTCAGAAACACGAGCAAAACCAGATGTTGCATTTTGCGTGGAGCACCAGGAAGATCCAAAGGAATAACTCCGTGCTTTCCAGCCCATTCCCAAAATTAAAGACAATTTATAACCCAGACCAGTCCCTATAATTAAATACAGTTTATAATCCAGGGAAGTTCAGCTCAAGCAGTCTAAAGGCTGGCAACCAAAACAGCAACACTCATGAGCCCCCCTAACCCAGCACCAAGACAGAGAAGGTACCAGAGTTTGGGAACAGCACAGATCACACAATGTTTAATTTACACAAAGATTTCTGTTCCTTTTAACATCAGAACTTCTACACAAAAACATACCGCGCCACTGGCTAGGGATAAAGAATTTTGAAGTTACAATAAAAGACACATCCTGTTCTAGATCTACCCAGTGACCATCTGACAGCGTGAGGTGCAGCAAGAAAGCACAGAGAGGTGTGTAAAATATTTTATCCCTGCCTTCTCCCTCATTTAACTGCATAAAATAGGGTTTCTGCAAAATTTGAGGGGCCCAGGTAAACCATGCCTTGTTAGAACACCCGGGTCTTAAAAACTGAGTAATCCATCAATCCAGAGCAGTTCGCTGCAAGCACACACGTGTGGAACCAAGCCTCGGCCTGAGCAGCTGGAATGCCGACCGAGCCGTTCCACGGACACACTGGCAGCGGTGGGAGCACCGCGCCGGAGAAACGCCGGGAACAAAGGAGCGGCACGTTCACCCCTAACAAAAGAGACCCGTCAGAATTCATTACCGCTCCTAAGGCAGGAGCCGCGAGGCTCGACGCGGAGAGACAGAACCCCTCCCACCCTGAAGGCCGGGGCTTTCACAAAGCCTCCCGCCGCGCTCTGCCCTCTCCTCCCCGCAGCACTGCCCGGCTCAGAGGACGGCCCGGACACCGCCCGGCCCGGGCCCTTCGAAAGGGCAGGAACGCCGGTTTCTGCGGGGCACCCGCACGGGGCTGGGAGGCCTCGGAAATGCAGCTTTTAGTGACCCAGCAGCCGCTTTCTGCCTCCTCGGGGCCCAGCCTCGGCCAACGCCCCGGGACGAGCGGCTGCGGGACCCTCCGGCTGAACCGCCTGGCGGGGGAGCGGGGCCCGCTTCCCTCCGGTGCGGCACGGCCCGAACCCCACCGGGGCCCCTTAAAGGACACGGCTCCCGCCTGGGGCCCCTTAAAGGACGCGGCAGCAGCCCCCGGGCCGCGCTCGCTCCCCGACCCCCCGGCCCGCCATCCCTCGGGGCCCGCCCCGGGCCTGGGCCCGCCATGGCCGCCGCCTCCCCGCGCCGTTACCGGGGCAACGGCGCTGCTCTCGCGAGAGCGCCGGCCGGAAGTCACGCGTGGGGCGCCCACGTGACGCGGACGCGGGGATTGCGAACGGTGGAGCGGGAGGTGCGGGAATAACGGGGGATAACGGGGAATAACGGGGGGATACCGGGACACGGGAATGGGGGAATAACGGGGGAATAACGGGGGGATACCGGGACACGGGAATGGGGGAATAATGGGGGAATACCGGACATGGGAATGGGGAATAATGGGGGAATACCGGGACACGGGAACAAGGGGATGGGGGAATATGGGAATGCCGGAGCGCGGGCCAGAGCGGGTGGGGCGGACCGGGAACGTGGGAACCCGGGCCCCGAGTGCCCCTGAGCCTCCCCCCGGTACCGCCCCGTCCCAAACCGGGTGTGGCCTGATTGTTCGTTCAGGGCCTGGAGGGGCCGACAGGAAAGGCGGAGGGAGCCTGTTCGGAGGGGTCTGGAGGGACAGGGCAAGGGGGAGTGGGTTCACCCTGACAGAGAGAAGGGTTAGATTGGGTATTAGGAAGGAATTCTTCCCTGTGAGGGTGGGGAGGCCCTGGCACAGGTTGCCCAGAGAAGCTGTGGCTGCCCCATCCCTGGCAGTGTCCAAGGCTGGGTTGGACAGGGCTGGGAGCAACCTGGGCTAGGGGAAGGTGTCCCTGCCTGTAGCAGGGGGTGGAATGAGATGAGCTTTAAGGTCCCTTCCAACCCAAACCATCCTGTGATTCTGTCACTCTGATAACAGCGTGTCAGTCACAGCCTGTGTTCCCTTGCAGGCACCTCACAGGACCATGCCCAGGATCACCCTGAATGGCATCACCGTGGATTTCCCTTTCCAGCCCTACCCGTGCCAGGAAGCCTACATGGCCAAGGTGCTGGAGTGCCTGCAGAAGGTGGGTCAGTGCTGCCTCCCTGGGGGCAATTTGATTTGTTAACCAACTGTAAAAAATGATTTCTCAAAGAAGAGGTTGACACGATTCGAGTTTCGCAATTCAAGGTTGTCTGTTTGCTGCCTTTTCTAAGTTTTATCTGACCTTTACTTGTGTTTTTCATTTTACTCTGTGGTTATTGAAAACCCAGGTGGCAGGTGACAGTAGAAATGTAGACAGGATGTTCCTACCTAAACTGGGAAAAGGGAGAAAAACTGAGCAAGTGGTGCTTGAATTCATGCAGCTTGTCCTTGGCTGTGACACACTCCAGCTGCTCTGAGAGTGGAGAACTGAATTCCTCTGCTAAATGAAGGATGCTGGCCGGCTCTGGGGTTTTAATTGGGCCTCATTAAGTTGATTAGAGGGTCCTACAGGTGGTGCATTGATGATGACCCTGTGTGTGTGTGTTCCTTGGCAGGGGCTGCCAGCTGGTGTTTGCTCTTTGCAGAGCACATGCAGACCTGTTCTAGCCGAACCTCCGAGTCGCTCGCTTATTCCCTTCTCTTATTTTATTTCTATCCGATAAAGAAGGTGAATGGCATTTTGGAGAGCCCTACAGGCACGGGGAAGACCCTCTGCCTGCTGTGTTCCACCCTGGCTTGGCGGGAGCACTTCAAGGACACCATCTCCGCCCGGAAGATCGCTCAGCGGATGCACGGGGTGGAGCTGTTCCCCGACAGACCCCTGTCCTCCTGGGGCACTGCTGCCACAGATGGCGATGTCCCCAGTGAGTACTACCACCTTTGCCCTCAGGGGTGTCAACCAGCGCTTGCTTTTGTCTGTTTTTTGTGATAATTGTGTGATTATGTTACGGAGCTGTTGTTGAGCAGCTGAAGCGCGGTTTCACCCTTCCACGTTTAGCTCGTCTGGTGGGTGTGAATTGTTAGATGACAGAACTTCCTGCTGCCTCTACAAGGCAAACTGTTACCATAGTACCAGCTGGGGAGAGAGGCTAAGAATATCCCTGGTTCTTCTGTCCCTGCTCATAATGTTTTTCTGCTTTTTTCCTCTTCTGTTTGGCAGCTTATTACACTGACATTCCGAAAATAATTTATGCCTCCAGAACTCACTCCCAACTTACACAAGTCATTAACGAGCTGAGGAACACAGTCTACAGGCAAGTATGATTTAGGGTAGTGTTGCTATTCGAAGAAAAGGTGGACAAACCCATCTGATGTGGTTATTGTTTGAATTTCTGTAGATGGATACATAAAAAGCTTTATCCAGAGAAATTTCATTCCCTTACTGTGCATGAACAGAACCTGGATTTCATTGTTGTTGGGTCTGGTTTATTTTAGTACTCCACAACTTCTCTTATCTTCTTCAATCATAGAATTTTCTGAATTTAGTATGGTTTTGGTTCTTCACTTGGCACATTTACTTAAAAAATTACCCTTTTTAATTCCCTTCCTTTATATTTTTCCTGAGGCATTTTTTTAAGGCAGTGGGAAGCTGTTACCAAGCTGAATTCCTTAGGCTGATGTAAATCTATGAAGAACTTTGTGGGTTTGTTATACCAGTGCCTGTCACAGTTTTCAGCTGTTGACATTCCAGTGTGTGGGCAAGCTCTTTGGACAGGCAGTAGTCATTTCGTTATATAGTTCTTGTAAAGATACAACCTTGTATTAAGCAAAAAAAAACAAAACAAACTGTAAATGTTTATAGTGCATCAGTTCTGTCACAACCTTACTCTGAACATCCCCACCAGCTTGGAATATCTTGTAATGGATGACAGGCCCAGCTGACTGGGCTGAACTGTCATAACAGAACGCAGATTTTGTGGTGGATGGTGTAAGATGCTGCTGTTGCCTCCTGCTGTGAGCTGCTGCTGCTTATTAACACCCTCTGCTGCCACAGAAATGCAGTGCCAGAAAGCCAAATAACTTATGCAGTGGTTACAGACAGACTAATTTACTTGTTCTGGTTTTTACACTTGTTTTGGGCTCGTCTGTTTCTCCTGAATCTTTCACTCTTGATACATTGAATCTCAACACTTACAACTCCGTTCTTCTTTCTTGCCTTATCTTTAACATCAGTTCTGTGTATCCTGTTTGAACAGGCCGAAGATATGTGTGTTGGGATCCAGAGAGCAGCTTTGCATCAATCCTGAAGTGAAGAGACAGGAAAGCAACCACATGCAGGTGAGATGAGAGCCTGGAGAGGAGGCTTTTATGTCATTTGTGTGTCATTCTTCACTCTGACACTGTTTAAACTACACTGGGGGCAGTAGGGAAACACAATAGTTGAAGTGGTTCGAGGAACTTTTAGTTTCTAGTTTTGTGAGTGCAAATTGTGATTCTGAATCTCTGGTGGCGTTTTCCATCCAGGGAAGGATCCCAGAATCACAGATGTCACTGTGTAGAGCATGAGAGTTGACATTTTGTGCTTTACTTTCCGACCTGCCTTCTAAGTGTTTGCCAAGAGTGATAATAATTTAAAAACAGTGCTTCAGTTATTGATTCACCTGTTGTTTTTACAGCATCAAGGACTAACAGTTTTGAAAAGCACTAATGGCAAAACACAGCAAAATTGTCTCAGAGCATCTGAGTGTTCTGTGCTGCAAAAAAAAAAGAGGGCCTGACTCGTAATATGTCCAGAGGGACATGTGATTTTAAAACTGAAGAACTGCAATCAGCATTTATTCATTAGCTGGTGTTAGAGAGAACTGGTATCTTAAGCACTGCTTTTAAGTGCTTGACAAGCTGTGCCACTCTGGGCTAAAACAGGCTTTGTTTTACAGATCTACATGTGCCGGATGAAAGTGATGGCTCGTGCTTGTCACTTCTATAACAATGTGGAAGGTGAGTTGGGCTCACCTTTACTTCACCTGGAAGCAAAGCCCCATTTTCTGGAGAGGGAGAGGTTTGCTAGGCAGGTAGAGAAGTTTGGAAGACTTGGCAGAATCTGCCTGTGTGTGTGTGTGTGTTTTGCTCTGTGTTACTGTCTTTCAAGAATGAAATATTAGCGGGTGAGTGTGGTGATCAGAGTAACAACAAGTCTTTGTGTGATACCTTTACCTAAGATGGTGGTTTTAATGTCATGTTTTACAGAAAAGAGTACAGAGAAAGAGCTGATTGAACCCATCATGGACATCGAAGACTTGGTTAAAAATGGAAACAAGCACAGGTGAAGGATCCCCTCTGACCTTCCTCCCCCTGACTTCTGAAAATAATGAAAACTAGTTTTCTGCTCACTCCTATTGTTACCTTTGTATATCATAGTTCATGAATGTTGAATGAAATCTTAATATTCCTGCAAGTATTATAGTTAGTATTACTTTTTTTTTAAACAGAGCTTGTCCTTATTACCTCTCTCGGAGCCTGAAGCAGCAAGCAGACATTATTTTTATGCCTTACAACTATTTACTAGACTCAAAGGTAACATATGTCTTTGCTTTTAAATGCAGTTGTGCTTCTGTTTGTCTTATATTGGCTTTTAGTGGGTGAGCTGTGAAGAATGATGCCAAGGAAGTGGATGCATTATGTGGATACTTCAAACCTGATCAAACCCCAGTTCCAGTTCAGAACCACAGAGAGTGCCATTTTGGGGGGGTTCTCTGTAAATTCTTTCCTATAGTTAAGAATTTTTTTGTGTGTTTGTTTGAGATGTCTCTATTTTTGTAGAATTGGCTTTGTGGAGTGTGGTGCCCTTCTGGCTGGGGATATTCACCTCCTGGACACAAACCTTCAGTCTCACACTGTGCAGTATTTTTGCATCTATCCTGAGACATTCTTGTTTGTGCAGCAGCTGCATGATTTCTAGGATAAGGAAGCTTCAGTAGAGATTGGACATATCCCTTGGAAATAATTACTGCCTTTGTGTACAAAACTGTTGTAGTAAGTTGTCCATATTTCACGGATAGAAAATGAAACCTCTGAAAACTCTGTTGAGGAAACAAATGTACTGACATCTTCATGCAACTTGGAGTAATTCATGAATCATAGCAAAACCCAGATTACACTCCACTGCTGCAGAAGGCCCAAATGCTTAATAAATTAAAAAGTAAATTTAAAAAATATCATAAGCACCGTAAGCAGAGAAGCACTGTGAAATGAGGTTACATGGTGTGGCACTGGTTGGGGGTGTTTTCAGAGTATCCACTTCTTGCAAAGACAACAAAATTCGTAAATACAAGACGAATGCCCTGCTTCACACCCCACTTCTGTTGCCAAAATTAGTGACTGAAATGAATTCTGTTAAACTTGTGCATCCCAGTATGGTCCATCTGGGGCTTTTTGTTTATAACAAGTTGTAACCTCTGCAGACTGTTACATGATACATTTTAACACCTTCATTTCCAGAGAAAGTGGAAATTTCCAGTGTGGTTTCTTGTATTGAATAGCCACAGCCTTTACTTGCTGCTTTTTCAAAGGGAAGAACCAACCCAACTTCAAAGTACCCGAAAACCCAAATGTATCTCATCATCCAGTTTCCCAGCCAATCAAATCCATATTTCTCAGAGGCCTTTTTGTCCATTCCCTTGTTCTCTTTTTCTTTTTGTCTTTAGAGTCGGAAAGCTCACAACTTAGACCTGAAGGGGACTGTGGTAATACTTGATGAAGCTCACAATGTGGTAAGTTGTTCTGGTCTGTTGCCATTTTTCATCCAAAGAGAAAATAGACCTGTACCCAATTACAAAGAGTTGTAAAATCTGTACTCAGATGTGTGGTTTTGATATTCATTATCACGAACATTTCTTGTTTCCATGACAGGTAAAGGTTTGTAATTTAAGTTACAGTCCTTTGACACTGCTGATTTTTTACAAGGTGATAGCTTCTTTCTGAAAGGTGCATCTCCAAATTTATGAGGTACTTATTTTCTTGGAGACTTCTCTTCCAGGGTCTGAGAAATCACAAGAGATCCATTTTTGAAGCTCAGCTGCATCAGCTCCCCCAAGTGCAGTAGTACATGGCTCTTGTAATTATTTCCATGTCTTCACTCATAAAGGAAAACGAGAAAAAATAAATAGTGCTGAGTTATGAGTTCTTCTTTTAACTGGCTCAAAACTTCAGCCCTTTGCCTAAATGATTAAATGCAAAGGAACATTTGAAATATGTCCCTTTTTCTGCCACATGAAGGGCCTCCCAGTGGGATTTCTGCTGAGCAGCTGTGGTTTCTGGTCTGATTACATGTGTCCTTTCAGTAAACAACCACACGAAGGTCTGCTCTGCTTCACGAGAGAGTGTTGCATGGTTGCATTCAATATTTGCTCCTTTCACCAGAATATCTATTTTTCTGTTGAAAAATGGATGGAAATCCAGATATAGTTGTTTGGGGGTTGGATTTTCCCCCCCCCCCCTTCGTAGTGTTTAAGAAGTACTAATTGATGTGCCTGCTTGCAGAAGTTAACTAGAACAGCTACTCGTTTTGCAATAGTTCTCTGATGGTACTCCAGGTTAATATGTGAAACTTAGTGATTACCCTGAAATAAAGTTGGTTTATTTCTGATTAGATTGTTTACACATGCAGCTAGCTCAGCTTTTCTTTTTCTTTGTAACTTGTTTCTTCATAGCTATTGCAGTCAAATTTTTGTGTAGGTTAGGCCTTACAATTGATCTTCGTTCCTCGGGGAAAATGGCTCTTTTTGTGAATGAAAATTTCTGGCAGAACTGTCTGTGACTTAATTTTCAAAGTCAGGGAGAGCATTGTCAAATTTGCTAGTTATGAGTGTTTAAACCATTTTTTTAATAGAAAGTTAGTGTGTTTCCTTCCTTTTCTTTAATAGCACTTATTTATTCTGCCATACGTTTTGGCCCAAGATTTATGTAGGAATAATACTCATTTTGCTGTGTTTTTTTTGTTTTTCATGGTGTCCCTTCCCTTTGTTCTCCACACCCTCATCTCTGCAAAATGAAGAGGGGCAAGGACCATGTCTTCATATTAGTGAATATAGGGATGCAAGTATTTCCTAGGAGTGAGAGGGACCAGAAGTAGCTTTTTTGAAGGACAAACTGATTCTCTAAGTAAAAAATTTCCTATTCCAACAGTTTATCATCACGCAATTACTGTCTGCACTCTGTAGAATGTTATTAATGTGGAAGAGGCAAAATCTGTTCTACATTTCAGAATAAAAGGATACTTAGAGTCTTGAGGTGCTTATAAAATATCCTGTGGCCTGAGACGGAGATCAGAAATGAGATCAAGCCCAATCATCTGGACTTCATCTCTGTAACTGCCTGAGAAAACAGCACACAGAGCAGTCAGAGTAATTCTTCCATTGCTTATATTTTAGGAGAAGCTGTGTGAGGAGTCCTCTTCTTTTGACCTGACTCCCTGTGATTTGGCTTCGGCGATAGATGCGATAAATGTGGTTCTGGAGGAACAAGCCAAAGTGGTCCATCAGAATGAAATCAATGCTGAATTCAACATGGAGTTGGCCACTTCAGGTGGGTTTGGCAACCACAAACCGCTGTTCCTCTGGGGTAATAGGCTACCACTACCAAGAACTGGAAAATGACTTCTGTGGAAAGTTTCTGGGAAATTTACACCCTCATTTGTAGATAAATTATTGTTAATTAGTAATTGCTGCCAGACACGGAAAGATATGATCAAACCAATGTGACTTGAGGGGTGGTGGGAAGGGACAGGGAGGGGAACACAGAAGGTGTCCTTCCATACACACGGTTGTAGCCTTCGTAGTCGTAATTTTTGAAAAGGCATAAAGCAACTGGGAATGAAATAGGTGTGAAACAACCTCTTTGAAATCTTTCCTTTCTTCAACAGGACTGAACATGGAACTCGAAGATATAGCAAAGATCAAGAGTAAGCTTATAGCTTGTGTTGTTGAAAGCTGTTGCTGGCACAGGCTCAAAAAGCCAGCAATTATAAATCAAACTTGTATAGCATTTCCATAGACCTTGCTTGTAACTGAGACATTCATGGAAGCTCAAGTTGTCTGGCTTGTTCCAAGAATTTGGTGAAATGTTTAGCTAATTTTTTCTCAAGAAGAGAGGTTTGGCAGATGAATGCATTGCTTCCTTCTTTGCTAGAAATTCCCTTGTTTTCTGATCCTGGAATTACATTAGTTGCATCATTCTGCCAGAACAACATGATGCTACCTGAAGTTAACAGCAAGAGCTTGAGATATCTCATGTTTACAAAGCATTTCCAAAACCAACTTTCCCTGTCTATAAAGAAGAGTTTAACATTTAGCTGATGACATAACCTTCATCTAGGAATTGAGATCGTGGAAGTTCTTAAAGTTGAATATGAATATTTAAAGATGATACCTAGGAAATTGGTTTTGATAATTTTAATTTATTTTGGTAACAGCCTTTGTAATAAAGTAAATTTGAAAAAGAGGCTTAGATATGTCCCAGAAGTGAGTTTCTGTGCACCCTGACTTTTCCCCTCTTGATTCTCTTAAAGAAATCCTTCTTCAACTAGAAAGTGCTATTGATGCAGTGGAGCTGCCACTGAGTGGTAATGGAGTCACCAAAGAGGGAAGGTAAATTTCTTCTCATTAATATGTTTGCATGTTAAAAGTACAGCAAATTCTAGTCCCAGGTGGAGCTGGGTGAGCTGTTGGGCTATAGCACTATTCTAGTTTCTGTGAATAGTATTTATTCACACCTTTGGGTTTCCTTAAATCTCCCGTCTGTAGTAATCATTATTTCCGGTGGAACTTACTTATTAAGTGTTTCAAGAGTGGATGTGTGTGTATGCCTTGGGTATTCTGAGCTGGAAGAAAGCTCCTTTCAGTTTTGTGTCATAATTTAAGCACAGGCACCAATGCTGCAGTGACCTGTTTGAGGTACCTCAGAGCTCAGCAAGTCTATTCCTAAAAAATGCCTGCTGTACGTTGTAAAAGTAATCATGGAAATTGCATGCAAATCTGCTTCTAAATTACTATGCTGGAGAGAAATCATGGAAAATGGGAGTGGTGTGGTCAGTGTGCTTTCTGTGGTGTCAATATTATCCGCTCTCTTTATGAGCAAATACTTAATTCTTGTGAAGTTTTCTTTCTCATGGAGACAGAAACATGTTTTGCTGCTTGATGGTGAAATTGTTGTTATAAAAGAGTAACAGTAATTGTGTCCATGTGATTCTTTACAGTGTTTACCCATTTCTGCTTTCTCTTTGTAAATTGCAGCTACATCTTTGATCTGTTTGCAGAGGCTCAAATAACATTCCAGACCAAATCCTCCCTCTTGGAGTCACTGGAGCAAATTTTACAGTATCTTTCAGGCCGTAAGTGTATGAACTTGTTGGTTGTTTCACTCAGGCTTTTTAGTGGAGGTGATTGGAAGTTTGCATTATTAAGGGAGAGGAGGAGAAAGGCTTCTTTGTTTAGAATTAAATTGTAAAGCTTTTAAAAACCAAAACCTGACTGTGAGGACGTGTGTCTTTTTATTAAGACCTGCAGCAGGGTGCTCTGCTTGGAAACATGTTTTTTGTCTGTTCATGCAACAGAAGTAATTTTAAAAACCACTTTTGTCAAAACCTGGGTGTGTGCCAACATATGTGTGTGTGTATCCATAGAGGATTTTTGCACAGACACTATTTTTCTCCCAAACCAGGTGGATTGTGGGGTGAAGCTTGTTGACATTTTGTTGATGGCCCCTTTAGTGTCTCGAGTTCTTCCCTGGTAATGGAGTCAAGAAATAGAAATGTTGGGAATCACGTAATGTGGGGGGTTTTTATCTTGATTTAACAAGCTTCTGTTCCACTGTCTGCCAGCATCTTGTTCTTAGTTTGCCCTTCTGGAAAGAAAATTCTCCAACTTCTACATGTGCTGAGAAAAATGATTTGGTTCTTCCTAGCAGACTCTTCAGAAAAAACACTGAAGGGACTGGAACAGACTGTCAGTTCTGCAAGTGCATCTTAGGACAACACATCTATCCTTCCTTTTTCTTTCCCCAGCATCTCTCTCCCTTTAGGCCCTTTGACAGGTGCATCTGTTGATCATTTCTGCTGTCAAACCCCCACCATCCGTGTATTTCATGTGTTCCTTTAGCTGCTCCTCTAATCACTGTTTCAAGCACACTAGAGGTGATTGGGAAGGGCTATTTATAGCTGGAGCAAAGGGGTTTAGCAAGGGTTTTCTATTTTAGCAAAGGTTAATTTTCTCTCTGCATAACGGACTAGTCGGTTTTCTATTCTTTTTTTCCGTGACACAAATATAAGATATGTGAGATTTTGAAAAAAGCAACCAAAATTTAAATGTGTTTGCCTTGGTTTTGATTAGCTCCTATCCAATTTTTAATCTAGAGGAGCTTTAAGAAGTTTATGTCATTTCCTCAGATGACAATTTCCCAGTGTGTTACAGTTTTCCTGGCGTGCAGTGCCAGTTTTATGTTTCTCCTTGCATCTTGAATAACGATGAAAAACTTGAAATCTTTTATCTGTTTCAGATAGTACTTTCAAGGCTTTGTATTCAGCGTGTTGAGCTGCTCAGATAAGATGTGGATATATACGAGAGGATGTATATTTGTTATTGTGAGAGGAATTGTGTGTTTCTCTCTGCAGGTACTGGGATATTTATCAATACATCTGGATTGCATAAGCTCTCAGATATTATCCAGGTAAATAACTAATGTGTCTTCTATAAACATCTGAAACCAACGTAGAGTTGGTTTAAGAGGTGTAGAAAGGCGTTGGATCCATTTTATTCCTGATGGTGTCTACACTTGTGCAGTGGTACAAGTCTGTAGTTTTTCAGGGAAAAGCTGCTGCCTGATGGGATGGTCTAATGTGATTTTTGCCCAGGTTGTTCTTCTGCAGTTCTGGTCTCTCCTTTTGGGGATGCTGGATTTAAATTAGCCTTGGATTTAGCCTCCACCAGGTGGAGCTGGGTTATTGAGCTCTTTGCTTTCCAGCAGCAGTGGTTGAGAATACGAGACCTTCTCATGAAATAACAGGACAGGCTAAGGAAAAAAAAAAAAGCAAACGAAAGACAATTTGACTGCTTTTTTTTTCTTCATTTAATTATTAACTTAAGAAATGTCTAAAACAAAAGGCTTTTCAGTGCTGCAGGAACTGATTGTGACACCTGTGGGTACCCACATAATGCTTTCAGTCCTCTCCCTATTGAGGACTTCCAAAACTTTGATTATGAAAATTCTGAGCCCCATAAAATCAGGAGGTACAGTGGGCCAGTGGCCTGTCCAGCATATGTGTCCAGAGGGGCACCAGAGAATAACACCCAATTTAAAACTAAAAATCAAGAAATATATTCAAACTTTGCAGGCCTGCATGGTAAAGACAAGTTACCTGTCTGTGTTTAAACCTGGTAGGTTTGCAGTACTGAACTCTGAATGGACGGATGTTTGTGAGGGTGTATTTGCAGTGGCATACACAGGATTTAATTTTTGTAAGAGTGGTTAAACAAAACCTTTATGTATGTCCTGATACAGTAATAGCAATTTGGGTACAGTGGTACCAAAATGATTTATACTGGGTGGTGATGTCGCTGTTCTGAGGGCAAGGTGAGGCTATGCCTAATTTAAATTAGTTTCTCAGAGATTCAAAGCTGAGAGATGAGAAAAGTCAGCAGTAGGAGCGAGGGCTCCTGATCCCGGTGAGCTGTGTTGCAGGCCTGGGGATAATTGTCTGTGCGTGCTCTTTTGGGCTGTGGGTAGTGATTTGAGTTTGGAAGAGAAAGCTGAGATCCCTTTCCTGCTGCTGAGGACGTGCACATGGACAGTTACTGCAAATGATCCGCCTGAGATATTTTAAAGTAGGACTGGGACAGAGTTTTCGTTGGTTAAACCCAGTGCTTGCTGCTTGCAGAGACTTGTCTTTGAGTCTTCATTTATCATTAGCTTGTTTCAATTAGTACTCAATTTTTTTCTTCCTTTTTGAAGAACACTTACCAAAATCACCATATCTTTGGCTATTTTTCAGAAGTAAATATTTCCAGGAACTGTATTTTTTTTTTCCCCACTGGTGGAGAACATCTTTCTCGTTTCAAATAGCTGATATTATTGTGAGCCTGGGTAATTCCTTTTAAACGTCTGCAGAAATTTTGTTTAGAAAAATCACCAGAGGTTATAAATATTTAGAACCACAGCTGTTTTCACTGAAGTTGAACTGGAATGTCATGTGTTTGAAAGGGCATCATCCATAGTCATGAGACATCACATACAGGAAAGGGGGGAAAGCCTAACTGTTGATAGAAACTTTTAAATTAATGGAAAGTTAGGTATGATTACGACTTGTTTGTTTTTCTAAGCGGAGTGTTATTAGGGGTGAGTATCACAGATGACATTTTGAACTAAAGGAATTGGGAAAGTTCTTTTATGCTCGTTTGTGACTGTGATCTTGTGAATGTGTTTGTTTATCCACAGCCAGAGTCATGAACAGTGTGAATGATAATACTGTCATTTGTATAGTTTGAGTATATTTAGATATTGGCTTGTGGTTTTGGAACAATGAGAGAACCATGTGGTTGGCAGGAATCACCTGTAAAAACCTTATTTATTCAAGATTCTCTGTCTTATTAAATACAGGAGCAAGGAGATATATTTAAGGTTACCACAGCAGCAACTTTTGTGAAGATACTTCTCAGTGCAAAACCACATTTGGGATTTTGCTGGAAGCAAAAATAAAAAATATATATGTGTCAAAAATAGTGTGGCCAGCAGGAGCAGGGAGGTGATTGTTCCTCTGTGCTGGGCAATGGTGAGGCCTCACCTCAAGTGTTGTGTGGCGAGAAGGACACTGAGGGGCTGGAGCGTGTCCAGGGAAGAGAACAGAGCTGGGGAAGGGGCTGGAGCAGCAGGAGCAGCTGAGGGAGCTGGGGGGGCTCAACCTGGAGAAAAGGAGGCTCAGGGAGGACCTTCTCACTCTCTACAACCCCCTGACAGGAGAGGGGAGCGGGGAGGGTCGGGCTCTGCTCCCAGGGAACAAGTGACGGGACGAAAGGAAACAGGCTCAAGCTGTGCCAGGGGAGGCTCAGGTTGGACATCAGGAAAAACTGAGGAATTTTTTCCCAGAAGGGGCAGTCGTGCATTGGAACAGACTGCCCAGGGGGGTGGTGGAGTCCCCGTCCCTGGAGGTGCTCAAGGAAAGGCTGGATGTGACACTCGGTGCTCTGGTCCGGTTGACGCGGTGGGGGTCGGTCCCAGGTTTCTCTCCGTGGTCTTGGAGATCTTTCCCAACCTCAGTGATTCTGTGATTCTCTCTACCTCCGTTTTGCAGACAGTGTTCAGCATCGAATCCCCAGAAGGCAGCACAACAGGCTTCCTGCCACAACAGGCAATATCTAAATATTACAAGGTATGGGATGCTTTGTGTGCTGGGTTTTTCCTCCCTGCTGTTTCATCCCTGTGCTTAGTGTATCCAAGATTAGGAAGGATGTGGATAGTGTAGCAAATGGTGATGCTGATTACAGGAAGGAAAAACAAAACAAACCACTAAGGGAACTGTATTTAATTTAGATTCTGAGAGGAAAAGGGAGCTACGCAGCAATTTTTGAAGAACTGAAATGAAAATAGGAAAGTGCAGCAAATGTGAATTTCTGAAAGCTTTGATACTGCATATCACGCAAGAACTGTTGTGTTCTTCCAATAATCTTGTTCTCTTTAGTTTAGCCCATTGCCAAGTAAGTTCCACAGAACCACTGAACCTCCTTCCCTGAAGTTACAATTTATTTGGGGTTTGGAACTTATGGGCTGTGCTGCTATAATGAATTTTAGGAACAGATCTTTTTCTAGATACCATGTTAAATTTAAAACTTGATACTATCTTTGTTGCCAAATGAAGCAAGTCTTTCTACCACAACAGTATTTTATTTCTAGCCTGCATGTTCTATGCTGGTGGAAATACCCAAATAATGAGGTTCTTTGTTTCTGCTCAAGGCGGCCCATAAAAAGCTGCTTTCATAATCTGACTCAGAATGACTGGTTGAATGAACTTTTTTGGTTCTTAGAAAGTTATGAAACACTGGAAGCACAACAGAAAATAACCCTGTAAGAGTGACACTAATTACATTAATTACTCTTAAGATGGGCTAGCTTTTTGGAGGGATGAAGTGCAAGTTGCTTTCTGCAGCCATTTCTAGGAATGTTTGTTATTTTCCTTCAGGTACATATTCATGTGGATAGCAGTAATCAGAAAAAGAAACAAAGGACAGATCTCTGGGATTCGTCATCTTCAAAAAAACAAGGTACAGGACTGGTCTTGGGGAGGTTCACGTAAAAGCTGGATTGAAAACTCCTCAGCTGCTCCTTTCTGGTTCAAATAAAAGAAAACAAGCACAGCTCCACTGTGGATATGATAAGCTGGGGAGGTGCATTTCACTTCTATAATTACTTCTGAAGGTGAGGTGACATAAACCATCTCAGTGTAAAAATTCCTTGGTGCTTTGTGGACTGCTGGAGTTCTTCTTGGCCTTTTATTCCAGTGAAAGAAAAGAATCTCCGTGATGGAATGGTTGGTTGTATTGGCATAGAGAAAATCTTCAGAGCAGCCCAAAAACAGGAAACCCTGAGGTTTATGAGATGTTCTGTTCTCATACCAGCTGTATTTCTCTGCACAACTGTTGTGTTAAACACCAAAATTGGTGTTGATTAAGGCCTGTAACCTGAGAGTAAATGCCATGAAAGTTCTCTGTTGAAGTGACTCATTGTGGAGGTGTTGCACTGATTTGACAGGGATCTTGGACAGATCATGTGAGTTCTTTGCCATAAAATGCCATGCCTTGGGGCACTGTTGCCTTCTCTGGGATGACCTACTTTGAGCAACTTCCTAAGTTCTTCAGGGCATGTTGTCAACCCTTGATAGTTTCAGCCTCAGCTATACTTTTCAGTCCTTGTTCAGCTGAGATTTCTCCCTCTCCTTGTCTCTCTCCCCACCTGTTTTGTTCCTTATGCTCTGCAGAACTTGGGATCTGGAATAGCCTCAATATAGCTATGCTTCAAAACAACATATTTAGAAGAAAAGAAACTTGGCTTCTGAATCAAAAAGTTTATCCTAAGCTTCCTATAAAGCTGCACCGAGCTTGGCTTTGTTGGACTTCAGCATTCATTTTTTAATATATTTTTTAATAATTAGGTGGGAAACAAAAGGTTTTCTTATTAGAGAAGTACAGATCCCTTTACCTAAGCTCTCTTAACAGAACCCTCTCCAAGGATCTTTGTAAATACTTTGCCTCATAGCTATCAATTTAGTTAAGTGCTCAATAATGTAAATATGTGTTTCACAGAAATCCTTTTATTTTAAGGACAAAAGTAACGGTTTTCAAAGAATGAATTTCCACTAGTTTAGTGGGTTTGCACATAATGTCCCCTTGAATGTTTCCACAAATTTAGAGCTGTTTGGTTATCTGCAGATGTTTTCCTGAGATATTGCTCAATTGGAGTTTAAAGTTACAAGGATAAATCTACGCAGATTCAGTTACAGATCTGTGCAGGAAAAGGCTACTACAAACACTTTGAGTGTGTTGCATAATTTGGAAGATCTGTAGACAAAATTTTCAAATAGAAATTGCATTTGCAAGTACCTGTGCAACAGGCCTGAGTGTGTTGAGACTTGTGCTGTGTGCAAGCCCAGCAGAGGCCAGACATGACTGATCAAGTCTCTGGTTTCCTGCAGGGGTATAGTTAATGGTATAGAAATAGTTTAAGCCTTTGGGAATAGCTGTTTTCCAATGATTTTGTGGAAATTATCCGCTCAAGCATCTTCCTCTACATGATTGCAGCACACCAGGCTAAAAACGTGCCGCAATCCCAAGCTCTCCAGGAACTGGATAACTGGTGTCTGGCAGTCGTCGTGCTGGGTTAGAGAGGTTTGTTTCCAGCTGAGCACTGGGCAGGGAAACATGAGGGATTGGTGTCCTCTTCCAGGCCATCCCATATTAACCCAGTTTGCTTTTATGCTGGAGTTGCTTGGGCTCCTGACGTAAGTGAGTTTGCTCTTGTCTGGGGATGCCTTTTGACCTGTCCACATACAGACCCAAGCTAATTTGCACCGATTCTTAGTGTGAGTTAGAGAGATACAAAACTTGCTATATTTTGGAATGTGATTTTCCTAGAATTTGGCCATGGTCTGTATGGGTTTGCCCAGATGAGATGGAAGGGCAGAACTTCAGCTAAGAATAGATGCTGTCTTGTAATTCTAAGCAGTAAGTGACTCACTGGGCAGATATTAATGGGGATTTCGTGCAAATGTCAGCTTTGTTTTAGAAACACAGGTTTTGAGTGAAGTGTGTAAATTTAGAAGACATGCACATGATACTTGGATGTAGGTGTTTGGTTTTTTTTTCTACCGAAACTAACTCACCATACATCTGGAATTTTGCCTTCAAATGCTGCCCGTTTTACTTTCAGAAGCTCCCATGCAACGTGCCATATGCTAATTTTTCCACTTAAACTTGTCTTCTTAGTGTTTTCTCTTTGTTTGATGCAGGAAAGACTTTAAGCTATTGGTGTTTCAGCCCTGGCTACAGCATGCACGAGCTTGTTCGACAGGGGGTCAGGACAATTATCCTCACAAGTGGGACTCTCTCCCCCCTCTCATCATTTACGATGGAAATGCAGATGTGAGTACCTAGATGTGGGAACAGGGCCATTCCTGAAAGTGCAGATCTGCTCTCGGGATTTTAGGTTTTATCTCAGGGGTTTTGAGTGCGTTTTCCCAGAGAAGCTGTGGATGCCTCGTCCCTGGGAGTGCCCAAGGCCGGGTTGGGCGGGGCTTGGAGCAACCTGGGATAGGGGAAGGTGTCCCTGCCCATGGCAAGGGATTGGAACTGGATGAGCTTTAAGGTCCTTTCCAACCCAAACCATTCTGTGGTTCTGGAACTAGTAACCTGGAGGGAATCATACAGTGAGTACAACTGGGATCTTCCCTTTGTGTTTCTTTAGCCCTTTTCCTGTTTGCTTGGAGAATCCTCATGTTATTGATAATCACCAGCTCTGGGTTGGGATCATTCCAAAAGGACCTGATGGAGCTGTGCTCACTTCTACCTATGAAAGAAGGTAATGAACTTCCATGTGGAATTCTGCTTTGAGATTTTGGGTTCTGCTTGCAGGAGGATGCTAGTGAAATAAGGGGGTTTCTGTAGTGCTTTTCTTGGGTAAACACTGTGCTGAATAATGACACCCTGTAACTGCTACTGCTGAAGGTTTAGAATTTAGAACTTTAGGGCTGAAATGGATCAGATGTCGAGGCACTGATAGTCCTTAATGGCCCTGGCCAACCTCAGCTTGGACCTCCACCCGCAACCCTGTCCCTTACAGAGCAGTCCACCCTCCCAGACGTGGAACCCCATCCTGAATTTCTTAGCTGAAGACTTAATTGACCTGAAACATGATCTAATTGACTGAAGCATGTCTGCAACAACTACTTTTATATTTAAAGCTTCTCATCATGACCAGTGTCTCTGTGTTGCCTTCTTAAGGAAAACATATCCAAATGTTTGTCAAGCTTTCCTTCATCATTTTTTTTTTGAAGGAAGGGAATTCACAGAGTTCACTGTGTTTTGACAACATCTGTGTGGTGATGCTGGTGTTTGTAGGTCTTATAAAAAGATCTGTGTTAGGGTTTTTCCCTGCATGTGTAATTTTTCTGGGAAAGCAGTACACAGAAGTACAGGGCACCAGAAGAAACCTAAGGACATGAGAGAACTGGTGATTTTTCAATCAGGGTTGGAAGAACATAAATACGGCTCATTGGAGAGCAGGGCTTTTCAGTTGAAGCTGAAGGGATTTACTGTGAGTAAATAATAACCACAGTAACCAAATTCACCCTTTTTGCCCTGTAGCAACCACACCTAATTCGTCAATAATTATTTTAAGTAGTTTTAACATTAGTCAGGCTTGGCAGCATTGTAGACTTTTCTGGCAGAACTCTCACTTTTGTGTTGTTTTTAGTATTAATCATAAAGCTCATATAGCTTCCCATTTCTATTTGTGCATTTTCAAAGTATTGAAGTTTAGATGATCTTCTGTGCTTGGTAATAGGAATATTTCACAGTATTAGTAAAGTGTAGTCAAAGTATTACTGATTTTTGTCCTTGGTGTGGGTGCCTGCTACAGGAAGGAAAGCAAATTGGGAGTCTGGGTATGCTATTTTAGGTAATTATCACATGTAGTCTGTGTATGAAAAACATAGAAAAGGAACTACAGTGATGTTACTTGATTTTTCTTCTTTGTAGGTTTTCAGAGGATTATTTGTCTTCTTTGGGAAAAACAATTGGTAAGTGTAAGTGTGTGGATTTCAGAAATGCGTTGATGCCCCCAGTTTTTAGAAATCTAGAAGGAGCAATACTGAAGAAGGCACGATAAGAGAAAGGTAAAAAATCAGCATGCAGATCTGAACGCTGTCTGGTTTTGTGTGCTTCTGTTTGCTCAGGCAGCTGGCTGCTCTGATAGCACACAAAAATGAGCTTGAGTCCCTGGCTTAATGTTTCCAAGTCAGGAGTAAATTTTTATTGTCAGGAGTTCGTGTTTGGATCAAAAATGTGATTCCTAAACACAGTCATAAAGTGACACAAACTAGAAAATTAAAGGTGATGCAGCCAAGGGTCATTTGCAGAGCAATTAAGGATCACAAGAAATCAGTGCAATTTCTTGTCTTGTTTCTGTTGTTTTCCCTCTGCAGTCTGGGTTCTCCATCCCAGGATGAAAAAAGTCCCCTTGTTTATCTCGTTGCAGGTAACATTGTGCGAGTTGTTCCACATGGGCTGCTGGTGTTCTTCCCATCTTATCCTGTCATGGATAAGAGCCTGGAATACTGGAGAGTATGTTTATTGCTCTGCCTTTTTTGGGTGGTTTGGTTACACACACACACTGGACAGTTTGTAGTATGCTATTTAACCATGATAATTAAAAACCTTCTAGTGGAAGGTTTCATGCTCGTGGCAGGGGGTTGGTACTTAGGTGATCTTATAGGATCCCTTCCAGCCAATTGTGGGATTGTATGAAAAAATCTTTGTTAATAAGTAAGTTATAAAATCTGGTCAGGCTTCTTTTGATCACAGTACACCGGACTGCAGTGGTGTAGAAACCAAACCCAAAAGAATCTTAATACACAGTCTCATCTGATCTCACACTTTATTTAATTTCACCAGACTTCTCTTTATTAAACCTCCAAATTAGAATTGATCTGAGTGTTTCAACCCTTGGGGGGAAAAAAAAATCCCAATACGAGCATTTCACTTTCAATTGTAACCATTGCAGCTGTAACTTTTGTGAATTCTATGCCCATAACTTGAGTGTCCTCGGTGAGACTTGCTTAGAACAGTTCTGGTTTGAATGCTCCTTCTTGAAAGCAGATGGAGGGGCAGAGGTGTCTTGCCATGGGATCTGGCAGATGAGTGTTGGAACCTGCCTAATATCTGAGGTGCACCAGCTGCAAGGAATCACTGTTAGTGCTGTTAGGATTGCTTGTTTCTGCCTCCCTCTCTGTTTTGGCAAGAGAGGAGCAGGCTGTGGTGGGGAAGCAGTGACCACTTGTGAGCGTTTCTGTTCTTGTGGGCACTTGTATGTGCTCACTTTCACGGGACACTTCTGACCTGTGCCTTGTCTGTTTAACAGGAGCATGATTTTGCTAAAAGAATAGAAGAAGTGAAGCCAATGTTTGTGGAACCCAGGAACAAAGGAAGCTTTTCAGAGGTTGGTTATTTGCATTACATACCTCTATCGTCCTCAGAAACTGTTTTTAAATTTAAATACCTCCTCTAAGATGTGCTTAGGTGTGAAACACTCACATTTTTATCCTAGAATGAAATTAAAACTCTCTGAGCTCTTCTTCGAAGTTTGGTTCTTCTGTGCATCTTTCTTGTCCTCTCTTGGCTGGTTGTGCTGGGTACAGTCTTCATTTAAATCCGGTGATGTAACAGCAGCTAAAATACACATGTGCTGAGTAATTGAGCTGGTGGAAAGCTGTCACTTGAATAGTCAGCATTTGTGAATGTTCTGCAGGACTTTTTCCTCCCAGCTCATCGTGCTTTCAGTGTTGAAGAATCGTGCAGTGTCATCTGTTTATTTGTAGCCCTTCTGTTTGCTGCTTAGAGTAAGTAATACCTGTGAGTTGCTTCCCCGGTTTTCCTGTTTGACTTAAGGATCTGCAGAAACACAAGACAGTCCACGTTTTACCTTCTTATCAGAAGTATCTGACATTAATCTTTTATGCTTACCCAGATGTGTTCTAGGCTTCACAGTGGTGTTAAGGTTTTGCAAAGAAAATGGCTCCTCACATTTGCAATTAGCTGAAAGCAAACAGAATTGTACTGAGCCAAATTAATCACGCTTGAGATCTCGGTGTGCAAGTCAAATTTAGTTACTACAGGATAATAATAACATTCCTGCCCTTACTTTAACTTGTTTATATTTTAGGTAATTGATGCCTACTATGATAAAGTCATCTGTCCTAAGTCCAATGGAGCTGCATTTTTGGCAGTGTGTCGGGGGAAGGTAACTGGGAATTTGTTTCATCTGAGATAAGATTATAGAACTGACAGAAAAAACCATCACTCTGGATTTCAATGCATTTCTGTTGTTTGGCTGTAATTATATGTGGGGATAAAACCAAGTGCCCTGAAGCTTTTTCAAAATGAGGTCACGTTTATATTTGCCTCATTGCTGTTATTATTAAAGGGACACATTTTTGATTCTTTAAAATGGGTGAGCATAATACTTGTATTTCATGTTGGCTGCTCACCAAAAGCTCAACACATTAGATGAGAATTGTTTTGGAGAATTGTAATCAAACATGTTAGAACAGCACTGCTAAAAACCAAAAGTATTCCTTAGCTTTAAAACACATTGTCTTCATGTTCTCTGGACACATTTGATGACCTTTCCTTTACATTTTCCAGTGCTGATAAATTGACTCGTGTTTATCAGTAGGAATATTTGGAAGATCAGAAATTACTCTTAGAGCCTTTTTGCTGCTGCTTACTGTGTAGCAAGAGAAGACCCAACTTGTTTTGAACCTTTGGTCCCAGTCTCTAAAGAGGTTTTTGGATCAGTAAAGAAAAGTCCTAGCTATCTCCAGTCTTGTAGCTGAGACTGGAGAATTGATTCAGCTGCAAAACAAACCAACTTTTTTTCCCCTCTAATTATTTTTCAGTCTATTTGATTCTCTGATTCTGTTCATTTCACCAAGTGATTTGCCAGCACAGTGAGCGTGTACAGGGCACGTGATTGACAAATACTTGCTGGGATGTCGGCAGCACAGCTGGTGGACATGGCACCATAGTCTGGTGAATTCTGAGCAGATTTCTGGCAGTTTTCTGGTGTTGCTTTGGCATGATTCTGTTCATTTTTACTGTCAGAGAAGGTTTGTTGTGTTCTTACCATGTCTTGTTAACAAGTTGGGGTATGGATGGTTTAAACAGAGGTGTTGACTGACATTTAAGACATGGTCTCAATACAGCTGCTGTGCTTATCTGGGAATAAGACAGGCATTAACAGTGTAGGCTGAGCTATGTTTTGTCAGGGTCTGCTGGAGGAAAAAAACAAGTTTAAAGTGTTGGTAATAAAAGCAAAAAATCAGGTTGAAGCTATTCATAATGTATTCATAAACTACACTTGGCCAGGGAATTAACTGAATGGAGGAAAAACGCCAACAACTGCTGAATTGCTCTGAAATGTCACTTCAAACCCCGCTGAAAATGGAAAATTCTGTCTCTTCAGGCCAGCGAAGGCTTGGACTTTGCAGATACAAATGGACGAGGAGTCATCATTACTGGGCTTCCATTTCCCCCTCGCATGGAGCCCAGAGTCGTTTTGAAGATGCAGTTTCTGGATGAAATGAAGAGAAGTGGTGCAGGTGCACAGGTAAGACTGGGCAGCTTTTCACTGGGGCTGTTTGCAGGTTCATGTTATTGTTTTTCCCTCCTGTCCCTGTGGATTTTTGATTTTTTTTCTCCCAGCCTTATGGAAGCATAGATATCAAAAACAACCTTGGGAGTTCGTCACAAATGTAGTCACCTTGTTTTCACATTCTGTCTCCAGCTGGCACAGTTTCAAACAAATACAGGCTCAAAAAAAAGGGTGTAATTAAAGTTTAAGTCAAAAATCTTTGTATGTGTGTTACCCATCTCTGTGTCTGAGGGGTTTATTTCATCCAGAGAGAGGGTGAGCAGGAAGAATTGCCTGTGCTGGCTAGTTTGGGGATTATGGGTTAGGGGGTGTGGTAGTGTGTGTCGGGCTTTTTGTGGTTTGGTTTGGGTTTGGTTTATTATTTCTTCAGGCACGAAAATGAATGGTGTTATAATTTAGTTTGTTCTGCAGCATAGTCATGCTTAAATAATATCATGAGTCTGTTATACTGCTGAGGCTGTCAGTGCACCTTATATAAAATAGCCCCTCAAGCTGGAGGTTGCTGCTTGAGTTTTTCTGTGCTCTATAATTCAGGTGTCATATTTGAGTCAACCCCTATTTGGTTTTCTTTGGCGCTTCGAGATTTGTCGATGCATCTTCTCTGATAGCTTTTTTTTTTTAAAAAAAAAAAAAAAATTAATAAAAAAAAGTGACTGTGCAGCATGGAGAGAACATTTTACCTGGTAAATCATGTCAGCTCTTCCTCCCACCCCTTGCAGTACCTGTCTGGGCGTGAGTGGTACAGCCAGCAAGCGTCCCGGGCTGTCAACCAGGCCATCGGCCGGGTCATCAGGCACCGCCAGGACTACGGTGCCATCTTCCTCTGTGACCAAAGGTAGACCTGGGCTCTGGAACACAAGCAAACACCGTAGAATCCCAGAACGGTTCGGGCTGGAAGGGTTCTTAAAGCTCACCTCGTTCCAACCTGCTAGGCCAAGTTGCTCCAAGCCCCGTCCCGGCTGGCCTTGGACGCTTCCAGGGATGTGGCGTCAGCAACATCAACAGCTTTATATCCCAGCATGGGTGCTTTGTACATAGATGTGCTGATGTTGCTGTCTGGAGAAAGCTACAGTTCGTAATAACTGAATTATTTTACCCAGCAATTTATTTAAATATTGCACTACTTAAAGAAAGTAACCAGATTGTTATCTTCTGCTCCCCAAATATACACTCTTGGAGCTGCAGAAGGAGATTAATGGTATGAATGGAAAATGAACCAGTTTGTTGAATTCGTGTTCCTAATACCTCTGGAAATTATGTGATGATAACTTATGGTTTTGCATTTTCTCCACCTTTCGTTTGAGAAGGCAGTCACCAGCAGTGCACTGTTTTGAGGAGAATGGAAATAAGGACAGATTATATTAGAGAAACAATGCTATGTGTATTAATATACTGTAGTAATATTATACTGCATTAATATCCTTTCATAAAATGTTAATTAATATAATAGGTATATTATAGGCAACAAGAGTTTGATAGCCATCAGTGCTGAGGCTCAACTGGGGACAGTCTGGGTTCAGTACTGCTGTTCATGTTGCCCAGTTACAGATTTTTATGAACAAAAGATGGGAATTGGCTGATTGCCTGGTACGTGGTATCAACAGAGCCCTTTTCTTCCGAGCGCTGTTTCAGACTTCAGTTGTCTTGCTACTCCTCCCTTTTCCCTTTAGACGCTGGTCTAGACTTTGTTTAATTTAGCCCAACCTGGCAAATAATTCTCTTGTTTTCCAATCCCACACAGGTTCACAGTCGGTGATGTAAGAGGCAAACTGCCCTCCTGGGTCCGTCCTTACGTGAGTGTTTATGACAACTTCGGGCACGCCGTCAGAAGTGTCTCCCTCTTCTTCCGCGTCGCTCAAGAAACTGTAAGTGTCTTTAAATAAACCTCCCAAAACACACGGCAGATTTCCTGAATAGTGTTGGAAACTGGGAATCCTAAGCCAGGTGAGAGATGTGAGAGAGAATCACAGATGATCTCAGACTGGAAGGGACCCGTAAGGATCACTGAGGCCAGCTTGTGACTCCTCACAGGACTAAGCACAGAGTCACTTGTCACTTCTAAGCATGGGAAGATTTACAGGAAAGAAGATATGCCTCATCTTTCTCCAAGGGTGAGCTGGGACAGGATGTTGTTGTTATGCTGGGCAACTCATTAGGTTAGATCACAAAAATAACTTCCTCTTCCTCCTAAATAAACATGGGCTTTATTGGGTGGTGTGCAGACCCTGGAACCGATGTTGGCATCCGAAAGCTTTCTACCTCAGGGAGAGGGCATGTGTGTGGAAGAATCAGTCATGCCCTCACATTGAAATTGGAGCTGACTGGTATAAAGAGTAAGAAAAACTGTGAGTTGTTATTGCAGTTCGTCACTGGGTCATCTTTACTAATACAGCTTCTCTCTTAGCATTAAGAAACTAATGTTGTCTGTAATAGTTCCTTGATGTAAAAAGTATTATTGTAAAAAGACTTCCTAAATGACTGGAGGAAGTTACAGCAAGAAACAGGCTGGAAGCCAGAATGGGGGATTCTTTGTTCCCAAGACAGAGGTTAAGATTAAAATAAACACTTACAATTTCACATACAGACTTGGATGAGTTCCTGGAAGACACTTTAGCCACATGCAACAATTAGTTGTTCAAACTAATGAGTTACAGATGGGTGATACTGAATGACTGGATCTTTTCTGATCATCAGTGAGAGTTTTGTGGTAAATGAGAATCACAGTCTGATGTGCTTTGCCAGAAGAAGCTGTTGTTGCAGGGATAGCATTAGGGAGTGTTTGTTCTTTAGAAGGTTGTGATTCTTCTTCTGGTATCAGCTCACTTAGTGCTGAGCTTGCTTACTGCACTTCCAAGCTGTTTGGTCCTTTTTTTTCAAAAGCCTATAAATCCAGAGTTTAACAATCATTCTGTGTCAAGGGATATTTGGGGAAAAGGAGATGTCTTTGGGTCGTTGCTGAGATTTTTGATTGCAAAGGGAGCGGAGTAGAAAAAATGGCTTTTACCTGTTGTAACACTTTGCAAACTGCTTGCAGATGCCCCCACCCCTGCCCCAGTGCCCTCCTGGCCGTGCTGGTTCCCTAAGTGACAGCAGTTCGGCACCATCTACTTCATCTGAGCAGATCCCCTCCGTCAAAAAAGCGAAAAACTTGGATGACCACGTCCCCAGTCTGAAGAGGAAAAGGAAAGGTAGGTTTGTGTCCTCGCAGATACATCTTTTTGTTTTGAGCTGAACCCAAAAAAAAAAAAGAGGGAGGATCGAGAGAGTAGAAACTGAAATGGGGAAGAAAGCAAGGAGAGCTCAAAGACTGATGGAAACATCTGGTCAGAAGGGACATAGTTAAGCAATGGAAAATGGAGGAAACCAGTTGTAATTACAGACCAAAGAGGGAGATGGGGCCTGAAAAAGTGCCCCACAGAACAGGAGTTTGGTGGAATATCACAGTTAGTTTTGACAATGAGAACTGGAAGTTTTCTGACTAACACTGACTTCAGTATGTTCTTCTTCCATCCTGTTGTATAAATGACTTCTACTCAGAAATCTGGCTAAGAAAACAGAAAGAAGGACATTGGAACAAAACAGTGTTTTAAATTTTGTGGTTAGCTAATGCTGCAGAATAAAGCATTTCTCATGTCAGATATTCTTTCAGCGCTCTAGATTGCTTGCTGGTTTGGAACAGAACAATGCACTTGTGTTTAAAGCTCTGGTTTCAAACCAGTTATGAGCAAGTGTGAGGGTGATTGCTCATTAAATGTAAGCCAGTGTTGACTGCTGGTTGTTGGAAGGGATTACTTTGGCTGCCACTTTTTTCACCCCTCAATTTCCAGCTGTGCAGTTTTGCTCCTTCCTCTGATTTGAGTCCATCTCTAGTGCAACTGCAGAGTGAGCAGATGAGCTTTGCTGAACCAATTTATCTTCTATCCCTTTGGCTGGTAGATCCAGCTCAAAGGATGGGCTGAAATGTGGGACTGGAGGTGAAGGGATTATTTAATCCATCAGTCTTTGTGGCTTGCTTGACAAGGCTGGGAGGTATCACTCAGTCAAAGAAAATACAAGAGATATAATGTGGAATGTTAATTTGTTGTCTGTGTTGTGCTGTTGGTGCCAGTAGATGGAGAGGGAACATCCAACCTGTGTGTGGAGTATGAGCAAGAATTTGTCTCGCCCAGAAGACGGTGTGTTGGGCTCTTGGATGCCTTGGAGCGCAGTGAGAAGAGCAGTGAAGATGCAGAGGAGGAAACTGAACTGCCAGGAGAGGAAAAGGTAGTGGCCATGGTGTGCAAAATACTTGTTTGTAAGTAAAACTCACAGGCTTTAAAGCAAGACGGGTTTGGCATTAAGAGTTCCAGCTCAACCCTCTTTCAAAAAACTCACTGTAATCAGCACTAATAACTGCAAGTTCTCATAATTAAATTAATCAAAGGGTTTCCTTGCCACGTTCAAGTGGATGATCAACAGGTAGGTGCTTGTACTGTGCTCCAAGGCTGCTGACCAGGTGGATTCCTGGAAGTTAACCACGCTCTCTGGGAAGCAAAGAGCTCTCAGAGGAGAGGTTGTTAAATACACAGTTTGTTCTGAGTGGACTCTGTGTCAGCTCTTTGTGTGAGACCAGATATTGAATTAAAAAAAAGGGTGGGGGAGTGTTTATGAATTACAAAACTGCTCTTTGAGATTAAAATCTTTGATTTGCCTCAGAGAATGAATATTGCAGACTTGTGGAATATTTTATCTAAATCAAGAATCCACTATCTAATTAAGATCAACAAAGCTGCTTCTGTGCTGTTTCATTTTCTTTCCTCTTGGATTGGTATTTTTAATGCCTCAGTGATTAGGCTGTGTTCTTGCTTTCCCAAAATCTCTGTTTGCAGTGGTTGGAGGGGTGGCTCCCTTATCTGGCTGCTATCAGAGGAGTATTTTGGTGCTGGCCTGCAGACTAGTGCACAGACTCCAGGAATGCCTATTACAGCATATCCAAGTAGTTTGCTTAGGGGGAGAATGCCTGCAGGAAAATGTAGGAGTGTCTGGGGAATATTTGAGGAGGCCTAAGGGAGATGGAGACATGTACAGAACAGAGCGAATGTACCAAGGACAGCAAATATTTAACTTGTGTGCAGCCAAGTGGGAAATGGGCTCCACCACCCATGAGCCACCATGGCATAGACACCAAAGCTTATTCTTTGGAAAGCCTGGCACGTTTCCTGGAAGTTGATAACTCAGCCACAGTGCCTTCCTAACACAGCTGTGCTGCTTTTGGCAGAGCTCAGCATTTTCTGCAGTCAGATGAGCTGATAGACCTGATGGCTTGGCAGTCGCTCGCTCGTGTCCTCTTTTCTCTGTTTGGCATTACTGCTCCTCTGAGGCTTGTGCAGAACTCTGGGGTCATCCTGGTGCTGCTCCTGAACTGGTGATCTGAGTGTAGTCCTGGGACATGCAGGGCCCTGGAGGGAGCCAGCTTTCACTCTGAGTCCAGCCTGGAGCTGATTTACTTAGCGCTGGATTTGGACTGAGGATGGGGTTGGTGTGATTTCCTTTATTTCTTCACCATCCAGCACAGTATCTGTGTTACCATTTTTTCTTTTATCAAGGTTATACTGCATCTTTGTTCCCTAAAAAAAATGGAAATTTAGCTGCTGTCATCCTGAAAGAATTTGCTGGGGGTGAAAAAGAAGAAAAGGCTTTGTCATCTCAAAAAATCAAAATGCAAGAAATAGTGTCTCAATCTATTTAAATAATGACTTGCCAGTTCCCCATAATCAGATTTCCTTGTGAGATATGTCTCATGGAAACTTGTCTTGGAAACCTTATTATTTCTGGTGGATCATGCTGTTCAAGGTGGTGCCTTTACATAGCACAGGAGTGAAAGAGGGTTTTGATAATTTTTCTGACTTACTACAAGTATCATAAATATTTGACTTGCTGCTTATATTCTGATTCTTCATTCCCTTTCATAAATAAAACTAATTTAAATGTGCACTGAAATCATGGCCAGGTTTGTCTGGAATTGGGTGTCCTTGCAGTATTAGGAGTGCACACTGAAGGTTGTATTTCTGGGTACAGCAACAGACTCCACAAACTGACTCATCTGAAATTATTGGCCAAAGGAGTTGTTTATTTTAGTGGTGGTGTTTAGCTGTAGTTAGTTTAATTTGACTCTGAAGCTTTGTGATCTGAATAGCCATGTTTGGAAGTCACAGTGGAATTTAGGGGCGCTCTTAAGTTTCATTGGTTCCTCTCACAAGTGAACGTAAATGAGCTGATAGTCACGTACTTGCCATGAAATTTTTATTGGGCAAGAGTAAAGCAGTAACTAATTCCGCATTCCTGCTTTCTCAGCAGGTGTGTAGAGACCAGCTGGCAATTTGGGGCTGTCCTACAGCTTCTTGTGTTCCTTGAGTGATTGTGTTTAAGGTGGTTGATACTGTTCTAATAGTGGAGCAATCCCAGTCCTCTGGCTCGAGAGCTGTTCTGCGTTACTGGGAACGGGAGCTGCTGAAGAGCTTGTTGAGCCGCAAGGGTTTCTGCTACTGTCTCATCCTACCTGCCCTGATATTTTCTGTAACACTGCTGAGGCTTCCCTTCTCAGTACCCCAAAAGCCTGACACAGGTTTTCTTCACACAGAGAAGGACTTCTAGGCAGGAAAGTGAAGGGGTATCTGAGCCATCGGTTACACACAGGTCTGTGTACACTCCCAGGCTGCCCTGGAACAGTCTGCTGTGAGTCCAGCTTTGCTTGGTCAGGAATCAAGACCAGCTTTGTCTTTAATTTACTCTGATTTGGTCTCTCTTTTTGACTTGTCCACTGAATTATTACCTTCTGGAAACAAATATGTGCCCAGGCTCTCTTGCAATAATTTAGGTTGACTTGTTTCACTTTGTTGAATGGTGTCTCAAACTGAGTCAACAAGCCTTACTTCTGGAAATATCTAAATTAAATGGACAATAACTTTAAAAAGCATTTTTTTGCATATGTTTCTTATTTTCTTTTTGTCTTCACAGGCACATCGTCTGTCTACACTTTCCCTTCAGTATGAGAAGAAGTTAACAGATGAGCAGAAAGGAGGAAGGAAGAAAATAAAGCTAGTCAGCAATACAGTATGTGTTTCCCTGTGTCAGTGCCATCCCTTTGATCTGTAGATTGCTTTAATTTGACTTGGAAATTTCCAGGCAGACAGATGACTGACGCCAGAACAAGCATGTTTTTCTCCAAATTGTAAATACTCAACAGTGCACATCTGAAATCTATTTCTGTCATGACCTTTCCCAAATCCAGACGTCACAGACCAAATCAAGCACAGGTCCAAGCAGAGCTAGTAGGTGAAAAGAATTGTTTTCTGGCACTGAATGCTTTGTGAACAACTTCTCCCAGTGACCAGGTGTGGTGGGTGGTTTCATTCTTTTTGACTAGAATAGAATCCTTCAGTCGGGAGGAACCTACAGTGATCAGCTGGTCCAACTGCTGGTAGAGCCTCAAATGGTTTAACTGGCCAGGTTTGGGTAAGGGATCACATCCAAATCCCCCCTGAGGTGGATCATCAGTGTGGGTTACCTTTGCAGTTGTGCACTATAGTTTTGACTTGTCTCCAAACTCAGTTAACTCATTATGCAGCTAATTGCTTAAGAGTTACTATGAATTCAGGAAAATTCCCTGAGTGACTGTGTGCACCAGTAGTTGTCCAAGGTGCTGTCCTAACTGGATGTTGCCTGTCTGTCAGTCTGCCAGTCATCTGGCAAACGAAAACTGATCCTGAAGCCGATAATATCCAGGAGAATGGAGAGAAGGAAGAGAACAGGTTCATGCAGAAGGTTGTGTTTGCAGTTTGTTGCTGTCTGATGTCACGATGAATCAGCTCAGCCTCCAGGCTTGGAGTAAATATAATTTTTTTAAGCCTTCTCCTAAGAGTTGTGCGATGATTACTGGCTGCCTTCTCTAGGAATATTTCCCCTGAAGCAGTCATTTTATCAGCAGAGAAGGTGAATAATACATGGATACAGGGGTGATTACCATAACTGCAACCTGTCAGGCGGAAGCATTCATGGTTTAGTGGTGAACATGGTGGTGGTGCTGGGTGGACGCTGGACTTGATGATCTTAGAGATCTTTTCCCACCCTGATGATTCTGTGATTCCATGATAACCATTCTTTGTTCCATGTGCTGTCGGAATTGTAAACACAGTGCTTCTACCTGAATCCCTGTGAAAGTAACTCCTCCAGTCACTCTGTACTGAAATCCCTTCCTGCCCTCCCAGCAGGCCCTTAGGAAAGCTGAGCTGCCAGAGCCAAAGAAGGCCCGAGCCACGTCCTACATCACCACAGTGAAGGAGACCCTGAGCCAGCAGAACTATGAGCTCTTCTCTAAGGCCCTGCAGCAGTACAAGAAGACAGATGACTTCCCTGCCATGTTGTCCGAAATGAGCTCCCTCTTCATAGAGGATGACAAAAAGCACGTCTTGTTACGAGGTACACTTGGTGTGTTTTGTGTATCCCTGGTGTATTTATGTGACGTGGCCTTTGTCTTTTAAGTAGACTTGGGTATTTCGGTACTATTTTAGATGTGAAGTACAGATCAGTCAGGGTGGTCATCCTGAACATTCATCACTTTATTTCCCCAGACTGCACAGAAAGTCTTCTCAGTGTAATTATCCATGTCAGCTTGCACCTTGACTTGGAGAAATTCACATTCCGTGGAAGTTTGTGCTATTTGAGGCTTTGTCTAAAAGTAGTGCAGCTTCTTCCCTGTGACTTAGGAGTTCGAGAGTGTGGCTGTGTGAGTTGGACACATGCATTCATAAGGATTCAGTGTTAGAGCAGTAAATAAGTAGACAGAATATCTACAGGAATTTTCCGTTTAAATAATGGTGAGTATAAAGCAAAGGATCTGGGCAAACGTGGATAGTTACTGGATTAGCTGGTATTTTCCTGACTTTTAACAACTGCACTGACAGAAACTGAACTCCCATCAACGTTTCTTCTGGTTTAACAGTGTTTTCTGTGTGACTTTTCATTTCTCTTTCAACTTGTGAACAAATGGGCAACTTTTTCTCTTGACTGAAATAATAAATGCTTAGTTATGCATCTTTTAAATTGTGTGAGGTAGAGCCTAAGGTTAGGGAATGGGAAGCTCAGTAGGAGCACTAAGTACTAATAGTAACCACAGCTGTTTTTCCAGTTTGCTGGTGATCTATATAAATAAAATATTTGATAGTCAAATCAAGGTCTAAGTCAGGTTTCAGGTGCCTGACACTCTTGAAAACCGAAAGCTGATTTGATGATGGCAAACACTCTGTGGTAAGTAAGTAACATGAAGTGTAAAATTAACAGCCTATTGGTTATTTAAATTGTCAGCCTCCAGGATACTTGGACCTCATTGTTTATGAGTCACCTCGTGTCCCGTTTCACTGGGAGGTCTTACTTCATATTTACAGTGAAAAAATGACAGTTTTTACCTAGTGATATTGCTCAATGTTTGCATGGTAGCTGACCTTTGTGTAACTTATAAATGTGCTTATTGTATAAATATTAGCTAAGGACATTTAGATTTTAATTAATTTAGCTGCACCTGTTTATCTCCTTATTGCCTAACTTTGAAGTCCTGCTGTTGTAGGTTTCTGTAGCGTTTGTGGATTGATTTTTTTTTTCTTCTTCTGTTTTGTTTTTTTTTTTCCCCCTTCCTCCCTCTCTCTAACGAAAGAATTTTACCAGTTTGTTCGACCCCAGCACAAAAAGCAGTTTGATGAAGCGTGCTGCAGCCTGACCGGGGTGGGCTGTGGCTACAAACCTGAGCACAGCGTCCTGCAGGAGGAGAGGGAGGTCCTGGCCAAGAGAGCAGGTGAGGAGCTGCTTTCAGTTGTATTGTTTGAAGGACATTACCCAATCTTAGAGCAAGAGGTGTCTAATACAGAAATGCAAGGGTGGAAGGCAGTTTAATTTAATCAGTGCTGAGCCAAGTCTCTGCTCTCCATGATCCTCTCTTGCCTTCCCCTGAGCATTAGTTATTGCAGAGTTAGTAATGATGCCAGTTTATTTCAAAAAGGTGATTTTACTGTTCTATTTAAATCGTTAATCTAGTCTGGGGGTTTAAAAAACCTTGTGTGTCTCCTTTGCTGCCCATGTAGTGCCACCAGAATTGTGAACAGGAGGTGATGGTGTCCTTACAAAGCTTGTGAATCTTTGAAATCGTGGAGCAATGAAGTTCTAAAAAAACCAGGGTGTTGGCTCATCATCAGAGAAATATCTCAGTGTGGAGTCCCGGAATGGTTTGGGTTGAAAGGGACCTTAAAGCTCATCCAGTTCCAACCCCCTGCCAGGGACAGGGACACCTTCCACTAGACCAGGCTGTTCCAAGCCCCATCAAACCTGGCCTTGAACACTTCCAGGGATGGGGCAGCCACAACTTCTCTGGGTTGTTCAGGTGCTTTCAGCATAGGATGGCATACTTTGAAGTGCACCTTTCTGTGTTCATTCTTCCCTAAGTTCAAAGTTAATGGACTGGTTTTATTTAGCAGAAGAAAAACAGAGTCAGCAGAGAAGTGCCTTCTCCAAGGCCTCGTGTGCTCAGCTGGACCCCGGGCTCCACCTGAACCAGGGAGGATTCCACTTGGCGACAGGACTGAACAGTGCAGGTACCCTTCATGTTTAATAAAGACACAGTCCCAAGGAAGTACCTGTTATGTCTTATTTCTCCACTGACTGTCTGTTCTCCAAGTGGGAACTGCTGTTCTTTCTGCTCACCCAACACAGTGGCTCACTCCCTGCAGGTGGGAGGGAGGGTAATTCACGATCTTCAGCAGGGATCGCACAAAACAAAACACAAAAGCCGATAAAATAAATCAAGGTGGATATGAAAGAAACCATCTGAAGCCAGACTTTTGCACTGAGAGGCTGAGCTGGGAAAAGGGCCAGCTGAGCACAGGTCTGCTGGGCTTCCTGTTTGTCCAGGGTCTGTGAGAAGAGAGCCAGTTAAGTGACGCAGCTCTAGATTGCATCAGGATAAATTCAGGTGCGGAGGAGAAACCGTTTCTGTTTTGTTCTGGGTGTAATGTGTGAATTCCTCCTGAGGACAGGCTGTTTTTTCTGCAGAAACAGAGAGCAGCAAACGTAATCTCTGTGTGCATCCCTCTAATCTCACTCTGCCCGTTATTTATCCTTGAACTCAAAGGCTCGGTTATTATTTCATTACGTGTCTTCCTGAGAACAGCCGGGAATTTTTTTGTATTTCTCACAAGGAAATGAGTAGGATCATTAGACAGCTTAGAAGTCTTTCTTTAGAGGGTAAAGAATACTGAAGGCTAATCTCTTCTTTAAAAAAAAAAACCAACAAAAAAAGCCAGTTTTCTGGAAGGCTTTAAAAGCTTTTCTTGTGTGAAGCTGCGTTGTTCTTTTGATTTGTTTTCCCTTTCGTTTTGTATTTTAAGAATATTTGAATAAAACAGAGTATTTGGTAATTGTTTTGTTCTGAAGCCGTTAGAGTGACTTCACAGAAACTTGTTTCCACTAAAATTAATTGAGAAAATAATAACAATAATGTTTGTTGTTGTTTCTGTTGCTCACTTCTTCAGTAGAAAACACTCCTATGGAAGTGTCAGAAAGCTCTAGGATACTGATTATAAAATTCACACCCAGGTTTTTCCCTTTTCAGGAAATTGAATGAAGCCCATGTTTTGAAACTTAAATATCTTTATCCTCCACTAAAGAACTTCTAAAGATCTAAGTGCCAAAAGATATGGCAGGTTAATTGAATCAGTTCCTTACCATATCCTTCATCCATATTTGCATGCCTGTAGTATGCAAGAGGTTTTTCCTCTGAAACGTATCAGAAATTAAAGATTGACACTTTGAACAAAGTCCACTTGGAATTCGGCAGGATATTCCAAGCTGCTCCTACCTTCTGCTGTCCTCCTGCATTGCTCTTGTGCTCCTTTGAGTGTTATTTCAGGTTAGATAGTCTTTTTGACCTTATGTTTTCCTGCTGGAAGACACCCTGCCCCACCTTTTCTCCTTCCACTGTTAGGGGGTGAGTAACCTCTCCTTTAAAACTGCCCATGTGTCAGGCCAGCAGAGTTGGCTTACCCGTCTGTTTAAGATGCTTTTACTCCTCCAGTGGAGCACTAAACCTGATTTATTGCTGACCTCCATGCACAGCCTTCTGTGTCACCTTTTGCTCGTTCCCTAGCGACCTTCTGGCACATTTCTCCATTTGACAAGATCAAAGAACTCCAGAAGATGCTAAAAGTGATCCCCACAGTTATTTTGCTCCGTTACCATTTCCAGGAGCAGGTCTGGCTCTGCCAAGGCCTTGCTGGAGGGAAGTGTGGGGTTGGCTCTACCACTTTGAAGTAGTCCAGAAACTCCCTGTAAATGAAATGAGAAGTCGATATGATGGAATGACCTGTTTGTTCCTCTTCGGGCTCTTCTCCCGTGTTCTTTGTCCCTCAGGGCAGAACGCCAGTGGAGCTCCGAGGAGAGAGACTGGAAAACCTGCAGGCTCCAGGAAAGACCATCACCAGGCCCTCAGGACTGCCTACCTCAGGGATGTGCAAAGGGCTTTGGCCAAAAGCACTTACAGCCAGTTCTACAAAGCGTTGCTGGCTTACAAGAAGACAGATAATTACGATGCGATGATATCGGTGATCGCAGCCCTCACCACGGAGAGGCCACAGGACTTCCATCTCCTACAAAGTAAGGGATGGTTTGTTTTTTTTCTTTTAATCACTTTTATTTATCTGAAAAGATGTTGGTCTCATGTCTTGGTTTAGCAATCCACATAGATGGAGCAGCAGGAAATGTTCAATGTACATCATTCAGAGAGCAAAAAATGCCAAGCTTATAAAAATGTTGTTTCTGTCTGCTCAGTTAGAAATTGTCCATTTAAAACGTTAGACAAGACCTCAGTAATTCCAGTCCTAACCTTCAGCTCAGCTAACTTGTCAGATGCTTTCATGAGCAATGAAATTTCTCCTTAGTTACTACCTACCTCTTTAGAAAGAACAGTGCTGACTGTTGAACTGACTCAATTTTGTTTTCATGACCAAAGTGATTGCTATGCTGGTGCTAAGATCTTAAATCACTTCCAGGTTTTGGGGTAAGCAATCACACTCTTGGTTCATTATTCTTTTACAGAGCTTTACCTGGAAATAGTTATGGATCTGTGTCATAATTTATTTTCTCTGAAGTGGTTTGTTTTATTTTCCTTTCATGGGTTAATGATGGAAGGATTTAGGAAGCTGCAGGTTTTCAACATTTGAAATTGGACTTTATTGTTTAAAGAAGAAGAAGAAGAAGGGGGCTTGTGTGATGTGACACCTCAGTTCCACCTTCCCCCATGTCTCTGGGGTGAACTGCTCTGCAGGAAATTACACATTTGGTGTATGCTAGGAAATGCTGATGGAGTTTTGTTTGGTGTCTTTAGGAAATAAAAATAAGTATTGATTGACCTTAAACAGATATCATAGTCTGCAAATTGTCAGAAAATATCTTTCTTTTCTGGTGCATTAACTAGTTGGATGAGTCTTGACTCAGTGAAGAGCGGGAGGGAAATGAATCGTGGGGCACTGAGTCATAACCTCCCCTTGAGCACTTGTCACTACTGAGCAGATGTTTTGACCTCAGAGGACTTTGTGGCAGAATTGGCTGCACTTGGTAATAAATCATAATCGGGGTTTTATACAATTTCTGTGTATGTGTTGTGAATCCTTGTCAACCAAACAGTAACAAGAAACTTCCTTTGTGAGAGTCTTTCCGGATATTTTGTGTATACCTGATTTCCTTGGATCAGTTGTCATGTGAAGGGCTGGGTTGGGTATTGATGCTGAGCTGTAGAGAACAGAAGAATTTCAAGGTAACAGCTGGGATTGTTCTCCACGCTGAGTACTCATCTGCCTTCTGGCAAGGAAAACCCCGTAATCATAAAAACCATAAAAAAAAAGATAAGTGTTGCACCGAGCTGAAGATACTCTGAGGAATATAGCTGATATTGTTCAGCTTCCAAAGGATTTCTCCCCTCCAAAGAAAGGAGCCTTCCATGGTTGGGCGTCGATTTTCATCTGCATTTGACTGTGTTTTCCTTTGGCCAGGGTTTTACATGTTTGTGCGTCCTCACCACAAAGAGCAGTTCAGAGAGATGTGCAAGAATTTGACTGGAATGGTCTGTGACGAGGGGAAGAAGCAACTGCAGCAGCCAGTGCAAAGTGGAGGGAAACTCCTGAGCTTGGAGAGGTGGTGCACTAAAGGAAACAGCCACGTACAAGGTTGGTAATGAACGACTGCTTGAAGTTTAGAGCCTTATTTATTAATAATGGGTAGTCTTAGACAACAGCCTTAGAGTCACAGAATCACAGAATGCTTTGGCTTAGAAGGGATCTTAAAGGTTACCCAGTTCCAACCCCCCTACCACGGGCAGGGACACCTTCCACTATCCCAGGTTGCTCCAAGTTCTATCCAACCTCACCTTGCACACTTCCAGGGATGGAGCAGGCAGAGCTTCTCTGGGCAACCTGTGCCAGGGCTTCTCCACCCTCACAGGGAAGAATTCCTCCCTAATACCCAATCTAACCCTGCCCTCTTTTAGTTTAGGGCCATTCCCCCTGTCCTATCACTCCACGCCCCTGTGAAAAGTCCATCTCGTGCTCTGGAGCCTCCCTGCCCAAGGCATGTAAAGGATGATCAAATACATTGGTTGTGTCCAAATTAGGTTAAAAATACCCCACCCAACAGGAGTAAGATAAAAGGTAAAGTGAGATGGGGAAGTGCAAGGAAACAAGGAAGAAATTAGTTACGGTTTTGCCATCTGTAAACTGGAAGTGTATCAAGGGTGAAGGCAGAACTTTTGCATCGAAATGGGGCGGGAGCAGGAGTGGATCCACTCTGTCTAGGAAGAATTTCCAGACAACTAAAATGGGAAAAAAGTAGTTATTCGAATTTGTTTCCCTTCTTACACGACGACAACTTTGATGAATTTACTGCTGGTTGTGTTCTGTGGAGTCTGGGTGTTGTGTTCTGCACCATACACGTTTGTATGCTGGTTTTCTCTTTTTATCCTCAGATGCTTCCACTTCTGACAGTGAGGTGCCAGGGAAATTTCAGAGCAAGATTTCCTCCTTCTGCTTTAGCCAGAAAAGTGAACTTGAGTTGCCAAAGACTGAAGTATCGAAAAGAACCGGCAACATGAGAGCACCCACAGACTCTGGAGCCGTGCCCGTCTTTCCCCTGGAGATGGAACCAGAGTGTGGTAGGTGTAGCTGAGATCTGGGGGACGTCATTCTCCAGTACTTGGGAATAAAGATAAGTTACAGAAATGAGAATTACCACACTGAGGGTCTGTGAGATGAGTGGTTCGTGCCTGTATTTGCTCAGGTGCAACGTGGTTTAGCCTGGTTTGCTGAGCAGAATTTGTACTTTCTGCACCTTCCACGTGCTCTCAAAGTGCTTCATTGTCTTCATCACAATGGTGCAATAGTTTCCCGGGAATTTACAGAATTTTTTTTTTTCTCTACGACTTCCTGGTAAAGGAAGGATGTAATCTGAGTTTCTAAGTGGGATCTGAAGCACCAGGAGACATAGTGAGGTCATGTGAGAGAAACTGTGTAACAGGTATTGCATTATTAATGGTCATTATTTTCTGGACTGCACTGGAGACGTGGATGCATAAGAATTTTACAGGTGATTACTGGAATTTAGTCATTTCCTCTTTCTTTCTCCCCCTCTTCCCACCCTCCCCTCTGTTCTAGGAAGATTCCACTGCTCTTACTGCAAATCTGAGGATGATGTGCCCTTTAAATGTCCATTATGTGACTTCACTTGCTGCAAAACATGCTGGGAGCAGTTCTTACAGGTTCTCTTGTTTACTGGTCTGATTTTTCCTGAAACTGCTGGCGAATTCTGTGCTTTTCGTGAGAACCACGTTGGACAAGCCTAGAAACAGAATTTTGCTGTTTACAGAAAGAACACCCAAATCCCGATGGAAGATTTATCCCTTGTTTCATTATTTTCCATGTTTCCAAATGTGATTGGAGGCAGACTTCTGCTTTAAGCTGGAGATTTTACACCTTTGCATCTTTCTGAGCTGCCTCCACATGTTTTCCTGTCTAAAACTACAAAGGCAGCAAGCTGTGGAGTCAGCTTGAAAAAGTGTGTTTTTTCATATACTAACCTTCATTTTATTTTTTTTTCTAAATTATTGTCACCATTTCCCCCCTCAAAATCTCCTACTGTAAAGCACTGTCATGAGATGAGGCAAATCAGGAACAGGCTTCCCAGGGCAGTGGTTGACTCACCATCCCTGAGGGGATTTGAGACGTGCGAAGTGGCACCGAAGGACGTGGTTTAATGGTGGCCTTGGCAAGGCTGGGTCAGCCATTGGACTTGATGATCTTAAAGGGTCTTTCCCAGGCAAATGATTCTGTGAATCTGTGATTCTGAATTCCTTGCTCAAGTATCTCCTGTGTCATCCTGTCTGTTGGTTTTCCCAGCTGAGTGAGTTGGAATGGTTGGAATTCTTTGGGTAAGAGGATGTAGCTGGTCCTGTGGTCCGTTTGTTTGGGGGCATCTTACTCAGTGTTTGACTTGGCAGCCAGGTGTTAACAATCTGGGTTTGGAAGTCTGGTGCAAGAGCTGAGGGGCTGCTGAACATTCATAGGTGATGAACAAGGTAATGGAACTCGGGAACGTACGAAAAACAGCACAGAAGGAAAAGAAACTTCTTCAGCCTGTTAATAAACAAGTACAAAACAATCAGTTATTCCAAGTTCCAGAGAAAGGCCTTTTTCTCAGGAAGGAGATGCTGAATTATGTAAGCTCAGCACAGGAAACAGTGTGCTAATGTCCAAAGAAAACGTGACGGTCAAGGCAGATTTGGTCCGAGAGGAATAGAGAATAAGCAGAGAATCACAGAATGGTTTGGGTTGGAAAGGACCTTAACACTCATCTCATTCCAACCCCCTGCCACGGGCAGGGACACCTTCCACTAGACCAGGTTGCTTCAAGCCCCCTCCAGCCTGGCTTTGAACAATCCCAGGGATGGGGCAGCCACAGATCGCTGGGCCAGTACCTCACCACCTTCCCAGGGAAGAATTCCTTCCTAATAACCAATCTGACTCTGCCCTCTGTCAGTCTGAAGCCATTCCCCCTTGTCCTGTCGTTCCAGGCCCTTGTCCAAAGTCCCTCTCCAGCTCTCCCGGAGCCGCTTTAGGCCCTGGAAGGGGCTCTAAGGGTCTCCCTGAGACCTTCACTCCTCCAGGCTGAACACCCCCAGCTCTCCCAGCAGTCTCCAGAGCAGAGGTGCTCCAGCCCCATGATCAACTCAGCAGCTTCCTCTGGACTCATTCCATAATATCCAGACATGTCTCAGACATATCTCCATCTCCTAGAGGGAATTCACAATAGCTGTTCAGTGAATTTCATTCTCAGTCTGCTCTGTCATATTTCTTCAAAAATTTAAAATACAGAAACTTTTTATTTTAAGGGATATATGCAAGAAAGTAAACGAAAGCCAAAGAAAGGCCTCTCATGTTTGCTACAGATTGGGCAGTCAAGTAGCCTTTGAATAGGCCTTGCTGCTGAATATTTAATTTTTCCCTTTATGCCAAAGTGTAATGGGCATGAACATCTGACAGGCAGAATCCTCTGCTGCAGAAAGGGCCCCCACAAAGTCACAACAACAATTTTACTAGTGTGTGTTTATATCCTCTGCTTCTTGAGACTTGAGTTGATTAAGGACAGAATGAGCTCCCTGGGGAGTTGTTTTTGGTTAGGCAAACATTTTAGCATCCCACAGCGTGGTTATATTATCTCAGCCCGTAAATTTTGACCTTATAAATATCTGGGGAAAAACTCATTCCTTTTGCCAGTAAGACAGAACTTGTAATTGTTGTTTCATCAGTTTAAGAATCCACAGGATTAGTACTATTGTATATTGAGCAATTGTACCACCCTCTTCTGTGGTTTTCATCTTGAAATTGGTCATTTTGAGGTCTGGATTTCTTCTTAATCCTCAAGGGAATGAATTTGTGTTTTCATAGCTCATAGACAAATGATAACTTGCTCAGCTTAATTTTTTTTTTTAATGGCTTATCTGACTGACATCTCTTAGACCAGAGATTAGAGTAGTCTGACCTACTGGATTAGATTGTGTTTCAGACTCAGGTGCTTGAGGGCATCCAGAGGAGGCAGCCAAGGTGGGAAAGGGCTGGAAGGCACCTTCTGGAAGGGGTGGCTGAGGACTCCGGGCTTGTCTAGTTTGGAGAAAGGAGACTGAGGGATGAGCTCGTGGATTCTCTGCAGCTTCCCAAAGGGGACAAGGAGAGGGAGGTGCTGAGCTCTTCTCCCTGGGATCAGTGTCAGGATGCATGGGAATGGTTCAAAGCTCTATCAGGGAGGCTCAGACTGGATATTAGGAAACATTCTTTACCAAGAGGGTGATCAAACACTGGAAGAGGCTTCCTAGAGAGGTGGTCGTTTCTCCAGCGCCCTTTATGCTTTAACTTCTGTTGGACCCTGAAGTGGTCAGGCAGTTGGATTATGGGGTCATTGTGGGTCCCTTCCAAACTGGAAGTATTCCTTCTCTTCTATCCAGATGTCCGGTGCAAAACCATGTTTGAGGAAACAAGTCATGCCCTGTGGGTCATTTATTATTAATGATGTCAATCTTTGTCACTTACCTGAATGATCTTATTTACGGCATGTCTTTGTGGTGATGAATGTCGTCTGTGTTCAGGAGTCTTAAGTGGCTCATGATGTGTCATTTGGCTAATGAAAAGTCAAATAATAGAGCCATAGAATGATTAATGTTGGAAGAGACCTTTAAGATCAAGGTCAACCATCAACCCACCACCACCACTCTTCACCATTGAACCATGTCCTGAGGTGCCACATCCACATGTCTTTTCAACATTGCCAGGGATGGTGACCCCATCACTTCCCAAGGCAGCCTGTTCCAGTGCTTTCCACCCCTTTCCACAGAGAAATTCTTCCTAATGTGTAAACCTGTTGTAGATTAGGATATTACTTGGACTGATGCAGAAATGGTTCTCCCAGTGCTGAGGCAGAACTGTTCTCTGCCTGTCACGGAGCTGAGAAGGAAGCGCAGCCTCCTGGGAGAGCACAGGATTGCAAACAGGGAGATTATTCCATGTTTCTCTGAAACCAGTCCCAGAGGAGCCATCTCCTAACACATCCATCCATCCATCCTCATTCCCACTCGTGCTCTGGGAGGTCGAGCAGGCAGTTGTTCCATCCATGACAGGGATGTGTTTGGGATAGAGTTACCTTTACCAGCAGGAAATGAGCAACCACGGCCGAGCTCTGAGCTCTCATCACACGGCATCGGGCTTTGTCAGCTCTGACTGGGCTGCGTTTAGAAACTCCTTTTTTCTCTTTGCTAACAACTTACTCACTGTTTTATCAGCTCAAAAGCCCCTTGGTGCTTATTGTCCCCCGAGGAAGTGACTAACAGCCTCGTTCCCAGTGCAGGGTTTGCAAACTGTGATCTTTTCCAGTTTGTTGTTGTAGTGAAACAGTGGTGGGGAGAGGTGGTGAACGGGTTTGGAAGCTTTTAGAAGCTTTTTGGAGGAGCAGTCAGAATTCCCTGCAGCTGCAGGGGTATTTAGGGGGATTAGTGCTGGAGCATGTTGGGTGATTCACTGTGCTGGGGAAACCTTGCAGAGACCGGGCCAGGACACGTTGCTCTGGGGTGTTGCTTTTTCTCCAGAGCTCTGTTGCTGCTTTCCAGTGTTTAAGTGCATCATTTATTCATGCAGTCCTTCCAGACAGACTGAGTTATTCTCATTTGGACTGTCTGTAATACAGGCAAATAATATCAGGTTTCATAGTTGTATTTTAGGCTTAAAATTGTCTTCGGCAAATCACTGTCTGCTGGGAGGTAAAGTGAGTTTTCCTTTCCCCCTCCATTTATGGTATTTTAATTCATGTTTCTAGAACCCAAATCTACTGCCAGAGTCTACCTTGCAGTCTGCACCCTTTCTTGCAACGTCTTCACCCTGACACAGGGCAGGGTTAGATTGGATATTTAGGAATTCTCCCCTGTGAGGGTGGAGAGGCCCTGGCACAGGTTGCCCAGAGAAGCTGTGGCTGCCCCATCCCTGGAAGTGTTCAAGGCCAGGCTGGGCAGGGCTTGGAGCAACCTGGAGTAGTGGAAGGTGTTTTTGGAATGAGGGGGCTTGGAGTAAGATGAGCTTTAAGGCCCCTTCCAAGCCAAACCATTCTGTGATTTTAATTATGAACTTGCAAAATGCAGGGAAGCTTGTGCAGTGCCACTGATATAGGTGACCATAATTTTAGCCTCCTGACATATCAGTCTTCTCCAAAAGAGTAATTTTTTAAAAGGTTGTGTTTTTTTTACTGTCTCCCCTTCGATGTAAGCATTTTAGTTTTACCAGTAACTTGCAAGCTGTGGAAAGAGCAGTTGGGATTCACGTGCAGGTCAAATGACTTTAAAATTGAAGGTTAGGGAAGAAGCCAACTGAAACCTGAGTGGAGAAATGGTGCCTCACCAGCCCTCGTGTCTGCTGCTGAGAAAGGTGTGGGGTGCTATGAAGAAATAAATGTGCTTGGTTCCCCTACAAAGCTCTTGATCACGACCACATGTGCCACCCGTGTCCGGGTATTCCCAGGACTCTTCCTTCCCATCTGTGCAGGAGGAAGCAGGAATTCAGGGAACTCATGAGCCACTTGAGGGGACTTTACTCAAAAGTACAGCTGTAACTTCACAGCAGCTCTTGCAGCTCTGCATTTCCTTGTTCCTTTATTTTAGTTGTCCAGATGTGTCATAGCTTTAATTAACCCGGGACAACTGCTGTTAAAGTTTGGTGCCACTTTGCTGGGAGGCTTTTTCCCCTTCTTTTTGTTACTGGCAGTGAAATAACTGCATGGGAACACTGAGGGTGCAAATGGCAGATAGGATGTCTGGGGGACTGACCTGTGAGTGGTGTGGCTTGTGGTTCATATTGGACAAAACGTGATCGAGAAATTTAATATCGTAGAATCATAGAATGGTTTGGGTTGGAAGGGACCTTAAAGCTCATCTCATTCCAACCCCCTGCCATGGGCAGGGACCCTTTCCACTATCCCAGGTGGCTCCAAGCCCTGTCCAACCTGGCCTTGGACACTTCCAAGGATGGGGCAGCCACAGACTCTCTGGTCAGGCTGTGCCAGGGCCTCACCACCCTCACAGAGTAGAATTTCTCTGTGAAGTCTAATCTAACCCTGCCCTCTTTCCGTTCAAAACCACTGCCCCTCGTCCCATCACTGTCTGCCCACATAAAAATTCCCTCCATCTTTGGTGTTTCCTCCATAAGAAATACGTTATCCTTGTGTTTTGTTCCTTGGTTTCTGCAGGTGGCGAAGAAGTGTCCCGGGTGCCGCAGTGAGGTGAAGAGGCAGCGATTACTCCAGGTTTTCTTATGGTCATAATCCCTCCCACAGGAAGGGCAGCAAGCCCCCTGTGCCCAGCAGAAGGTGGTGGCTGTGCTCCAGCTCTCCCACGGAGCAGGAGCAGGATGGAGGTTCGTGTAAATCCCTTTGATCCTTTCCTCTGGATTACGATGCACCAACACGTATCGTTTTCCTACAGGGGGGAATCGGGTCCGAAAGGTCTCACTGCAGGAAACAAAGCAGGACATTGTCTTCTCTTAGAACCAAGGTGGTTAACTTTTTACTTGTTTTAGCCTGTGAATTCTCCTGTGGCCACTCTTAGACTGAAGTTTTATATCCTATGGGGCATCTGGCATTTACGTGCCCTTCAGGTAATACCAGATCCTGGAAAAACCCCAGGAATGCTGTTACAGTGGAACTGAGCTGGCTAAGCAGGCCAGATTAACCATCCATACCACACTGGTGTTCCTGGAAGAGGTGATTCACATTCACTGTTTGGTGCCTGGCAGCAGCCACTGTCTTCCAACAGCAGAAGATACTGAAAGGATCATTTTTTACAGAAATATTCCAGTGGTGGATGGGGAGCAGAAGCTCCCTCTCGTCTCTGCACCCCAAAGCCTGATTCCATCTTCATCCTGCTGGGATTTTTTGAAATGTGCTTCTAAGGAGCCTTTATTCTCTGCTCATTGCTGGTATTTCCAGGTGTCTGTGTTATCTGATATTTGTTTGCCAAGAAGATAAAGGAACTAATCAGTCTAAAACTTAAAAAATGTAGCATGTTAGATAGGTTAAAAAAAATTTCCTTAATACTTCCATTCTCTGTGAGTAGTGGGTATAAGTGGTTAACCTGGGAAATTGTATCAATTTTAAATCTAACATAGCTGCTGTAAATAAGACTGTAAAAAAGAAAACCATTTTATCTTATTTGGGTTTGGTTTTATTAAAAAAAAAAGTTTAATAGAAATTACCAAATATAAAAAATACTGGGTATTTGGTCTCAGTGGTCCTGGTAGGAACAAGTAGAAAGCTTATGCCTTGTTGGTGGTTTTCATATCCATGGAATTCGGAAAATTTTATCCTAATAAAATTTTATTGTTAATAACTGATAAAACTGAAAAGCGAGTTGCGTTTTAACGAAGGTTCTTATTTCCCTGGTTATAGAATTCAAAACTTTGGTGTCACCAAAGCAACTCCATTCCTGAAATGTGCCTAATTTTATTTGTTGGTCAAGGGGGGTTGAACCTTCACGAGTTGTACCGAGTGCTTTTCCTCATCCGTAGTTCTCCTTTGCTTTTTTAACATGTATAACAACTCCTGCAGTGTTTAAGTGGTTTTTTTAAATAAATAAGAGATGTCACCAGAGGCAGCAGATCAGGCTCATGGTTTTGCCTTTTTGGGGTGATCTGGATTTTCTGTCTGGGGCAAAGTCCCTCAGCTGCTCCCAAGCAGGTCCCTGTCACTCCTTTTTGAAGCCCATTTTCAATTCTGGTGTTCCCTCAGCCAGGACAGGCAGGGGGAAGGGTGAGGCTGGGAACAGTGAGCAGTAAAATGTCATTTATTCGTGGATAGTTCAGTGCCTGGTTTGCTCTGAAGGTCTCTCCCAGGAAAGCTGCAGCTGACTGCTCGTGCCACTGGAGGGAAACCACAGCACAGCCATGAGCTCTGAGCATCTTCAGGGGCAGTGCCACATAGTTTGGGTCAGTTCTGCTGATGGAAATTACCTGCTACGGGCTCCAAAAACGCTGCCAGATGCCGCAAGACTAAAGGAAAGACTTAAAAGATGCGTGGGATTGGCTGGGACAAATATTATGACCTTTTCTTTTTTTTTTTCCTTCAACTAAAATACATTTCTAGCTGTGCTTTTTGCTGGAGCTGTTTTGGTCTGGAGACTGTTCCTAACTGGGAATGCTCCATTGTTAGTGACACAGGGCAGAGAAACTATGCTGTTCCAGTAGCTCCTTGCCTTTCTTGTACTGAGGAGCAAACTTGCTGAGGGTACATTCTATCCCTTCATCCTGGAAATTCTTTCTCTCTGTCCTTGCCTTTGGCTTATCTGCACTCACTTAGTTTTAATAAGGAACTGAATTTAATGAGCCTGTCGTTCCTGAGCTGTCTTGGAGAGGGTGTCTCAAGGTTTCTACCTTTGTAGATCACTGGGCATCACTAAATAGGAACCTCCTGCTGGGAGGGTGTTTACCTTGGGTTGAGGCTGGATATTAGGCAGGAAGGAATTCTTCCCTGTGAGGGTGGTGAGGCCCTGGCACAGGTTGCCCAGAGAAGCTGTGGCTGCCCCATCCCTGGGAGTGTCCAAGGCCAGGTTGGATGGAGCTTGGAGCAACTTGGGACAGTGGAAGGTGTCCCTGCCCATGGCTGGGGGTTGGAATAAGGTGAGCTTTTAAGGTCCTTTCCAAGCCAAGCCATTCTGTGAGACTGGAAGAAGAGGGTCCCCTGCTGTCGGGATATTCTGTCATCTTGAAACTGGTTGAATTTACAAGAAGGCAAGAGAAGGCAGTTCGTTACTTATGAAGGCGAGAAAGTGAAAACAAAAATTGTTTCAGAGGAATCTCTATTGCTTTCAAGTGCTTAGAGGAACTCATGCAAACTACTGAATGCTTGGGGAAAGGAAGACCTATCCTGGGCACTCCTTGCTGAGTTTTGGAAGCAAATGACACATGGGCTATATATCAAGAAGGAAGTAGATATTAATCTCCTAGTTGCTCCTGCCTTGCAGTGCTATGACTAGACCTGGAACACTGTCTGAAATTTTAGTGGTGTGTCATGGAGCAAACCTTTCCTGCTGGTTTTCATCCCCCACCTCCCAGGAAAAGCTGGAAGAACTCAGGAAAGAAACAAAAAAAAAAAAAAAACAAAACAAATGTTTTATTGGGCAAGAGATGAACCCTGTCTTTGGTTGGCAAAGTGGCTACTGAGAAACGTCTTTGCTTTGTGGATTTTCTGATTTTGCAGGAATAGTTTCAGAAAGTGGTGTTGCTGAACGCCCTGAAGTGTGAAATGATGCCCTGAGTGAAGTCAAAGTCATAGGAATATGATGCAGAATTCCTTTTCTGTGCTACCTCCACAGGTCACAGAGCCAGCAGTGAGTAGTGTTGTTGCTTTCTGATGATCAGGCAGTGACCAATAAACTTGTTCTGGGAGGTTTGTTGGGCCAGTAGAACAAGAGACAGAAGAAGACTGATCGAAGGTTGTTCTACCAGACTCTCATCTCCCCGAAAGTTGGAGGTCACCTGGAAGCCCTTTCTATCCTATTTCTATTCATCTAATATGGTGTTTCGCTCTCCAGAAACGTCCACCTGACACTGTTTTGTCGCTGATAAATTCGCAACAGAAATAGTTGCTGGTGCAGGCACTGCAGTGTGGAGAGGAGCTGCATACTCAGAGTATTGTGTCCATCCCAGCAGGTGCATGGCACAGACACAGGGACTGCCATCAGGATGTACCACCTGCCTTTGCTTCGTGTACCTTGTGGGTTCCACGTGAAACCCAGGGTAGGAAAATTCCAGTCGTGTCTCTGCCTCTGGAGAAGGAAATGTCTGCCTTTCCCCTGCTGCAACTCTCCAGCCAGGTGAGCTTGGAGCTGGGCTTCCTTCTGGGTCCTGTCTAGTGGTGAATTTCATCCAAAAAAAACCCCATCCCTCAAGGGGCTGTGCCTCAGTCTCTGGGGAGTGCTGGGAGATTAGTTTACTAATCCCTGAGATGATACATACTGACTAAGCAAAGCCCTGTCAGTCTTCAGCTCCAGAATTACGTCAAAACAAGTTAAAAATCATCAGGATTAGTTTGGAGAGCTACAGGGGATTGAGATAAACTCGCGGTAAAATTAAAAACCATTTTAGAGTGCCGTGTGGAACTCAGCCTGTCACCTGTTCTGTGTAAAGTGCAAATAAACACAGCCCAGACCCTGCTGTCAGACCAGAGTTCTGACCCCCCTTGGCTCGTGCTGGAGTCTGAGGACTTTCTTTAACCTTGGTGGGTGGAAACTGAACTTACTGGAAGGAGATTTGGATTCTTCTTGACCATCAGGGTTTCCTTCTCCATCTGGGTAGCAGAGAGCTAGGTTTGATTTTCTTGGTGCATGGTGTGTTTTTCTTGTAGGTTGATCTTTAGGTGTTAAGAATGAAGTCCAGGAGACTCTCCTTCCTCAGCCCCACTGACCGACAGCTGGAGGTGAGAGGCTCTTTCCCCCCTTGCAGAAGGCAAATGCAGGGTTGTTAATTCTCTGTACTGATCTGCAAAATGGTGTGGCTGCTGGCTCCTGGGGAGAAAACCACCCCATCCTGTCAGGTCCTCACTGTGGTTCCCCCACATTTCCAGAGATTCTGCATTTGTGTTTTGAGCATGTGATCGGGTTTTGACTCTTCACCAGTGCCTGTTCAGAGGGGGAGCAGGCAGCAGTATGCGCTCTGCCCAGCACTGTACCTGCGAGGCTGAGTTCAGCTTCCACTGAAATCCTTGAGGTCCCAGACTTAGGGCAGTGCCACCTGTAAGGGATTTAAGTGCTGACCCCCTCAGCTGCTGGATGTTGTGGTCCTACGAAAGGTACCTGTGAGTGTTCAGTGTTACAGCTGGACACAGTGTCACCCTCGGTGCTCCCGACAGGACAGAGTCACTGCATTCAGTGCCTAAGCACTGAGGTCGGGGCTGTTTTGGCAGGCTCGGTGACCTCGGAGGGTGAGGGACTGGGATGGGTTCTCGCTCCAGAGCCCCTGGCAGAGCCGGGGGGGATGATCCCCACAGCCAGTTCCACCGCCTCCAGCCCGGGCCAGAATCGGCTCCTCTGGGCTGCCTTTGGGGGGCAAACTGTGCCCTGACAAGCGAGAGGCAACCGCTGTTACGGGGAAGTTATTTGGCATTTACAGCCCCGGGGAACGGGGCGCTCGCGGGGGAATTTCCCCGCCTTTCCCCTGCCAGAAAACAATTCCACACCGACCCCCTGTAAAACCTACAGAGCTTTGAAAAACCGTGCGAATCCCACCTGCCTCCTTCCTCCGCAAAAGCACTTGATCGCCCCGAAAGCTTCACTTTTAGAGGCAAACGCAGAAACGAGAGCGAAAGCGGCGCTCGGGAAAAGGAGGAGCGCCGGGACGGGAAAGCGGAGCCGGTCCCGCCGCAACGGGGGGTCCGAGAAGGCTTCGGAGTCCGGGATGGAGTCGCGGGGGGCGGGAGAGGTGGGAGGGGACCGGGATGGAGCAGTCGCTTGCGCAAGAGGGGTCTCTCCCACCAGGGGAGGGAAGGGAGACCCTGGCTGCTGCCCCACTTCACCCGCTTCTGCTCCCCCTCGGCTGCGGTGGGTTGGGGGTGACTTTCCCTCACCCGGGGCGATTACGCGTGTCGGGCGCTGCGTGGGTGTGCGGTCAGAGCCTCCCACCCGCAGCCGCTATAAGGCTCTGCTCCGTCCCCGGGCTGGGAAGAGCCGGCATCTCCCTCGGAGGAAGGGCTGACTCGGAGGAAAGCAGGCGAGGAAACCCAGTCTTTCCCAACAGCCCTTCCTTATCAGCTCCTCCCAACAGCCCTTTCCTATCTGCCCTTCCCATTCTCCCGCTTTCTGCTTTATTGCTGGCCGGCTGGATTGGCCCCGCTGCCGCCGAGAGGAGCTCCAGCCCAGCCGGCACCAGCCCCTGAGAAACCTTCTCTGTCTCCTCAGGTTTGAGATCTCGGCGCTCAGGAGCCCCACGGTGTGATGCCATCCTGCCACATGCCGAGTTCGAGGCATCCATCCAAGGTAAAGTATTGTCTGCTCCTCAGGTTGGGCACACGTGCTTTGAAAAGGGAAGGGAGGATAAGCAAGCTCTGGGATTCTCCAGTGCTATCCTGAGCATCTGGGTTTCAAAAAAAAAAGTCTAAAGAGTTCCTATGGAGCATGCTATGTATTCCTTGGTTTGGAAAACTTCCCTTCTGCTTCTTGATCTGCCAAGGTCTCTCTATCCCCAAACAGGGGGAACTGACTGGGGTGAAAGAGGGGAATGTACCGGACCTGCTTTGAGTTCTGAAGGAGGGGTTATGAGGCATCACAAATGGATTTGGGAAGGATGCTCTGTCACCTGGGATGGCAAGGGGGGGAGTAGTGGGGAGGCACTGAGAGCAGCAGCTCCTCCCCGGTACCACCGATGCTTTGCCCCTGGGGCTGGGGACAGCACAGGGGAGGGAGGATAACTTCTTGTACCTCCAGCAATAACAAGTTCTGTAACAGCAGCAGCCGCGTTTGCTGCTCCCACCTCTGCCAGAGGACGAGCTCAGGGCTCTTTGCGCTGTCTTTGCCGTAGTGGATGTTTCCCCCCCTCCTCCTATTCCTGGCTGAGCTCGGCTGCAGCGCCCAACCCACGTACCCATGGAAGGACGCTGTGACGGGCGAGAGGCTCACGTGCCACCAGTGCCCGCCGGGGACCTTCGTGTCACGGCACTGCAGCAGGGACAGCCCGACCATGTGCGAGCCCTGCCCGGAGCTGCACTACACGCAGTACTGGAATTACCTGGAGAAGTGCCGGTACTGCAACGTGATCTGCGGGGAGAAGCAGGTGGAGGTGCAGCAGTGCGATGCCACGCACAACCGCGTCTGCCAGTGCCAGGAGGGGTACTACTCGGACATGGAGCTCTGCATCAGGCACTCCGAGTGCCCGCCGGGCTCTGGCGTGGAGAAACCAGGTAAATACCCAGACAGGCAGTGCTGTGCATCCTCACAAGGCTCTTGTCACGTCCCAAAATCCCCGCTGGAGCTAAAAATCAAGGAGAAATACAGGAGCCAATGCTTGCCCATAGCCTGACCTACTCCCTTTTAGCTCACTATCACACTGCCATCCTCGCTGGCATGTGAAACCGCTCCTACTTTTTTTTTTTCCAAGGAGGATTTTGGTTGGGTTTTTCCCCAGCTTTCACTTTGAAAGCCTGTGAAATCCCCAGCACCTCACTTAGGTGGGACGTGGCAGTCCCAGGTACCTGCCTCACCTGCTGCAACAGGCTGTGACTTGCCCATCCCCGGAGCAGCTGCTGGCCCTGTGTGGCTCTGGACAGTTGGGAAGGTCCAAGTTGCTCCTGCTCCTCCAAGAGTTCCCTTCTGCCTGCATCAGGTAGCCCAGGAGCTGGGAATGCTGATTATCTGGACTGAAAAAGGTGCCTGATGATGCAAGGGCGGGGCTGGTGGATGTGTGTAGCCCTGGGGCTGGATTTTGTGGGGTTTTATTGAGTAATTTGGAGAACACTTTGTGTTGAAAACATGCTGTGGATACATGGCCAGGTTCCAAACCAACCCATAAAATCAGCCTTGCTTCGATTCATGAGTCTGAGACTCCATCTCCTTTTGTGATGTAACTCCCAAGAGATTTTAGGGGCTTTATTTTCCCGTTGTTTCCACAGTAGAGATTTCTCTGGTCCCTTAGTTGCTGCAGGACTGAGGAGCTGTGTGAACCCCACAGCAAGGACCCCAGGGTTGTCGGTGCTGGTGTCTGGATGGGGGGCTTTGATCCTCCTGGGACACATCAGCCTCTTTGGGATTTCCCACTCACAAGTAGTGGCTCAGGTGTTGGGGTCATAGCTGGGCTGGCTGGGACTTAGAATCATAGAATGGTTTGGGTTGAGAGGGGCCTGAAAGATCAGACTTCTCTTGGGAAAGCCAAAGCAACAGCCTAAAGTGGGGTGTGACAAGGTAGAAATTGTGTTTGTAACTAGATCTGTGAAAAGAAGGTGAAAGGGGTGTGAAATCTGCTGTGTCAGGGCCCCTCCCTCTGCTCCCAGAGAATGTGCAAGATGCCTGGTGCAATCCTGGCTGCGTGGCACTGTCCCTGTGACACCACGGGCAGGGCTGGCCCGGAGCCGGTGTGGGAAGTGACAATGTGCTTTCATCTCCTCAGTGACTTTTACTTTCACTTGGCCGGGAGCCTCTGGCTCCACGGGGAACTGAAGGGCTGGTTTGGCAGCTCAGCCACTGGCCCGGCTGCAGCTCCTACCTGGGAGGTGGCCCTTTTCATGGCAGATGAGGTGTCCTCTTGTGTCAGGGGGCTGGTGACAATTTACCAGCACGGGTTTGGGAGAAGGCTGGGGAAAGCATTGCTGTTCACCCCACACAAGAGCGTGCAGTGCCCAGGGGAGTTACAGGCAGTGATCATTTCCAAAACGTCACCCTCACGCTCCAGTGGTGTCTGGCATCAGCTCCTGCCTCTGCTCCCAGCTTGTCACCTGACGGTCCCCTGGTCTTTCCGTGCACAGGTACCCCCTTTGAGGACACCAAGTGCCACGAGTGCCCCCCCGGCTTCTTCTCCTCCAACTCCAGCACTGCCCCGTGCCAGCCCCACCAGGACTGTGAGCAGCAGGGGAAGGTGACCAACGTCCAGGGCAACAGGTTCCATGACACCCTCTGCACCTCCTGCAGACTGGGGAGAGGCAACACCACGCAGGGACCAGGTGAGCCGTGGCTCTGTGGGCACAGGGGGTGCCAGGACAAGAGCAAACTTTCTGGTGGTTCTCTCCTGCTTAGATGCAAAATGAGGTCGTAAAATGTTTGGAAATGGTTTGTAAAAGTATGGAGTGATCCATAATTAATAGAAATTATAGATAGAATATAGTCTGTCTGCCTTCCTCCCCCTCCAGTGTCAGTCCTGTAGGATGGGTTGCTGGACTCAAGCAATGACCACCACTGGGTGAGAACAAAGAGCTGGCAGTAAAATCCTGCTGGATCTTACCAGGAACAACTGGAAATGCTGGAACAGGAGGACAGTTTTGGCAGCCTTTCGACTGTAGATCGATAACTGATGTCTGATGGTCAGGCAAACAGCCAAGGTGTGAAGGGCTGAGGCATCCAGCTTGGCTCCTGGCATGCATCCTGGGCTCCCATTTCCTGGGCTTCAGCCTGTTTTCTGGAAGCTTTTATTGCAGCATAGCCTGGTCTCGTGCAGGTTGAACAGAGCAGAGTCCAGGGTTAATCAGAGCTGGATTTAGGGTGGATTTTGACCTGTCAGGTGAAAAAGTAGAGATGTGATGTCAACCTTGTCACCATGGTGGTACAGATGAGCCTCAGTGGAGGTGGAGGGTCAGGCAGGAGCAGCCAGTGGGCACAGATCAGAGAATCCCAGAACCCTGGTTTGGGAGGAGACCTCAAGGACCATCTGGTCCAACCTTTCCTGGCAAAAGAGCAGGTGCAGGGCAGAGCAAAGGGCTGGCTCCAGGGGTGATTTGTGACAGCGGAGGGGGCTGTTTTCCCCATCAGCTCTTGCCTTTCCATCCTCTCCTGGCACCACCAACCCAGGCATTCCTCCTTACGAATCCTGACTCACACCATGTGTTCCCTGCCAGGAGCATGATCACTCTGCAGAGAGATGGAAAGCTCTGTCATTGGCAGGACACGGTCCTGGGTGTGGGGGGTGGGAGCAGCATCAGCAGCACGTGCGTCAGACAATGGCCCCGCAGCCAGACCAGCCCCTTGCAGCTATTTATAGAGAGGAGGCCCCAGCAATGGGAGTTGAAGGGTATTTTTAAATCTAGTTTGTCATGATTCCACTCAGGAGGCACACAGGGACCTGCTCATCATCAGCCACCCACTATAACCAGTGAAACCGTTCCCAGTTTGCAACAGCACAAAACTGAGCTAATCTCTCTCTCCTTGATTGAGTAATCCTTTGACCTTGGTCTCTTGAAAATTCTTTGTTTTCATTCCTCATGCTGGATGCCCTCCAGCAGCTTCCACAAGTTGGGGCCAGATCTGTCCCAGTGCCCTGATTGGGGCTGCGCTTGGGGCTCGTCCTGTCACGAGATGTACAAATCTGCATGGGAGAACAGGAACTCACAGGAAAAATAATGTATAAACACTTAGTGCAATTACTCCTGATTTTTCTGAACTTTCCCTCTTCCTCTACTCCCCGACGGGGAGGAGCCTGGAGTAGGTACATTTACTTTATTTCAGAAGTACAGGAACTTTTTACACGTTGTTTTCCAACTGCCACGTGTAGCATGGGTCACTGATGGGAAGTTCAGCCTTCCACTAGAACAGGTTGCTCCAAGCCCCATCCAAGCTGGCCTTGAACACTTCCAGGAATGGGGCATCCACTGCCTCCCCAGACAGATGTCCCATGGAGAGGCTGGGCAGGGCTGTGTCCTGCTCTCCCGTGTCCCAGGCTCGCTTCCCTCTAACCTCCAGCTATTTTTCCACCCCACCAGCTGTAGAGGACGACGACTGCGAACAAGCCATGATAGACTTTGTGGTGTATCAGAACATCCCCGTCAAGAAGCTGAAGCGCCTGCAGCAGATCCTGGAGCGCTCACCAAGGAAGCACCAGCCATGGACCAGGGCAGCCATCCAGGAGAAATTCCGGACTTTCCTCACTCACAAGAAAGAGGAGCACTACGAGGTCACCAAGGAGCTGCTGGACGCGCTGCGCGTTGTCAAGCTCCACTCCATCGAGGAGAAGGTCCGCAAGCGCTTCCTGCTGCCCTGAGAGCACAAACCGGACTTTTCGGGTGCTTTTCGGTTTGGTTTTTTTTTTTTTTTCCTTCTGTGGCTTCGTTAATTTATTCATCTTTCCAAGCATAACTTGGAAAGCAGCATGAGAGATGAGTGATGGGTTGGAGTGACACTGTGCCGTGGCAGCGGTGGGGTGGGATGGGATGTGTGAGCAGCAGTGTCCCTACACTGGCGCAGATCCTGAGAGCTCTCCAGGTGTTGGCCGCTGATTTTCCAGCCCAATATTTTATCAGTAGAAAAACCTGCACCCAGGGTCATTATTTCTGCGAAGAACCCAGTCCTCTTTATAGAAAACTGTCTGGCTTTGGTTTAAACTGTGTAAGTTTGGGTTCGTTGGAGGGTTTAGTTATGCAACAGCATTTTCCACAGAGGATTCACTTACATTTGTCATGCTTTTGTTTGAGAAGGGAGTTTGCTGCTGAGGCACAGGGTGAGGGAAGATGTCCCAAAGTCACTGGTAGACCCAGCTTGAAATGTATTTCTTAACTACCTATTTTTACACCGTGTGTGAAAGTTTTCTAAAGAAAGAAACCAAAGAAGTTATTTTATTATACAATTCTCTGTCACCAAAGTCCTTTCCTAGTCTCATTTGGAGGTGATGTTGGGAGTCCCAGACTGTCATATCTGACCCTGCTTACCCTTGCCTGTTTTTTGCACATACTTCTCCCCATGCTGGCATCCCTGCTCACGGCAGGGGATTGGAACGAGATGAACTTTAAGGTCCCTTCCAGCCCAAACCATTCTGTGATTTGGTGATCACACACCACCAGCCACCCCAGAGCCCACCAACTCCAGCCCCTGTGAGCCCCAGTAAGGCCGTGTGCCAGTGGGATGCAGTCTGTCTGCACTGGGACTTGTGGCCAGGGTGAAGTTCAGGTCTCTTGGCTCAACACAACCACGTCCCCTCTGAGCCTCAGGTTTGTTCCCAGACCCAACCAGATACTGGAGCAAGTGAAGAGTTGTTCAGTCAGCAAAGAACCAGGCTTGGGGCACTTGTGCTGACTGCAGGAGGGTGTTTTAAGCAGATGTTGCTTAGGAAAATCAACAAGAGTGACCCCCTCAGGCCTTTTCCAGCCTGTAACAATGATGATGCAGAGTTATATTTGCCTTGAATAAGCTGGACTTTTTATAGCCCTTTTTAACTAAGCAGTTGCCAGGAATAGTTTGTGGTTCAAAAGAGGAATATTTTCCCCCAGCTTGGAGCTATTTAAAGCTCTCTGAAGCGTGTGCTGTGTGGAAGTGCCCCCGCACTTCCCCCACGTGAGGAAACTGGGGGGAAGCTGAATAACTGAGTACAGGAGGGGATTTTAACCTCCCCTCACTGCCCACAGACACATCCCAGGCTCTTCCTGCTACAGTGACAAGTTTATCCGTGGCAATCTGGATGAACAGGGATGATCCCAGGGGGCAGTTCTTGCCTATTTGATGCTCCGTAGCTCCATAGTTTCTGGAGGTCTGCTCACACCTGCCTGGCACCCTGGGCTTGAACTGGGGATCCAAGTCTTGCGACTATCTCATCCCAATTCTGGGCTCTGGGAAGCAGCTCAGTGATCCTGATGTTGCCCTGGGCCAGTTCACCAGGGACAAAGAGAAGCAAATGGCTCAAAAGCAGCAGAGGGGATCCTTCACTTGCACCTCTGTTTTGAGCCAGGACCGATCCTGGCAATCCCCTCAGTCCTGGCAATCACCTTCAAGTTTCCTCAAGCCTGGCCTTGAAATCCTGCCAAGGAGCTTCACAGGGCTTCCCAATGCTCAGTTATCACCACATCTGACCTCTGCCCTTCCCAGTTGCTTTATCCCAGTGGGATGAAGCTCAGTCCCCAGGTGCCACTTACTCCAAGTCCCTTGGCAGGAGAGAGGTGCTGCTGGCACAGGCCAAGAGCAGCTGGGGCAGGAGATGAAGGGGATTTCCTTTGGAGCACTGTGAGAGTTGAAGCACAGCTGCAGCAGCTTGCTCTGAGGCAGAGTGCGAGGCATGATGCCCAGAGCTGATAGATTGAAGGCAGGAGCAGCCGGAGCCTCCAGTGTTGGCTGTGGCTCCTTGAAGGAATCCCATCCCACTGCAATGCAGTTAGTCCTGACTCAGCACGAAGGGTTCGGTGTCCTCAGTCTGAAATGGAACAAGAACGGAGGGTTGTTGGTGCAGAAACCACCTCCTGCTCTTCAACCACACCACCGTGGCTTCTTCAAATAGGTGGAAGTTGAGGGGGAGGGAAAATGGGAATATTATTGGCAAGAAGCTGATAATCGTTGTCTTAGATCTTGGTTTAGTTGGGTGACTTGAAGAGAAAGAGGGGCCTTTTCTGTGTATTTTTTGGTGATAGAAGACCTCAGTGCTGAGGTGGAAGTCCCTGTGGGGCCTGGTGGCTGAGCTCAGGGTCCTGGGACACTTCATGTGGTCCTTGGAGCTTTCTGCCCTTCTCACCAGCAAGGCAAAACCTGGGGCGTGGGCTGGAGGCTTCCAGCAGCTACACAGAGAGCCAGCTCTGGTCCCTGAGCTCCTGGATGGGCTGTGGTTGTTCTGGCAGTGTCTCGTGTCTGGGGGCTCCGTGGGGGTCTGGGTCTGACCAGGCACTGGCAGAGGTGGAAGCAGAATGGCCATGGTGAAGAGCCCAGGAAATGTTTGTTTTTTTTCTGCTGAACACTGATGCAGAGGAGGGAAGTTTCGGGTGTTTTTTTCTTATTATTTTGAGGGGTTTTCTAACCATCATGAGTGCTCTGTCCCATCTGGACACCACAGTCTGCACAGGCCATTTGTCCCTTCAGATGGAGCAGATGCAGCAGATGCTTTGACAGGCTTGCTCTTACCCAGAGGTTTGCCAAAGTTCACCGCCCACAGCTGTGACTCTGAGGGGTTAAACACCCCATGTAGGTGTGGAAGGGAGAGGAGAGCCTTGGCTACCTCTCATCTTCCTGAGAAGTGATGCCTTGCTGAGCCTCGTGGCCCTCCCAGCACAAAGTGTGGGCCCACCATGTCTGACCCCTCCTTGGAGGGGGATGATGGATGTCTGGCACGCATGTGCTGTGCCAGGTTGCAGTGGGGACCACAGACCTCAGTCTGCCAGGGCAGGAGAGGGTGATTAATTAACTGGGGATGGCCCAGATCGTGTCAATGAGCTCTGCACTCCCAGGTTCCCCCTGCTGCCCCCAGCCAACGCAGCTGGGGGGCTGGGAAGGAGGTGATGCCCTGGGCCACCAGCAGCTCCCTGGTTTGGTGCCACCAGCGTGACTTGCTCTGCCAGGGTGTCTCCAGGGTTTAGAGCCTCTATCAGGTCTCCCCCTGACCTCACTGCTGAGTTAGCTGGAATTTGTGTGCCGGGAAGTTTGTCACAGACAGGGTGACTGTGAAGGTTCTGGTAAATATTGACCATTACGACAGTGGCCAAACAGCCCAGCACGTGAGTCCTGCTCAGCCTCCAGGAAACGGGCTTTGCTGGAAAAGCTGGGATGAGCTTTTCCATGAGCACTGCATGGTGCCAGCCCCAGCTCCCCCCACCTCTGCTCCCACCACCTGACACCCAGACCAGGCACTCCCAAACCACTCTCGGGCTGGTCACGAGGTACTTCACCTTTTCAGCTAATTGAAGTTAAGAGGATGAAAACCCCTTTTGGTTTCCACTGAACTTTCCGAAGCCTGGAGAGAGAAGAGGAAGAATGAGCAGCGTGAGCTTTTTTCCTGATGGTTTTAAATGACTCTTCCCTCATAAACTCTGGCTGAGGACAGCACATGGTAACATCTAAAAGTGGATGCAGCGCTCTCGCAGGATGACTCAGATATTTAGTACACAGAAGATAATTTCCAAATGCTTACAAGCACTACACAGAAAGCCCAAGCCCACGCTGCTCTCCACGTCAGGCTGTTAAATGCTTAAAATGGGATAAACCCCCATGATTAGTTGGTTTAAAGTGCTGAGGTGGGTTAGGTCGGTGCCGTGGGCTCCTTGGCCACCTCTCACCCCAACCAGGTGTGGCAGTGACTCAGGTTGGCGGGGATGCCTCAAACCCCGGAGCGCTGGCGGCAGGAGCTGACGTGCTCCCGTCCTGCTCGTCACAGGAGCCGTCGGGACACGTTCCTCTTTTTGGGAGGAGAGTGCTGGTCCAGCTCCAAGGGCTTGGAGCAGGTTTAGGTGGGTGACTAATGTGAGTGGAAGGAGTCAGCGGGAGTTTTCCTGGTGAGGTCACACATCGGTGGCTCACGCCTTGACCTCGCAAGCGCGGAGAGTCGGGATTGCTGGAGGAAAGCAAGGGGGGGATTCTCTGAAGTGTGCAGGGGGATGCAGAAGGGATGGAACCAATGCAAGCACATAACCCACCTTGTGAAAGCAGCCTGCAGCCCTCTCGGCCCTGGGGTTGCCACCTCATCACAAGATGGGTAAATTCACTCTCCTGCCTGCAGATCTCCCCATGTTTTTGTCCTTGTCCCCACCCTGCCGTGTCACTCAGTGGTGACAGTGGGCTGAGCCCTCCCAACACTGTGGGAAAGGACTCAGGGAGTGCTGGCACACACCAAACTTTAAATTCTCCCATCGCTATTCCAGAGGCACTGATTTTATCTTGTTTTGAAGCACGTTTTTAATCTTTCTGCTCTGGTGAGCAGTGACAGACAGGGAATGGCTGGAGCTGTGTCAGGGGTTTAGGTTGGATATTAGGAAATGGTTCTTCACTCAAAGGGTGGTTGGGCACTGAACAGGCTCCCCAGGGCAGTGGTCACAGCCCCAAGGCTGCCAGAGTTCAACAGGCATTAGGACAATGCTCTCAGGCACATGCTGGGATTGCTGGGGTGTCCTGTGCGGGGCCAGGAGTTGGACTCAGTGATCCTTGTGGGTCCCTTCCAGCTCAGGATATTCCATGATTCTATTTGTTCAGACACTTTTTGACTCCCCTGACCTGGCTCCCAAGGTCCTCAGACTGTAATGCTCAGGTTCTGGGCACTGTCTGCCCTTAGCTTGAATAAAATCAGAAAATCTTCTGCTGCCCTTTAACTTACAGGAGTTTTCTGGGTAACACAGTCATGGCCACAGATAAAATATCTGTACACAACACCCTCGCTGCTTAGAACCACAAGCCCTTGGTGGGTTATTGTCTGGGTCAACAGGAGACTTCCCTGAGCAACAGTTTGCTTGCCCTTGAATACAAAGGCTTTTTCCAATTACACAATGTCTAGGGAGAGAGGGCAGAAAACCTGCTGTGTCCAAGTGACTAAGCAGTATTGAGGATTCTAGACCTCACAGTACCATGGGGATGTGGGGAGAACTGAGGTCCCCACTGTGGTGGCTTTTGTCACTGCTCCCCCAGGAAGAGCACTGGGCACCCAGTGCATCAGGATCCTGGTGTGCTCTGCGGCTCTCCCATGTGCTCTGGCCATAGAGGAGCTCCAGCAGTGTGGTGCCTTAGCTGTAAGATGGGAGTGGAGCCAGGAGACTTGATCATTTTCCTATGGAAACACAGGGAATGACGACTTCCCACTCATTGCTGTGAAGACATGAGCTCAGCGAGGATGTGTGTTGGGTGGTCAGTGCTGCATGTGGGCTTCAGGGAAGCATAAGGGACCAGATGAAGGTCTGGAGACTCCAGATTGGCTTCAGGGACTTGCTCCAGCATGCTTGTTCAGCCTCGGTCAGATCACACAGGTTCCCTGCTGCTGGTTTTCATTTCTGCCTCTACTTCCTCCTGTGATACTGGAGCTTGGGAGGTGATTTATTGGACTTGATCTTCCCATAAGTTAAGACTAGAATTCTTTAGCTGGGAAACTCAATGGGTAATAACAGGAGTGTACATTTCCCATTCCATGACTCTGAATCTGAAAGGACAAAGTAGCTCTGACAAGATCAACCTCAAGTTCTTCTTTTGCTCAGTTTCGCGTGTTGTGTGCTGTCACGTCACAACCTTGCCTGTGATTCAGCACCTCTTGTTTACAGAGATCCCCTTTGATACACCAGATGCACTCACGAGATAGTTACTAGTCTTTCACAGCTTGTGGTCTTGAGCTATCCCATGATTCTGCCTCTTCTCGTGGCATGGAGATGAGCTGTTGAAATTTCCACCACCCTGAGGATGTGGGTGCAGACCCGGCAGAGCTTAATCCTTCAGTTGGTTTTGGTTCAGCTGTTGTCCTTCTCCAGGAATCCACAGCTGCCTTCACCCCACTGCTGTCCTGTCTCGGGCAAAGCTCCCCTGTCACGGTGTGGTGGTTGATATTGGGGTTATCACATGTAACGGCAAACATTTAATGTAAAAATAAGCCTTGTTTGTGTCAGAGGGGTAAAATCTTTCAACAGGGCAGGACACCACTCCATATCCCCCAGGTCCTCTTGTTCCCCTGGCAGAAGAGCCCATCTGAAGGGCTTTGGTCACAAAAGCCACCAAACTCAGCACGGAGCAGGACCTTGTAATCTTTGTGGATTCCTTCCAACTCAGGGTACTTTCTGATTCTTTGAAATGCTGCTGCATTCCTTTGCCTGTTACTGTTACTGGAGGTGCTGTTTGTAATAAACCAGCTTCAGGGAACAACAAATTCCTTATTCCTCCTTCTGATTGCCTCATGGAACCCCTTCATTCTTTGTGGGAGCATGACTCAAAAAAGAAGAAGAAAATTCTGAAGGAAATCTCTAATGAGACAGTATCAGGTTCTTTGTCTTCTGAGAACTGGCAGAGGAGTTCCTGGCTTTGAACTGAACTGGAATGCAACAGAAACAACTCCAGAGGTTTCTGTTTCAGGAAAGCACTTAAAAATACACTTAATTTCACAGTGAATTTAGTTTACCCTCAGAGCACTTCTTTTGGTATGTACTGAATACAGATGGCTTAAGGCTGCACTGGGTCAGAGGTTTGGTTGGATTAGCTCCTCCAAATGTTTAGCATGAAATGCATTCAGCTGAAGGATGTGCCCTTCAAAGGATGGAGAACCCTAGAATCACAGAATCCCTGCTTGGAAGGCACCTCCAGGATCATCTGGTCCAACCTTTCTTGGCAAAAGCACAGCCTAAATAAGAGGGCCCGAGCACAAAAAGAAGTTACTACTCATGAGCTCATAGTGTTAAAGAGTGCAACCAAGAAGAACGAGGAGATTCCTGCCTTCAGAAAGTGACTGTATGTGTTTAAAAATAAATGTCAGGCAGAATTCTAGCACAGTGCAATTAACTGCCAATGTTCCTCCTCTCCTTGTTTCCACTTAATGAGCACCTAGCTTATGGAAAAACTTGAGCTCATTTTTTCCCTGGTAATGTTGCATATTGTGCTGTCCATGTTTTCTGTGCCAGATCTCCATCATTTTCAATGAAGTCTGATTCTTTTTAGTTCCAATTTGTTGCTTTACCAGGAATTTCAAGCATCACTTCCTTCTGAGGTAACTGGTGTCAGGAGTGAAGGCTTGTGATCGGATCTAAGTTGTGCAGATGAAGTTGTACAAGAGCAGACGCTACTGACAGCTGGGACTAGAGCCTCGTGAAGGTGGTTTGGGAATCAAAAAGGCCAAAGCGCATGTAAAGAAATTAATGGAAAGCCCCCAGGAGTTGTCATGAATGCTGGTTTTACCAGAGGAGCAGAAAAACAACCCTAAGGGATTTCAGAAGCACAAGGAACAAAACCCAAGGGCAATGCTGCAGGAAACGCCCAAGGTCCAGAAAAAAAATAACTGTGTTATCCACCAGGAATGTTTTACATGGGATTTCCAATGGGTGTAATATTCCAATGTGAAAAAGCACCTGCCCTAGTTTCTCTGACATCATTGGTCCTGATAAGAGCTCAGCAGAGGGCAGTGGCTCTTCCCACGTCCCCATTGCCTCTTATCTCCCTGGAGAGAGATTTCAGACACATTTCAATAGAAAACTGTGCCAGAAGGGAATTTTGAGAGGGCACCTGACCTAGAAACCGTCTGCACGGCAGGCTCAATTCAGCCTGTCTTTCTCCATTGTCCAAATTACTTTTGGGAAACCTACAGACAAATACTGAGGAGTTTGAAAACAACCCCAAGGCTGAAGGCAACTCAGCTTGTGGCGCTGCTTTGGGTAAAAGCTGAAGACCAGCAGCAGAGCTGGATGTAGAAGCCTGACGTCTCATGTCCTCCACGTGTGGATACTGCTGGCTGTGGCTGCCAGGAATTACCATCCACATTTCTTAATTTTAAGGGGTAATTGCCAAGAGCAGTGACAGTACCACTCTTTACCTTCCTTAGCAGACCCCTCTAGAAGTTCTCTCCTGAATTAACACCGCTTGCCAGCAGAGACATCCCAGGATACTCTTCCAAAATATGGTGAAATGCCTACATCAACTCAGAACCCTCTGAATACTTTAATGCAGCTTTTTAGCTGAGGAATACTCAGTCAGTTAATCATAAGCAGTTCTGGAAATCATGATTAACCCAACAGTCTCATGCTCAGCTAAAACATCATCGCTGAGGAGGCTCGCTCGAGACTGTGATCTGTATGTGTAACAGCAGATCCTTTCCCTAAACAAACTGATGGATGTGCTGGATGTGTCAGCAGTACAGAATTAGGATCTTAATTAAAAAAAGACTAAAGAGAGCTCAACTAGGAATAAAGCCACCCTGCAGCACTGGATATTAGGTCCACTTCTTTATGATGGGCTGATTTCAGTTCAGCAGAATAGGAAGGATGGCCAGGGCACAGGCCCCAGACAGCCTCTGCTTGCTTCACTTTCACCACATGTTACTGGCCAGAGCCTGAATTAAGATACTGAACTTAACATGAAGCTGTGTCTGATTTGTCCTGGTATTTTCCCCCTGGTTCTGTGGGGCAGGATGTCCTGGGAAGTGGGATAAGCCCTGACATCAGCACCCCTGAGACGTCCCTGAGCAAGGACGGGACGGGATTAGGCTGTACCAGCCAAAATGCCGTAATTCAGTTACTCTGTGTCTTCTCAGAGCTCCAAACGAAGATGGGATTGCCAGCAGATTCACTGGGATTCTAAAAAGCCTCAGAAGGGTTTTTTAGCTCTTGCCTCCCACTGCTCCCAGATAATAAATCTTCGCGTAGGAAATTCCAGATGGGTGAGAGAAATGCAACCATCTGCCAATGCTCAAATATGGCAAGTGCAGTCACTGCTGAGCTTATTAGACAACCACCTTTATCTCATGTACAGCACGATAACAGGGATTACTGAGTGCATGTGATGAATCTCTTTCACCTTGGGAAGACAAAGCAGCTCTTCAGAGAAGTATGTTGGTGTGAGCTGGCACGGGCAAAATGGGCCCGATGCAAATGTATCCAAAATCTGAAGACCTGATTTTGATTGAACTACTCAGAAATGTCCTTGCTTTGGTTGAGGTCTGGTGGGGTGGCTCACTTAAGCATTTTAAAAAAGTCTGTGCTTCCTTTAAGTCTAAAATGGGCTAAATTATTAAAGTTATGATCAAAATATAAAAAATGTCCCACCTGGTAGCTCTGAATTAGAGTGAACTTTCCACTGCTGGTTTCAGAGAAATCCTCCCTGGTTTGTTATGACCATCACATGCCTACCACAACTCAGGCATGTCTGTGGGAGAAAGTCTCTCCCACGCCTGAGAACTTGGAATCCTGAGGTCAAAACATTTGCTTTAATTTAAGACCCACTGCGATATGGGCAACAAAGCAGTCTGTGTCTAGGAACTGTTTTTCCCCTCCCTGTCTCCCAGGGGAGATCAAGAGATCTGAAAAGAGTATGTGGAAAGCTTGGAAAGCCCCTGGTATCCCATAACACAGACATTTCAAGCTAATTGACGAAAGTGATTTGTCTCTCAGCAAGGTACTTTTGTTCCCTAGTTACTGCTTTACATCTTAATCGTCAGTACCAACCCAATTGACCAAAACAGCCAGGGCCACAAAGTCACCTGGAAAACAGTCAGGCTCTGCAAGGCAGCCCAGTGAGAGAGATTTCCCTGACAATCAGTAGCCACTGGGTCTCCAAAACTTTTGTACTCCAGAAAATCTCAGCCCTACATCACGTGCAGCACCCAAAGTGCCACCTCCTACAGCGGGTGAGTGATCTCTGACAAATCCTCCACGTTCACAGAGCACACCAAGAAATCAGACTGGGTCAGTAGGTCTGCAGGAGCCTTACTTCTCCTAAGTAAGGAAAAGCAGGATTCTGCTTCCCAGTTTGCAACTATTTCCACTGACTTCATGTGCTTAAGGACACAGCCCAGCTGCCCTTTGACCCAAATGTGAGTGAATGAATGTTCTCTCTCCAAAAGAAAAAAAAAAAAATCTGCAGTGAGTTGCACGCAGAAAATTCAGCAGAAAGTTCTTTGACACACACCAGCTCAAAGACTTTAAACAAACACTGCTGACATGCTGAAGTTCAGCTTCATTAATGGCCCCTTCATTTCGTGAGCAAACAGCACCAGGAGTAACTAAAACAGGCCAGGAGCAACACCCACTGCCAAACCACCATCAAATCCATGTAAAAAGAGATACTCAGGGAAATATAAGGGATATATCAGCAGATCTGGCTGAGTAGGTGAGGTAAGAACTGAGCACTGTTTGACTCTGAGTGCTGCCTTTCTGTTCTTTCTTACCTCTCAAAAAACCAGAGGGCTAAGTTCTGCTATTCCCAAACATCACTTGTTTCAGCCAGAGAAGTTCAAAGAAGCAGGAAGTTTTATTGCATACTGATTTCTCCCTGCCTAGAGGTTGTTTTTGGCCGAGAAGGATCACAGAGAGGGCCCCGATTCATTCCAGTTACAGAAGATCCCAATTACTCTTAGGATTAGAGAGAATGCACAAAGAGATTGGCAGTCAGAGCAGGGCAGTGCTTCTGGAGTCCGTGTCCTGGCAGGAATACCCATTGCAACCAGTGTACAAGCGTGCAGTTGGATCTGATGGTCTTCGAGGTCTTTTCCAACCTTAACAATTCCACGACCCTATGACCACTGTGCAGTTGCTTCCATGCCTGAATTTACCACAGGTCAAAGTTACAAGTCCTCACGCTGACTGAAAATCAAGTTCTAACCAACACTGTCTCTCCCCACTACACAAACAGCAGCATCACAGGGTCAGTGACACCCTGCAGACATCACAGGGCTGCAGCAGCAAGGGAGCTTCTCAGTTAGGAGGGACAGCCATTCCCCAGGCTGTTCCTCCCCTCCCACATTCACCTACACAGTTCCTTCAGGAGTTCCTTCATGTCACTGGCCTCCAGCCTGTTAAGACTAACAAATCAGGAATCACAAAGTAAAACAGTAGAAAATCAAGTCCTTTGCATCTGCAACAATGTGTAGGTTGCTACATAGGATGCTCTCAAGCCAAAGACTTAATACTTAATGTAAGAGACTCCCACCCCCCACCCAGTTGGAATCCTTGGCTCAAGTTTTTTTAGACGCAGAAAGAGAATATTTGTCTCCAAACTTAGGGAAGAATCAGGCGTAATAGGAATCCAGTGGATCACCTTCTTTAAAGGGAACACAAAACTGTGTGGAAAAAGACTGTCTGTTCCTCGGCTGCCTTGGAATTCCTTACGTGATGTCCTTCTTCCTTGGGGGCCGGTGGATATTCCTCACCACGCACTTCACCATCCATTCAATTCCCTCGTTCACCCCTTTGCTAAGGAAGGAAGATAAACAGACAAGGTTTTAAAATAAACCAACAAGAAGCAAACAAGAACAGAAACCTGGTTCAGGCAGGCCCTGAGCCCTTACAGGAGAAAGGGAAGGGCTCTGCCCTGCAGTTATTTATTGCCATTGCTGTGTTATTTCTCATACAGCCAAACAATAGGGATCTGATTTCTTCTAACTCAGCATATGAACTCCATCCTTTATTTTTTCTGGTGTCTGTACGTGTCTACAGCCAATTTAGTCACCAGCTCTGAGGAAACCTTGGGATGAACAAGCATCAAACACACCTGACAGCTGGTCTGAGGTTATTTTGCCACAAACCTCACATTAGTTGCATCAGATCTTGCAATCCCGGTTCCATCTTTCTGTTAACAATCTCTGCTGGGGCTGCTAAGCAAGTCACCCCCTGGCTGGTCTGCTCAGCTCCCCAGCCAGGACTTCCACAAGTTATTTATTGTCTAAGTGCAAGCTCAAACTGGAATTTTGAAAGGAAATTCCACAAAGACCAAAACTCGAAGTGTTTGAAAAGGTTCCTTCTCATCTAATACTTCTCTTCCAGTCAGTGCTTAACCATTGCTCTTCTGGTCACTCATCTGCTTAATGGCACGTGTTTTTTGTAGCAATGCAGACAACAGATTTTTGTTGTGGTTTAAGAGGTTTTTTAAGAGGGGTTTTTTCTCATGGTTTTCAGAGGGGTTTTTTTTTTTGCAGTAGCTCATACAATAACACAGATTTTTGCTAGATTTAGAAGAAATCTCAAAGTTCTGGATTTAGCACAGGCAGAAATTCAGCCAGGAGTGTTTCTGCCATCTGGAACAGAACTTTCAACTTGCCACAAACAGCACTTTTCACTCAGAGAACTGAAAGTGTAACCAAAGGATTGCAAGACTCGAGGTGCAGTAGTGATTCTGAGATGTCAAGAACCCAGTGGGTTGGTTAAGGTCGTGCCATGCAGCTGTGTAAACCCAGATTTTGGTCTGTTTTAGTCATCAAATTTTGAACCACAGGCGTCCCTGTGTAAGGACTCTCTTGCAGACTGTTATATTACCCACATCACAAAGCTCATCAAGGAATATGAAAGCAAGAGCATAATTACAGCAGCAGAGCATTATCCATTTCTCTGGCAGCGGCATCAACAGCTGCATTTTCAACTGACCCCTTAACCTAAAAGCCAGGAGCTGCAGCAAGCCAGCATCTGCAAGGATTACTGTGTGTGGAGAAGTCTGTTCTCTCAGCCAGCAGTACATTTCCATCAGGTTTCACAGGCAGGATTTACAGATGAAGTTACTGACCTGGTGCACGTCCAGGGTTCACAAACAAGCCAGTGCTGGAAGCCTAACTCCCTTTCAGGGGTTTAGTAAATCCTGTAACGCTGCTCTGTGTGTGACACCCCACAGCTGCTCCGTAAACCAAAGCTCCATCCATCCTCATACTCACCCAGTCAGGGCTGAGCAGGCTTGAGTCAGGCAGTCTCTCTTCCCAATTTTGTTAATGCAGTCACTAAATGCTGTCTTGATGTCAGGTATGGACAGACAAGTCTGCAAAGGGAACCAAAGAAGGGCTTGCTTTCTGTGCTGCAAGAGATGGCGACCTTCTTCCACAACAAATCCCACCGTGTCTGCAGTCCTGCTTCGGTCAGGATGGCAATGCTGGGAGGTCAAACCCCCTCACCCACCAACACAGCAAACTCACCTCTTTGCATTCCAAAAAAACTAACACATTCTTTTTTCACCAAAGAGAATGCTGTTTGCAGACAGTACACCCACACATTTGGGCACTTCTAAGCAAACAGAGTCCCGAAAATAAGCACAACCTGCACTCCCTCAGGATACTCCTTTCAACCCACCCCGCCATCACACACAGCTCCTGTCCACCAGGACACAACAAGAGCTTTACTATTTACAAAGGCTTTTGAAACGCTGAACCTGCTGCAAGCCCAGCTGACTCTCTGCCAGCAGCCTGGGCACTCTCACAAAATGGCTTGGATGAGATTTTTTTTTTTAAGTTCTCAGCACATTCCTTGCCACCACAGGCACAGCCACAGCCACCCTGCACCTGTCTGTCTGCATTCAGAGAAACGCTGGCACCACGTTTTCTGATGCCTGATGTCACTGTGCTCTTGACCCTCTGCAGGTCTTGCACTTCTGCCAGAAGGCTGCTGGGAAGTGGCTTTACAACACAAATCATAAACCCCCTGATAAACAAGTGTATTACTTTCCTGACACAAATCACAGTGTTACACAAAAATCTGATTCTTAGAGCTACAAACACAACACAGGCAAACCTGCCCCAGTGAAGTCTGGACTTGCACCTCCCTGAGCACACAAAGCAGCTACAAGAGAAATCACCAGCCTTCAGATCCTTCCCTGATCTCAGTGCTCGCTTTTTCCTCAGAAGCCCTGGATGAGCCACTTAAGCACTTCAGCTGGCCACGAGCCCACCCTTCCTCCTGTCTCTGCAAGGACATTCTGGACCTTCAACATGGCTCAAACATGTGCTTTGAACCATCAGTGAGGCCCAAATACGTGTTCTGGACAAGTGTTTACACAAATGCCAAACTGGACCCTTGTGGGTCCTGAGGATCGGCCAAGCAGATGTGAACTCTGAGAGAACAGAAACAGGGAAATTAATGATATCAGCCATTTATTTTGCAAAACACTGGTTCTGGAGAAATTAAGTACAGGAAACTTCCGTGGAGATAATCATACAACAAGTAAGCATCAACAGTTATAAGTAAGAAGGGTTCTTAAGAAACCCTTAAACTCCTGAGATGAGTTTAACAACACCCAGTTCACCCACTCTCCTTGACTCCATCAGTTGTGCAACTTTTGATGACTGTACTTTCTTATGACCTCAGCTGCATTTAGAACTTGCCCTTTCAATGAATGACCTGGAAACCATATCCAAAAATGTTACTGACATCACTGCACCAAATTCTTAACAATTTAATTCAGGATTTCTGCAAAGCAAAAAACGTGCAGTTGATATGAATAAACTGTCAGCCACAGGGACAACAGCTAATTTAAAAAAAAAAACCCAAATACTAACTTTAGAAGAGTCAGACTGGACTTGGGGATTGGAATTTGTACCAGTAGGTCTGGAAGATGGGCAAGAGACAACAACCAACCAACCAGCCACTCCCTATGGGTTTGTAAAACATGCTGCTTTAGTCTGGTATGGTGTTCACTGCCCAGTAAGAAAGGCAGGTCCAAGTGCCTCCTGGTTTAAGCCAGAGCTCTGGACAAATCAATTACTCAACAAAGGGGAAGGAAGAAGAGCTGCATGTCAGTAATTTGAACTATTTTTTTATGTCTTTGTTTCTCTTCAGTCAATGAGAACTTAGCAGCAGGAAGGGTAACTCTCAAGGCAGTGGAAATTGAGCAAATGTTTCTTGAAATATAGTTTAAGTTTTAAATTCAATATCATTGTATAACAACTTCCCCTTTTCTGAATGACCATATATTTTAAAGTATTTCTAAAATAAATACGAAAGTGTTCAAGGTAGGAGACAACAAGAGAGAGCAGTCACACTGTCCTTGATGTCTACAGGACAAAGCAGTCAGACAATGAACATCCCAAAACCAGTCAGCAGACCAGCACACCTGCACACACCCAGCAGCACAGAGAACCCACACCCTTCACCTCACCCACCCTTGAGGCCTTTGAGAGTCCACTTTTCCCAGTGCTGCTTACAATTACAGCCATTTTTTTTCTCCCAGTATAATCCACTGTCATCACTTTTCCCACCCTCTGGTATAACCATGGCCTGCCCCACTTCCCACAGAACTGTCCAGCCATGGCTCTCTCCATGGAAATTTGCATCAGGGTTTTGCTTCTGAGGAGACTCTGCACCTTCCACGTTGTTCCACCAGGGTGCCACTGCATCACAACACCACTCCTGTGCTGTGGAGTAACTTTTCCCCCTCTAGAAGAAGTAGAGCAGCACAGCAGAGGGACAACACCAAACTACCACTGTGGACAAGCCTGGTCTTAGTGTTTGAGAGGAAGCCATGAACTGGAATCTCATTTTACAGCAGAGGATGAGGCAGATTATCTGACACTCAGCAAGGGGCACCTGAGCTTCTCATGCTCAGGGGAAAATGTCAGCTGTGGCTTCCAAGTTCCCCTTGTTTCCCAAGAGAGACCTCCCCAGACACATTACAAAATATTTCTTTCCAGATGTGTTTTGTTCCTCAGCTGAAACCACATAACCCAAAAGCTGGACCTGTGACCACATCAACAGTGCCCACTACAATAATACAACCCACGGTGACCTTTCAGGAGCTGGTTTGGAGGAACCTCACCCAACACATGACAAACCTCAACTTCCCCAAAATAACAGTGTAAAAGACCTTCTCATGAAGGCCCCTCAAGGTATAATACAGCCAGGACTAAAGCAAATTCTTTTTATCAGTTGGGTTCAGAACAGCATTATCCAAATTAGGGCTCATTAATCGCTCACCTAAAAAAAAAAAAATCTATCAAGCAGCAAGGCAAGTTTTAGCCAAAAAATGGTAGAGTTTATCCATTCACCAAAGACAATGCTGCTACTTCATCTCCTGTCAGGATAAAATCTCACAGGGTAAAACCTCACAGAATAAAACCTGTTCCATAAAGAGTCTGACCAACCTGACTGGTTCTGGGCTACTTTTTTTTTAGTAAGTTTATTTTAAAGCTTAAGCTTGCTCAGATTAAAACAAGTCATAGTATGGCCTCAATTTAAACAAGCTCATTTAAATTAAAACTAATTTTACAGGGGAGCTGTGGTAGGTCTTCAGCTGGAAACTGGAAGGGCTCTCATACAGAAGGGCCTGTTTTCTAACAGCAGTGTGGAAATGAGTTTCTGCTACTCACCATTCTCCACAGACACATGGAGGCTTTTCAACATTCTGGAGGTTTCAAATTAAATTTCCAGAATTTATCTTTAGGTTAGGATGGCAAAACTTGCTCCCAAAGGCATCCAGCAACACCTGGTTATTCTCAGATGGTATTTTTTCCCAGCTCAGGTTTTCCAGTATTTTCAACAGTGTTCCATAATGAGCCATTCTATCCCCAAGTTATAACAGTTCACTGTACAGCTCAGAAATACAGACCTTGTATAAACCTTTAAACAGCTGCATTCACATCAAATAGCAAATATCAGTTCTTACTTTGCAGCTTCTTCTGCAGTAAAACATATTTTCAGAAGTGGCATTCTGAGCTGAAAGGGAGTCCACAGGAGTTAGTATTTATTAGACATTTAACTCCCCTACAAAGCAACAATTTCTTTAAAAACCAAAACAAACTCCCTCCACAACACACATTTGACTCAGTCTTTTAATTAACTATAAGGTGATCCAGTTTTGAAGCCCCTGCTGAGCACAGAGCGCTCTCCTGGTACAACACAATATCACATTCAGTATTGTCACAATCTTAGGACTGGTGTTTTGCAGTCTGTGACTGTATTTCACCCCCTGATATGACCAAATACCACTTGTGTTTGGCAGTGCCAAGATGAAACAGTAAACCTTGGGGTAGTGGTGCCCGTTCACAGCAGAATTCTTACACCTCATGCATGTTCAGGCACTGAGTCAGAACTTGTGTTATCTTACTGGGAGATATGGAAACTTCATAAACCCTCCAGCTATGTCAGATGTTCTACTTCTGATGTATTTGCTGGCCTCTCTGTATGTCATCGTCCAGAATTACCATTCATCTGCAAGTCCCAGCAAGGTTAACATACCTCTTATCCTCGTTGTGGTCTGGGATAGAGGGATCCTGGTGAGAATTCCCTACTACAGTTACATGTCTGGAGATCCAGAAAAATCTCTATCAATGATAACCCCTTAATGTTCAGTTTTATTCCAGAGGCTTCCATTCTGCTGTACTGGAGGAAGAGAACCAGGCCACCAAGTTTTCTACCCCTCACTTAAGTGAACCTGAATTGTTACTGAAAAATAACCTTTATCCCCTTAATGATTTTCCCACATTCCAGAGACCACAGCGAAGTCAGGACCATAAATCAGGAGTTCTGTCTCAATCTCATGCTGTGTTTTACATGGAACTACATTTCTCTTAATTCCATGACCAGCTATCCCTTAGACAACCTCACCATCATCCAAAACTCAATCTGTTGTGTGGTACATGTGAAGTGTAACCAAATCCTCCTGTAATGCCAAAGTGATTTCTATGGAAGTCTCAAGTACTTCCCACAAGTGCAATCACTTGGACAAGTGTAAAGTCCAGGGGAAGAAGCTGAGAAGTATTTGCATACTTTGGAACAGACACTGATCCCAACTGCCAGGGCTTGTGCTCCAAATCCTACTGGAAGCCTCTGGCTCCATCTAGAGATGAATCACTGGAGCTGCAGTCATGGAATTCCAGGTACAATGCAGAGGAAAGAAGGAGGAACACATGGAAAACACCATGACCACTTTAGGCACTCTCTTTCCCTTTTTCCATGCTGGGGGAGAGGAGGATGCCCCTGGACGGGTCACCTAAACACTGTTCCACCCACGAACCTGGCAAACTCAAACCAAGACCTTTGCAGTTCTGGATATGCTGGAAAGAATTTAAACCATATTGCAAATCCAAACCAAGACCTTTGCAGTTCTGGATATGCTGGAAAGAATTTAAATTATGTTACTAGAAAAGAGCATTCCTCATCATTCCCCGCTGACATTGATGGAATGCCTTAGGACAAACAAATGTTTCATTGATCTTATCAAGTTATGGGAAAAGGATGATAATGCTTCACATACATTTGTTGTGCTGTTCCTGGGTTTTGCAAGAGCAGCATAAACAAAGTGCACTAAACTTTTTTTTTTCTCTGAATAAACAGGAAAAAACAATGTCAATGTAGCCAGTCACGGTATGAGAAAGACCCACCATAGCTATGTAGTTTGTTCTGTTTACATCAAGAGTTCACAACTATGTGCCTGTAGGAAGCTCATTTATGCCACTGGAAAAAAAACCCAAACAACTAAATTCAAAGCAAGTATTTCCTGTGGCAGGAAAAACCCATAGGATCAGCCCAGGAATGTAGAAGAAATTTCACATGAATGCAGAGCTCACCTTTCCAAGGCTTAGTTGCTCATTTATGAAAATCTGCAGGAATCTTACCTCTACATCCTGCTTGTTGGCCAACACCAGAATGGGAACCCCTTCCAGAGCCTCGCTGGTAATCATCTTCTCTACAAAGCACAGAAATAAACCCAGAGGTTTAGCCAGTTCTGGGAGTTCTACAGATGCATGGCACAGGCTGTCTGGACAGAGGGATGAAGCCAGAGGCTCCTTCTTGCATCACAGTTTCATTTGATACAACCTTTCGGGTCTGTTTTCCTCACACTGTACTCACCAAAAGCTCTTTTAGACTCTGAGAGCCTCTCCTCATCCGTGGAGTCAATCACATAGATCACCCCGTGAGACTCAGCGTAGTACTGCAGGGAGAACACAGAGCTTGGGGTCGATCCACTGCACTGTTCGTTCCTCCCCCTGATCTTCTTATAATTTGGTAAAATTTGGGTACACGTGGAAGAGATCAGCCAGTCAGAGCCAGCTATTCCCACTGTGTCTCTGGGAGGGAATGGAGGCACAAAGAATGTGCTGCCTGTTCTGTTTGCTCAACGCACCAGGTGAAAAAGCTCACCTGTGTCCCCCCAGAGCTTATCTCTGTGGCACAACCCTCAAATATGGGCTGGTAATGGCTGTCTGTAAACAACAAAGCACATATTAGGCATTATCTTGGCTCATCTTGCACAGATACAGTTGAATCTCTGGAAGAGTGTTGGTGCCAAATACTGGGGTTACCAATAAGTCTGTGAGATTGCCAAATGATTGTGCTGGTTCAGTTCTAAAGAGACAAAACCACTTCTAAAAGAAAGTACAGAATGGTTTGGGCTGGAAGGGACCTTAAAGCTCATCCAGTTCCAACCCCTGCCATGGGCAGGGACACCTTCCACTAGACCCGGTTGCTCCCAGCTCCATCCAACCTGACCTTGAACACTTCCAGGGATGGGGCAGCCACAGCTTGTCTGGTCAAGTTGCATAGATAAAATAAATTAAAATAAAATAACCCCACATCTCTAACCTTGTCCCAAAGTGCCTGGAGTTCCTCCTGCCCGCCAAGATCCCAGAACATCAGCCGAGTTTTGCCAACATCAATAGTACCAACTAGAGGGAAAGAAGGAAAGACAATCCAGTGAAAACTGGAGGTGTTGTAAAGCACCAACACACCTGCACACCCCACTCAGAAATCTGGGGCAGGACAGGTTTGTAGGGGAACAAATCACAGGAAGTGGTTACTTGCAAGAACGGAACAAAACCTGCACAGTGACCACAAATACAAAGTCATGCCACGTAAATAATACCAGAATTGGGCCAAAGAATGAACTCCAGTGAAATTTAGCTTGAGCATAGCACTGAAACAGGATTCAAGGGGTTTTAACACTTCAGGGTTTTTTCCTCCTAAGCTAAGAAAGCCTGTTTTATTCTCTACAAAAAGACCTGGGCAGTTGGGAGGTGCAGTCTCTGCTTCCAGGAACTATTATGCCCTTGCCAATTCTTAAATATTTCAAACAAGAACCAGCTGCTGTCCAACTGTGCAGGAAAGGTGAAAAAATTCCAAACAGATTTACTTACTGTTTAAGCCTACAGTGGTTGTGATTTTGGACAAACTCATCCCTTTGTAGTTCTTGTTAAATCGGGTTTTAGTTTGCTCAAGGAAGGTCTGAAAAGGAATAAGACAAAGTATGACAAACCACTCTCCTTGTTCCCTATTTTAGCAAGGAAAGAAGGCATCATAGGTGATTATGGGATTACCAAAGCCTGAGCCACGTCCCCGAAAGCTTGTGCTAAATTTAAGTAATGGGGAAAAGTTGATTGTTTGGTGTGACAGCACTAAAATAACTCATGATACAGCAGAAGAAAGATTGACCTGTGATGGCGATAAACAGCACTTACAGTTTTACCAGCATTGTCCAAACCCAGGATCAGGACACAGTACTCATCCCTCTGGAACATGTATTTATAGAGGCCTGACAGCAGTGTATACATCCTGCTCCTGCAAAAAAAAAAACCAAAAAGCCAGGAATTCATTAACAAACAGGTCATTCCCAAAAGCCTCTCATTCCACAGGGCGAGTTCTTCCCAACCCCTGGACAAATAAATGACGTTGCTCCTCCATCAGTAACTTCTCACACTTGGGCAAGCCCAGGGAAAAATCACAGATCCAAGAGAGACCACGAAAACGGCTCCAGATCAAGTTTTCAAAGGCACACGAGGGAGGAATTACCTGGCAAAGGGCCGAAGGTCTGTGTGTCTGCACACAGTGCCCAGCACCTGCTGCAGACTCAGCCCTCGCCTTCGTCTGCTCAAAGGGGAGCTCTGAACACCCCTTAAGACCCACAGAAAATGAAGTGAACTTTACACAAATCAACAGAGCAGGTATTTTTAGCGAGAATGCACAGGCCGGTCTCCCCTCCTTGTTCCCAATCCCTACAAAAGCACTTTGGGGTCTCTACTGGCTGAATTGAGTGCAGAGCAACCCGAAGGCACATAAATCCTCTTCTAATCTTAATTTCAGCCTTGCCCAGCAACAAAACACAAGGCTTCACCCCCACAGGTGGGATCGGGACCCTTCGCCTCCAGCTGTGCGAGGGGGGAGCTCCTGCCGTCCGCGACGCGACCTCGAGTGATCCCGGGCGTGCCCGACCGCCGGCCCGCTCCTCCCTGATCCGGGAGATCCCCCCCCACATCCAGGAGATCGCCCTCCTCCTTTCCTGTCACAGCCTGACACGGGTGAAGGCGGACACGGGCCCTGCACCGCCATTTCCCCCTCAAGGCCCAGCGCCAGGCCCCGGCCCGGCAGGTCCGCCCCAAGCCCAGCAGTGCCCCCGCCGCGGCCGCTGCCGCCCCCGGAGCGCGGCGGGCGGGGCTCAGAGCCCAGAACCCGAAGCCCGAGGCTCCTCACCCGGTCCCGGAGCCGCCGCCACCGCCTCCCCTCACGATCGCCCGGCACCGTCGGATACCGCCATCCCGCGCGCGGAGCCCTGGGAATTGTAGTCCCGGCGGCGCCGCTGGCCGGTGCGGGGAATGTTCGCTGGACTACAACTCCCAGGATTCACAGCGGCACCGCCCGCCCCGGTGCCGCAGGGGGTGACGCGTTAGCGGAAGCGGGTGCTCCGTGGCCGGAAGTGATGCGCGCCATGGCGGGTGTCATGGCGGCGGCTCGCAGGGCCCGGTGCCGCTGAGGGCAGAGCGGGGCCCCGGGGCGGTGCCGCAGCCCCCGGGGAGGTGTCGCAGCCCCCGGGGCGGTGCTGCAGCTCCCGGGAGCCGGGGGAGCACCCGGGAGCCGGGGGAGCGCCCGGGCTGCGGGAGGAGCGGCGCCGTGGCGGGGGAAGGCAGGGCCGGGCCCGGCCTCTCCCCGGCCTCTCCCGTCTCCTGTTCCCAGCAGGACCATCGCCCTGATGAATTCCAAGGGAAGGAGCGGGACGGCGGGTGGATGTCGCTTCTGCGGGCTCGTTATCCGGAGAGTTCTTAAGTGAACGCCGAATGCGTTGGGGGTTCCCGCGGGTAAAGGCGCCTTTTGCTGTGCCCGTGATGGATGAGGAGAGTCTGGAGGCGGCGATCCAGACCTACAACGCGCAGCTGGAGCAGGTGGAGCTGGCGCTGGGGGCCGGCCAGGACCCGTCGCAGCACTCGGACCTGGTGCAGCTGCAGGAGGACCTGAAGCAGCTGATAGAACTGACCGAGTCCAGCCTGGTGGCTGTGAAAAAGAGCAAGCTCCTGGCCACTCTGGACACAGATGCCTCCTCCTCCTCCTCCCCGGCGGGTCTCCCGGGGCACGATCCCAACCTGGAGAGCTCTGCCCAGGATGAGGAATACGCTGCTTTTAAGGAAGCCATTGCCGGTCTTGGAGCAGACGAGGAGCCTCCAGGGAATAACAACGAGATCTCCTCGGAAAGAGGGGGAGAAACTGGTGATAAAAATGAATCCAAGTGCAGCGAAGAGGAGGAGGAGGAGTCAGAGAGGGAGGAGGAGGAGGAGGAGCTGAGTGGGATGAAGGTTAAAGCCCCCTACTACAGCTCGTGGGGGACCCTGGAGTACCACAATGCCATGATTGTGGGGACAGAGGAGCTGGAGGATGGCAGTGCAGGGGTCAGGGTGCTGTACCTGTACCCGACCCACAAGTCCCTGAAGCCCTGCCCGTTCTTCCTGGACGACAAGTGCAGATTTAAGGAGAACTGTCGGTAAAGAGAGGGATGAACCTCCTCCTAAAGTGCCCTGTGTTGCCCTTTTTACCCAGTGAAATTGTGCCTTTGTGTCTTTGAAACGTGCTGTGCTGAGCAGTGGCATCAGTTGGGCCGTTTTCCTTTTAGCTGACGCAGAGATGAAATGGAAAATCCCACGGGAAAGGCGCAGAGCTATTGCGTGGTCGAGTGGGCAAATTAACAGCTGATCAAGTATTTTAAATAAAACACCCAAGCCTCTGGATAGTGCACACATTCCAGTTGCACGGGGAGGTTGTAGAGGCTCCATTTTTGGGGATCCTCAGCGGGGAGGGCCTGGAGAAGCTTGAGGGGATAGTGAAGGTGGACGGGCTGGAGCCCTGCCTGTCTCTGATCCTCTTCATCTCCAAGGACACGGACCTTCTTACTGGGTGTGTCACTGGCAAGGAAGTTGAATTCTCCAGGGTGGGATCCTTGCTTGGTTACGTGGCGTAAATGCCGTGTTTGAGGTGAAACATGAACAAGCTGTGGAACTGCCACAACAATGTGGTCAAACCTCCCCAGGGCCCAGGGGGAAGGTTCATCACTGGGACATTTCCTTTAGGGAGGGAAGGGGGTTTTTATTTAAAGGTTCCTGTTCCTCCTTCCCTGCAGGTTTTCCCATGGCCAGGTGGTGTCTGTGGAGGAGCTCCAGCCTTTCCAGGAGCCTGACCTGAGCTCGCTGGGGGTGGGCTCGGCCTGCCTGGCGAAGCACAGCGACGGGATATGGTACACGGCCAGGATCACTGGTGAGGGGCCCTGGGGCAAGGTGGAGGCTGATGGTTACGTGGATGTAAAGCTTGGCTGTTGTGGTTAGTGATAGAAAAATGGTGAACTGTGTGGCTGCAGACCTGAGCTGAAAACCTTGGGGCAACGGGCTGAGTGGTGTCAGACTTGGGAAAGAGAGTGTAGGAGACATAAAGGGCAGGAATGTGGGAAGGAGATTAGTGCAAGGTCATTAACTGCTCTGAAAGGGAAGAGGCTGGTCCTGCAGGAATTTGCATGCATATTAGGTGAGAATTGCGATAATCTGCTCTTGTTTAAACAAAAACCAGAGGAGCTGGCCCTGCCCAGCAGCTGCTCATACAGGCTTCCCTGTGTCCTGGGAAGAAGCAGGGCTTATTCCCTCTTTCTGACTTTCTTTTAACTATAATTAATTCAGAGGGGGGCAAGTCTAACTTCTCCTAAATTCCATTTCTCAACAGCCCATTTCTCTTCCCTTGTAGAAATAAACCTTCAGGTATCAACACAGTCATTGTGGAAGTGGCTTTTCATTGCAGTGGGTGCTTCTCCCTCCCAGACAGAAGTAAAAAGCACAAATTAAGCCCAGAATTTTTAAAAACATGCTCCTTGGACCTTCCCCTGCTCCCATGTCGTTCCACTGGAGCTGAGTCTGGCTTAGCCCCCCTGTGTGCTGGGGGCTGACAGCAGCTCCTGTCCTTGCTGTTGCTTCTGCAGACGTGGACAGTGGCTACTACACAGTGAAGTTTGACTCCCTGCTGCTCAAGGAGGCTGTGGTGGAAGGGGACAGTGTCATTCCCCCACTGAGAAGTGAAGATGCTGCCGGGTCTGAGCCTGACGAGGACAGTGTCGATGATTCTGGTTATGCCAAAGGTAAGAGAGAGAGGAGGGCTTGAGCAAAAGCTTCTTGTGATCTTGGTCTGCCTTTCTCTGGGACTGGATGGCTGTCCTGGAGCTCTCCCTGCGAGTGTCTCACCTCTGATGAAAGAGCAGTTAATCTCTTAATGTGTTCCTGAAAGGTAGAGAACAGTAATTAGCTGTTATGTTACAGCTGCCAACTCAAAATCTTTGCTTTATGCAAATCACTGGGCTAATGAAGGCTGGAGGTTTCCATGGGAACTTCCACGAGGGTGTGATATTTCAGAGTTCCAAGCCCAGAGCCTGTTTCTTATGTGGCTGCCTGAGTTGAGCTAAACAGTGAATCAGGAGATTCCCTCATCCCTCTGCACCTTCATGACCCAGGAGTGTGAGATCCCAGTAACTGAGTGTTGGGTCCTTCCAAGTGACTTCTTGGGGGTTACACAGGCAGCCCTGTCCCTGTGCTGGGGCCACAGCAGTGTCACAGGGACAGGGTCATGTCCTAGAGCTCTTAACATTTAACCTAACAGAGGTTACTGGATCCTCATAACACAGAATTAGCACCGTGGCCCAGAGGAGCCTCGGACCAGAGGCAGGAGCTGGAGACACAGGATAAGTGTTATGTGCCACTGTGCCAGATTTTACTCTGATGTGTGTGTCAGTCTGTGTCACCATCCTGGAAGGATGGAAAGGAAGCATAAAACTCCTGGGTGACTGTGCCTGGATCTGGGAGGTGGTATGTGCATTGAATTGAGATCTCTGTCAGTCCCTGTGCACTGTTCGTGGAAGGTGACAACTCGGTAGGAACTAAGCAGGGCTGGAGGAGTGGCCAAATGATTTTAGGGTGGGAGAAGTGAATTGTACTGCCCCACGAGGGGGTTCCATGCTGTGTGAGTGGCCCCCACGAGGGTTTTGCAGAGCAGCTTCTTTCCTGTGTTTCACTGATTTCCTCTCCTGTGCTCACAGTGATAGATTCAGGAGTTCCAGAGAACGGGGAGTGGACTCCTGCGTGCAGCTCCTCTTTCGGTGGCTGGGAAGCCCATACTCGTGGCATTGGCTCCAAACTGCTTGTTCAGATGGGATATGAGTTCGGAAAAGGTAAGGGGAGGAGGTGGTCCTGGGGCTGTTAAGCAAAAAAAACACCAAGATTTGGGATGAAGCCAGAACTTTGCTGTGCTGAAGGGCCCAAGTGATGTGATAGGTCACAGTGGTGCTGGAGGGAAGAGGGATGACTTATTCCATGGAAGAGCAGGCATGTGGGGCATCAAGCCCTGTATGGTAATGGCAAACATTGGATCCACGGTGAAGTTGGCGATCAAAGCCGTGAGAACTGCTGTGTGAGCGTCGGGAGGCTGTAGGTGGAGGGGAGCTGATCTGCAAAACTTCTGATGTCTCTGTTAGCACATCTCCTGGCTCTGGACACGGACTTCAAAGCCTGCTGAACTCGCTGCTCCCCACCCAAATTGCATCGAGCCTTGGGGGCTCTGGGAGGGCAGCCCTGCTGCCTGTGGGTCTCTAGTTCTCCCAGAGGAACCAAACCAGTTTTAGGTAGAACCTGGCTGGAGAAGCTGAGAAAGTGAGGCTGAGCCTGGTTTCACAGAAACCGGCCTGGCAGATGGCCCCGGGCTTGGAATCACAAATCTCCTGCTGTGAAAGGCTCCAGGCCTGGCCTTTGCTGCTGCTCCCCTTGCTTGGACAGCAGTTGCAGCTTTTGGTACCTCAAAAGCCTGTTTGCTTGTTCTAAGCTTGCGAGTCTGTCAACGTGAGCCCGTGGTGGGAGGTGACTCTGAGAGGGGATGTCCTCACTTGCTGTAATCACTCGGTGTCTCTCCTCAGGGTTAGGGAAGAATTCTCAGGGCAGAGTGGAGCCAGTGCAGGCTGTGGTGCTTCCTCGAGGGAAGTCCCTGGACCAGTGTGCTGAGGTCCTTCAGAAGAAGAAGCAGGGGAAGCTGGACCCTGGCAAATCGAGGAAATGCCGAGCAAAGGGAAACAGCTCCGGACAGTCCGGCGGCCGGAAGCCCCCCCGGAATGTGTTTGACTTTTTGAACGAGAAGCTGCGTGGGAAAAGCGCTGGGGACAAGGCTGGAGGGATGGCCCTGCCCCAGAGGAACAGCAAGGAGATCTACCATGCCAGCAAGAGCACCAGGAAAGTCCTGAGTGTCCACCTCTTCCAGACAGCGGAGGAGATTGAACAAACGCTGAGGGATATCAGGGGCATCCAGCAGGCCCTGGAACGCAACACTGGGCGGTAGGAAAACGTTCCCTTTGGGACCGAGTTCTTGGTGCTTCCAGGAAGGGGTGGGCTTGAAATGGGGTGTGGGAGGAACAAGTGAAATGTGTGGATGAGACCCCAGGGGAAGTGGAGGAGAGAGTTCAGTGTGTGCTTCAGACCATCTTGGACACTGGCAATTGTGTCTGCGGTCCTTTGGCTGGAATTCAGGCTGTGGGAAAGAGAGGAGCTCTCTGAGGAAAGGTGTTGGAGTCCTTTCTGTCTCATGCCCGCCATTGCAACATTGCTGTTGAGCATCCCAGGAGGAAATTTTCTAGCCCAAATTGTGCTAAGCATCAGGTTCTTCCCGGCTTCTAGCAGGTCCCTTGCGCTGATCCTACAGGAAAGGGCAAACTGTCCTCTGGGATGAGGACAAGCCTCTGATCTTGCCACACAAGATGACGTTGCCACCGTGCTTTTTGCTTTCAGGCACAGCATTGCTGCAGCCAAGCTGGAGGAGAAGCTGGCAAATGCTCACAAGAAGCTGGGGCAGCTGCAGGCCCAGGAAGCCAGGCTGCAGCGGGAGCAGAAGACAGCAGAAACCCACAAGAAGATGACTGAGTTTTAGGTGCTGAGGAAGGCGTTGGACTGCAGGGAGTGTCCTTCTAGTGCTCCTGGCCTCAGAGCCTGGGTGACCCATCCTGCTCCTCTGGGCCTCAGGCTGCCCAGCCTGAAACTGGGTGGAAAAGCAGCAATTTCTGGATGCTTCTGAGCTCTGCTGGGACTGGGTGGGGAGTACACATCCGTCCAGCCCCCAAAGCATTCCCTGAGCTGGGCCTTGGATGAGGACTGGCTATACAAAATATGATTCTCTGCTCTCTTGCACACTTTTTTCCTCAGTTTTCCCTGTGGTAGCACCTCCATCCAGAGTCAGTGGCTGCTCAGGTGATAACACTGCTGGCTGCAAAGCAGCTGAGGGGGCTTGGAGAGCCCCACATCCTGCCATCAGCTGTCGGTCTGCAGTGCCCCTGACAAGCACAGGTACAGGCAGGGTCCCAAGCACGGCCTGGCAAAGCAGAAAAAACTTGTGCTGGGAGAAAACATCAAAGGCAAAGTGCTTCAGCTGCTCTCTGCCTTCTGTTTTTTACTGTGTGGTTTATCTGAGGGCTCCATTTTTGGGGTAGCAGTTCTTTGTAGCCTTAGTGTTAGGAAAAGACAGAAAACTGGCAGCTCAGAGGTGGGAACTAGCGGCCTGAAGGATCAGATTTCAGCAGTTTGACTGTAAGAGTATCCCAGGACATGCTGTAGCCTAACTCATTTGACTCGGCAGGGAAGGCTGTGTGGGTCCACAAGTAGAGTGCCAACAGTGGGGGAATAAGCCAGCAGTGTGATGGGATTCCCAAACACTAGGAACAACTCCACAGGGAACCTTGTGATTTTTGCCACCATCAGTTGGGTTTTTCTGTCTGAGGTGGCTCACTGAACACAGGTTCTTTTACTAAAAAACCCCAGGACCCAGGTGCAGGTTGGACTGGGCTCCGGATGAGCACAAGGAGCAGGATCTGTGTGTGTCCACTGTGCAGCCCTGCAGTGGGAGAGCTTGGGGCTGGGCTGGGAGCAGCCCAGGCAAGCCAAGTGCCCTTCCCTGCACCATGGAGAGTCTTTAGACAGGAAGGTTGTTCTCTCCCCTCTGTTACATTCTGCGTTGGTGGCAGCCAGTCCTTGCCCCAGAGGAGATGGTGGTTTCATCAGACTGTTTCTGGTGGGATTTGTGCATTGTAAAGGCTTTTTTTTTAAAAAAAAAATTGCAATTCATGCCAGTATCTTAAGGACACAGTTTTTTGTTAGTTTAAGAAACTGATTTCCTTTTATTCTGTGAGTCACTTTTCTCATGAAGAGGTTTGCTCCTTTAGTACCCCCTTTTTTTATCTGTGCCTAAGAAGCCTGTAAAGCTGTCAGCCTGGGCAGGGCTGTGCCTGCTTGCAGGGCCAGGCTGCCAAACTAACCAGAAAATCTGAGGCTGAGGAAGATACGATCAGAGCTGTCGAAGTCATGCGGGATTTCGCATTGCTGCAGACACACCTCCGAAAACACAGCGAGGCAGCAAAACCAGACAAGATGAACATCTTCAGGAAACCTGTGGGAGCACCTGGATCATGCTGTGGCTGTGGAACTGGCAGGGGCTGCCTTGGGCACTTCAGCATCCATCAGTTCCTAATGGAATTGGCCGTACTATCCTCATTGTTCTGAATTCGTGTTCTCCACGAACGGGGCTCGGCTCTAGGGTTTAACAATGGCTGCTCAGAGCCCTTCCCTCACAAATGACTGTTTGTTTCCCACACTTGAGTGTTGAGTGGTGACAAGGACTGATGTGCCCAGCTTAGCATGGGTGCTCACTGAAGTGGCCCATGACTGGGGATCTGACCTGGGCAGAGAAATTTTTTGGGTTTGTTTTGTGGTCTGAGACTATATAACATCATTCCTTTAGGACCTGGGTGGTATTAGCCCTGTGTCTCAGCACAGTGGCATCGTGCCCTTCCTTGGGATTTCCACAAGCCTGCCTTGCCACTCTCCTATTCCAGTGGCTGCCACCTCCTACCCAGCACATCCACATCCCTGATGAATAAAATCGGTGTTTATTTTCCCCTCTCTCCATGTAAGGCATTGCTCATTTGCACGGTAATGATGATCTGGGGCGCCCCATTCTTTCCTGATATTGCCCTGAGCGCCCAGACGGGCCGGGCGGGGGCAGAGGATGCTGCTGTGTGCACAGACCCAGCCTACCCCGGGGTGAAGCCACCACCTCCGAGGCCAGGAAGCTGCGGTGTGTGTGTGCTCCGTGTGTGCTCACAGCCGGCTGCTCCTCCCGGAGCTCGGGACTGGGAGAGCTCAGCGGGTTCGAAAGGCGCAGGAACCCCTGATCGGGATTAACTCGGCAGGATAAAAGAAATTGAGTTCTCCAGGCTGGCTGGCAAAGAGAAGAGCATGACTGGATCCCTGTGCTCTACCGTCTTCTGAGTTCCTGCAGAGTAAGTGGTGTTGGCCTTCCAGTCTGGGGAATCTGCAGCTAAACAGGGAGGGGGGAATACTTTAAGACCCTACGGGAGTGTAGAGAAGTCACAGCATGGATGGAGGTGCTGTTGAAGCTGGCTAGACCGGACAGGCAGGATTCCTGCTCTGCTTTGGGATAGCACCAGCTGGGTTAAACCCTGCTAGTTGGGCTGAAGGCTGTGTGCCACTTCTGGAGGATGTGTGCCACTCTGTGCTTTGTGCTCTGCTGCTGGGCTTCAAAGGGAAGAAAAGGTGCTGAAGGTCGGCAGCGCTGCTGGAATCCTGTGGTTGGAGGCTGAGTGGGAGCCAATTGTTTTTGGGATGAATGAGTTGAGTTTGGAGGTGTTGGGTGTTGTGGTTTGGTTTTTTTTTTTCAATAGGAAAATTCCCAGTTGTGTTGTGGGAAGGGGGACTGGAGTTTTGCTTGTGTTGAGCTGTGGGTGAGGAGGCTTGAGAGTGTGGTCGCTGAAACAGTGTCCTCTGTAAAGCTGAGGTTATGCACAACTGCAGAATGAGTGGTAAGAAAACCACTGTGGTAGGCAGGTGGTTCTCAAAAAGGCACGTATCACCTTAATACATTCTGTAGTTTGGAATCTGGCTTCCCATAACAGCAGATTCGAGCTCTCCACTGGTGTCCTGCTGTGGCTCAGCTCTGCAGAAAATCTGTCCAGCAGGTTTTTGCCTTAGAAGAGCATTTCTCTGCCCAAGTGAGTGACTGTCCAGCGATCAGGGAAGGGCAGGAGGAAAGAAATGTGCTGACACAGTGTCAGCCTGGAGAAAAACCCCACGGTGTGGGCGGGTGATCACTTAAATGGAGGTTTTAAAGTCATGTTTTCTCAGATACCACTTCAGCACGTGAACAGCCATCAGAACTGCAGCTGGAAGCGTGCATCCAAGGTTGGGGACTTTTGGGTCTGGCATTTAGAAACAGAGTTGGTCCTTTCTAAATGAAATGCCTCCAGAGGTGTTTGACCATGAAATCTCTCCTTCCCGCTGCAGAGATGAGTGAAGTGGGTGAGATCTCATGCCTGCTCTGTGTTAGAAATTGTCTTAAAAATCACTCATTGCACCCCACGGTCTAGGGCAGATTCAGTGTTGTGACTCACTGTAACAGGGCTTTCATTTTTCATAATTAAAAAGAAAAAACTATCTACTTCTGCTTCTTGGGCCTTCTTTGCAGCACAACTCCCCCCGGGTACCCGAGAGGAGGTGTGCGCAGTCGCTGATTGAAATCAGCTCAAAATGTTCCACCTGGTTTCTTACAAAACCAGGCTTTGAGTAGCTTCACAGACTTTCTGCTCATCACCCTGCACTGAAACTGTGTGGTTTTATCTGGGGAGATGAATCAGAGGTCGGGCAGAATCAGCAGCAGCTCTGAGTTTTGCAGTGGAGTTGATCTTGTTTTCATGAAACCCAGCTGAGGAACTTGCACTTTTCGTAGGAGTCACAAAAAACTCCCACATCCTGGAGTTAACAAACCATCTGCCCTTTACGGTGCCCATGCTGGGGTGTCACGGGGGGGAGTTATCCCTCCTGGGCCGTGGGCGTTTGTTGCACGTACCCAACGGCCGTGGCCGCCCTCGCCTTCAAAGCCACCCGGGCTTGTGGAGCCGGCACGTTGTGAAACCTCGTCTGCTGAGTCTCCTTGCCCCGGGGAACAGCCCCAGGACTGGGAGATCGATAACTTTATTGGCAGGAAATTCAGGTGTAGGTTTCGGAAGGTCTGGCTGAGACTTTGCCTTGCAAACCTGCTCGGTCCTACCCGAGCGGCTTCAGTCGGGCACTGAGCTTTGCTTGCAAATATGTAGTTTTGGGAGGCCCAACGGGTTGTCCAAAGTAGCTTTTCCCAGTGAGTGCTGATCCTGCAATAGGTGGTTTCACTGGTCAGAAGTCCAGGAGCAACCACCCCCCTGCACAACTGAGTAGGTCAGATGAGTTTCTCTGTATTCATTTCCACTCAGGAAGCCTCTCCCTTCTTCAACCCCAAAAATTCAGGGATGGAAAATCCCCCCGCTGTGGGATAAGCTGCCCCACGTGTGCCTGCCTCAGCATGCTGAAAGCTCCCACTGCGATTCCGACATCGCACCAGTTCCCGACTGCCGCTCCTCGTTAGAACTTTGTCTGCTGAACCCCAGAGCCTGCTCGGCTCTGCCCCGAGCGCGGCAGCTCCTGCAGCCCGTGATCCCATCACTCTAATGAGCTGAGCGAGTCCAGCGAGGAGCTCCAGGCTCTGTCTAACACGACTGCCCTGTTGCAGGTAATCCCTATAATTAATGTATGCTCAGACAGAAAAGCTGTGTTGTCTAATTAAAATGTTGGAGAGGGAACAGCCTTGCCTTCCCAGCTCTGATCTAAGCCAGTCTGTCCAGCCTGGTTAGTCCCTAAAAACTCGCTGTCTCACTTTCTACCTTGAACTAATTGCTCTCCAGGGTTCAGGCTTCAGTCAGGGCAGTTTCCAAAGGCATGGGAAGTTCTCAGATAAAAGGGTGCTCTCGGATAAAAGGGTGCTGCAAGTGGGCAGAGACCTGCCAGTTATTGGGGTAAAAGATGTTCCAAAGATACTGCAGTGTGACATGGAGGTCAGGGCAGTGGGGACGGACTGCCCCGCTCGCCACGGAGCTGCTGAAGCTTCTGAGATTCTCATGAGGCAGGGTGGCTTCTCACCAGAGCTCGCCTGGCCTTTGTCATCCAGATGGTGACATTTGAGAGGGTGAGTAAGAGACGCTCGGCGTGCCCGGCAGGATCTGTGGGTGCCCAGCCGTGCTGGTGGAAGCTGTCCTGCCCAGCTCTGCCCGGGGACCCTGCTGGCCCCCTCTGCATCAGCTTCCGTGGCTTCTTGGAGCTGGGCTTTCCTCCCGGGCTGGGAAGTGCCTCCGCCTCCTTTCGGCGTTTCCCGGGTGCGGGTCACAGGCCCGCCCTTTTGGAGCGCGGGGTGCACAGAGCTGAGCTGTGCAGAGCCGGGAGCCGCAGCCGCCGTCGACGCTGGGGCAGGTGAAACCATGTCAGCTTTTGCTTTGGGTTTGCAGAGTGCTAGTGGCGGAGCAGGGACGGGGATGGTGGGACTGGGGTCACCAAGAGCCTCCTGGGAATGATCCTGACAGGCTGGGGAGCATCTGCACTCGGTGTCGGGCTCCCCAGCACCTTCGTGCCTCTGCACCGCTTGGTCTGGCCCTGCCACTGCTGCGGTTTGCAGGGAAGGACTCTTCCCTTGAGGAAGGTGCAGGGATAAGGGCTGGACTGGGGCAAAGCATGGCTTTAGGCAGAGGGAAGTGGTGGAAAGGTTGGGCGTTGTCTGCTCCCGTGTCACAGCAGAGAGCAGCTGCAGAACCGGGGCTGTGGTGGCAGAGGAGAGGTGGGGTCTGTGTGAGACCTGCTGCAGTCAGAGGGTGTCCTGGGCTGTGAGAAGGAAGAGGAGAGAGAGATGGCTGTGAGGCCAAAGCTCTCCCCATTTCTGGGAAGCTGAATCATCTGCCTGTCCTGTCTGGCCTCCCCTATGCTTGGGAGCGGTCTCATCTCCATCCCACACCTCAAGCGGTGTCCTGGTGTTCCCAGAAAGCACCCTGTCACTTTTTGAGTATCTCCAGAGGTTTTCTGAGGCCCCTGGCAATCTTCTTTTCAGCATCTCAGTGGCAACTTGGGAGCTTGAATGTCCTTGGGTTTGCTGGGTTGGTTTTTTTCAAAAGGAACCAAAAGGTTTCCTGGGAGGTGGCAGAGCACCTGCTGCTGGGTGTCCACACTGGGTGGGGCACTGGAGGCACCGCGGTGACCCTTGGGAAAGGCAACCACTGGCCAGAAAATGGGGACACCCAGGTGCATGTCCCCCTGCCAGAGTTGCCTCTCAAGTCATGGAGTACCGTTTCGTGCTGTGGTGAGCCTGGCAGTGCCCGGCTGCACCCCAGCTCATGTTCTCTCTCCCCAGAGCTCAGCCCCACGGTGGTGTTGGAAGGGGATCCCCCATGGCTGCCGCCGGTGGCGAAGGGCCGGTGGGGACCCCGCTCCTGCCGACCGGCGCTGCCCTGGCCCTGCTCGGTGGCCTGGTCTACCTGGTTGCCCTGTGTGCTGCCTGCAGACGGTACGTGCTGCCTGCAGCCCCTCTGCTTTCCCTCCTGGCACTGGGATGGGGCTGGGGGCCCCTCGGTGGCATTTGGTGGCCACACATGGAGACCCCACGTGTGCCCTTCCTGAGCTGGGACCACTGTGATCTGCTGCTCACCCAGAACCCCAGTGCCCTGTACCCCAGTGCCCAGGGACACCTCCTGCAGCCAAAAATCTCATAGGAGCAACCCAGAGAGGGCTGAGCTGTGAGTGGGATGGGCAGGACGGGTGATGCCACGGGCAATGCCGAGGGTGGTGCCAGTGGTGCCCAGCACAGCTCAGTGGAGTGCAGGATGCAACTGAGACCTCCCCAGCCAGTACAGACCCTGCTGCAGGGCTGGCGAAGGAGCAGGGAGATTGTGGGTTTGGGGGATACCAGGTTGGGGTCCTGGGGCACCTGCTCCTCACCCCTGGCTTGGCCACCCACCTCAAGCTCAGCTCCACTTCTCCCCACAGCAAGGGCAGGAAGAAGGTCGCTCCGGATGGGGTGAAACTGGTGGATGAGGTAAGCACATGTTGGGGGGCAGCATCACCCCCAAGGGGGAGGCTCTGGGGCCCCCAGCTCCCAGACACGAAGCTGAGAGTGTGTGTTCCCCCACTGCAGTCCCTGCTCCGGCAGACACAGCTGCGATCGCTCAGCAAGTCGGACACGAAGCTGCACGAGCTGAACCGGCTGAAGGCCAGAGACAGTGGTGAGTGGTGGTGGAGCCGGGGAAGCCAGTGGGGCTGGTGACCCTTGGCAGGTGCCTGCGGTCCCCACACTGCCCGGGGAGCACACCACGACATGCACAGCCGTGCTGCGGTGCCGGCGTGGTGCTAGCACAGCGGTTGGTGGTGCTGGCACAGCGGTTGGTGCTGCTGCCTCCCCCATGTCCCCTCGTCTCCTCTCCTCTCCTACAGCCCAGCGCCCGGCCAGCCTGGACCTCCCCTGTCCCGCAGCCCCCGGAGCTGAGTCCCTGCCCGGCTTCGGCCTCCCGCACCGCGAGCTGCCCAAGATCCCTGTCCCCCCACCCCCAGCCGGCTCCCCAGCCCCCGACCAGACCTACTCCAACCTGCTCTTCACCCCACTGAGGAAACCGGCAGCAGACACCATCTATGAGTCCCTGGCAGGGCGGGGGGAGGACACCCCTGCGTCCCTCACACCCTCTGGCACCCAGCTGTCCCCCCCGCGGGTGGGGCACGGGGCGGCCGATTACGCCTGTGTCCATAAGGTGAAGAAGGCGGTGCCTGTGGAGGTGCAGGATGGGGCCATGACAGGACCCTCTGGAGCACAGCAATGCTGGGATGGCACAGGCAATGCCCCCCGGGCCAAGGTATGACTCTGGGGGGGCATCAGGGATGGGGTACAGAGCGGGCCATGTAATTCCCTGCCTCCCTGTAGTGCCTGTGTTTGGAGCAGGGTATAAATTAGGCTACCGCATTTTCACTTTTTTGGGGGCTTTTTTGGGGGTTAGAACGAAACCAAAACTTCAGGGGGTGCCCACAATGCTGATCCCTATGCCCTACAGAAGGCTCCCTGGGCTGCACGAAAAGTGGGGTCCCCAACAGTTAATCCACTGCCAGGATCCTCTTGGAGGGCTGTGAGAATCTTGGGGGGGAGGGGGGAGTCACAGGCACGGGGATACCCTGCAGTGGGCAGGGATCATCCCCAAACCCCCACCCAAAAAAGTTCCTTTTGCAGCTGGAAGAGATGTACTCGACAGTGTGCAAAGCCACCAAGAAGAAATCCCAAGTCCCTGAATCGACCCCGAGGGCCTCAAGGGAGGCGGGTTCTGGGTGGCCACCCCACCACCAGCAGGAGGGTGTCCCAGCCGGGTGCTGGACCCCATCAGCCCAAGGCTCCTCTGACCCCTGCTATGAATCCATCAATGACAGAGCCTGGACTGCTCAGGGCCGTGGCCCCGACCCCGACTACGAGGCTGTGGACGTTAACTGGAAGAAGGCAGCAAAACGGGACAAGCTGGGCAAGACCTGTGTCCCTGAGAACCTGTACGAGAGCGTTGGGGACATTTGGGCGGGGGAGCCCCGGAGAGCCTCCACCCGGACGACAGCCAACGGGCTGGAGGTGTACATCACCAACCTATAGCCCCCCGGGAGCAGGGACAGTGCCACAGGGGGGTCCCACCTCGGCTGGACACTGTCAGTGCCCAGGGACAGGCACCTGCAGCCCTGGGGCATCCCTGCACAGGCTCTCTGTATATATTTCTGTTACTTTTCTTTTAAGTGTCCTTGTCCCACCCCAGCCCAGCTGGTGCCAGCAGGTTGATGGTGGGATGCCCCAAGATGGGCAGTTTGGCGGTGCTGGGTGCCGTGTTGGACCCCAATGGGACAGGGCTGGTGGTACCACCAAGACGGGAACAGAGTGGGGACCAGTCCTGTTTTGGGGCAGGGAGTGGAAGGACTGTGGTCAGCCCTGTCAGGGGCTGCAGGATCAGACCCTCATCAGGTGTTTCATGCCATGAGTGAGGGTCTCTCTCCATCCCCCAGAAAGCCCTGAGTGACTTTGCTCCCATCACAGAATGTCCCTTATGAGGAGATGGAATCATCCCTGTGCTTCTATGGAATCATAGAATATCCTGAATTGGAAAGGACCCACAAGGGATCATTGAGTCCAACTCCTGGCCAGGACAGGACAATCCAGAAATCCCACCTGTGGATTGTGGACTGTGGCAGTGTGTGGACTGTGGACTCTGCTCCATCCTCCCTCTCCCACTCCCACCCTTTCAGACTCACGCAAGGGTGTCTCCGTGGGCAGCCATCACCCGAACACCATTAAAAGGTTGAGAGAGTGTTGACACTCCTAAACTGGATCTAAATCCGTGGTTCTGGGGGGCTGGTGTTGCTGCAGCAGCGACACGGTGATGCTGGTGCTGGGAAAGCCCCTTTGGGCACAGTGTGACTGTGAGTGCACCCGCCCTGCATCGATGATTTGCTGCCTCCGAAATGGGGACATGCAGCCACCAAGAGCTGCCAAAATTGGATGGCCTATGCCAGAGCAGGGACTTCCTCTGGAGCTTTGCACAGGGTTGGGGTAGGAACCAGGGCGTATTTGCACAGCACTTGCTGCCTGCTCACCTCCCCATCACCCCCATGGGTCCTGCAGCCTCAGTGTGCCAAAAACTGAGTGCTTGAGAGAGTTGGATGTGCAACCCTGAACCCTCAGACCCCAGGGCTTAAACTTTCCTCCTCTTCTCCCCACTGGGAATTGGGCACCCCTGCCCCAAGGGATGCCTGGTGTCCCCCAGGCGATGACACGATGGTGGGCCCGGTCACATTGCTGCCTCCCCCGGGTGTAGCCTGGCTGGCCAGGGGTTACCTGGCACAGTGGCCTGGTGCTCGCTGGAGCCGGGTGGAACCTGCAGCCCCTGTGCCGTGCCGTGCCACGCCGTGCAGCAGGAAGCCACACGCCTTCCTTCAGCAGCTTTGCCCCCACGCCGCGGCAGGTGAAGAGATTAAAACCGAAAACGCGGCGCTCAGCAAACCCCGCTGCAGGCGTTGGAGCCAGAGGCACCCCAGCCTCCGTCAGCCCCGCGCTCGACGCCAAACCACAGCGCCCGCTCGAGAGCTGCTCCCACCCCCCTGCGAGATGAGGGCCCCGATAGAACTCGGCTGGTGCCGGTGCTGCCGCGCTCTTCCTGCTGCCAGCCCGGCAACGGCTCCCCCCGTGCTGCCCCGGCCGCATCCTTCCCCTGCTCCCCTTCTCCCGCAGGGCTGGGTCCCTCCTGCACCCCCCGGGAGCTGGTTTGGGCTGCGTGGCCTCACACGGGAGCGTCACCTCCGTGTGGGATCAGAGCGGCTTCGCTCTGGGGCAAAGTGGGCCCTGTGCTGCCCCAGGGGCCGGCATGTGGGCACCGCTGTGCCGCCTCCATGGGGAAAGGAAGGCTTGGCATGGCACCTGGGGAGGGAGAGCTCCTGCTCTGGCAGAGCTGAGGTGGCCAGTGCATCTTCCCAACCTGCCCCAGCAGCAGCAGGTGCAGCCCACTGTGCGGGGCTGCCTGCTTACCCGTTGTAATTCCTGTGGGACTTGGGAGAGCCGGACTCAAACAAAGGATCAACTGCCCAGTCCTCACGGCGACAGAAAATGTGCCTGGAGCCCTGCAGGCTCGAAATCTGGGTAGTGAATGAAGAATCCACCCCAAAAAGGCGCTTGGAGTCTCGGGGTCTGGTCGGGAAGGTTGAGGTCAGAGCGAGGGGAGCGGGTAGGGCTGGGAGCACCCTTCCTGGGCCCCGGGGACAGACCTGTACGGGGCTCCAAGTCACGCTGCGAGGGGATGGTGCTGCAAGGGACGGTGCTGAACGGTGCTGTTCCCACAAGAGGGAGCGAGCAGGAGCCCAGCTCACTCCGTGCGGTGCTGAACGGGGCTGCCGTGTGGTCCTGCACTCTGTAGGACGGTGCACGGTGCTGCAAGATGCGTTACGCACCGCACGGTGCTGTGCTGGGCGCTTGTGCCGGGCTCTGTACCGCAAGTGTCCACATCCCGTATGTCCCCGCACGGCTCGGTGCGGCACACGGCTCTGCACCCAAACCAGCTCCACAGCGGAGCAGCTCCGCACCCCGCCCAGCCCCACATCCCTGCAGATCACTCCCGTGCCCCGGCAGCCCCGCAGGCAGCCAGGGGAGGTGGGAACTGTGGGCACGACCCCGGCTCCCTCTGCAAGACCACCTGGGTGAGGGTCATCACAGCCCAGTCCGGAGCCAACCTGGCCCTGGCAAAGACATCGAGGTGCCACAGGGGCATCTCCCAGGGATGCCGGTGCCGGGAAGGTGATTCTTGAGGGTGTCCCGTGCAGGGCCATGAGTTGGACTCAGTGATCTTTGTGTGTCCCTTCCAGCTCAGGGGATTCTGTGGTTCTATTTTGGGATGGCACCTTGCCGAGCCCCCCCAGCCCGGGCAGGGGGTCGGGCTGGTGGCACCGGGGCCCTGTGCAAGGGCGGGCGATGCCCGTGGAGTTGCTCAACACCGAACGGAGCTGCCGGAGCCGCCAGCTCAGCGCTTCGGCCGCCGTTAACCATTAAACCAGAGCAGGGGCGGCCGCGGAGCCTCCCCCGGGCCCCCCGGGCTCCTCCAGGGCCGCTCTAACGGGGGCTGAGGGGCCGGACACACCCCTGGGACGGGACAGGACAGGATGGGCATGAAGGCTGCTCCGGCTGCGCTCCTCCTCCCGTCCTCCCCCCGCAGGTTTGGGGCCCCGCGGGTGTCCCGGTTCCCCGGGGACGCTGCTGGTCCCCGTCTTCCATACGGGGGGACTCCGCGGGCGGCAGTCCCGGGGTGACTCCCGGGCTCTTGGCCGGGCACGTGGGGGCTTTCCCGGTTTGCTGCTTTATTTCACATTTAGGAAAGCACCTGGACACGGCGCAGGGTGGAAGCGGCACCTCCAGCCACCCCCTTCTTTTCCCACCAGAGCAGGGAATAAGGTGCAGCCAAAGCACCCCTGGAAGCAAGCTGGGAACGTCGCTTTCCCGGGGAGGGCATCCCCGGGACGCCGCCCCAGCACCCCCAAAGTCCCCGAGCCGCGGGAATCAGCCGTGTGGGTCAGCCCAGGGCCAGGGGGACAGGCGGGGAGACGGAGTGGGGACAGGCGGGGGCCACCGTCCGGGACAGACACACGGACTCTGTCCCGGCCTCCAGAACGCGGGTTGGTCAATCCAGCAGCAGCAGGACCTGGTGGCCCCTCGCCGGCCCTCCCGGCCCCGGGGGAGTGGGGGCAGGTGAGGAAGAGCATGGATGGCAGGCAGCTCGGGCTCCCCAAGCACCCCGACCCCAATACTCAGTACACTACAAGTACCCCGGGCACCCCACATACCCAGGGCACCCCAGTACCCCCTTGCGCCCCCCTTGCACCACACAACCCACACACCCTGGGCACCCCACATGCCCAGGACACCCCATGCACCCTACGAACCCCTTGCACTCCAGTACCCCAAGCACCCCCCGTACCCCACGCACCCCGGGCACGCCACACCCAGCCCTGCCATTCCGGGTGGGTTTGGGCAGGATTGACTCAAATCGATTGGGATTGGGGACCGCCCTCCCACCCCAAAAACGCAGACCACACCTCCTTCCCAGCAGAAAGACACTGTAACTTATGGGGGAGCCCTATAGCCAACTTCCAGTGCGTCTAGAACTTCGGAGGGAACTTTGGGGGGGCCGTATAAGTTTTGGGGGAGTATCACTTTGTGGGGAGCACCGCAACTTTTGGAGAACCCCTCTAACTCATCGGCAGCCCTAAAATTTGGGGGGGGACATACAAGCTTTGGGGAGAAACCCCCCAAGTTTTAACACTGGAAAGCTTCACCCCGGTAAGTCTGAAGGAGCTGCCGGGAGTCTGGGGGGGTGGGGCGTTTTCTTGCGGGGGGGGGGGGGCCCTAATTCCTCGCCCTAACAACAAAATCGGGGGAATTTTCGGGCGGTGGGGGGGCTCCTCCGCAACTTTTTGGGGAGCTCCGCGAGTTTGGCGGGAAAGCGCGCGGGGCGACTTCGCGGCGGCCCCGGGCGTGCCGGGAGGGGTCCCAGGAGTGCCGGGCCGGGGTGGACACGGGGTGCCGCCCGGTTGGGGCTGGTGGGTTGGGTGGTTTGTGGGTGGGGGCAGGTTTCCTTCAGTGGTGCCCAC
>JAYRBT010000054.1:7446552-7481286 GCA_036023395.1 Myiotriccus ornatus
CGCCGCCGCCGCCGCCCGCCGCCCCCCGGGGCCGCCGCCCAGGTACCGCGGGGGGGGCGGCGGACGCCGGGGTGGGATCCGGGGGAGGCGGCGGCGGCGGCGGCGACGGCGGGGGGGGGGCGGTGACAGCTGACAGCGGCCCGCCCGAAAGTTTCCCCGCCGGTAAAATGGCGCCGCGATGGGATAAACTTCGGCGGGGGGGGTGGGGGAGCCGGGGGGTGGGGGGTTACACACACACCGGCCCCCCATTCCCCCCCGCGGTGGGATCGTCCCTGCTGGATCGCAGCCCTGTGCGATATTCCAGGGATCTGCCCTGCGAGGGATCCGCCCAGCGCCGCCCTGGGGAGATCGGCTAGGATCCGCTCGGAGCGGGATCCGCTTGGAGCGGGATCCGCTTGGTGCTGGACCGGCTGGGATCTCCCCGGAGCGGGATCCCCTTGGCGCCGCAGCTCGGGCTGGGGGTGGTGTCTGGGATTGGCCTGGCAGAGGCAAGTGTGCTCCCAGCGCTGGGGATACCTGCTGGATCCTGGGGGATCAGCTCGGAGAGGGATAAACTTGGGATGTGGATCCCTAGGCGGGATCCGTGCTGGCATGCGGGATGTGCGTGCTGCCACCTTGGAGCTGACTTGCAGGAGGATGTCAGGTCATTTCCTGGCTCTGGAGATCCCCGCTGGATCCCTGCTGGATCCCTGCTGATGGTCCTGGTGGATCTGCCTGGGGAGGGATCCACTGGCTGATGATGCTCAGCCAGCAGGTGTTGGCACTGGAGAGTGCCAGGGAGATCCTGGCTGGATGCCACTGCGACCTGGTGGGATCCACATGGGATCTACCCCAGTGGGTGTCTGGCAGGGTCCCCGCACAGCCCTGCCTGGAAGCACCGATCCAGCTCCCCAAACCCAACCCAAAGTCGATGGGTGGTGGTGGGGTATCCCTGCGGGATCCATTGCTCAGGGACCCTTGGCTTCCCTCCGCTGTCTCTCCCGCAGGCCCCGCTGGGATCCGAGGGCTGGCTGGGGGAGCCGCCGCCGCCGCGCCAGGATGCGGCCAGCCGGGAGGCCGTGCTGCGGGTGCTGGACGCGGGGCTGGAGCAGTACCTGGCGCTGCACTCGGCCGTGCAGTGCATCCCTGTGCCCCGCCACAGGTAGGGCCACCGGCACCGCCACCGGCACTGCCACCGGCACAGCCACCGCCCTCCTGCCGGCACCGGCCTCGCCAGGGGAAACGGGATTTTGTCCGCCGGCCCCAGGAGGACTTTGGCCGCTGTCAGCAGCGCCGGGGTGTCCGGCAGTGACCGGCCGTCCCGCTGGGACAGCTCTGGGGGCTCCCTGTGCCGTGTGCCGGGCTGGGAGCATCGCTGCCCTTTGCAAAATGGTTTCTGGTGCTCCTGACCTCTCGCTTTATTTTTTTTTTTTTTTTTTAATCTAGATTTTTTATAGGTTTTTTTTTCCCCGCCTCACGGGGCTGTTCGGCCCAAGCTGAGCCATCCCCACGTCTCTGGGCGGGATGTGGGTGCCGGTGCCCTCCAGCATGGCACTGCCCACGGGCATGGAGGGCTTTCCCCCAGGGTGGGAGGCAGCAGTGCTTTTTGGCTGGCTGCCTGCACTTCTGCCGTGCCATTCCAGGGAGGATTCCAGCCAGCTGCTGGGATGATCCCTGTGGGGATCAGTGGCATTTCAGGGTGCTGCAGGGCACAGGGCACCCGCTTTGCACCTGGTGATACCCCCAGCACGGTGTGGCCCCCGTGGCCTTGTGCCACTCACACAAAAGCAAACCACTGTGTCTCCCAATCCCAGCAGCTCATGGGGGGATGGAGAGGGATGGAGTGGCTCAGGAGGCCCCATCCATCCTGACACAGCCCTCCTGCTCTCGCTGGCAGGAAGCTCTCGGGCAAGGCAGGCATCGACGAGGTGATGGCGGCCGCGGTGCTCACCAGCCTCTCCGCCAGCCCGCTGGTGCTCGGGCACCCCCCAACCACTCACGCCCCAGGTAAGAGCGTGTCCCTGTCCCTCCATCCCTGGACACGTGTCCCATGGCAGGACCTGACCTTCCTCTCCTCCTCCTCCTCACCAGAGCCGGGCGGTGAAGTCTGGAAGGAGGCTCCTGCCATGTCCTCCAGCTGCAGCAGCAGCAGCAACACCAGCGGGGACTGGAGCTGGGACCCCCCCAGCGACCGCTCCACCCCTTCCACCCCCTCGCCCCCACTCTCCAGCCACGTCCCCAGCACCTTCCTGCCCACCCCGCTGCCGGATGAGGGCCCCGACGAGCCCGATGGCACCCACTTCATATTTGGAGAGCCCATCCCACGGAAGAGGAAGGTGGGATGAAGCTGGGGATGAGTTTGGGGATGGGGAATAGTGGGGATGGGGATGAAGAGGAGGATGAGTTTAGGATGAGGTTGAGGATGTGGCTGGTGATGGAGATGAGGTTGGGAATGGGGATAGTGAAGACAGGGATGAAGAGGAGGATGAGGTTGTGGGTGGGGATGAGGTTGGGGATGCAGCTGGTTCTGGGGATGAGGCTGGGCATGGAGATTGTGAGGGTGGGAATGAAGAAGAAGATGAGTTTGGAATGGGGATAACAATTTGGATGGGGTTGGGGATGGGGATAATGCTAGGGGTGACAGTGGGGCTGGAGATGAGGTTGGGGATGGGGACATGATGGAGACAGGGCAGCCAGCCTGACACCTCTCTCCTGCAGAACTCCACCAAGGTGATGTTCAAGTGCTTGTGGAAGAGCTGCGGCAAAGTCCTCAGCAGCTCCTCAGGGATGCAGAAGCACATCCGAACAGTGCACCTTGGGTAAGCACGTGGGGTCCCCCTGGACACCCCCAGGTCCCCTGGTGCCCCCTGCGGGGTCCTGCCCTGGAGGGGGGGAGAGTGTTGCAGCCAGAGCCTGCTGTCCCTGCAGCCGGAAAGCTGAGCCCGAGCAGAGCGACGGCGAGGAGGATTTCTACTACACGGAGCTGGACGTGGACGTGGACGCGCTGACGGACGGGCTCTCCAGCCTGACTCCTGTTTCACCCACCTCTTCGGTGCCTCCCGCCTTTCCCGGCCCCGAGGCTCCGGCTCCGCCGCTGCCGCTGGCACTGCCGATCCCCGACCTGGCACTGGCCTCCCCCTGCAGCCCCCCGGGCCCGCCCGGCCGCTGCCACGTCCACACCGACCACGCGTACCAGGTGAGGGGGCATAGGGATGGAGGGGGGGACAGGGACGGGCGGGGGGCTCACCACCATCACCCTCCAGCCCCCGCAGCCACCCCGTGTCTGACGGGGGCTGTGTCCTCTCTTCCAGGGCTGCCGGACCCCCCCGCGGCCACCGGTGTCCCCTTCTTCACCCACCCCGCCACCGCCCAAGCCGCCCGCCGTCCCCAGGTGAGCCGCGGGGCCGTCGCGCCCCGCACCCTGTCCCCTCCCTCCCGCGTGTCCCCCCTCCCCGTGAGCCGCCTGTGCCCTGTTCCCGCAGGAGGCCGCGGGGCGATGCCAAGAAGTGCCGCAAGGTGTACGGCATGGAGCACCGGGAGATGTGGTGCACGGCGTGCCGCTGGAAGAAGGCCTGCCAGCGCTTCCTCGACTGACGGGGCCCCCCTTCCGCGGCTCCCTCCTTCTTGCACATTTTGCACTCGAGGTGCCTTCGCGCCCCCCCGGCCGCCCCCCCCCCGGACTCAGGGACCGGCCCCCCTCCCGCCCCGAAAGCTTTATGCACACACACAGCCCCCCCTCTCGCCCCCCAGCCAGGGAGCTTGTCCCCCTTCCCTCTTTTTTTCCTTCGAAAATAAGCTAAATCCAGCCCCGCTCCTGGCTGGTGGGGGCTGGGGGGGTGGGTGGCCGGCTGCTCCCGGCCCCCTCCCCACTCCGGTTTGGGGACCCCCCAAATAAGCTGTGCCTGTGGCCGGCGGGGGCTCGGGAAAGGGGGTGTCTGTTCCTCCCGGGGGGCAGCCCCAGTGCCCAGGGCAGAAGTGGGCGCCTGCCCCCCCTTCCCCCTCCTTAACCCCCCCAGGGGGTTTTTACTCTTTGTATTGTCATTTCTCTCTCTTGTTCCAGGGAGCAGCAGCTCCCTCCGGGGCTGATACCCCGGGAAGTGCCTGCAGGAATGCGCCCATTTGCACTAAGCCAAACTGCACAAAGAGGGGTCTTTTTGTTTTCTTTTTGTTTTCCTTTTTTTTTTTTTCCTTCGTGTGGTTTTTATTTTTTGAATAAAATATATGAAAATTCGTGATTTTAACCACTCCCACAGCACGAGAGCGCGCGGGCCACAGGACGCCTCCAGCCCTGGGTGGGTTTTAAGGGATTTAATTCACTTTAAACCCCCTTTTTACCCCAAAAAAACCCTTTCCCTCCCCCTCCAAAACCATTTCTCCCCTCTTGTCCTGTCTCTTTCCAGCCCAGGCAGTGGCTCAGGACTGGGTTTGGCCAGGCCATGCCACCCTGCTCTGGTCACCATGCAGGGAGGGGACAGGGAGGGCTGGTGGCCCTGCCACCTTCCTACCCTCTGGGAAGGTTCCCTTTGTATCAGGGACTCCCCGTTGCAGGGTCCCCCCTCTCAGGGGGTCAGACACTGCTTTGGCCCCATGGGTTGGTTGGTGCTGTCCCCCCACCTGTCCCCTCTGGGGGATGTGATGTGTCAGATCCAGAAGGAAAAAAACAAGTATTTGGATTTTCTTTTTAAGGGTTCCTGTTCTTTATTTACTCTTAAGACAGGCAGGGTGGGCACCCTGGGCCCCTTGGCACCCCCAGACCTTCTGCCACCCCCCTCCTGCATCCCCTAGGAATGGCATCGCCCTGTGCATCCTCCTGGGAGTTGTTTTATTTTCAGATAAAGCCCTAAAAATAAAGGAATTGCCACCACCAACACCCAGCAGGGAGTGGGGAATGAGCCACAAGAGGTGCCTGTTTGGGATAGAGATTGGAAAGGGGAAGGGTGAGGGAGAAGCACCCCCAGCCTGAGGGCGAGCAGAGCTCCCTGCTGGGGCTGAAGGGAGGTTTTTGGGAGTGGGGACCCCCACCCCAGCATCCAGGAGCAGGGGAGGCTGCAGGGCCCTGCAGCACCACAGGGCTGCAGCTGGGTGGTGCCCAAGGTCCCCCCCATCACCCCATCCTTACACACAGGGCAAGGAGGAAAATACCAATAACTACGTATTAAAAAAAGAAAAACCAGACAAACTTGTAGCAGCAATTTCCCAATTTATTGAAACTGATTGATTTCTGCAGGTTTGTCTAAGCTAAATCCCATCACAAAGGTTCTATCCGAGGGGCAGCCCCCGGCAGGCAAGGAACCGGGCAGCAACTAGAAAATAAAATCAGATTTACCTGATCTACATCGACAGAAAATCAGTACAACACAGCATGTTCTCCCACTGACTTCTGGTTAAGAAATCTCCTCAACCTCCCCAAAATATTAAACACATCTTCAGTACAAACACAGGTTTATAATAATTAATATAAAGTCAGTATAATATAGAATATTCCCAGAAAAAAAAAAATCAACAATCTTCAAACACCGTCCTTTTTTGTGTTTGTTCAGCTTTATTTCTGTAGACAGGTTTAAAGCACGTTGAAAAATAAATATATATGAAAGCATACACACAGCACTCTGACTGGGGCAGGGGCTAAAGAAAAAAAAGGCTGAAATTCAAAACACAGTTCAGGATCTACAAAAATCAAAGGAACCATTAATTATGGCTTTCGTAGGAGTCGCACGTGTCACAGAATGAGCGAAAATGAAGATTATCTTTGAGAATATTGCAAAAAATTCCAGTTTTTGCATTGATTTCGTGGAGTTTCTTTCCTCAAGGGCAATGTGCAAAAGGGGGAGCATTGGTGGGGGGGTGGGGATGCTCGGAGACAGGGACGGAGCCATCGGTCCCAAAACACACCCACCCACCCCAAAGCCACACGGCTTCGCTTTGGGAAAGCAGAGTGTTTAAAGGCAGGAGTGGGGAGAGGAAATAAAAGGGGAAGTAATGCTGGAGTGGAATTTCCTTTCATACAAAAAAAATACTTGGTTTGTTGTCCAAAACATTGATTTTTGATTAAAAAAAAAAGAAGGGAAAGGGAAAGGACAGTCACTTTGCAAACCTTCCGCAGGGACGTCCCCCTCTGCCTCCACACAGTCACAGCTGTGAGGCTTCCGGGTGACCTTAAAACACACAAAGCTGGGGAATTAACAATTTCTAAACAGTATTTTTGGAAATTCCAAATTGACAGACACCAAGGACCTCGTTTGTCTCCATCCTTTAAGGTGTTATCCAAGTCCATGTATCCCTGGGATGTTTTCCAGAGGGCACAGGCAGGACAAAGCCTCCAGTCCCTATTCCATGCCGTGGCCAAAACGCTCTGTACTCCTGGCACTCATGTTTTAAATAAAAAAATCAGGATAATCAAGGAATTCGAGGAGGAACATTTTTACATGTATAAATGCTTAAAAAAGTGAGCTGCAAGTTCTGGAGGCCGAGTGCATCCACATTTTACCTCTAAGGGGTTTATTTGTTTCGGGACTAAGTCTGTATATATATACACACACACATTATATATATATATATATATATATATTTAGAAAAAATTAAAAAAAGGGAACCTCAGTGAAGTATACAAAGCCCTGAAGGGAAGTACAAAGACGAGATGCAGAACAGGCAGAATTAGTGGGGTTTTGTTTAAATCTCCCAAGAGCAGAAGTTTGCATAGGCAGTAGATCTGAGAGATCCCGGAGAGAAGCTGGAGGGATGTGATCACCCGGAGCAACTGATGAAGTTTATATAAAGTTTCAGCATTAAAAAATAATAATTAAAAAAAAAAAAAGAACAGCACAAAAACAAACAAAAAAAAGCGCCCAAATTCCTGTTTTTGAACCCAAGTCGGAGCACGGAAGGTTGAAGGTTAATTCCTGCGTTCCCACCTCCATCAAAACAAAGCACTTCACTGGACATCGGGTGTCAGGAGGGGTTTATTTGGTGCGTGGTGTTAGTGGGACAGAAGCTCGTGCGAGGTTATAACGGTAACCTGGGAGAAATTAAGTTTTTATGTGGATTTTCCGTTTTTCTCTCCTTTTTTTTTCTTTTTTTTTTCCCTTGCTTTTATTTTTTTTGCATCCTCAGCTCGAAGAGCCTCGAAGTGGCACAACTGGGGAATGCTCCTGAGCGCTGCCTGGCCCGCTGCCCACCCTTAATAAAAATAAAGACAAGAAAATAAATACAGCATTTCCAAAGGAATTGTGAAGCAAAGCTCAGCACCCTGTAACTCCAATTACAAAACTGAGTCACCCAAGGGCGAGGGCAGGAGGAAGAGGAGGATTCAGCCCACACCTGTTCCTCCTTGGAAGGTGGATGCAGACACTGGAATCAGAGGGAATGGGCAATCGGAATGTCACACAAACCCAGGGGTTTGAACTGTTTGGGTCTTAAAATTCTTTTTTTTTTTTTTTTTAAATAGATTTTTACATATAAAAAGCAAAGCTACAGATAAATTTTTAAGTACTGTATGTATTTGTCTACATGTTAACAGGTGAGGCTGCACGTTCAGGACCTCAGGTACCCCCACCCTCTCCATATTTACAGGGTAAATGACAATAAATACAGAGCCCGCACTCCAGGGGGGCCAAAAGTGGGATAAGGGAACATCCTTATTTTGGAAACCCCCCCAAAACCACTGGAAAAAAGGTATATAAAGGCCCAATCGTGACATACTGGGTGGGTTTTTACAGCTTTTTAAATAGGGGAAGAGAAGGCAAAGAAGCTAAAATGCAAAACGAGATTTTTACAGGTTAATAAAAATGTTCCTGTATGACCCACTCTGCTCTTCCCGTATTTGAGGAAGAGGGTTATCCACGCTCAAAGTCCCACTAACTCCCCCAGTCCAAAGAGCAGCGATGCTGGCGTGGCCTCACAGAGGATTTTAGGAAAGACCCGTGTTCCCACAGTGCTGAGGCACCCCCCAAACCCACCCAGCAGGAGCCTGGGAGCTGCTGGAGGCTCCCAGAGGAGACGATGGTCAGCGTGAACTGGGGGTGATGGATGCAGAGAGGATGTGGGGGAATGAGTATCTGCAAGGAACTGAGGAGCAGAGAAAGAGACTGAACACCGTAAGCCCAGGATGCAACTGGAATCAGGGAATGAACAAAGAACCAGCTCCTGCAAGTGCCAGGATCGAAGCTCCCACTGCACTCCACCAAATCCCGGCACCAAGTGCCTTAAATCCTTCCAGATGATTTGCTTTACGGGGGTTTATGCACAATATGCTTTTAATTCCTTTGCTGGGTGGAACCACGCTTTTCCTTAGGGACCACCAGGCCTGCAGGAATGCTCTCTGCCCCGCAGGGAGGAAAATAGCACCTTGAGTCATTTGGCTTCTGGGTTGTCTTTTGTGGCAGGTTTCAAGGTACCACTGTCACAGACATCGTAGAAAACTGCTCGATGGCAAGGAAGGAGTGAGGTCTTCAGCTTTTTTTTATTTATTTATTTAAAAAAAGCACCAGAAGCAAAGAAGTGAAGGTAGAACAAGCTGCGTCTCAGGAACAAAGACACTTCCAACACACGCTGTTACTGTTATTTAGGTGTAGCTGGAAGAAGGCAACAGTGGCCGATATGAACAGGGAGAATCCAACTACCTGGAGTGACCCCCACAGAGTCTGAGGAGACTCTGGGAGAGAAACCTGGTTCTTATTTGAAGAGAAAATGCTTTATTTGAAAATTTACATGGAACCAGCGCAGCTGAAGCTGAAGGTTTTTGTCATGAACTAAGCAGGCATTTGCTACACCTACCAGTGATGAACGAGGAGTGTTCAGATTGGCAAGGAAGAACAAGGTACCCAGGTGAAATCCTGGCCCCACCACAGTCCACGGGACGGGAGCAGCAAGGTTCCACCCCGCTGGGATCTCCTCACCTTGGCTTCCCGCCTTTCCCAGCTCGTCCTGCACTTGGCCGAATGCCTCGGTTTTGCTACGGTTTGCATATATTTACGAAAAAGGCAGCTGAGCAGAGGGGGAGAAGTGGAGATATTTCTGGAGAAGAACGACAGGTACAGAACTACCTGTGCCCTCTAGAGCAAAAGGTGCTTCCGGAAGCACCAACGCGCCTTTCGGCGCCCGCGGATAACCAAGGCTGGAAGACAGGACGTGGGGAAGATGCCAGTAGGTTCAAGAAAAGTCACAATCTGTCTTTGATGGTGATTCTTTTGGAAGCTAAGAATCTCAGAGAAGTATTCGTAAGGCTGTAGTCTGACTTGCCTTTTGATCTATTTGGCTCCATAAAAAAAAAAAAACAATATAAACTCTTTAAATAACTTTGCAAAAAGGCTTGTCTCGTCGGGGGAAGCCCTCCAACACGCGCATCCATCTGCTTTCACAACGTTAGCTTGGAATTCCACTGCTGCTGGGATTTTAGCACAGAGAAGGTGTTGAGAAAATCCCCCAACCGACCAACCTGCTTCGGACACAAGAACCTCCCCGGTGCTCGGTTCAGGGTGGGAAGGGGAGGAGGACTCATGCTTCACCCAGCCTGCCCACACCTGCAGGAATTCCATCTCCCTCACATGCACCCTGGCTGGCTCGGCCGGGGGGGCGGCTGCGGGTGGGGGTTCCCAGGGGGAGAAGGGGGCAAAAGGGAAGGCGAAGTCAGTCGTGCCGCTGGAAGCGACACTGCTAAGACAGTGTCTGAGTGGAACAGAGAAGGACTTGTTTAGAAAACACGAGAGTTATTTTGCACACATGGACGACAACAAGGCTACTTAAGTTTTTCCAACATACTCCTTCCTCCCCACCCTCCCTCCCCCTACAAACAACAGAGCGAAACAAAAACCGAAACAAAAAATAATCCCTAAGAAATCCAGGCAAAATCCTTGTCGTTCTCCCCAGAGTTGTCCGGCTCCTGCGGGGAGTCAACATCTTTGTCGTCATCTAAAATGACATCATCTTGTGACATCCCCACGTCGTCCTTCCACTTGATGTCGTCGTCGTCTCCCATCTCCTCGTCTCCTTCCACTTTGATGTCATCTGGGTCTTCCATGTACTGCCCTTCCCCGGGGTAACACTCGTCTGGAGACCCTTCTCCGCCGTTGTGGTCCAGGTGGCCGGCGATGCCGCGGCCGGAGCAGTCGGCACAGACGCCGTGGCGGCGGGAGCCGTGCTTGATGCCCACGCTGGCCGCCGACATGAACACCCGGTTGCACACCTTGCACACGTATTTTTTGTCTTTGCTGTGGACCTGGAAAAGGAGAACGGTCAGAAAGGTTAATGCCAACGGAGATGGAGGGAGAGCTGCAGGGAAGGACACGCTCCCACGTTCTCTGCGAAGGCAAATCCACCGCTGGAACCCGAGATCACAACCGGCTTTACTGCGAACTCAAACCCACCACGATTAATTCAACCCTGCAATGGTGACACACAACGGAAAGTCCTTTGGGATTGCCCGTTCATCATCAAGTAGTTCTGAGAGGAACTTTTAATACTTTCTGTTCTTCTGAGGTGCAAGAGCTGCATTGCACCAACACGAGGAAAGTCTTAATTACAGAAAAAAAACCCACCCCCAAGCACTGGTTCTGTGCAGACCAGAGCAGAACTACCTGACCAAAACAGTCCTAATTTCATGGTGATTTACTGGTCTTCATCCTGATCCTACTGCTGCCCAGAACCAAAGAGCAGGAGAACTGGGAATGCATCCTGTATCTCCAAAAAAACCCCACATCTGGGTACACCTGTGACTTTATTTCTGACCATTTTGGTTTGTCACAAATGTTTGTCGCGTAACTCAGGCTGCACTCTGCTATCACAGACCATGTGGCAAGTGGGAAAATGCTCTGCAGGAAACCAGAAATCACTTCAGGAGTCAAACACTTCACTACTCAGTGAGCAAAGTTACACCCTCTGAGAAGAAGAAATCACCCAATTAAAAGTGAAATCTGTCCTTGGCCACTTTTGCCCTGCACGGAAGGCAAGGAGCTTGTCAAACCACTCATCTGCTCCTCTGCTAAAGGAGAGGTGCAGGGAGAACTCATTAATTCCATCACAGGGAGCCTCATCAGGTACTTTCATTTTGTGTGTGTGTGTGTATATATATATATATACACACATTAAATATATATGAATTTTTTTTATATACAGAATAGTTTAGTTACAAGGGACCTAGGCCAATCTTCTGGTCCAACTGCCTATTTTAGGGTTGCCTAATATACATTATACATTTCTCTTTTATATTTATATATATATTCTTTTATATGTTAACACCACACAGGGACAGCCCAGGCACCTGCCTTGGCCAATGCCCTGTGGCTGGAACTGATCCTCAGGGACACTTTGGGAAGAGGTGTAGAAGCAGATAAGGATCCAGTGGCCAATGATTTGGGGTCAGCCCATCAGCCACCAGAGCCTTGGGGCACGAATCACCAGTCCCTAATCCTTTTTTAACTCATTTCTTCCCACGCTCCCAAAACAGCTTGGGGGAAAAGTTTGGCTGGTTAAAGCCCTTCCTTATATTTTAAAGCAGCTGCCTGGACGCCAGTTCCCTGCTCCTGCCTCAGCATGGGATCAACAGCTCTAACCTGATTGTCCATAACCCTGTGCTCTGGAACACTCAGCTGAGCTGAAGCTGTTTGGGAAGAGGACAGACTGACCCATCATAGCCCCTCAACCCTCGCTGCCGCAGGTCACTGGCTCAGGCTCTGTGTTCCTCCAGTCCCAGCCGCGTTCAAAGCCTGGGAGTGCCTCTGATGTGCTCTGGCTGCAGGTTCCCCTGCTCTGAGCTAGTCCCCACGACGTTCTTCTACTGCATCAAGCAAAGGCATTTTGGATTTTATTATTTTCTTCAAAAGCAGTTGGACAGGGCTGGTCAGAGTCAGCCAGCTGGATCTATTGGTATCACTCACTTGTAGAAGAATGATTTTCAGGCATCAAAAGCTGAATAGGAGAACAGAAGGTGGTCAGGGGTGCAGAATAAGGGCTAAACGAACCATAAAAAGAAGGAATTATAGAACAGGTACTAAAGCAATTTGTAATTATCACAGAATCACAGGCTGGTTTTGGTTGGAAGGGACCTTAAAGCTCATCTTGTTCCAACCCCCTGCCATGGGCAGGGACACCTGCCACTAGAGAAGGCTGAATATCTGTTAAAAACCTGATCACCTCTCTCCCTCTTTTCCAACAGTTCAGTCAGCTGCTTCAAAGACAACCATATTCCTGGATGCAGCTGAGCAGAAACTAATCTTATTTTCCTTACTGACAAATTAGTAAGTATTAAACACAGAAACAGCATCTGACCCTCAGTATCAGACCATGCCATTAGCAAGATCATATTCTAACTGACTAAATACCAACATTCCAACGAAGAGGAGGGGGGGAATTGTGCTGACAACACCCTAAGTTTACGGAAAAGAATTTGTAAAAAGGGAAAGCTCTCAGAAATAAATGCTGGAGGCAACCAGCTGGCACGACAAGGCGTTCCCTACTGCAAAACCAGTAGCCCATCCTGAAACCTGTGGGCTTGCAGCAGGACTGAGCTCGCTGCTGGATCTGCCTCCGGAACACCAGAGCCACAAGGCCCCAAGGAAACGGGGAAGGGACGTGTCGGGGAGCAGGCAGTCCCCCGAGCAGATGGCTGGGCACTCATCCGAACGGACACACGGGCAGGGAAGGAAGGCAAGGAGGTGGTGGGGGTTTGTGGTGAGCTGTCAGGCAGGCCCCCGATGATCCCGGTGCTCCGGGGCCGGGGTTGGTGAGCTGTGCCCGCTGCCGGCACCTGCTGCCGAAATAATCGCCTACGAACTGTCTGCTCTCCCACAACGGCACCTCTACACCAAGCCTGGAGAACCCTCTTTAGGATGGGGAATTAATTCTACCCTATAAAAGGAAAATAACCAATGTTTGGCTTAAAATTTTGTTTCTGAGGAAGCTGTGAAGAGCCAGACACCAGCACCAGCCTTGCAGCTGGAGCTGAGCAGCCCTTTTTTAATAAGGTTTAACAGTATTTTTGATAGCTAAGCGTGGCTAGACCAGAGTAGCTTTGCCTCGAATTCTTGCTGAGCAATGTATTTTAAAGCTTTCCGTACTGAGTCATAGAATTATGGAATTGTTAAGGTTGGGAAAGCCCTCCAGATCACGTCCAATCGTTCCCCCAGCACTGCCAAGCCCACCACTAAACCGTGCCCTGCAAAGTGCCACATATACCTGTTAAACCCCTCCAGGAAAGGTGACCCACCACTGCCCTGTACAGCCTGTGCCAGGGCTTGCCAGCCCTCTCCATGAAGAATTTTTTGCTAATATCCAATCTAAACCTTGGAAACCCTCCAGCTGAGCTCAGAGAGAAGGAGGAGGTCAGCTCTGGATGAACAGGCAGCCAACCACAAGGCCTTTGAAAGGCAGGGAAAAACGATGCAGGAGAAGCCTTCAGTCGAGCCCCAGAGGGGGGAACAAAATCCAGACTTAAATCAGGCAAAGCCCCTCTTCTTTTTAACCCCAACAAAAGGGCTGATTCCCCCAGCACTGCCCTGCCCTTACCAAGGTGTGCCGCTTCATGTGCTCCCGGCGGGTGAACTTCTTCCCACAGATCTCGCAGGGATAGGGCCTTTCTCCCGTGTGGGATCGCATGTGTCTCTTCAGGATGCACTGATGCATGGCTGAAAAGCTGCAGTACGGGCACTTGAATTTCTTCCTGATGACTGTGAACTCGTTGACTGTAAGAGAGCAAGCAGAACACACAGATTCATCTCAGGATGTCTCGAAGCGGTCTTCTGGTTGACTATTTCGCTGTTAAATTAGTTCACTGTGAAATCACACCCTCACCCCTTAACCATCTCTATATTTTAATCATTACATTATTGCCCCTATGTTATTAAAGCTAAGAAATTAAGTACCTTTATCAGAGTAGCTTTTGAACGAGGCAACACAAACATTTAGCAACAGCCTTTTACGGACATTGCCCAACACTTGCTGAAGGGCGAATAAAGAGGGCTGGCAACCTGCTACAGTTCTGATTTATTATCAAGAATGGTCCTAAATATCAAGATATCAAATTTTAAACCCTATTACTTGTGGAGGAAGCAGGGAGCCAGGAACAGAAGCCTGCAGAGGCAACACCCCAAGAGCACTTTGTGCTTTAGTGCTATTTACGGGGCGGTGCAAGAACATCATCACACACCCCAGGAGCATTTCGGTGAAGGAGCAGAGACTGAGGATGACCCGGGAGAAACAGGACAATTAAAATCACCACTCTCTATGTTACCCAACCCTGGTTCCTCCCCCAAAACACAGCAACAGTGTCACACACAGAATACAGCAGGTGAAAACAGGAGTATTTGCTGCTCCCTGAGGACACGCCCCCCAGTACAAGTTTGGAAGGGACTGTCCACACAGAGACGATTTTAAATCTCCAGCTTCTCATTATTCTATTGCTTCCCATTATTATGTTAATTTTCACCCACTTTTCTCTTAATTATTGTTACTTCTCAAAGCAACATATTAACATAACAAGGAGGGGGAAAAAGAGCAAGTTCTGGTTAATGATCCCAACGTCCTTACTTGTATGTAAATGGCCCTTGAAAAATTAAACAGTCTGTGGAGGAGAGCTGAGGGAATCAGGGAATACCAGACCTACTACCTGGCTCCTAAAAGAGGTAGTACTTGGCAGTATTTTTAGATGTCTAATGAAATACTACCTCCTATAAATACCCTACTAGGTGTGTGTACAGTGCATGTCCTCACTGTGTCACAGGTGATTCCCAGGAGTTACACTGTACACTGAAAAGTGGCCTTTTTAAGGAAAAACAGTAAGCCCATGTAATACGGTTTTTAGGTTTTTTTTTCCTTCTGCTTTTAAAATTTACTTTGTCTTGTATTCCAATACAGGTGAAACACGGTGAACAGAAGCTACATTTGTCACTCATGCAGAAGTGCAAAACCACTTGACACTATTAAAAGACACCTTTAAATAAGGTGACACTGCCCCCCTCGCACAATCAGAGCAAACATTTCAACATTTCCTCTTAGAAAAAAGTATTCTACGAAGTTTTCTGTTGTTCTAATACGCACTACAAGCATTATTCAAGATCTTAAAAGCTGCCATAATACAAAGTTTATCTCAGCATTTGTTTCGACTACTCAGGATTAAACATATCCTACACACAGGCGATTTTGTGGAAAAAAACAAACTTCCTTTGATTATCAGTTTGCATTGTATTTAATATTCTTATATTCTGTTCTTGGGCTTCTAACTCGGTGCCTTGGGCTGCTCAGCACCTGTGGTGGTCCAGCCCACAGCTGCTTTTTTGGGGTGGTTTGCTGTTTTCTCAGCACATTTCCAAAGCTGTCAAGAGAATTTTCTAGCCCAAGAGAAAGAACAACAACAACAAAAAAAAGAGAAGTGCCAACTCACCTGGGCCATGGCTGCAGCACTGACACCAGGGAAAGCCAAGGCTAAGGAATATTTTATTCACCTGCCAGCAAAGCTCACCCACTGCAGCGGGGCAGAGTGTTCAAGAGGCTCTGAACTTGCTTTGGGAACCTCCCAGAGGAGATGCCTGAGCATGGCCTGATGCCCAGAGCCTTGTGCAAGCTTTGCTTGGCGAACTAAACACCAGCCCTTCCCCTACCCCACACTGATCTTCTCATTTATAACATTTTAACATCTTTTTTAACACCCAGAATATGAAAACTTTCTCTTTTACATTACAGGGAAGTTATTTTTTGCTTTATCTTCTCCTTTGGTTTTGACACCCCCCTCATCTACACAAGGCAAGGAGCCCACGTTTTCCTACAGCAGGTGGCAATTCTGTGATTTTAGGATATAAAGCGACTTATGATAAATACGTTTCCAGTCTGATCTTGTAACGACTCGATTAATAATGACAGGCCACACACAGACTTCTAATAACCCCGTTACTATGGAGTCCAGGCAAGGTAAGCAAGCTGGGTGGAACCACTGGAAAACATCGACACAGAGATCCTGACAGCAACCAGACCCCGGGATCACAAAGCAAAGGCACTTTAAGGAAATAATACCACAAAATCCCTTATTTCCTGCATCACCAGGCTGTAGCTGACCCTGTCATTTCCCAAGTGACCAGGTGCCTGCTCTCCCTTGCCCACACCTCTCCTTTTACTTCATGGCTGAGCTGCTGCAGAGCTGAAAAGGCACCACACAATGTCAGGTGCACAACCTGCACCCTCAGCACCCTCCTCCACACACCAAAAACCACCTGCTTCCAGCACATCCACGTGTTTTCAAGGCTATTCCTAACACTGTCCGATTCCAAGATCCCTCATGCCTGCATTTAGCTTAAATCACTCAGGAGAAACATTTCAGCTTCTAGTACACTTATATTTAAAAATACTCACAGAACACTGTTTGCAGCTACACTTTTATTGAAAGCTGTTGTTTCACCAAATAGCCATATATTTAATTCTTGTATCTACAAAAGGAATCACCTGAAAACCAGCAGCATTGTCAGAAAAGTAACTGTATTGCAGAGTTAACACTTTCACAGTCCTGTTAAACATATGCACCCACAGTACATCTATTTAATGAGCAACATACCAGCTTTGGTATGAGCATCATCTTTGTCTAAACGACAGTATTTGATAGAGCAGCATTAAATATAGCAGCATTAAGGTCCTAAGAAATCATCTTTAACATGATCATCAAGATGATTAACAGCAGCACCGTAGGTGATGAGCTACTGGACACAGCGCCAAGAAACGGAGAAGGAAACACAAACAGTGCCACAGTAAAAATTTGGGTACTTAATGTCACTAAAATATTTATGGAAGTGCGTGTTTTTCAAACCAACACAGTAACGCCTGGGAAAAAGCCTTTGGTATTGTCATTTCAAGTAACTTGACTTATTTCACTGAGGCTGCTAAAGGAAAGAGGCTCCTACATCCCTGAGAGAGAAGAAAATGCACTAGTGATGCCCTGCCTGGTAGAGCTGCTCTGGATTAACTCTGTAAACTGATGCCTAGTTAATAATCACTAAAATACTGCATTCATTGGGTTATTATGAAGAGTCCACAAACTTTAGGAGAATTCTTGTCCGCTTAATGCCCATTATACTTCAGGTTATAAATAGTGAGGTGTAATTTAATCGTCAGACTCACACTCCCCATCATCCTCCCATGCCATTTCCTAACAAAAAAATCCCACTTCTAACACCTGTTCTACACAAGCCCAGCAAGGCTCTGCTCTGCTGTATCCTATGGTTCTAACAACTTAAAAAACCTAGTCCTGATCCTGAAGGGAAGCACTGGAAATTCCCAGTGCTGAGGTTGGGAAGCACTCTGATGTACAGGCCAAGGAAAATGCTACTTAAACTTCTATTTAGAGACAGCGAATTGACCTGACTACAGATAAAAAAAGATTCATGTTAAATTAAACTCTCAAACATGAGAAAAATGAACAAACACGAAACATCACGAACTATCACATGAATGAAGCCTTTTAAATGTTGCTGAAATTGCTTTTGCTGGCATCTTACTTTCCAATTTCAGACAAATCCTACCCCGTTGCTCCCAGATTTCCAGATAAGACTCGTTTGGTCACAACTCCGTCTTCTGGCTCAGCTTTCTCCTTTCTCACTTGCTGGTTATTTAAGAGCAAAATAAATCACGAGGCAATTACCCTGACATCTGTCACAAGGGAAGCTGACAGACTATAAACTATACACACATTCACAGAGAGTCGAGATCCCCCATGCCAAAGATGTCAGTGGGAACAAGAGCGGAAAAAACAAACATGACTTTGCAGAAACCGTAAAATTTGAACCTAAATGATTAAAGTACGATGTCCTACCCTGATTATATATGAACTTATTCTCAGTCCTGACTGCAGCCTGCTCAAAGGAAGAGTAAGAACTGAGCCAAGCAGGGAAGCCCCAGCTTCCCAGCCCTGGCACGGCGCTGAGATGTCTCCCTGGAGCTCCGACTCGCAGCAGGAACAGGCAGAGCAGCGTTGCACCAGAATATACCCGTCCCCTCTTTACAAGCCCAAGGGCAGCAGGAATCGATGGGCTCTCTCATCTTTCCACAGCAAACAGCTCTGGAAGAAGCTCCCCACTGGAGCCTCCAGGCTGCTCGAGTTCCACTTTGTGCACGACTGAACATGTCTCGTTTTTGTCTCCCTGAGATGCAACAGTACGACAAGAAAGAACTTTCCTGAGGAACTCTAAAGAACGTTTGTAGAAGCTTTTTTCTCCTCAGCTGTCTCTCACCCACTGAGGAAAGCAACCCCACACACTGCCAAGCTGTGCTGCACACAGAGCAGCTGGGAAGCGCTGCACTTAATTATGCTACTTTCATTTCACAGTCACCATAATCTGGTTTAGTATGTAAATATACAGCGAGAGACACAGAAATATTTAATCTTTTTAAAAAGTAAGTGAATTTCATAGAATAAAAATGGGAATTACAGTAAGATTTCTACCCACCAGGAACAGCCACTACTGATTCTGTGTGCACACCCCGAGTCACAATTAGATCTATATGAAGATCCCCTTCCTCTGCTTCAACACCACACACTCAGCCTGGCTGATTTAATTACCGTATATAAAACAAATGAGTCACAAAAATGTACAGAATTCCTGAGAACCGCAGCCATACTCCAGGATGATTCTTAAAAAGAAGCCCTAAAAGTACTCAAATATAATACCAATAAAACATACAAGCCTTGAGACAGCTTTCAAACACTGTTGCACATACGAACAAGCAGCATGTTTTTCTCCTTTAGAAGACATAGAAAACCAGACTTTACAAACAGCTTAGAGGGTTGAGCAACCCAGTGCTTCCACAGCTCCTAAGTCCACACTGAAAACCCCTGAAATGCCCAAATTGTCTAAAGGCACAGTACTAGAGCAGAACTCGGAACTCTTATTAGCTCTATTACTAATACTTCCAACAACCTGAGATATGTTATTTCCCAGAGAATAGGAGGAAAACATCACCATTTCTTTTATAAAGCACTTTGAGATCTACTGACAAAGTTGAAGGTAGTGTAAGAACACAGTATGAGCACACCAATGAAACAGCCAAGGTGCCCACTGTGTGGACTGACAAAAGTTGCCTCTGCACAAAAACTGCACCGAGGCTGCAGTGACACAGGATCTGGAACCAGCACAGTATCAGCTGATCAGCTTTGGGGAGTTACTCTCTGAAATGACACCCGTGGAAGGTTTATTTGCAGCACAAGAAACCACGGAACAATTTGCTTTTCCTAGTTTAGGGAAGTGTCTCATAATAACACGGCACAGCAGCTACGCATCCTCAGGGTCCTCGCTTGGTCCTACACTGTCCAAAAGCTCCAACCCAGCCAGGTGGGCAGAGCCCAGGTAACACGTTTTCACGTGGCTACTGAGGTTCTTCTGGGTACCGAAGCCCTTCCCACAGCAGAGACAGACAAAGGTGCGCTCGCTCGAGTGCACGGACAGAAGGTGCCGGTTTAAGTCCGTCTTGTCTCGGAACAGCTTGGCACAGTTAGGACACCGCATCTTCTTACAGTGGAAGTGGATGGTCTTCTCGTGGCGATCCATGTTGGATTTCAGAGTGAAGCTCGCGGGGCACTTGGAGCACTGGAAGCGGCCGAGCTGGCCGGCGGGAACGCTGTCGGCGAGGCCGGGCCGGGAGCAGTCGACCACGTCCAGCGGGAGAAGCACGGAGAAGGTGTGCTCGTGGATGTGCTCCTTCAGCTCCTCAGCATGCTGGAACACCCTCCTGCAGAAACCACAGGTCAGCCTCTTGGCCAGGGCTGAATCCAGGAAGGTCCCATCGGTGGCAATGTCTGTGTCTTCGGGCCTGGAGAAACTCGTATCTGAAACGGAACCACGGACACACGCGCAGAGATCAGTGTCTTCAGGTGTAAAGCAACGACAGCTGAAAGACATGTTTTTCTCTCTGCTTACCCGAGTCAGAGTTATCAAACCGCCAAAGTGCCAACTCTCTGTCGTAAGCGGCCTGCAAAGGGAAAGCACACGGAGGGTAAGGCAGGCGTTCACAAGGCTCTGTCCTTGCAGGCAGAGCTCCCACTCCCGCCGCTGGCACTGCCTTCCCCCCTTCTCTAAGTGAGGCTCAGTCACTTGGCCTGGAGACCCTACGTGCCTTTACAAAGCTTTCGCTGCCAAAGCAGTGAACTGGGATGTATTTTGCAGGATTTGGTGCTTTGAAGACAGTAAGCGGCATTCCTGTTCAGGTCCTGGGTAACCACCCAGTTTCCAGTCTCGCTAAGCATCCGCAGCTCCCACTCAGGCCAAAGGGAAACTGCGGGCGGAAAATTTACAGCAGATACAACAGAACTGGAAAATTCTCCCTTAGCCCTCCACAGCTACTTTTCCTTTCCACATAGAGATGCCCTCAGAAGACAAACCCTTTCTGTGTAGCTCCCTTTATACAACGCTCTCTGGCACTGCTGGGCCAAATTCTAAATAAAAGCTGATTTTATTCTTTTTTTTTTTTCATAAATCCTTTGCGATATGCCAGCGTGTGGCAGATGGCAACCCTGTATGAGGCAGAGCCACGTTGCAGCCTCGGCAGGTCTGTGCAGACCAGTTCACTTCACCCTACAGGGACTGCAGAGGAAAATCTGTGTTTCCATCCATTTGTTTAACAGAATTAAAGCATCACTTAAAAATATTAAGAAATGCCACAGAAAATGACGGATTTTAGGTCAAACTCCTGATTCTGTAATAGAGCCAGCCCACTTCTGTCTGAATTCAGGCAGTTACAAGAAACCCCAATGCAGAATGCCAGAAGTGAGCAATGGGTAGCTGAGGTCTCAGCTATCCTCATGCCATTATTATACACTTGTGTGCAATGTTGGGCAAATGAAAGGATTTAAAACAAAAAGGGCAGGTATATTTAAAAAAAAAACAAAACAGAGGTTTTTGAATGGAAGTTCTGTTCAGGTAAGGCAAAAAGGCTAAAACTGGGACAGCACCAGCCCTGACCTCAAGAGACTTCTAGTTTTAAAATAACCTGTGTTCCTTTTAGAAAAACTAACAGACTAAAGTAGAAGGTATTAGGTCTTTCAAACTCCTAACTGAGAAGGATTTGATCAAACAGACACCTTTGCATTTCAATTTCTTCGCGCTTCTCCCCCCATCTTACCTGGGTTGAGGAAGGCACCTCTCCTTTTATCATAGTTTCTGGTGACATTTCACCAGAAGAGCAGATCCCGGGGGGGCTCTGAGTGGCAAGGTGTGCTGAAGGCAGCGGGGGAGATGGTGCTTCCACTTTGCCATCACATTCGCCCCTTGAAGGATTCGAGTTGGTGCCAGGCCCTGGGGAACACAGGAAACGAGTCTCACCCACGCGAACGAGCACCAGCTGGTGGCTTTAAAAACGGCCTCGCAAAGGCAGCGCCCCAGCACTCGCAGCTCATCTTCTGTCAGCGGGAGGGAACGCAGCAGGACAGGGATGCCAGGCTTTTGGTCTTTTTAGTTGGTTCCTTGGGTTTTTTTTAAAACCAGCCTCCCCACCCAAACGAATGTGCTGGAGTTACACGGCACGGTCACTACGGAGTCCGTCGGGAGAGAGAGAAGCACAGTGCAGCACAAATATCCAGAGCAATCACATTTCTCTTGGAGAAGCACCATCCCAAACACATACATTTCCATCTTTAAGGAACGTACACACAGACTTCATTCCACTAACTTGAAGGCTTATGTCAAAGGTTCAGATTTCAAGATCTGTCCGTGGCGGTTTATTTAATATCGGGCTGTCAGTCCTTGATCTCAAAGTGCTTTACAAAAGATGGGAAAAAGGATTCCTGTCATTCTACAGTTAGCAAGCAAGCAAGTTCAAATATTTGTACAAAACTCTTCAATTATATCTAACAGTCATTACAGTCTAAAAACCTCCCTTAGTTCAGAAGGAAAACATGCTGTGTCCGGCCCAAGCAGAGTTGTACCCTCTTGCCTACGCTGTAGCAACAACCAAATAGAAAACAATATTCCAGAAACTGTCCTGAAAAATCAATGACAAAGCTAAATACAAATAAAGACTGTGCCATCAAAACCAGTGTACATTATAAATTATTAAACAAGCTTTAGCACATGCCTTGAATGAATATTGGAATGACATACCGAGCGAGTCGTTCTTTTTGAAAAGCAAGGAGGCAAAACCAGAAGCAAATACGGCATAAAATAAACAAATTCATACTTAAAGCACTCTATGCCCTAAAGGGCTTTCCATTTCCAGCACAAGAGAGTCTGATTGACACTTTCAGGGATACAAAAAACACACTCTCCAACGCGGCTACGAATAACAAGTCGCAGTTTACACGGTGTCCGAATACAAAGCGCTGTGATCTGGGTGACAACAAAGCACTCGAGTGAAACCACACCAAGAAACGTGAACAATCCCAAACCTTACTTTTATTTTATCAGCTATCAAAGGAAATTCTGCTCTTGTGCCACAAGCTGGATGTTTTGATTTACCTTCCTCCGCTTTGATCCCAGATTGAAGTCTTTCACAACTTATTTGACTCCATTCAGCTGGGATAACAACGCTCCAAGGTTTCACTCCGGTGGTGCTCATCTGTTGCTGTTGTAATTTAAGGGTAGGACAACAAAATGCTAAAATCCCATATACTGAAGATAGGGAAAAAAAAAAATCAGAAAAACCAGGAATTCATCAGTATTTCCTTTAGAAACCGTTAGCAGGAATCCAGCTCTCCAAGTACACAGCAGAATTCCTGCCTAGACAGCCACACATTCCTTTTTTTCCTCCCCTTGAACATCCCAAACTGATTCAAACTGCCCCAGAGGCATCTCTGGGTTGCAATTCCTTTAACTAATGGTACTTCAGCATGCAGTAAAGATAAGCCAGCGGGGGCCTGGCTTGATTAATTCTTTTTTAGCACCTCTCCAGAGTTCCAAAGGCTCCCAAGAAACTCTGCACTTCTTAAAGCAAAAGTTAAGGCTCAGGAAGGAGCAGTGAAATAGAGCACAGAGAAACAATAAACTATCATCCAACTGAGCCACAAAGAGGTACAACACAACAAAGTACAAAGATGAGTTTTCATGCAATAATTAATATTTATTTGGTTTCAACAACTGCAAGTAACACAAAGAAAAGAAACCCACATCAATGACCCACACTTTGTACAAAAGAACCCAGACAGCACCTGGATTTATGTTTTGTCCCACTCTGACTCGTGCCATGAGAAAACTTTTTCCCTCCTAAATTTGTGCAGAAACAAATTTTAATCAAAAGTATTTTAACTTCCTACATCAGAAATCAAAAGCACTTTCCTTCATATAGAGGATGAAGCAGGGGTTTAGCAGTTTTTATATGAATACAGCATTCTCTTGACAGCTGGACAGCAAATTACTGTGGAAAAGTGAAAGGCAAAGTTATTATATCTCGTTTAAAATTGCATCCATTCTCCCCCAAATCTTCGTTTACCATGTACAAAAATTCCACGCCAAACTGAATACCTTTAACTTCCTCTTGGGAAAAGTCAACCACTGTGTAAAATGTGTTCCCTAACATCCAGTGCAAGAATAAATTATTGGCTCCAATGAACCACTAACTAAAAATAACCTATTAGTTGGTTTGCCCAAAAGAAAAGGGCTCTGTGTACCATGTAATCACTTGGACTGGAAGCTTCATAGGAATTGCTTCTATAAACAGTTTCAGTTGCAACAGGGTAAACAGGAAAAGCCAAACTTAGACATATAAAAAAGTATACTATTCTGAAACGTGGAAGTTGCCCTTTAAGGGAGCCAGTCATCCCACGGCCTTAAAATTATCTTTTTTTTTTTTTTTTCCTTAATAAGAAAACAAGGATGTGAACTAACCACCTCATTTTCTAATGAATATTAAAATTCCCGTTCTCCTGATTATAGTTGGCAAAACCAGCTCAAAACACTCGACTAAAGCCTTTGAGACTTTTGGTCATGTGATGGAACCGTGGGGAACGACGTTACCAAAGTTCAGGCTCACAAATGGAATAAGACACACGTTATTAAACCGAGGAGCTCTGCTGAAGTCAGAAATCACGGAACAACCACCTGCTTTTAACAGACAGACCAAGAGGACACGTAAAAGACCAGGAAAACCGAATTTCTCACGATGCCTCATCCGAAAGACACCCCCAGCAGCGAGCCATGCAGGTTCAAGAGCCAACAGCTCCCCAGATGATCTCGGTGTTACCCAAAAGTTTCTCACATGTTCTTTTTTTCCCTGCAAAACCTGCACCTTCCAGGTTTCTGACAAGCACACGAACAATGTCAGTCTCGATCACACATCACGAACGTCAAACTGGCAGAGCCCTTCAGCTGCAGGTTATCTGGCAACTGTGCCACCCAAATGGCAAGGTATTTAAATTTTAAAATTAAATTGGTTTGAACTGGTTAACTGCTCACAGTGATACAACAGAAACACCACCACCACCCCCCACCAACGTGTCCTGGGCTTCGTTTTCCACCAGCAGAACGTCAAAGAGCTTCATATCTCACATGATCATTATACACAGAGTGAATCAGGAAGAAAGAACACGGGGGAAAATTAAAACCTTGGGGTATCCTCTAACTTCTACAACAGGATGAAGTATGCAGAAGAACAAATAAAAACTTTTAATGTATGCAGTGACTTGGAGAGTAATATCTATCCCCTTTGGAAATGGCTTGTCCAAGTTTTAAACATGTTCAATATTCTCTTTGCATCTGTCCACCTCCATTAAGTCTTTTTCCTCCAGAAAACCAAAATAAACCCGGACACTGTTCCTTGAGCCACTTATGTACTGCAATGCTTCATAAGAGAACAAAAAGACAATCCAGTGACAGCAGCCAAGATTAAAAAACACTTCACAGCTTTTAAAGTCAAGAGAGACTGATCACTTATAATCCCCAAAATTAGTGCATTTCTTTTTCATATCAGACAGATGAAAACTGCTGGGTTTGGTTGTTTTGTTAAATACAATCTTTTTCACTGTGCTCTGGCCTACTCCTCCCTCCCCCCCCCCCTTTTTTTTTTAATGTAACTCAGTACTTAAAATGACTCAACATCCACAAATTGTTTTTGAAGAAAAAAATGTCAAAACCACCTACAAAGCCAGCACTAGCCTGGACTGTGCTTTTAGATCTCCACAATCTTCTTAAAACTCGCTTCACTGTCATTTTATACACTGAAAATTCTCATTAAACTCCATGCCCTGTTGTATTCAGTGATGACCACTTAAAAGTGAATCGTGTATCAGAAGATCTTTTTCAAGTGATTCAAATAAATTGATACCTGTGAATCTGAATAAGATGAAAGAAAAATATGTGCCTTAACTCCCTGCTTCCGTAAAAACCCTCTTACCGGGCCACAGCGACATCCCCGACTGGTGTGAGAGCTACAGATCAAGCGGGCAGTCTTCTTTTTGCCGTGGGCATTTCACTTTGCTTCCATAAAGATGAGATAATTGAAGCTCAGCTGAGTGAAATTCAAGTGATAGTGAGAAGATGGAAAGCAGGGACCCCAAATACATGCTGGAAGGACCTCCTGAGCCATGGTACCCCTCAGGGAGCTCCAACCATCCCCTTTCCTAATGTATCCAGCTTTATTTTAGCTTATTTTAGAAGGTCTTCTGCCTACACCATGACTGTCCCCAAATTTCCCTTCTCAGCTGGTTGGGCAATCTCTAATTCCCAGCCCGGATTTATGACTGCCTTATACTCATCTGTCTTTACGCCAAGTGGTGCTTAAATTTTTAAGCAAAACCCAAAAATCCTCCAACCAGGAGAAGGATGATGGATAGAGGGCAGCCCCATCATTACTCCAGTTCATCATGACAGAAGATGAGAGTGCTGATTCCACCTGTCACGAGCCACGGATCAGAACCCGCGGTGCATCAATCACCCGCAGTCACCATCGATCCAGGCTCGCCCTGTCCCGGTGCCAGCTGAGGGCACTCTGCTCCCTGCACGCAAACCCAGCCACTGAACTGAGGCAGAATCTGGGCTATTCCATCGCCACGGAGGGATTCCCAACCCCGGAGCACAGCCTGAACCATCTAAATCTGATTTAACCGGAGATCACTCGGTGAGTTACTGCGACAGAAACCAGAAGGTGGCATCGGCCGTTCCCCACAAACACTTAAGCTGCAAAATAAGGTACAGAAACCTGAGGTTCTTTAGAAAGATTTAACACTGCTTAGACATGAGAAGTGAAAAGAGACACTAAGTCTGCCACTACCTTGTGTAGTTATTTCCCTTTGTCCTACAACTCCAGTGACCAGCTGGCCACCTGGACAAGGCTTGGAGCAACCTGGTCAAGTGGAAAGTGTGCCTGCCCATGACAGAGGGGGTGGAGTAAGATGGTCTTCAATGTCCCTTACACCCCAAACTACTCTGTGATTCTTTGATTCATTCTCTGACTCTGTGACCATTGAAGTTATTTATCTTTTGCTACTGAGGAAACAGAAGGAAAACAGAATATAGATATATTAAGTGAACTTTTCGTTCTATTTAACTGGTCAGTTTTCTCAGCATAAATGAAAATAAACATTTTTTTCCTGGAAATTTCCATGTAGTCCTCAGAAAGCTGCTGCTTGCCCTATTCTGTGTCACAAATGACATCCCCACCTTCTGAGAGCATTATTAAAATACAGCACTTATCATTTCTGCCTCTTTATGCACTAGAGAATCAAGCTGCAATGAAGAAAACACAAAAGTATGGTGAAAAATCAGCTCTCCACACCTAGTGGTTCGTATCAGCTGTCCCCAACAGATCACCAGTAGAAAAACATTCATTTCCATGTGCACTTATAACAAAACAATCAATTGCGGCTCATTACTTACAGGTCCAAAATTAAACTGCTCCAAATAAAGAACATGCAATCTGCAACACCCCAACTGTTTCCACAGACACAGGAGCAACAGCAAAGCTGTTCAACATCGATCATGTTTGGATTCAAAACATGGAGCTACTCCTTCACCACAAATATTTTGTATTTTGTTTGCAAAGTACCGTTTTGCGAAGCAGCGACACAGAAATTTGAGGGCGACCGCTACAGACAGAATATTCCCTTCCACGGATCGATATCAGACACAGGTTTCCAAATTTTACAGAAAATAAAAAAATTGGATACAAACACGTCAGCGGTAAGAAACGAGGCGGTGACCTGTGTTTTCTTCTCACTAAAGATTTCCCTTATACAAAAAAAATATAAGAACACCAACTTACGAGAGAGCGAGTGGGTGCCTTTGGGTAGGTACTCGAAGAGCAGGGAGCTGTCCTCGCCCAGCATGTCGGCTTTCAGGGACAGCAAACTGTTCTTACTCATGAGAGCCGCGCGCAGGTTGGCGACCGTGGCGGCCTGGAGCGCATCCTCCTTCTCCGGGGTCAGGGGCTGGTGGATGTAGCTGGATTCCCCGCCCAGGAGAGCTTCCTCCACGTTGGTGTAGGGGTCCGGCCGCTCCCCCCTGCTGTCAGAGCTGCTGGGCTCTGTCCCTGTCACGTCAGCACCTGCGGGAGGGAAGGGACTGTCAGAGACACGGGAAAACACGCGGCACCGGGACCGCCTGCCCCACCACAGATCCAAACAACAGGAGCGACAGGAACGGAGCAACACGTATTTTGGCTTTGTTTCTCACATGAGAGTGCTGTTTCTCATCCCTCTTTTCCCCCAGATCCTCCTGACTTGGCCATTCAAAGCCACAGTGAGAAGTGCTTCCCTCCAAACCTGGGAGTTCTGGTTTTCCAGCCCGTGCCCACCTGCTCCCTCCGCTCCTGCCCCACCAATTGGGCTTAACCACGGCACCACACACTCTGAAGGCAGGGCAGAGGGAGGGAGATGGGTATTGATTGCCTCCTTCACAATCAGTACTTGGATAAAATAAGATTTCAAGGTGGTCTGCTAGTAGTGAAATTACATTCAAAGGTTGAAACTCTGGATTCCTCATAATTTGACTCCAGTTGTCCAAATTTTCATTCTTTCGTTTCTTCCCCGTGATGAAGGTTTGAAAAAATCCTGCAATAAACAGCATCTAATAGTGGGCTGCTAAGCAGTATAAATCCCTTGGGGTCACTTATCTAGAAAACACACAGCTATCAGTGGTTCCCAGCACCTATCAGGGGGTAGGTTTCATACAGAAGTGATACAGTTAAAAAATCCCAAAGATACACATCAGCCACTTTAGAACAACAGGTAGCTACAAAGAAACTGTATGAAAATGTAATGAATTATTAATAAAAATATCAATTACTGAACCTAAACAACATCAAAAAAAGGTAAGATAAGGTAAATTCCTCCCTGTGAAAGCGCAGTTCATTTTTGTATTTTTGGGGAGGTCTAACTGAAGATTCTCTTTTGTTTGAACTTCGACTCTCTCATAGTCTTAAATAATTTATGTATTTTTATGTAAAGTGACTCTTAGACTCCTCTCTATTCTTCACATGAAGCAACAAAAATAATGTACAAAAAGGGCTGTTAGCCAACTTATAAAGTGCATAAAACAAATTGCAATTACCTACTCCACAATCTGCAGCAGCAAACACAGATGACACGCTCAAAACCCAGCTGAGCACCTGGCAAATGGGGCCAAAGCCTCCCAAACTTATGCCTTTGTAGCACTTCTCCCATCAAGATGCAGAGGGAAAAAATCCAAATCCAAAGAGAAGGCACAGATAATGAGCAACTGGATGGAAAGGGAAGCTGTTTTGCACATCCTGAACATTTTACTGCCTCCTTGTTTAAAACAGATTTAAATCTATTTAATGCAAGAGGGAACTGTTACAGCTCAAAGCAGTGGGACGTACGACAGGAACAACATCAGTACCTGCTGCTCTCACACATCCACCCTGTGCTCCTCAGGGCAAGGAATTCAGGTGTTGTCCACACACACCACTGCAATAAACTTCCTCCTGCCCGGGTTTCAGGGCAGCAGAGCCCAGGAGAAGGGAGGAGGCGGAGTGTGACACACCGGCCCTCGGCTTCCGCGACTTCAATCCAGGGCACGGCATTAATCTGCAGAGCCTTATTAAAAAATGCTAATGAGGACACCGGTACCGTGCCCACCTCCTGCAGCCTGGAAAACAGCTGAAGGAAGATCATTATTTTTATCTCCATTTTACAGGTGGTGGCTGCCAGGGAAAGGCACAGTGACTTGCTCGAGGTGTCCAGCCCGCAGAGCCACGAGCAGCCGGTGGACTTCCCAGTCCCAGCCCAGGGCATATTCCAGGTCAGATTCCATAACACGTCCAGATCAGCTTTACTAAGCTGCACTGTTCTGCCAATAGCTCTTACTCTTCAGTTTTTCCACTTCCTTTAAAAAACAAAACAGCCTCAAAGCAAACAGTAAGGAAAAAGCAATCATAGGCAGAGTGCTCCCACACCCCAGAGACGTAGGGAGTACTCAAGACTAGGGGTTACAAACACAGTAGGCAGTTCATAAATGCGAACTACCAGAGATGCTCTCTGTTTAAAACAAACCATTTTCCCTCCTCCATCTGTGCTTTGCTTTTACAGTATCATATTATCAGTTTTATTAAATCTTAACCAAGAAGAATTCAAATGCCGCAAATTTTTCGTGTTTTGTCACCCCCTGTTAATGGTTCACAGGGGATAGACATATTCTAGATAATGAAGGCTTTTTTAAAACAAACCAGCATGTCCACATAAAGGGAAATTACAAGAAACTAAGAACCAGCAGCTGTTGGAAAAGGTGGTGAAGAAAGTAAATTAAACTTTAGCCCATTAAACTGGGACGGTAACAGAGAGCTCCATCGCATTAAAGCCATGATAATACCGCAGTTCCTCTGCCCCTCAGAGCCTACATGGGGACTCACAGCACATAACTCGGGCCAGAAAGGGTGTTTGTCCACAAAACCATGTTCCCAAATAACCAGGCAGGCAGGAAATCACCTTGTGTTTTCTGCCATCCTTTCTTCAGAGCCTGTTACAGCTGCTGACTGACAGTTGCCAGAATCCGCTGCTGCACATAAACACTAATTGCTAAAACACACGCAGATTAATTGTAACCACAACAAGACATTAAATGTTCCTCAAAAGCCAAGATTAGAGACAGACGGTGAAATAGATGCTTTAGAGCTTCCAGTATTTATAGCTGATGTAATATAATCAAATACACATTAAGGCAAAATAAATATCCACTTAGTCACACAAGTACTAAAATACTCCCGGCACACCAAAACCCAAAAAAAATGCACCAAGTTCCTCTCCACGGCGCCTCCGAAACCACTTCTCTTTTCTCTAGAATGCAGGTCCTTTTAACAGGATTTAGCCAAAGAATGATATGAATCGAAAGCACCCGTCACTTCCCAGTAATCTAAACTGTTTACTCCAGCTTCAGCCCCACGTAAACCAGGCTTTAGTCAATGAGCTTCTATTCTGCAATTATTCACTGCCACGGGGCCCGCGGCCGCCCGAGAGCTCCATCCCAGCCCTCCACATCTCGTTTTTCACACGGCTGGGACGGCCCCTGTGACTGCAGAGATCCAGGCTCCACACGCAGGAAATCCCGAGCTAAACACGGGATTAATCCCGCTCGGAAAACTGAGCTCATTAGTCTCTTTAGCCAATCATTATTTTGCAGTTATTCTATTACACCAGCCTGCTTTCCGAACACAGAAGGCTTTAGAAAAGCTTTCTTAGTTGGTGACTCGAAAGAATATTTTATTATTGGGGTTTGCTTTTGTATAAAACACAGGGCCTATTTTCTGACAGTTCTGGCAACAGTATTCCCACGAAACTCTGCAAGCCACGTTTAACTGGTGAAGTTCTTACACATGAAAGCCTCATGTAACAGGGATACAGGGGGGGATCTCACAGAGGTCACACATCCCAGCTGATCTCAAAACACACTTCCCAACCACGCTGACCAGGCAGGCTTTAACAGATCCATAATAAACCTCATGCCAGGACAGCGGGAGCAGTGCAATATTCCCAACACACCCAAGGTAGCTACTGCAAAAGCCCCAAAAATCCTGCAAACAGAGCTCCTGTCACACAGACCCAGCTATGGGAAAACCAAGCTGCACTAGTCGAAACAATCAAGCACTACAGACACTTGGTAGCCCCTTGGAAAGGGCTGTGGCACAAATAAAAGTGATGGAACTTACTAAAAGTACCCAAATTATATGCTAATGTGATAATTTATTTTCCAAGATCTAGGAGGAAACTGACAGTAAAAAGGCATTAAACCCAGTCCAACAACTGAGCAATGCACACATTCCACCCCGGAAACAGCAAGGAAAAGTTTCTCTATTTTAAAGACTCCATTTGACTACCCTAATTAATTACTTTAATACAGAAAACAATCTTTTTTCTTGTATTTCTTCTCTGTGCTTCTGTCATTTTTTTCTCATTACAGCTTAAACTCATCTGTTACCAAACTACCTCCCCAGTGTCTGCTGCTCTCACACCACTTATTTCTTGTTTGTACTGTGTTTTAACCTTCTCAGTAAGCCCCCAGTGGGGTTTCCCAGACTCCCAATGCTATTATTCTCTTTCATAATTCTTCTCTTTTTAATAATTTTTTCCTCTTTTCATCTCTCACGCAGACAGCTGAACATCTACAAATCTGTAGCTGGAGGACTAAACCCACGAGAAGAGAGACAGGTGTGAAGGAAAGCCATACAAGGTTACATCTGCTGCTGGAAAATTCAAAGCAGAAACAAGCCTCTTTTCCTAAGAACTAAAGGCAATGTTTTGTCAGGTCAATCCTCCACCTCCTGCCACGAAACACTCCTTACCCTTTCCCACAGCTCAGCCAACCTGCAGGACCCATTTTGGCAGAATTTAAGCCTTTAGGTGCCACGGTCCTGCTGGTCTCACCTGCATCCTTTTCAACCCAGCACCAGTATCACCAGCAGCTAAACCCAGCCAAAGCCTCTGGTTGCCTGTGTTTTGTGGACACTTGCCAAATCCAGGGGTGACAGCAAGATCCCACAACTATCTGGAGCTAATTAAAGAAACACTGGATAATCTTATATCCTACTCTTGCTTATAAAGCACACTGACAGTCACAAACAGTGGAACTCCCAGCCAAGTCCACCAAATACTTTCCCTCCCCCAGGCAAACATGAAACAAGTCATACTGCTTGTTTTCCTTTCACCACCTCTAAGAACAAATCACATAAAACCCCACAGCAGACCCTCCAGGTGGTGGGAATGTTCTCTCTTTACATAAATTAGGGTGGAAAGGTGAACTGAAGGGGAGACACGTTTGGGTACAGGAGTCCTGCTGTCAGCCACAGCAAGGCAAGCACCAGGGAAAGTACAGTCTGGAAGCACCAGCAACCGGAATTACATCTGGAGTGGTGTCACCATCAGAGAGAGAAGTCACCCTGACCTGGGACAGCATCACTGCTCTGTTACCCGGAGTCATCAAAGAATTGCAGAATAATCAGGCTGACAGTGACTTCAGGGCTGCTTTTGGAGTTAGATCCTGTTGCTCAGCAGCTTGTACAGCCCAGTTAAGAACATCTGCAGGGGAGAGAGAGCACAGCTTCTCCACAACTCCACCATTTGACCACTGGCAGGAATTTCCTCCTTCCACCCCAGGAGAATCTCCCTTCCTGTAACTCGTGTCCATTCCTTCTCATCCTTTCTCCGTCCAGATTCTGAGAAGGGTCTGGCTCTGGGCAATCCATCTACCCCCCTCCTGTTTTCCAGGGTTAAACCAAGTCATTTCAGCCCCTCCTCATGCACTTCATCTCGATGGGTGGGATTGCTCAAGCTTGTCAAACGTCTTTCTTGGCCTGGAGATCCCCAAACTGGATCCTGCACTCCAGATGCTCTTCCTAAGGCAGGCAGCCAAATTTCACTGCTGCAAGGGCACACAGCCGCCTCTTCAGCTCCTTACTCACCAAAAGCTTTTCTGCAAAGCTGCTTTCTCTCCCCTTGGCTGCCAACCCCAACTGCTGCACGGGGTTATTCTGCCCCCCACGCAGGACTTGGTGGGATTCATGCTGTGCCTGGCACTGCTGGCTCCCAGCAAATCATCCCTCCCAGCCTGGTGCCATCCAACAACCTGCTGAGAGTTCACAACATCCCACCACCAGCATCGGGCCTGGAAGCAGCCTGTGATGGATGCAGGCAGATGTTTCTGGGGCAGATGTTTAGGATCTCCTGCACACAGCTGGATAATTTTTAGTGTGATGGCAAATGTAATTTTCTTCTGTTTACAACATGTCAAGTGGAAAGGGCAAAGGGAAGAGGTTCCAACATCAGCAACTTCTCCCACCCCCCAAATTCCTGCGTCCTCCCCTGCTACTCCTTCAGTGGTACCAAGACCACAAGTGTAGTTGTGAAGTAAACTTGAGACAGGAACTAATACGTTAAAAATAAACCGATTTATTAAAAAAAGCTATTTTTAAACCCAGATCAGTTCCCCAATCTGGTTCTCCACATGGGTGCAGAGACATTTTCACCGGAACAACTGCAGGAGGGCGTAGGGGTGCAATTAAGCATCAAAGAAAAGTGGGAGCCACTTAAACTCAGCTTTTGTTTCAAGGACACAATCAAATTGTGACCCGAGCCAAACTCTTTTGGAAAAAACTTGGGTGAAATCAAAGACTTAATTTTCTGAGGTTCTGCCACCTATTTGTGTCAAGCATCTGCCCCCACAGCAGATTTCATCTAGGATGCCAAGGATGATGTGTAAGTTTAGGAAGATTTGGCTTGATCTCCTTCTGTACAAAAGACAATTAATTTTTAAACTCTCAGGGAAAAAAGAAGAGCTTTCATTTCATAGTGATTTTTTTCTTGTGAATTTAAAAAAAAAAAAAAAAAAAAAAAAGGAGCACACAGGCTGGCAGAAAAATGACGATCTTTTACCAGCTGCTAAAAATACCCTTGGAGCTCATGTTTCACATACCTCCTCCTTCCTCACAGAAATCCCTCAAAAGTGTTTCACAACTTACTATTTGTTAAACAAACCCCAGTGTTCTCACCCACTGCAATATTTAGCCGGGGAAGCGATGCCATGAGTTATACTGGGCTTGATTTGCACTGTTTTGCAAACAAAACAGTAGACATGTGGATACAATAAATGTGCACAGCATTCAAAATAAGTTCCAATTTCCTAGTGCAGGAAAGTATCAAGCAAATATAGATATTTAACCACAACATATATGGTTGTTAAAAACTGCCTTTGTATTAATGACTGTAAGATATCTTAAGTGAATCCTTATGGAACCAAAAACACAGTCACCTCCTTCAGGCTCTTCTTCCAGGTTTCAGTCCTACTACAGCTTGACTCCAAGCAGGGTGATCTGGGACTGTCAGGATTTGGGTTCTGAAAAAACCCCATCCTGTATGAAACTCTCAGTTTCCAATGCTGTTCCTGTTTCTGGAAGGCTCAGGAGCAGCACAGAGGCTTCAATATAATTTTCAAGCCTACAGCCATAGGATGTTCACTGTCTGTGGTTTGCCAACAGAAACATTCTCAACACCTCTACAATAACATTGTTAAAATAAATCAGGCTTGTTCTACACAAATACCACCTGGTTCTACGTTGCTACTTCTGCACTGTATTCTGAAAGCACAAGTGTATCTCCACCTCTGCCTTCCTCAAAACAATAACCAGTGTACAAATAACAGGAAAATTCCCTCCAGTCCTCCAGGTATCTGGAAAAAAATAATCCATTTTCAACTCCTTCCCACAATATTTGTTTTTCTACCATTGAAACAAGTTTCTGCAGATACTTTTCCATGGTCTGTGTTAGCAAAAGGATCTCCTGCCCCAACTGCTCAACTACTGATCTTCCTAAACCGAGATAGAACTCCCAAATCCAAAAGAGAGGGAAATGGTTAAACTGGGTGA
>JAYRBT010000054.1:7481386-7505349 GCA_036023395.1 Myiotriccus ornatus
TGTTTTTCTACCATTGAAACAAGTTTCTGCAGATACTTTTCCATGGTCTGTGTTAGCAAAAGGATCTCCTGCCCCAATCCTGCTGCTTTTTGCTGCTCCCCCACTGCCTGTGAGTGACCTCAACTCAGCTGTTTGTGAGGCTACAGATAAAACCTGCTCAACTACTGATCTTCCTAAACCGAGATAGAACTCCCAAATCCAAAAGAGAGGGAAATGGTTAAACTGGGTGAGTTCATTCTTTTTGAAACTATTCTAAAATGGAATAACAAAGTGTCTTCGAAGGAGCAGGAATGACTGGGCAGTGCAGAAATACCTTAAGCCACTTTTGTTTCCCTAAAATATGCAGAGAATTGTACAGTAACTTGAGACTATCACTTTAAAAATAATAAGGTTGACTGCAAGCTTAACCTCTTTTTCCAAGTCTCGTAACTCAGGCAGTTAAAGGACTGACACTGTTCCCTGTGCTCCTTGGGACAGAGAGAACCTCTCGCTGCTCATCAGCACAGGAACAGACACCAACATGAAGGGACAGAAATAAAACATTCAAGTACCACATTAAATATGAACACTCGTGATATGACAGAATGCTGAGTTATAAACTCTAAAAACCCTCAGGACAAATATTTACCTTTTGAAACAAGTGCCTGTAAGAAAGGTAAAAAAAAAAATTTAAAATAAGTCAATCTGAGACCAGTACAGCAAAGTTTGGGTTTGAGTCCTATCACTGCATCTAAAGAATTAACTCCTACTGTGTTTTAATGCAAAACCACTGCAAAGAGGGAAGTTAAAGTCCTGAACAGTGCTGATGGCAAAGCAGGAGTAGGATTTATGTTAAAATACTGAAAGCTTCTTGATTTATCACTTGTAATTTCAGTAAAGAAACAAAAAATAAAAATGAGGGGGAAATTGTTTCTGAAAGGTTGAGATCCCTGAAGATGAGCCCAGTGTAACCTTGGCAAAAGGAACAAACAAAATAGGGAGAAGGGCACTCAAGAGAGGGAAAATGCCTCTGATCTCTGGAGTTAAAGCAGATTAACAGAATCAGGGCTGCTACCACGGGGAGGAGGAAGAGGAGGAGGAGGGCTTGGGAGCCTGGGGAAAAAGGAATGTAGGGTGGGGAAAGGAAACAGACACTGAGCTTTGAGCTAAAGCTGGTTTAGGGTGGAACCATTTTAAAGCCAGGGTGTAGCCAGGGACTGAGTGTCTGGGTTTAAAGGGATGATTTTCGTTTCCAAACTTGAAAATAACCTGACCTAACCCTTCACTAACAGAGACTCCAAAGTCACTCCCACACAGATTGTATCCTAATAATTCCGTCAGCCTGTAACTGTGGCCGTACAGAGAACCTGAATTATTCACTGAGCACCCTCTGCATAATTCACCATACGGTCACGCAGGTCAGTGGGCCTTGGGGTGGGTTTTTTGTTTTGCTTGGTTTTGCATTTTGATGCAACTCACAGCCACCTCCACACAGTGCACTGGCGCTTCGTGCACACCGAGGGCTCCAAGGAGGGTCCAGGAACCTGGGCAGCTCCATAAGCCCCAGGAATGCAGGCTAAGCCGATTTTCGGGCTAAGAAAGAATTCAGGGGGGTGGCATTAAAGCACAAAGCTGTAACCCCTCCAGGTCTGGCTGAGAAAGCAAGGCTGGCATCGCTGACCACCACTGCTTACGGCACTGGAGCATCTCCCCAAGAAAAGCATCATTAAAACCCTCTTGTAGCAAAAGAAATTTTAACACCTTGCACCGTAACTGCAGCTTCATGAAAAGAAGGGGGGAAAACGCAGTAATGAACTTAATTTTCCAAGTGGCAGGCAATTTGTACTTTACTATTACCTACCCTCAAAAATACTTCAACACCTTTCCAATGAGCTGAATGCTTTGATCCAAAATGCCTATCCTCCTTAAAAAGTGATCTTTCCAAAATTAGGCATGAAAGAATCCCAAAATATGCTGAGTTATGACCTAAGTAACAAACTAACGGTAGGAAACCATTAAAATTTCGAGCCTGTGTCTGTTTAGGGCATCAGATATTTACCTGACAGCTGAAATTTTAACCATTCCAGTTTTCAGTCACGGCTGTGGCAAACACTTCAACCCCTGCCCGAAGTTTCCATATTGCAACCAGGACTCAGACCATGGTAGGTGGATTGGACACTCCATCTCTCCAAAGCAAAATCCATTTAAAGGGAGAATAACTCACTGTATTCTGTCCCAGTGAGTTTTCTGGCTCCCACACTGCATGGATCATTTCAACACCACGCGCTTCCAAGGGTTTCCTTAACACCTCCTTCAATACATTTGTTTTTGTCTCATAAAATAGAACAAAAACCTTTAAGAGTTCCTTGAACACCCTGAATCCTGAATACAACCACCACACTCATTTTTTTCCCCTCCCTTTTCTCATTTTGCAAAATCTGTATTCTTCTACTTGGACTGACGCTTTTGCCAAATATCACAACAGGAACAATGGAATTTTCAGTGGAACTATTGATTTAATAATAATTTGAAAATACTACGAATCAAGGAAAGATCTGCTCTGACAGAGGGACAGGAAGCCTCGGTAGCTTGATGAGAAAAAGCCTTTTTTTTTCAAGAATAAAATCATTCACCTGCCTGCACTGAGACAGGTCCAGAGACCTCACCTGCACAAAACAGCTGAGAGTTCATCTAGAACGGGCTCTCTTGCCTCCCTCTGAAGCCTTCTGCAGTGTAAGCTCACTCTACGATCCCACTGTTAAGCATCTGTGCTCACCAACAGCTCCTGTAATCGTGATTTGCTCTCCAGAAACCAAGACAGGAAAAGGGATGGGGAAAGGCTGACGACAGCAGCTGTCTCCAGGCTTCCCGGGGAGCTGCCAGCACAGCTCCCCGCAGCAGGCACTGCCATCACGTGTGTGTCATTGGAAAAGGAGGAACTCGAACGTCTCCTCACCAGGAGGGAGGAAACTTGTGCATAATTAAAGATTTTTTGAGAGGGGAAAAAACGTTGTGAACTCTGCAAAGTCAGGAGGATACAGGAGGATACAGTGGAGTCCTGCCCGTCCTTGCCGTGGAGGTCACTGCTCGGGGCTTAATCAAGTCTTGGAGCTCTTCTTACAGAATACAGAAATTCCACTGCACGTAACCAAAGGAAGGCAAAGAGTTCCCAATGTGCAGAGTATTTAAAAAAGGACTTTTCTGGTTTTAAAATAATTAGCTTCATTTCGCAGTCAACTGGCACGCAGAAATCCACTTGCAGCTTTTGGGTGCAAACAATCAGAAGATGCGTGGGAGTATTTCCTCAGAAATAAATTCCTGAATCATAATTACTATGCTTGAGCTAACACATTAATAAAGCCATCAATAAATTCTTCAAAAGACACCCTCCAAGTGACAAGAGTTTTCCACTACGTGAAGAAGCAAATCCAGCAACATTTTGCTACCCTAACAGCTCTCATCCTGAAGATAACTGTCCTCTTTGGCAAGAGCCTTCCAAACACCACCTGATCCTCTAGTAAACCTTCAGAAACTTCATCCAGCAGTGTTAAAGGAACTGTAGCCTAAGGAAAATGAAGATGTTCATGGCACAAGACTACTTTTGAATTTCATAAGCACCTTTGATATGAAGAATAACAAAGAGCAGTATGTTTCTTCAGAAAACCTATGAAATTCAAAAGGGATAAAATAAAAGGCAGACCTGCTCTTTTAGCAAGTCTGTGGAGGAAATTCTTCTTGGCTCATCTGTGAAAAAAGTTATTATTTATAAAAGCCAGTTTACTTTGGAGAACTGCTTTTCCAAGCTAATATGGCTTGGTGAGGAAAACATATATATGAATGTTTCATACAAGGAATGACAGGCTGACATACTGAACAAACCCAAACAGGATAAGAAAGAGAAAACCTAATGTGTTTGATGCTGAACAGACAATCCAAACTAATGAATTTACCATGAAAAAATGGTCCTCATGAAGCTTTGTGCTTGACTGACAACACCCTGGGAAACTGTGAGCTGAGTCACACTCTCAATCCAGCACCTCAACTTCGTTTGTATTCTTTTGCAAATCCTATTTGATCATCCTTTCTTGGATGAAGACGACTCTTCATGGCAGACATGAACAATCTCTTGCTATTTCCACGATGTTTGATTACCATTAATACGATTACTCCAGACACTTTTTTTTATTTTAATCTGTAATGTTGTCAAATTCAAAGACTCTCAGCAGCACCCTGACAGCACCTGGGAAAGAATCAACTGATTCACAAAGAATTGTTTTACCCTTTCAATTTAAAAAAAACCTTTGTCTTTTTCAGACCTCATTGATTAGTAACTAAATAGTCTGCTTAAATATTTGAGACGCTTTAGTACACCTGCCTGCATTGACAAGGACGTGTTTCCCACTGAAAGAAGCACCACTGCTGAGTGTGAATGAGCTGTGAGTTGCTTGAAAAGCCGTTTCAATGACTGCAATGTGCTTCTTTGTAATAGAACTGGAACGAAGCAATCCTGTATAATACAGGAGCAACACTTTCAATCTGTGAAGTATACTGGCCCCAAATAATCAAAGGGCGATGCAGATTCCCCTTCCAAAATGTTGCTGAAATGCAATGCTGTTTGCAACGAGGACCAAATGGGAACCTTGCTCAAATTCGAGAGGACTGAACTTTGAAGATGGATCCTCCTAAATCAATTTTTGCATTGCCAGAAGATCTGTGTTAGTCCTCCAGCACAGAGGCATTCACAAACAGTACCCAAATTATCCCACAATGAGGGCTTTCAGCCTTAGCAACCAGCATCTTAAAATAACTGCTTAGATCAGAAAAGGAGCCTCAAAGAACAAAGAGTTCTAGGTAACTTTCTTTCCTCGTAGTTACTTATGAAAGAACATTCAACACCCATTTCCTCGGCAAATGAGTAGCTTTTCATCGTAGCTGTGAACAATGGGACACTTCTAAACAAATGAGGTGAAAAAGAGCCCTAGACTATGAAGTGTGTTTTAAAGAATGAAACCTGACACGACTAAATCAAAGACAACTTCAAGCTGAAATTTAAACACATCCCAATTGCTTGTTGGAAGTGTCTGCACTGTGTCATTATCCATTTGCACACAAGGAAAATCAATTACTCCTCATGTTTAGGAGTCAAGTTTGCAACACCCCTACACTACTGCTGAATTCTAACAGGAGAGGGAAGACCCTGGAGCACAAAAACTCAACCTAAGCAGAACCCCGCAGCTCGGCAACTTGGGAGATGGAGCAGTTTGCAGGAAAAGTTGCTTCCACCTGGCTGGATATGGGAAATAATCATATGAGACCACAAGACCCTGCTGCTTGCAGAGCCCCAGGAGCGCTCTCACTTCTCACTGAAAGAGCTGCAGTCTCACCTCAGTGACCAACTCATTTCACCCAAACCACACGCCAGGCTGCTGGCAAGGTGTCCAAGGTTAACCGAAACGGAACATTTGCATCTCGAATCCTTTGAAAAAAATCCCCCAGAGACAAGACAATTTGACCCAAGGTGCATGCAGGGCTCGCAGAGACAATCCCTGCTGCTAAGCCCACATGTGCCCTTCCCACAGTTTTAGGCCCCTCAGTGCAGAGAAACCTCCCTCTCCAGCAGGGCAGGAAGGAGAACTTCACTTCCATTCGTCTCTCCACATGGCCAGTACGGGGAACACACAAGAGCTCAGTCTCCACACGCCCTCCTTGCTCCTCGTGGACACTCGGCACACACAGCCCCCGTGCCTGTTCGTTTTGGACAGAGAGAAGTGCTGCCACTCATTTTTCCCTTTTGTTTTACCAGCACTAGTGCAGTATTGACATCTTCCCCCAACCACCATCACTCAGCTTCACCCTTCCCACCACTGGAACCACCTTCTTTTATTGGAAACCGCATTTAAGCCAAGGTTTGGAACAACTAATTTGATGTGCCTGCTGACGTGCTGTCTCAGCACTGTGCTGAGTCAAGCCCCTGAGCCATCTTCCTCTCATCTGCAAACAGCCAGTGTAATTTAATTCCTTAACAATTAGGAATTAAATAATCCATACTTCATTCAGCTTCCAGTAATACAGTGTCTTCTATTTTGCACTGTTTTCAGTGAAGATGTCCAATCTGTACCCAGTTTTCCAGGAGGATCAGAGCTGCAGTTCTGTCTCTGCAGTCACTCCATGCCTGGTTCATTCCAGGTACTGTCCAAGCCCACACCCCTCAGACAGCACAAGTGATCGAGTTGTTTTTATGGGATGCCATGGAAAATGAAAAGCAGTCGCACGAGAGCAGCACACCAGGCAATCCAGGCCGAGTCTTAACTCAAAACAAGCCGAAAATGCATGCACTATAAAAACAAGATTCATCATAAATCACTGTTATCTTAAATTATCTTGCATTTTTCTTCTAACTGACGTTGTTTAGATTTTATCATCAGCTAATTAGAATAATTACATGCAAGCTTGCTGCAGCAGATAACCGTAAAACATAATAAATCTCAAGACGTTTGTAGAGAGTTACCCGTTCAACGAAAACCACATTTAAGCTCCAGAATGTAAGCACCTTAAACCTCCTTTTTCAGCCCATAAAGACTCTTAAAGACTTTCAGTACTCTTTATATTGCTTTTTTAATCCAAATTTGGCAACATAAAAGTCTATAATCTCACACACCCTTCTCCTGGCTGACTTGGGTTCTGGTATGCAATGAAACACAGGCTAACTCACAGCATGGACTAAGTTCTCCAAGTCAACTTTGGAGAGTTTAATCCCACATTTCCTTAAAGTCCTCAGGAAAAACCACCAAACTCCTGGTTCAGTAGCATTTCAGGATCTATTAATTGCCACTGATCAATGAATCAAGTAGGACAGTTATCACGAGACAGAAAAATAACTGCTGAAGATTCAAAGGAAGACAAGAAATCATTTTTCTCACTGGCTACACACCTTAAGAGCAGCCACTGATCTCAGACCACAAGCAGTCACACATCAAAGTACATCTGAAGCCATAGCAGTGCCTCAGAAAAAACACATTATTAAACACATTATTCTTAAGAGTTACCAAACACTGACCCTGCCATTGCCAGCAATGAGCTATGGTGGTTTTCTTACCCAAGAGAAAGTGACACCTGCACATCAGGAAGTTCTGGAGATGGTATCGGTAGGACTAAATTACACCTGCATGTGGTGTAATTACATCATCAACATAGAGTGCAAGGAAAATTCTTCAACCCTGACATCAGTTTGCACACCTGCTAAAACAGATTCCAACCTTTCCTCTTGCTAGTTCCAGCAATCATAGGGGTGATTTAGGCTGTTCAAGCCCAAAACAAAACCAAATTTCTGGTTTTAGAGGAGAACCTGCCTGTGACACCGAGGCTCCTGACTGAACCGTGCAGCACTTGGTGCTTCTGAACTGCTGGCAACACAAATTTCTATTGTCAGGCTCGTAATTCAGAGACAGATAAGATCATACCATAAACAGATCTAATTAACTCGACACTTTTAATTTCAGCCCCAAAACCTGGAGGAATGACTTACTTGGGTCTCGACTGCTGTAGGGCCATCCCGAGGCAGGTGAAAAAGGCAGCACTGGGGAGTTTGCCCTGCTGTCGTCCTCCACTTGCTGCGTGATGTGCCGCACAGTTTCTTTGTTTTTCCTGTTCTTCCTGCGCCCCGTGGGCTGCCAGCCATCCCCCATGCCCTGCTCCGAGAACCCGCTCTGTATTGCACTATCCTTGGCAGAATGAAGCTCCCCCCCTCCATAATGCGACGGCGAAACCTGCTCCTCTTTGATACGTAAAGACCCGTAGCCCATGTCACTGGCCCAGAGAGACTGGGACGAAACGTCCTCGTGGCTGTCTGCTTTTGGTTCTTGATCCTCTTTTCCGTAGCTACTCCCTCCCTCGTGGCAGCTGGCAATAGCTGAGTCCCCAGAGGAGTTTGCCGGGCTGGTTCTCCGGGCCAGCCACGGAGATATGCTCCTGCCGGCCACCACCGCCGAAATCAAAGCGTCCGTGCTGCTGCTGGAAGGGGCTCCCAGCTCGTAATCAACGAGGTCCTCCGAGGCATCAGACTTTATGCTGATGTCCAGGGCCGCTTTGATGAAGTTGTGACAGGCCTGCACGATGTCCGTCATCTGCAGGTAGCTGGCGGCCGACATCACCTCGATGACGTTCCGGCTGGTCAGCGCCAGGTGCGCGGAATACATGAAGTCAATGATCGCCTTGAAGCCCTGCGCGGTGACGATGTCCAGGTGGGTGACCGTGGCCTGGTCGGAGGTTTTCTGCACCTGGCAGTAGAGGGTCTTGAAGTAGCGGCTGCTGCCCAGGAGGACGTTCTTGTGAGCCTTGAAGATCTTGCCCTCCACGATGATGCAGACGTCGCAGAGGATGCCGTGCTGCCGCTGCTCGTTCAGCTCCCGCAGCAGGTGACGGTAGTGGGAAGCAATCTCCATGTCTTCCTTTCGGTTATTCATCTGGAAATCTTTATGCTTCCTCTTCCACAGGTCCTGCAACGGGGAAGGAAATGACAGCATCACAAAAAGCCAAGAGGAGCTCGCAGACGTGTTTGCCGAAGGCTGAGGCAAAACCCCGAGCTGTGCCAAATTAAGCAACAGGTTCATCGGGAAAGAATGTCACAAATACAGCTACTGCCTACAACTGCACACTCACTGACATGATGCAGCTCACTTTGACCAGACTTCAAGTAATTTATGTTAAGAAGAACTAGATTTGAAGCCAATCCCCCTGTGGCTCGTAACATCCCAGATAAATATTTCTTTAAATTACTACAGGCTCTTAAGGAAACCTGAAGTTACCAGGGTACAATAGCTGTCAGTTTTTACTCTGAGTTTGGCAAGATTTGGGTTTGAAACAGGTGCTGCACTTGGAACCACACTGATGGAGGCAAGACTGTTGAAGAGCACCCTGTAACACAATTTCCTTGAGGGAACAAGCACGGTGTGTAGTACCCTGAATGGCTGAAATCCTCACACAGCAAAAGCCAACTGAATCCAGCATTCCCCCTCTTTAAATTTCTGTGGAAGGGCTATAAATATGGGTTAAAAGCCAGGAAAATCCAAGACCACAGATCACTAAATTCTAAGTCCCCACCCAAACTAAACTGGCAATACATCACAACTATGAAATTAATGTTATCTGAAGCTTAACTACTTATAGGCACAATATTTTTTACTTTGCAACAAACATGCTATCTCCTTGGCTTTATATCTCCAAGTTTACCCCAGAGCCACTCTCAGATATTGGGTAGAGAAATTCTCATAATCCCCTAAAGAACGAACCAACATAACAAAGCTGAGAAAAATTCACAGGGCCTTTGATCACCTTCCATAAAATTTGGCAGTATTATCAAAAAAAAAGTGTATTAGTGAGAGCAGCAATACATCTTGTAAGTTATGCGCCAAATTATCCTCTTACACCCCAAAAAAGAAATAAAGGTCCTAAATGTGGATATATTGACAGTAATCAGCAGTGTTAGGATTTTCAGACTGAATGTTACCCAGTGATTACCTTTGCAACTCCACACTTGCCTTTGCTGCCACAGCTTTACAAATTCCTTGGCATTCAATTCTGCCACTTCCTCTATCTTACATCACTTTTTTGGAAATTATTATCTAGATTTATACACCATGTCACAGTGGTTTAATGGTCCAACTAATTAAAAGCATCGAGGTGAAGGATATCTTGCCCCTTTCTCTCAAAAATTTAAATTTGTTCCAATATAAGAAGTTTCAACTGTAGAATCGATATGAGGGTCCACATGTCAGCACACAACTGTAAAACTGGACCCAGTTCCAAATGTTATTATGGGCAGGCACACACATCCAGAAGCCTGGATTTAGGCTACTGGTTGTTACTTATAAAACTGAAATCTCTGAGGTCTTACTGTCTTGAAGTAGACACAGTTCAATGTAAACACTGGCATTAAGGAGGCTGATGAGAGCCTGGAGCACCTTCCTAACATCCAGCAAGTTCAGTCCCATCTGCTCGAACTGGCTCACAATTCTAGGACAGCCGTGATTAGGGAAGTATCCTGACACGTGCAAGTGTGGTTCCTGTACTGTGGAATAGAGACCCACAAGCCCCTTGCCCTCTTTCCCTACCCTGTGCTATGATTATCATCAGCAGGAGCAAACCAGCTGCAGTTTAGTCAACACTGGTGGCCAGAAAAGCACCTCCCAGCCCACAGAACAGACGTGAGATGTGACCTGACGACTCAAAAGTTCAAGTTATGCAAGACTGCTCCAAGCTTCCCCAGTTCTGCAAGGATGGAGCTGCCTCTCTGCAGCCTTGGAAATGCTGATTTGCATGACCAGCTGGTCCCTGATCACTCAGAAGCATTTTCTTCCCTCGAGAGAGGAAGGACCATCTTCCTGCAACACAAAGAGCCTCAACTGGTGTTCACCAAATTCAAAGCAGTGCAGCTTTTCTGCAGAATTAAGCACAGAATGCACAGAGAAACCAATCTTTTTCTTTTTTTTTAATCATTTGAACTGGAAGAGGTCAATAACATTATAGCTGTACACTGAGCAACACCTATTTACCACAGAAATCTGCCTGGAGACCTCAAACCAAATCCTCACACAGACACCATCTCCATCTCAAACAACTGAAATAAATCAATGAAAATCAAACAAAGAATCAGAGTCAGGGAGCATGGGGGGGGGAAAAAACCGAAAGGATTTTTCAGGTGTTTGGCCTGAAAAGGTTGTGATGGCACCAGCCAGCACAGCAGTTCTCCAACCCAGGCTCTGGAGGAGGCTGCCACAGCTTCCCAACATCTCCGTGTTGGAGAGAACCGCCTCGTAAGGCAAAATGACAGCTCAGTTTTGTCTTTATTCCAGAAACCACTACTGCATCTACTTTTAGGAGTTGAAGAGTCAGCTTTGTCCCCTCAGGAAATATGAATTGCCACATAGGATAAAGTGAGTTGTCCATCATCAGTCCTGTCTCCAACAGCTGCCATATCCACACGACTCAGAGGGAGACGCAAGAAAACCTCACAGGATACAATCAGGAAGCCATGAGAATATTTTGGATATGGAATTTCCTTCTGCTGTACCTTCATGGATATCAAAATCCATATTCCAAAACAGTAACTCCCTGGACCTGTGTGTGTGTGTGGGAATCTCCTGCAAGGATAATTTTCTCTTCCTCAGTTTCATACAGAATAGCATCAGGAGTATTTGTCAAGGTCTCCACCTGCTCTGGTGAATTTATGCAACAAGAGCTTTTCTTCTTCAATGTTTTTCACCTGGAAATTATATAAATTCCTTGAGATTTTATTTCTTTGCTATTTCATGCATTTATTGAGCTTAGTGCAGTGGGTTGGGTTCCCCCTCACTGATAACAGTCCACTTCAGATACACCTTGTCCTCTTCAAAGCTGCCTATGGCAGAAACACAGATTTTAAACTATTTGTCTCTTGCTACCTTTGGTTTAGACTGGACCAGCTTGAGGTTCAGGGATGGACTAATTTAGTGCCACTTACGGATGAAGCACTTGCTCATCTCTTTAGGAAGGAGGAGATAAAGCCAGAGAAAAGGTATCAGGGAAATTTTAACAGACACACACAAATCTATGCAAGATTCCCTACTTGGCCAGCGAGGTGGGCACATTCCAGCACCTTCAAGAAAGCAAATGATGGTGTGGAGTCTCCTATGTTCAGTGCAATCGATAAAGTTTAACATTTTTCAAGTCAGGAATTATTCTTGTAGATGTCTTGATCTTCCTCTGATGGAAGGTCTGCCACCTCACACACATCGCTCCACGTTCAGCATCTGCCACAGGCATTGTACCTTTTAAATGAGAGGTCTTTGGGGGAGAAAATTAAATATGCCTCAAATTCAGAGGAATTAATTAGTTTTCTGTCTACCCATGTCAAACCAGAACATCCATTTAATGTCAAGGATCACTAGGGAATTAATCCAAGTTAAATTTAAGGCAATTTGCTAGTAGTTAAAAATTCAGGAAGCTTTAAAACCCTGTGCTCTTGTGTTCCAATTTTACATGCTGTTTTGTGGCTTGTTGCTGGTTTAAGGGTTTTTTTTCCTTTTCCTGGTAATGATATTTATCTCCACTTAAAAAATGTTGTGGAAAGATTTCTTCAGGAAAGCTGTACCCTTCAAATTTCCAATGGAAGCACAGCAAAGATGGAATAAGCTGTGGAGCTTTCTTAGCAACAGACCTCGAAGATCAATGATGGGTTTTTTTTGTTTTGTCTCAGGTCTTTTTACTACACTGAAGGATTTCCAAGTTGAGCACCTACTAGAGTGCTTTAGGGCTGGTCCTGCCATGCCAGCACATGGCCACAACACAGCTCTCCAGGAAGCAAATGAACCATGAGAGCTCATCTGAAGATTTCCCACAAAATAAACTGCAGCACGTCAGTCTTTCTTCATAAGCCCCTGCATAGACAGCACAGTAATTCAAGTCTACTGCTTTTCCAAACACAACAACAAAAACACTGTCCCTCAACAAACCCTGGCACGTAACAGCAAAAAGAACACAGTGTGAACAGATTTAATAGCCACTTCCACGAAATTTCTGTCAGGATACAGGCCTACAATTTATTTTTCACATCAAAAAAAGCTGGCCTTAAATAAACTATTAATAATTTATATAATCTTTAACCCCAGCTAGAGTGAACCTAGTTCTACAAAGAGAGCATCTTATGAAAGTGCCTTATTTTGCACTGTCAGTACAGTTATTTAAACATGAAAATATCACCTGAGTCTAAACAGACACAAACTTCACTTCCCTTTGGAAATGTTTTAAGAAAAGTAACCAGCAGTACTTAGGAGGTCATACCTCTCAGCATAATCAGAATAAGCCTCCTGACCAAAACATTAACACCAGTAAAATTAAGGGGTACAAATTTGTTGCATCTAAATCTCAGTGTATTCCTTGAATTTTGACAAAAAGTAACAGACAAGAAATGAAGCACACACAAAGTCCTCCACAGAGCAGTCCCCTGGGCAACAGTGGGGCCAAAAATAAACTTCCTTCACTCGGAAAGAAAACAGGGAAAAAAAAAAAAAAAAAAAAGAAGAAGCCTGGTGAGTTTTTTGGGGGGGTTTGCTGCTGTTAGGATTTGGTTGTTTGTTTACTTTTTCCTCTCTCAGATTATAAGTGAGCTGAAGATTTAAACTACACGACACTTTGTCTCCGTTACAATTTTCTAAACCTGTTTCCACACTGAAAACCAAGGACCCGAGTTACAGAGTTCCAAAATACTCACTAGGGCACTCCTCCACCACTCTGCTCCCTGGAGAAAACATGCCAACTGGAATTTAACCAAAAATGTGTTGTTTCCTCCCCCCTCTCTCCCTTCAGAGAAAAGTAAAAACAGATTAAGGAAGAACTCAAATTCACTCCAGTGGTTTATTTTATGCAAAAAAACCAACAAACACACCCCACTTCTCTGCTTCCCCTGTGTCCTGTCCCTGCATCCACTCCCAAGACATTCCAGCATTTTTTAAATTCCTCTGCAAAGGAGTTCTGGAAGGTGAGACTGGGCCTGAAATGCTTCCTTGCACAACAAGACACAGCGTGTATGGAAGTTTCACTTTTATCCAATTAAAGACAACAGAAATGCGGGGGATTCCTCCTCTCCATGTGCCCCCCTGCTGAAAAGAACGGGAACAAAACCCCTCAACGTAACCTTAGCAACTGCAAAGGACAGTACCTACCACTTATTCTGGTAAATGAGAGGAAAAGAAGACTCAGGGTATTAATGGATGGTCACTGCCTGCAAAGGAGCTGCTCGTGAGTTTTACAGGCATGGATCTCCACAAGTGCAGAGTTTTCTCACCAGTGAGTTCGAGGAAGGACACAATTCCAGAGGAGTTTTCATTTCTTGACACTAGATAACCCCAAATTATACTCGTATGTTCAGCTTTGTTGAAAAGAGATGTAAGTAACATCTCATGAAAACGAAGAGCTGCCAAAAAAGCAACTCTTGTGCCCTGTTCCCATTCCCAAAAACGATCACCCCTTGCTTAAGTTGGTCGTTCCAACCACAACTCTGAATTCAAAGAGAAACAGGCAGATGTTTGTAAACAGACCAAAACAGACCCTTGGGCCAGAGAGGTTACTCACAGCTCAGGGTTTCATGCAAACAACAGCTACCACTTTTCCCTGATGGCAGGGGATGAGAACGTTTAATTAGAGCCCCAACACTGCCTGCCCGTCCAGCCTTTTGGGTTAGAAGTCACAGGAAGGAAAAAAAAAAAAATGTTTCACCATTCAGCTTGAGAAATACTACAGAAGTACAGAAAAGGCAAGAATTTGGGAAGCAAATGATTCTCAGTAAACTTAAAGGAAAATACTAATTCAATCTTTATTATGAAATTTGAACCAGTCCACTCAATTGTCAATGTACATGTATTATTTAATTAACATCAGCCTGATGAGGATTCACTAAAATTTTTCCAACTTCAAGCCAACACTGCCCCACCATCCAGAGCATTAAAACAGCATCTCTGTTTAGAATCTCTGCACAGACACAATCCAGAAAGCCCAAAGGCAAAGTTCAAACAGCAGCACAGAACACCACACACTTCTGGTATTTCATTAAAGCACAGTCCAAACACAAACCACAAGCAAAATCTAACTCCAACAGCACAGCTTAAAATAACAGGGAGCCACCATTAAACATGTCACCCTCTACTCCAAAGCTTCAAACCAGAGACTTGGCTGTGGCCTTTGACCTGTCAAACCATCTGCCTGAACTTACAGGGCCAGCCTGTGCAGGAGCTGGCACCACAAAAATGCAGCAAAAACACAGGATTTCTGCAGGTATTGAAATAAAATCCATTTATTAACCTTCATTAGCTCTGACATGGCAGGAAGAATTTCAAGAGAAAACCAGGACTGAAAAGGAGATCCAAATGAAAACTGTTAACCTCCATATTTTGGATGGAGGGAAATTAGAAACTTAGAAACTGTAAAGTTAAAAATATTTATTGGGGGGGGGGAGGGAAGACCAGAGATGCATATTTTGCTATAGCGTTCTTAAAAGTAAAAAGCAGTGAAGAGATATTTACTGATTTTGTTAGAGAAAACACAGGAACCGTAATATTAAAATGAATAAATGAAATCCAAGGCAATTACTTCTTACCAGTAACAGACTGGGTTCCAGGTCTAGTGTTTCTCCTACAACAGCTGAGGACATCAACAGCCCCAGGGCAGCACAGGTAGTGCCCTGTTCCGTGACCTTCCGACAGCACTGGCGTGAACTCTTGTAGGAGAAAGACAGAACTATGACAAAAAAGCAAAACCAGAGGAAATTACTGGCATCAAACTACAAGATTAATGAACAGTGAGACATTTTGAAGCCCTTTCCCTCCAAACTCACAGTTAGAACATCCCTCTTTATGGCTTCATGAACCCCAGAAAAGTTAACTCCAAGCATAGCAATACACTGCAGGTAATTAAAGCCTGGCTACCGTTTAGTAACAATATAAGCAAGAGTTATTTCTTAAATGTATGGGAACAAAAAGTCTAATTTTAGCTACTAAAACTTCAAAAGGATCCTTGAACAACAGGGTTTCCTGTTTGGGAGCTTTTCAAAACATTCTCACTTAAATGACTCTTTAAAGAGACTCACCTTACCTGACCTATGAAATACTGAGGTTAAAAAGCTACCACTACAGCTCCTGAAAGAAGTTTGCAATGGAATACTCAGGAGAATCTCCTCTTGAAATGTTTAGTTTCTTGAACCAGTAGTTTCTACTGGCTGACACCATTCTGGGATAAGAGGCCAAACCATCCCAAGGTATTTAGAGTTCTGTGTAAAATACAAGCACTTCAGTATATGGGAAAGGCACATTCACAGAGAGACTTCTCAGATAAATGCTGTTTATGGTTACAAGCTACAAGGGATAGGAATAGTTCATTTACACCAAGGCTTTTGTCTGTGAGGACACATCCACTAGAGACCATCATCTTGTACACCTGTTTTTCTTGTACAAAACAAACTTTAGTTTCCTCAGAAAAGCACATACTGGCAACATTTGACTTCCAACTTAAACTTCTGAGTATGTTTTATTTAAAGCTTTATGCTGATAGCCACGACAAAGACTTTTTTGATCCCTGCATTTCAAATGCCTTCAATACACCAGATTAGCTCTCTTAATGAAAATAAGCTATAAATCAATACTGCTGATTTCAAAACTGACCTTCTGTAGTAACAGATTGTGAAAGAAAACATCAGAAGATAAAAAATAGGAAAGCTTTTCCAACACAAACTAATGTCATTATAGAAGGCGAAATAAAATATCTAATAAACAAATGAAGCAATAAGGAAAATCCAAGCATTCTTATGGCAAACAGAACCGAAAATCCTGAAAACAAATATGACCCAATTGAAGCAAACACCAGTGACTTTGTTCTCAATTTCTATTTCGGACAGCCAAGTCTTGCCTTTCTCTAAATTCTGATTGCTTCTCCATAGCAATTGTTTTGGCCAGCTTTTAAGTCCTGTTATTTAGACAGTTAAGGAAAAATAAAGTGGGGCAGTGATGGAGCCAGACCAACCCAGACACTTGGGAAATTAATCTGTTAGCAAAGGGTAACAGAAATACGTATTTTCACTTAGATTTAGGGCTGTTACTGTTAAAACTCTCATTTACACCTCTGTCCCAGGGCACAACGGGAGCCAGAACAGACTGGTAAGAATGGCAAAGCTGAGCCCACAGTGTTTTGCACTGCTTTGCAGTTTTTCTCTTGCTTTGAGCTCTGCACCTGTTTTCCTCCTCTGATCAAACAGATGAGAACCGAGTGACCACGATTAGTGGAGGCACCTCTGCCACAGGGAGGGAGCAGGAGAACAGCCAGAGGTATTTCTTCCAACTTTTGCAGTTGGTCAAGATTTCTAAAAGAGCCCTTGTTACCAATGTGAAGTCAAGCTTTATAAAGAACTGTCAGCCCCCACGACAGTGTTATCTCCAGCTCCTCTTTCTCTTTCCCACACCACATGACAAAAATATTTTTAAATGCTGAGAACTTACCAATATTTAAAAATGTTTCCTGTTAGCAAAAATAAATGTGGCGATGTTTCACAGCTGGGCAGTGCATGTTTCAGTGAAGAGAGGAGAATGGTCTCTGGTAACAAGCTCCGAAAGGTTCATCAGATGTCCTGTGTTTGGGAATGGAAAGAACAGGAGGCAAAAATTAGAATCCAAACTTTAACTCAATACAAAGCCCTTCGGTGTCACATAATTACAAGCAACAGTTAAAATAAGTGCCCATTTACAGCACTGTTTGCCATTTCAACAAGAAATATTCTGATGTATTTCCATAATTAAGCATACAGGGAAAATGATTTAGCCCTTGTGTTAACTTAAAGAAAGAGTTTAACAGACCAATTTGAAGATTATTAACAACTTCTGACGATGCTTCCAGGCAGAAGTGCTTTGAAAAAGTCACTCCACAAAATTGGTACTTTATGTAATGATTTCAAACCATTTTAACACTGTCTCAGTTGACATCAAAGTTTCAGTTAATGTTTCTGTGACCCCTGCCACCCACACACTTGAAATGGGGTTAGTATTAATCTCACCTCATGGTTACAGCGATTCCCCTCCAAACCAAAATATTTGCCTAAGGTTACAGAAAAAAACAATGTGCCCACGTTATACAAAAGTAAGAGATTTGAGTTTTATTCCCACCCAACCACAGTATTCAAAAGCCAGCGTGACCTTCATGTTACAGAGCATCCACCAAGGTACCGAGGAAAGCACTTTGCTCCTCTTAGGAACACGTACAAGCTTCGAAAGAATAAACCCCACAAAGATGCAAATACCTAATAGAACGCAGAAAGAAGTTTCATTTTCCATGCCTGTAAAAGCTGTGCAGCCTGAAATACAATATTCCAACGGGTAACAACTTGCTAATATGACAGGATGCACCTTTCCCACAGGGCACAGGTGGGTGCTTCTAGTTCCAGCTGCTTGCTTGCAGTGATATTTTCACTGCACTTTGCATTCCCCTTATCCACTTCCCCGTAACTTCCAACGCTGTCCACGTGCCTGCCTGTCCATCCCCTCTCCATCCCAGCACAGCAACACTTGCTCGTATCATTCCCCTATTTTTGATGTCCATTCTCTCTCATCTCGCTGCACCGAGGACAGATCCAACCCTACCCACACCACAGACTTTGCAGAACACAAAAAGGAACGTGGCAGAGCTATCCAGGGTTTAAAAAGCAAGTGCTTTACAGGGAACCAGCTCTGAGAAGTCTGCTAAAATTAAAAAAAAAAAGAATCTAGTTACAGATGTATCTGCTACTCTAGCAGTGAAGATTAAAAAACAACCTGAAAAAAATCCCAGTGCCTGTGGCCCACATGACACTTACCTGCCCAAGTGCCATTAACTCCTAGAGATCCTAAGCTTCAACTTTAAAGTCACAAAAGAAATCTAAGCAAAAGACTGTGCCCTTGTGCATCTATTAGTCAAAAAACAAGATAAAAAGAACCTTAAAAAAAAAAGGGGAATTAGAGAACTCCGAACTTATCACACTGGGAATTGCCCCAAAGAATGGTTTCCCCTAAACTTTCTCACTGGTTTTTGGCTTTTTAATTAGGGGATCTTTGCCAAAGTTCCCAAACTCAGTATGTAAAAACAGAGGGAGCCAAAGGAGGAAGAATCATGAGGTGATTTTTAAAGAGAAGTAAAGCAGTGGGAGGAACTGAAAGATCACCTAAAAGACACAAAAGGAGTCAGGAATAATCTAAGAGTAAAAATAAAATCAACCAGTGCAAAAACAAAGATAACATATGAGGTGCTTTGAGAACAACCCAATCCTGTTTGTGCAATTTGTGGTACAAGCCCTCAGGGCCTTGGGTAAGGATCCTGTTTTACTTTTTAGCACGAATCTCATAATCCAGATTTGATCAACTACTATTAAAAAAAAAAAAGAAAAAGAAAAAAAAAAAAAGAAGTGGAGTGAAGCCAAGAAGGACACAGCGGTAACAAGGGGGAAGTCAAAAAGCTGGTTTTATATTTAGCCACCACCTCATTCTCCAACACTATAGTGGCAGGACTGCTAGGAGCAACTGCACCCTGACTACTTCGTTCATTGGCACTTAAATTAGTTGGGTTTGGGTATTTTAAGTTACTAATGGCTAGTACAGACCACTGATTCTTCTGTTTCAAGACACGATCTGAGCACTAGTCAGGAAGGTATCTCCTCTGATGCTGTATTAGCACAAAAGGTGCAAATTTTGTTTAACTCTTTCCTCAGAGAGAACAAGCCAACCACCTGAAACACCAACTTTACGCAGAGCTCTTCTCCAGAAGTGAGAAATACCAGGAAGCAAACTCACTTGGATGGAATAAGCAGTTTGTTCAACATATGATGGGGAAATAATCAGGAAGGGTGACTGGGTATTTCAGTATACAGAGGTACAAACACATTCCTTAATATGCAAAACCCTACCCACTCTTCTAAGTGGGGCTCTTGGTCAAGGTAAGGCCCTGACACACACCAACATTCTCGTTACCAGGTTTATTTTAATCCACACACAAGCTTGTAGATGTGTCTGCAGAGCAGTTCTGATGCCTCAGTGCCTCCCTCCGTTGCAGGAGACCCCAACTCAGGTTTTACAGTAAAGCAAACGCAGGGCAACCTCCAGCATTTGCAGGATGTTTTTCTTCCCGAGCACGTGCACGAGCCAAGTGAGCAACAGGCCAGGATCACCACTGTATGGGCTGGGTCAGAAGTCAGCCACATCCCCAAAAGGCAAGGCAAAAAGGTGAGTTTCAGCTCTAACCTGAGCACTGCCAAGTGGAACACATTTCCATCTCATTAGAATGGCTGTCAAGGATCTCACCCCGCCTGCAGAGCTATTTCAAGCCAGCATCTCAACAGCAGCCTGATGTTTCTTAAACGTATGGGCGTGAAAGAAAGTTAAAGCAAGTGTTCAGAAAATAACTGCACCACAGCTGACTTGGTAAAGGGACGTCACACCCCACCCATGAGCCTCTGGAATCCACCACATCCCAGAGGGAATCCAGCGAGGACTTCCCACTGGTTTGTCTTCAGGAAGAAAAAGCACTTCTAGCACAATTACGATTTTTCATTAATAAAACAGAATGTGTTTTGGGAGAGCTGAGTAAACCCTGGCCCCCCTGTTTCACAGAAGGGGAGACTGATAACAAGCAGTTCAATCAACAGCTACAGGATGGGGAAGGAGTCCCAAGGAGCAGTCATGCCTCCAAACGGGGCATCCTTGTGCATCCAAACACACCAAGGCAGCACAAACCAGAAAACTACTGAACTGTTTAGGGAAGTTGAGATTCTACCCTCCTGCATCTCAAGTGAAAGTCCCACACAAAGCAATACAGGCTTTTATTTCTCATCCTGCCTGAAGGACTGAAGATCCAGAGGGAACTGAGAAAACCAACCACCGAAGGACGGATTTAAGGGGGCTGCAACACAAACATACAAAACGTCCCCAGGAGGGAATAAGCGAAGTTTTGAAGCAACAGATTTAAAGCCTGGAGTCCTGACTGCCACTGTGCTTGACCAAACATCAGAAAACCTTCCATGGAGATGTTTTAGGTGTGGAATGGGATCGCAGGACTTCCCCCAGACTGAATTCCTCCCTCTGCCTCTCAGCTGCAGTCAGTCCTCGTGCTCTCTCCTAACGTGACCCCTGGTATCTGCAGACAGCCCACGGCACGCTCCCTTTAACTATTAATACATTTTAAGTTTCAAATATCCCCCACAGAAAACACAGGTGAGCTCCACACTTCAGAATATTCCAGCCAGGCACGAAATATAAACATGGAATTAATCCTTCTCTGCAAAGTGTTAGAATTTTCCAGGGCAACGCTCACAGCCAGGAATGGACAGAAACCGTTGGCTCCTGGGAATTATAAGGGACATGTGGGATAACCATTAGAGCTGTAGGTAGCTCTTCAAAGACTTAAACTAAGCCCTCTCTCTGCCCTTCTGTTTGCCCATTAAACTGAGCACACAGGAGCATGGAAAACCCCTGTGAATGGTTTTTACCAATTCAGGGGGAGTCTGGAGAGCGTTACAGAGTTCTCTGGAGCAGCCAGTAAAACCGGCGAGAACACGAAGGGAAAAATGTCCTGGGAAAGGTTGAGCTGTTTATGAAATAATTCCTGCCCTGAAAGCAGGCAGTGGCAGTTTGGATTGGGTGTCAGCCTGCTCTGAGCTGCTGGGAGGACAGGAAACTTTGCTTAGAAACTTCAAAAAACACGGATCTAAAACAAAATAATAAATAAATAATAATAAAAAAAAATCCACACAAGCGGATAGCGAAGACGAAAAGAATTTGCTCAACCTCACAGCAACACAACACATCACCGGAGGAAACGCAGGCAAACAACAGACCTTCCAAACATGAGGCATTTTTCCTTTTGACAGAGGGGGCTGCTGGGGTAGGAGGGGGGTGCTAAACTGATTTTCCTCTAAGCACTTCCAGATATTAAAATTAAAAAAAAAAAATCCTCTTGCGAAGAACATTTCCACTGTTGTACAACTGTCCCAGAAAACAAAGACCACGGGGAGAAAGTGGCCCATTTTCTCCAGCCTCCGAGAACCCCGAGTACAGGTCATGTTTTCAAAGGCTCAGTCCCACACACTCCAGAATGAAGCAGCGTTCAAAGCACAGGGATAAACACCTTAACCCTAAAGAGTTACTAGAATACCCCGTTTCTGGTACCACGCTCAAAGTGACTCGGTTCCACCAAGGCGAACACACAGCCTATGAAAACAACCGCGAGAGAAGTTTCGCTGTGAGTGAGTTTCCCCCTCCTGGACACGCTGCATCAAAACCAAAAGACTCGTTTTCTGTCTCAGTTGCACTTATCCCACGAACGTAGCAAACCACAGAATATTCTTCAGCAGCGTGTGTTCAGGAGCCCCCCCCTCCCCTGGAATCCTGTCCTCTAGTTCTGCCTCCAGCCCACAGGGCAGCTCCTCTGCCCTGCTCCCTGTCGGCTCCCAAAAAACACCTCAAAGCAGCAATTCCTCACCGCATGTTGAAAATATTGTGACTAATAATACACTCCACCCTTTTTTTTTTTTTTTCCATCACTGAGGATTTCAAAACATAAAACTTGACAAACAGCGAGAGAAGCTAGATAGAGTGTAGAAGGGGAAAGCAAAATTTTATTTTCAATTAGAAGAGGCTACAAAAACATACAAATGTTCAAGCAAGGTATTGATTAAAGTGAAAGAGCTATCCAGTCACAGCAAGCTTCCTCCTCAAAATTGTGTTTTTCCCACTCTTCTTGGACAGCACCGCTTTTTCTTTGAATCCCCACAGGAAAATAAAAATAAAAAAAGAAAAAATGCTCCCTGTCCTTTTTGAGAAAACACATTTAATGCGTTAGGAGCAGGGCTGCTCTGTGCACACAGAGAACCCACACTTGTAATAAATACTCGATTGAGTCCACGAACTGAGACCCAGATCTGTATTACAGTGACTAAATGCTAAAAATGATAGCAGCGATGGAATTAAAATGCACGCAAGAACTTTGGTACAGGTGTCTACAATACCACTGTTTGCTAAACACATCTCCTAATTAGCATGGCTTTAAACAATACTGATAATAATCCGGTCCTGCAAGGCTTGCCAAATGAATCATTGGGATTGCAAAATAAAAAGCATGAGGAATTCATTAAAGAGCTGTTAAACTCTCCTTTGTTTACCTTTCCCCGGTCAGGTGTAAAAATAAATAAATATGGGTTTATGTCTCCGGATTCCATCCGAACGCTCCGCTTCACAATAACGCGCCGGGGAAGAACCTCCTCAGGAGGTACCAACCTTTTTTTTTCCCCCCTCTCCGTTTCAAAAGAGAAATCCTCCCACTATTACAGTCCCGAAAATCTGCTCCATTCTCTATTTGTCATCTGGGATTGAGTTATCAGACACTACTTGTATTACTTTGGGAACTGACATGTCTATTTACAGAGACACAAAGGCAATCCAGCAGCACAACCCCTGCTTTTCCCAGCACCTCTCCTTCTCCCCTCCGCCAAATTTTACCAGCACTTTTTCCTGGGGAGGGGAGAGGACACCTCACTAGTTTCCCAGCATGACAGAAAACATTTCCAGCCACTTTTGCACTTGTTACAGCCTTATGAAAAATAACCTATATCCCCCCCAAAGGACCAGCATTATTTTTTTTCAAGGGTTTTTTTCGTTTGTTTATTGGGGTTTTTTGTATTTCTTTTTTTTAAAGAGGGTCACTTCCCCCATTTCAGCCTGCAATTAAAATGGAGGCAAGGCCAGGCGATCTATGTCTGGCTTTAGGGGGAGACAATAACCCAAAACAGGCCTGGCTTAAAAAAAAAAAAAAAAAAAAAAAGGAGAGGAGAGGGAGAAAGAGAAAGAGAGACAGGCAGAAAGAGAGAAATACAACATGCTTCACCAGTATTATTACCTCATCCCTTTTTCCAAGCAGTTTTGAACCACACTCCTGACAAACTCTTGGTCCAACTTGCACGGATGCTGGTTTTTAGGGGGCGGAAAGGGTTTTAATGCTGGAGCCGGGATTGAGGCTGGCTATCCGCAAGTGGAGCTGGCTGTTAAAATGCCCCCTTGTCTCTTCTCCTCTCCCTTGAGCTGGGTGTTGACGCAGCAGAAATTACCAGCTGGAAAATTCCCCTTTTGGAGGTTACGGGGAGGGGGGGGGGGGGAAGGGAGGGGGGGGCGGGCGGAGGAGCGAGGGGAGGGGAGGGCCGGGGGAGGGGGGTTAAACCCGGCACTTACCAAGTTAAGCCATCCACCCACACCAAATAGGACACCGCGTCCCAAAGAAGGCTCCGTGCCCCCCTCGCCGGGGCAGGGCGCGACCGGGGAGGAGGAGGAGGAGGAGGGGGCGGGTGGGAATAACGGGGATGGAAACGGGGATAAGGATAAAAAAACCCGGGGATAACCAGTGGGGATAATAGCGGGGATAACACCGGGAGCGGCGGTGCGGGAGCGGCGCGGGGC
>JAYRBT010000054.1:7506302-7528355 GCA_036023395.1 Myiotriccus ornatus
AAACCTCCCGGTGCGACACAGGCCATTTTTGTTTTGTTTTGGTTTTTTTTTTTTTTTTTTTTCCCTTTTGACTGTCGCGCTGAAGGATCTGACAGAAACTGCCCTGTATTTCAAAGGACGGAGCTTAGCAGGGCAGGAGAGGTCCGGAGCGGCGCGATGGCTGCGGCGAGCGGGGGGAATCGCTCGTGTGCGGTCGCCGGGTTGTGAAAGCAGGAGCTGGTCCAGGCAGATAAAACAGTTTACGAACTGTTTATCGACATCTGCGTGCTGTGATTGCGCCCCAGAAATTGGGGAAATACGTGTCTGGGCAGCCGGGGCTGGCCGCTTGCATAGATAGCTGGCTTAGGTGTGTAATCCCAGTCATTTGCCCCGGGTAATTGCGTGACGAAGGTTTAAGAATTTCCTCCGTGGTTTCCTTTCCTTCGTCCTATATATTTTCTTCATCTCTGGCTTTCAAGCAGGCAGTCCTGCTGTTGGAACCTTTGTCTTGACTCGTATACCCCTCTTTCTTCAAATCCATTCCTGCTTTTAATCCCCAGGATGTCCCCTCACAAAAAAGTGTATTTTCCACTTTTTAATCTGTAATTTAAATAAACGGATGTTCCATCATGTGTTTTCCACCCCACCCCCCGTTTCCTCCCACGTACCCTACGTACCTTTAATTTTGAAAAGATCATGAATAAACCTGATTAATGAAAACAAAATGCCTTTTAACTCCAGCATGTTTTGAATTACCTCTTCATTTTACATTGCAACAGAGTCCAGGCAGCACCTTCCTAGAAAGAGTTCCATTAAAATGCAAATGAAGACTTTGCAGAAGTTGTTAATGCAACCAAGGACACAATTTCTTAGACTTGAGCAACGCAGCATCAGCGCTGGGCGGGGGTTCCTGCTGCCACCTGCTCTCTCACACAATCCTGTGTGTTCACCTTGTACACAAATTTTCTACACTCTCACCTGTGGTTGAAGAGCACTGGAAACAACCAAAATCCCTTTTCCACCCTAAATGCTCCAGCTGGTTTTCATGGGAATCTTTTCCCTTCCACACCTTCAGGTATTAAGTCCTTCTGTGCTTTAAGTCTGCCCTTTTTTTAGGCTGAAATGTGAGGGTTAGAGGGGCTGATTGAAAATGGAGGTGTATCTTTATGCAAGTCTATGTTTTGCATGACATCTGTGTCATACCTGGTTGCATCTATAAGCATTCCTGCTTTTCCTCACTCCTCTGTATCCGAGACTGAGCTTCCCCTGTTATCCCAAAGCTCTTCAGGTGCAAACATGCACATTCCCTTCCTCTCCTCATATCCAGGGTTTCTTCCCCAGGTCTTTGCTGGAAGAAAGCATTTCTTCCTGTGGTATTTATTTGTGTGTCAGGCTGGGCTGACTCCCCCGGAGCAGCAGCAGCTGCTGCCCGGGCACTGCCCTGGGGAATGCTCCCAAGAGGGGGAGGGTGGCAGCAGGCCCTGTTTCCCAGAGCTGTTCCACACAAAGGATTTCAGGAGACTTGAAAAGCTTTAATATTCTTTTGCCAATCCCCTCCCTCCTTTAATTAGAAGTTTATATTGTATTTTAGGCAAATACTGCAATAGCTCAGCCTGCCCAGGGAAGAGAGGTGCTTTCTCCTCATGAAGAAGGAAAAGACGTGCGTGGAAAAAAGAGGAGAATAGGACAAAAGAGGAGCTGGAGGAAAAATCAGAATATTTAATATGATTTTTGGTGTGCAAAGCACCATAAATAAGACGTACAAAGGAGAGATTAAGGGTGTAATGATGCCTCTCCTTGGAGAAATGTCAGGGGTTACAGACCGCGTGTTTCCAGCCCGAGTCCACGTCCCTCGCACGCCACCATACCACAGGTTTCAGCCAGGCAGAGACTGGTGATATCACACCAGTTTTAGCCACTGGGAAAACCATATCACATGGGTTTTAGCCACTGGAAAAACAGGTAAAAATCATATTCCTGTAGCACAAGAGTACTTGGGATCGCTTTGAGATTTGTTTTGCTCTGCAGAGATCGTGAGAGCTCTCAGATCACCGTCACAGCTGCGCTGACACCACTGCACTGCCAGTGCTCTGTGCCTAATCATCGTCACTGCCTGTGCAAATTGGCACACGTGGACTTGCACACATGTGGTTGAATTCCACTGCCTTTTTGGTGTCCTCTGTGATCGCTCCCTGCACAGTCTCCGAGAGCTCCCCGGTGTGAATGAGTCAGCACCATCCTCCCTCTGTCCCCTGTGCCAGGGTAAGGTGGGAACAGACCAGGGAACAGCAGCAGAGGAGAGCTGTCCGTGTGCTGTGTGTCCCATTTGCAAAATCATGGGATTGTTTAGGTTGGAAAAGACCTCCAAGATCATCAAGTCAAACCATTAACCTCAGTTCTACCAAACCCATCACCAAGCCACGTCCCTGAGCACCACATTCACACATTTTTTGAACATTTCCAGGGATGGTGATCCCACCACTTCCCTGGCCAACAGGGGCAAAGAAATTCCTGTCCAGAAATGCCAAATCATCAGTAACATTGAAGCATTCTCGTTCCACCTCCTCTCTCCAGCTCTGCTCTACCTATAGCCATTGCAGTTGTAGGAGATTCTGCATTTGATAAATTAAAATGATTCCCTGTGTGCACTTGTCATGTGGGCAGTTTGGGAACACGTTGACAAAATCCAAATGGCCTAATTATTGCTTTTTTTTACTAAAGTTTTGTGTTCTGAAATTGGGGTGCTAAAGTAATCCTGAGCGACCTGTGATCTGTGAGCTCTGCTCACAGAAATTCCCGTTTTGTTTCCATGTTCTGTACGTGGTAGATATGGCTCTCCATCAGCAAATCCTGCCCCTCCCTAGGTACAGCAGGAAGAAAGCTGTTTTGCAGAGCTCTGATCTCGCCCTTCACAGCATCTCTGGATCCCTGGAAATCCCGCGACCATCAGCTTTGTGAACCGCATGGAGAGCAGCTGGCGGATGTCGGAGGAAAGGGTTAAAGGACCCACATTCCTGTCCCCACTGCTCCGACCAAAGGTCAGGGGTTCCTTAGGTGAAGGAAGGGAGGGAGGTGGTGCAGCCCTGACCAGGTCATTTGAGGAGTAAACCACATCTGAGGGGAGCTAATGAAGCAGTATTTGTCTCTCTCACAGGCTCATACTCCCGGTCTGTGCCGGGCAAGTCGGAATTCCTTCTCTAGTGGGAGTGAAGATGTCGATTGTATTTTTTCCATGATGTGTATTGAGGCATTTGCTAGGTTGTGGGAGTAAACACTTGGGGGAATTCTCCATGAGCTAGCAAGGGCAAGTCACAAGCCTACTAAATATGGTGAGTGAAGATTACAAAAAAAAAAACCCTGGAGAATAAACCTCCCTCTTTCCACCCCATCTCCCCACCACCACCACCACCCCCGCAGATTTGTTCTCATTATCATAGCTGTGTTCCACTGCTGGCTGGGTAAACCCTCTGCCATTTGTGTGACTAAACACATTGTGCTGATTTAGTTTTGTTTGCTGCACCCAAGGGCAGTGCCGGGGTGGTCCTTCATGGCTTCACCGCGCTCCGGGACGCACTGCACTGTCCTGCTGGAGCAAGCAGAGACACCAGATACTCAACGGGGGGGAACAGCAGGAAATGCTCTCAGGTCTGTAAATACTTGAGGGGGTGAGAGATGATGGTCATGTACAAAATATTTGACCAGCCGCATCCCACTGACCTCCTTTGGTGCTGCTCTTGAAAGGGATTGGCCGGAGTCAAAAACAGTTGATCTTGAATGCTCCAAAAATACATTCCCTTTCAAAGCCTCTCAAGTGGAGAAGCATCCAGGCTGCCAAATCCAGGCCCCCACTTCCAAACTCTTGTGGCCTGGGTGAGCTCAGCTCCGGGGTGTCCGTTTGGGTTCCCCTGGGGCTGAGGGTAAGGATGAAGGGTGCTGGGGCCATGGCACAGAGGCTGCAGGAGGGTGCAGCAACCTTCCCACCTCCTCCTGGCTGCTCCATCCTCACCGTCCTTCACCTGCTGCCCTGGTTCTGTCTCGTCCCTCCCCTGTTCTCCTCCCTGGAGAGGCCCAACAGCAGCCAAATGCTGCTTCTTGAAGACACCACTGGGAGCCCAGAGCCAACCTGGGGCCCCTCCAACTCCCACCCAGAAGCCTCAGGTCATTTGGGTGTTGGTCCAACCTCAAGCAGATCCCTGTGCCCTGAGAAAGTCATCTGTAAAGTAAAGGATTTCTCCTTTCCTTTCTCCAAGCTTGGGTTCTTCCTGGAGTTGCTTCCTGCTGTACTTTACATCACAGTGCTTTGGTATTCTGTCCCTTCCCAGCTTTCCTCCTTTCCCAGGTATGGATTGGGAGCAGCTCACCACTGTGCACTTTGGACAATGCTCTTTAACCGGATCTCCCTCTGCAGCTCCTCGCTGACCGTCACCCCCATAGAAGAGGAAGAGCCGGTGACTGAGCCAGACTTTCTTCTGACACCACCAGCACCATGTCAGCACATTCTGAATAAATTTTCATCCTTCCTCCTGCACTATCACCATCCTTCACTCCTGCAAACTTTCCTGGCCGTTAGCAGGGCCTCCCACCATTCCTTTAGGAACAATAGACGCACCAGGGACATGCCTGTGGTCCCGCATCCTTCAGACTCTGATTTGGCTCTCAGTTAAGCTCAACCCTTTTTGCTACAGCACCTCAAACTTCTCAGAGTTCAAGAGAGATTCCACTGAAGCAAGTCCCTCTGTTGGCAAAGGTTTGGTTTTCTCCAGAACCCGAGGAAATTGCAGGGCTGCACGCGAGGTCTTGGCTCCGCGCAATCCGTGTCAGTCCTGCGTGTCGCGGAGCCGCGCTGGCAGCAGGCAGAGGCAACAGTTAAAATATATATAGATACAACTCCTGGAGCCTGGCAAATGTGGCTTGGGGTTTCAGCAGGCAATTGCTGGTTTGCCTAACGACTCAGGCCACAGCTGAGGTTTAGATGGGCTCAACACTGAGTCAAGTTTTGCTCTGGTTGTTGCAGAGCTTGGGCTGATGTTCCACTCTGGGATCATTAACCCACCTCCGCTCCCATCCCCCTCAGCTCAGAAGGGATGGAGAGCTCATCTTCATTTTGGTCCTACCCTGATGCTTCCTTGTGTTTTTACCTCCAGTGTCCCGAATCTGCTCAGACAGCCCCAGTTTCAGGGTCCCTTGCAGGGCCATGCTGGAGCTGAGCTGTGGGCTGGGGGGATTACATTCACAAAATGCTCTTAAGGAAATCAGAAAGGTTTTGCACAATATTTGAATTCATATTAAATTGCTTGTCTGGAGGAGGGATGAGGCTGTAAGTAATTAGTTTACATTTGGAGCTAATCAAAGGCTGTTAATGACATTTTGCATCACCACTGCCTTGGGTGAGCACCCACCTGGTTCCTGCGCACCTGGGAGCTTCCAGGGTCACACTGGTGGCCGTGCATCACACTGGGGCAGCATCTTCCTGCTCTGATGTCCTCTCCTCCCACCATTCCCAACGGGAAAGTGATTCATTTAAGTGCAAACCCCCTCTTGTTGGCATAAATGGTACGTTTACGTGATGGGTGTCCACCATGGTGGTCTCCATGCCCTTCCTGGGTTTCTCCTTGCTCACCCCAGCCTTTCCCAGGGAAGTCTTGCCGGCTGGCGCGACCCGTAGCTGAAGTGCCGGGGCTGCCAAGCCCCAGGGAGGACTTGGCCGCTGTTCCCAGGCTTCTGCTCCCGCAGGATTTCCTATCTGGGCAGAGCTGGGGTCAACAGGGAGGGGTCTGTCCAGGCACCCCGCAGCCCCCAGCCCTCGCCCTGCTGCAGGAAGCTCTGCCGGGTGCACGGGGTGGGGTGGGGAAAGGAGGGGAGAGGAGGAAAATGGGGAGTCACAGAGGGAGCTGCCAGATAAGGCTGGGCTGGAAACGTCGGGCGGATGCAGCTCCGGGCCGGGGCTCGGACCTGCGCCCCGGTCACTTCCCTCGTGCCGCCCCAGCCAGAGCCGTCACAGGAGCCCAGGGATGAAATTACAGCCAGGGAGATCCAGCACCTGAGCTGGCTCGGGCAGCACGTGGCCAACAGGCAGCGGAAAATCCCTCCCGGAGCCAGGCTCTGCTGGGAAGATGTTTCCTCTTCTCCACCAGGCAGGACAAAACCCGTCATCGCCCAGGGGCCATGGCTGTGGGTGTCAGCCTGGAGGGGTGTGGGGCTCCGAGGCAGACAGGGCTCCATGTCCCTTAGTCCCTGTCTGGGTGAGCCCTGGAGCTTGTCCCAGCCAGAGCTGTGCTGGTGAGGCCAGCACCCACACCCAGGCTCAGGGATGCTCCCAAGCAGAGGCAGAACCATCACTGACCCCGAAGCCCAGGAGAGCCCCTGCTCTCTGGGAGGTAGCACAGGGATGTGGGCAAAGAAGACAGATGCCTTCTTTATTTCTCCCCCCTCCCCCCCGAATTTAGTAGTTCCAACCCCCTCCAGAAATGTCTGTGCTCTCTTCTCAGCTCTTTCCTAAACCCAACCCACTCATTTTTACTATCCCTCCGGGAGTTTGTTCCCTGTAATACATTATCTGCTCCTGCATTGTCACACCAAACCCTGAGCTCCAAATCCTGCTGGACCCAGCACTGGTTCAAGCAGCCCTTTTGTGCTTCCCCTCCGCCTTGCTCAGATCCCACTCCATCCTTTCTATTCCCAGAGGAACCAGCTCTGGAGCTCCTGGGTTAACCTCCCCCAGCACCTGCAGCCACATCCTTGTATCACGCTCCTGCATCTCCAACCTCCAACGGTTTTTTTGGGTAAGGGGAGCAGAGCTGCCCCTCAGACATGGGGTCCTGGCCCCCAGAGTATCATACAACCCCCCAGGTAGGGTGGAAACACTGTGGCCCTGAGCACCCCTGACATCCCACAGGCAGGGCTGGGAGCTGAGGAGAGATGAGGGGAGTTGGGGGGTCCTCCCCGTGCCAGACCAGAAACGCAAACCCCAACCCTGCTGTTTTCCCTGCCCAGGCTTGGCTCAACAAGCAGCAGAGCAGTGTGGGTTTGGTTTAATCTGCAGGGAGATCTTCACACCTTCTTTTGCTCTTTTTCTTGCTAGCCCCTCCGCCTTCCAGTGTGGCACCTTGGCGGGGGCAGTGCCCATCTGCTGGCAATTGCAGGGCTTTTGAAATGTTTTCCCTCCCTCTCTCTTCCTACTCCATCCTCTGCTCCTCCTCTGCTCACCCTTTGCTTTGTCCCTGTGTTTATTGCTGGTGCAGCAGCACGGATACAGCTCAGCGGGATGAGAGAGGATGGAGAGATGCTGTGCCCGGTGCCGGTTGGGAATTGATCCTCCCAGCCTCCAGCGAGGGCAGTTACACACGGGAGAGCAGCTCCCAGCCTTGCACACGTGTGTGCAATCCCTGCTGTGCTGCCTGGGGGTGGAGGTGTCTGTCCTAGGGACAGGGATGGGGCAGCAGAGGCTGCGGGGTTAGCGGGGGTACAGCGCCTGCATCCGCGCAGATGCAGCGTGTTTATTCTCACCAGATAGTTTGATGGCTTTATCTGATCACAGGTTTTCCTGAGGAAGGAAGGGTGAGTCTGAGTCACTTGAAAATGGGGGCCCTTCATCTCTGGGTATGACTGGTGGGGCTGTGGATATCAGCAGAGCCCCGGGGCGAGACGCACTCCCGGTGCTGGTGTCGTTCCAGCTTCTTTCCGCTGTGCTGGGTGGGCAATGCCTTGGTCAGCAATGGATGCGAATCCAACGTGAGCACCCATGGGTGGGGAGATGATGCGGTGTGGTGTCGGAGGAAGCACCCCGGACCCGATGCCATGGAGGGAAGAGAGAGATCATTTACTGTGTCTGTGCTGTATGAGGAGGGAGCTGCTGACATGGTGCCCCCGGTGCAGAAAACACCGCCACAAGCAAATTGAAAGCTAGAGATAAAATCTGGCAGCAATTGATAAATTCAAGAGAGAGACAGGTTCATGCCCTCCTAGAAGAAAACCCAGATAATTAAACTCCCTTGTTCTGCTAATGCCGTCTGTAGGGGGGCTGGAGAAACCAGCCATGGCTGCTGCCGGAGAGCTGGGAGGCAGAGGGGTGATGGGGGGCACTATTCAGAGGGAAGGGCAGCTGGTGGAAACAGCTCTGGCTCCTTGAAATCAGGGAGCTGGGCTGGGGGCTGCAGCAAACTGGAGCTGTCCTCTGCTGCCTGACCCACCCACCTACCAGCATCCTTCCCAGCTGCCTCTGTGCCTGAGAAAACAAATGGATTTTCCATAAAGTGCCCTCAGAGCACTCACACTCGGCGTTTTGTGGAAACCAGGGAGTTTCAAGCCTTCCTGAGCCCAGCCAGGCTCTGGAGAGGGGAGTGGAGCAGGCGACACTGAGCTGCTGAATGCACACAGAGCCAGGCCCCTGGGGTCCAGAATTAATAGGACAGAGCAGGGGCTGTTCCCTGCATGTTTTATTTATGGGAATCAGGCCAGTGAAGTTCCCTCAGCTCACCGAAATAGTCACATCGCTTCTGCTTTGCACTGCCCACGGCCGTGACCTTGATAAATGGGTCACTGCCCGGCCCCCCCTGCACACCCAGGAGGATGTTTTGCCCCACGGTTGGCTGGTTGGGCTCCCTCCCCGGACCCCAAAACTCAGCCTTGACCTGTCCAATGGTGCTCCTGCCACGGGCAGCCTGCCTGAGCTGCCTGGAGCGCTGGCTCTGCCCACAGCAGGAGCAAGCTGTGAGAAAGGACCCACGGGAACTCCACCAAAAATCCCCCAAACATTGACGGAGCTCCGGGCATCCCCCACTCCCCCTTTCCGAGAATAGCGCGCACCAGGAGCCGTGTCCCCAGCACCGAGGTGACATTGGCCTCTCTCACCAAACCAAAGCCCCAGGGCAGTGGCTGATGGTAGAGATGGAGACCCCAAAACAGGAAGCAAAAGTGGGCCTCCGCTGGGTTTCTGTATTTTTTTCTTAACCTCCATTTTTCAGCCGTCTCCTGATGCCGCATCACAGGTGTGGCCTCACCGCCACCCCCAGGGCCACCAGAGCATCCCTGGAGTGGTACCCAGGGGGGAGGGATGCTGATCCCAGGGTCAGATCGCTCTGGTGTGATTGCCAAAGGGCGTTATGGATGTCTGTGTTTGGTAACCATGGAGCAAGGTGGCTTTCCCAGGGCTGCCACTGAGTCAGTGGCAGAGCTGGGAGCAGTCCGGTTCCTCTCCCCACCCTCCAGCCCCAGCACAGCATCTCCCTCCCCACTTCCTTCCCCTGCCGATAATTAGCTGGTTTTTTTCTCCTGCAGCCTTCGGCTTTGCGGTTCCCAGTGATTTCTCCCAGCGTGGCATTTCCCCAGCTGGGTGCTGGGAGGGAGGCGTGAGCCCCACACCCACGCCAGCTCCCACCACGGGAAATGACCACGGGTGGCCCCAGGAATGGGGAACTGGGGAGGCGTTTCCCGAAAATCCCATGGCCAGGAGCGGTCCAGGCCAAGGGACAGCAGTGCCCTTTGCAGGCAGGAAATCCTCCCCGGTGTTTCAAAGCCCAGGGGGTCCGTGAAGCATCTCAGCCGCTCCGGGCTCAGCCCAGGGCAGTGATGGTGGGTGCAGGTGGGTGGGTCCCACGGTGCATCCTGCTCCGGTGGGGACCAGCAGCTGGAGGAGGCTGCACACCCTCCCCCCCCCGTTTGCTCTGAAAGAAGCTGCCAGTCCCCAGGGGTGTGTGGGGACGGGGCTGTGTGGGGCCTGTCAAGGACTTTTGCGCGGCTGCCACCAGCCGAGGCCGACAAAAGGCTCCGGCCGCCCTTCCTGCTGCTTCCAAACCCACGGCCCCACCCTGACCCCGACCTTGGCTGCTCCAGGTCCTTCATGGCTCAGGGTCCTGTGTGGTGCCAGGACCGTGGGGCTTGGCTTGTCGGGGTGGCTGAGGCCGGAGCAGGGCTGCAGGATGCCGTCAGTGATGACATTTTGTTAGTGGCCAACTCAGGTAGCATCCCCTGGCTCCGATGTGGGGGTTGTCCATACAAACCCTTCTCCATCCCAAGGAGAGGTTTGCTGTCCTACTGCATGCAAAAGGGTTTGCTCTTGAAAGGGCACAGACCTGGAAGCACTGCAGAGATGTGTGTCCACACATTTCTCCTCTGCTGATCCTTCCCTGCTGCCTCCCCAGAGAGGTTTTACCCAGAGGTCCGTGTCCTCCGGCAGCATCTCAGGGGCTGGCAGTGAAATCAATAATAAAAATGATGCTCAGCTCCTGTACAGAGCATTATGTCTTCAAAGCCCTTCGCTGGCATAAACTCATTAACGGCGAGGAATCGAATTCCTCATCACACAGGTCCCAGGGATGCAGATCTGGGGGGCGATGGACCGGAACATATTTGTAATAAGAAATCGCTGCTATCGGTGGCCCCGTGCAGGAGGGCCCTGAGGAGCCAGCAGGAGCAGATGGAGAAGGGAGGGCTGTGGTGGAAATGGTGCCCAGGGTGGGCTGGCAGCATCCTGGCAGAGGAGATGCTTCCCCTCCTTGCGGCAGCCAGTGGTCCAGGATCAGGGAGCTGGTCTCCCGTGCTCCCCAAGGCCCCCCTGGGGTTCCCAATGCAGAGGAAATGAGTCTGGCTCCATCTCTGCAGCTCCTCTTCCCTTTAGGAGCATCCCCCCTGCTGAGACCCTTCACGCCATTCCCACTGGAGCATCCCAGCCTGCTCCAGCCCCGACTGCCTACCCTGAAAGATTTGTTTGACACTAGCCAGGGAGAATGGAAAATTGGGGGTGTTCATCCTGAATGGACTGTGGGCCAGGGATGGAGTGGGCAGAGAGCTACGAGCAGGAGGGCTGGGGTGGTGAGCGGGGGGCTGCAGTCCCCATCTGTGCTGAATGACTCAGTGCTGCCATACTGGCCAAGGGCACAGTGGGCACCAGAGGGATGGGGTGACCCCCCAGGATTTATCCCAGCTGGCTCCCTGCCTGGCCAGGCTCCTCTCAGCATGTCCCAGCTGGGACAGCACCCTCGGGTCCCTCACCCCATCCATATTCTCCTCACATGGGACCACCAGTGACGCCTGGCACCCACCACACTGCCTGCTTAGCCCATCCTGCCCAGACAGGGGGTACTCGGGTGGGACTTCATCCAGAATGTCCCCCGGGACTCAGGGCGCACTCCCACCCACGGCCATGGCCTCATGCCCAGGGTTGGGTGGGGAACCACAGATCCTATTTCTGTTTTTCTCCAGAAGGGAGGACGGGAACACCCTGACCTGGTCCCCGAGGTCCTCAAGGTCTTGTGTCTGGAATCGGTTGAACACACCCGTGCCCAGGGGACGGCTGTTCTGGGAATGGGGAAGGGAGGGATGTCCTGCACCTCTCCGCTTCCCCATCCCTCCTCCCTGCAGTCAGGACCCTCCCTTCCCCACCCCTGTGCCTGTGCCTGGCTGAAGGAACCAAGGCCCTGCAGCACTGGGAAGCTCCTCCGTGTGGGGGCACGGAGGGATGCAGGGGCACAGAGGGATGCGGGGGCATGGAGGGATGCGGAGGCCGAGCTCATCCAGGGTTACCTTGGAAACGGCACCCGAGCCACACATCCCTGTCACCACTGAGGGACTGAGCCACCGCAGTGGTGAGGCCAAGCCCCACTCGCCAGCTCGGTATGACAGCAGGGATTTCAGGAATTGTGCCCCCCATCCCACTTGACGGCTGGTGCCAGGCAGGGGGAGAGGTGGCTGCAAAGGGGGCTCTGCCCTCCCCCGGAGCAGGGGGAAATGAAGGGGTAAAAGCCCCCACGAGGGTGGCTGGTGGCCAGTGACCTCCTGGCAGCTGGATCCCTCCCTGGCAGCCGGATCCCACGCTGGCAGCCGGATCTATCCCTGGCAGCCGGATCCCTCCTGCAGGACAGGCTCTCCCCGCAAAGATGGAGCTTTAAATAAATAACGAGCTGCCGACATCTCCCGGCTCTGCTGGCAGCACCACGCTGGGAGCGCTCCCTGGCAGCCTCCGCGCTCCGGAACACAGCAGGAATGAGGACAGTGCTGCTGGGAGCTCGGCCTGGGGTGGGGTTGGTGGAGGGCATCTAGGGAAACGGGCTGGGGGTGTCCTGGGGTGTCCCTGGCAGGGTCAGCACTGGCTGATGGCTCTCCCAGCCCTCTCCTCAAAGCCTCCTGTGATGGAGCATTGCAGTCTTGCATTGGGAATGGGATTTAACCACTGAGGGTTGGCAGAGGGAGAAGCCCTTGGTGGTTCCTGGGGTGCTGGGATGGATGTGGGGATGCAGGCAGGATGTAGGAATGCGGGCAGGGCACAGGCAGGGAAAGAGGATGTAACCCATCCATTTTCCCTTGGTGGAAGATGCTTCCTCACAAACTGGTTTGCAGGGTGGAGCGTTCCAGAGGGCACTGCCAGCTGGGGGAGGCAGGCCAGGCACAGGCAGAGCCCACAGGCAGGGTTCAGGCAGAGGCCAGGCAGCACAGGGAGGGACGGGCCAATGAGCCAGGGAGCCTGGCAGGGCAGCGCAGGCTGCAATTAGCCAAGGAGCAACAGCAGATCCTGCCTTAATTAGAGCCTCCATGCCCCACCAGCGGGCAGGGAACTGTGCCCGTGGGCAGCACGTCCTGGCACCCCACGCTGCCCACACCCAGCACCCAGAACCCGGCATCGCCCGCCAGGCCCCGGTCGGGGTGTCGAGGGGACACTGGGGATGTGGGTGAGCAGGGGGTGGTGTGGCTGGGCTGGGGTGGGGGCTGCCGGGGGGAGCGGGCCTGGACTCTGCTCTGAAAGCAGCTGAGAGGAAGGAAGAAGCAGCTAAAATAAGCAGGTGGGTGGACAGGGAGGAAATGATAGTGAGGTTGATAACGAATGGGCTGGGGAAGGGGGACAAGAACCAAAAGGTCCCCAGGAAACGGGACCCGGTCCCTGGGTAGCAGAGGGAGGTCATGATGGGCAGTGGCGCAGAGGAGGCATCCTGAGGGAGGAGGAATTGAGGGAAACTGGGGGAACTGCTGGGTCTGTGCTCCAGGGTGGTGTGTGTGAGCAGGAGATGGGCAGGATCCTTCAGCAGCATGGGGAGTGCCAGCCGGGAGTGGGGTCAGCCCTGTCCCCCCATCCTGCTTTAGGCAGGAGGAAAATGAGAGGCCAATGCAGGCAGAGGCACTCTGAGCATCCTTGGAGAGTGGGTGGGAGCCCTTGGGTGAGTCCCCCAGGAGAGAAATCCCAGGGGTTCTGCAGCATCCCAGGCACTCTCATGGCATCCCGGGGCTCTCACAGCATGTAATGCAGGTGGGGAGGATGATGCCGTGGAGGGTGTGGGGACATGGGGCTGGGGTCAGGGCAAACCCAGGGGCCTGGGCAGAGGGGTCAGGGTGCTGTGGGCACTCTGGGGAGGCTGCAGCCCTGCTGTATAATCATGGAATGCTTTGGGTTGGAAGGAACAGTAAAGCCATCTCATTCCAAACCCCTGCCGTGGGCAGAGACACCTTCCACTAGACCAGGTTGCTCCAAGCCCTGTCCGACCTTGGCCGTGGGGAGCAGGCAGAGGGAGCTGGCCAGAGCTGTGGCTGCTGTCGTGGGAGTTTCCACATGAACCACACACTGTTCGCATCTGAGCCTTCTCCCCGTCCAGGGCAGCCGCTGCCGGGGGTTATTTCCTGCCCTCCGCGCTCTCCCCCCGCCGCCCCAGCCTGCCCCAGCCCGGCTGCTTCCTCTCGGCCGCCCCGGGGGCTTTCCATGCTGCCAGAAAATAAATCTCAGGCTATTTTTAACAGAGGGGAAAACGCCAAGGTCTCCTCCAGCCTGGGCTGCCGCGGCGCTGAGCTCGGACGGGCACCCCCGGAGAGATGAAGGAGGGAGAGGAATGTGCGGGAAGGATGTGGGCAGGCAGGGCAGCATGACCCCGCTTTCATCTCCATGCCTTCGGGCGGGATTTTGGGGAAGGCAGAGAGGAGGGCGCTGGGAAGGGGGCACTGGCGGGGTGCTGTGGGACCCCCTCCCCCGCTTTGAAGCAGAGAGCAGCCCCCACCACGGCCCCCCCAGCCCAGCACCCATAAATATCACCCATCACCCGCGAAGGGAGGGAGAGGGTGAGGGGGGGAGTTACCCCACCTCTACTCCCACCGTCCCAGCTGGGAGGGATGGGGTGACCAGGGGGTATCCTGGAACGTGGAGGGGCACTCAGCCACGCAGGGGGATGGCCACAGTGCCCACCCTGCTTCAGGTCAGTGCCAGCGCCCCGCGGGAGCTGGGGACTCAGAGGGTCCCCTGGGGTCAGGGCCGGGACAGTTGCTGTTTTTAACCCCTGTAAGTGCCTTAGGGAGGCTGCGAGCGGGATCAGCTGGATAATGCCGGCGGGGGCAGAGGGGGGCTGCGGAGCGGATGGAACTGATGATAACGGGGGGCAAGGAGAGGTTCCCCCCACCCTGCTGTGCCCCGAGGGCAGCTGTTCCCGCTCCAGACTGGGACACTGCCGTTCCCTGCCAGCTGTCCCCACTGTCACTCCACACGCATCTTTCTGGCTGCAGCGACATGATCCAGGTGACTCGCCCTTTCCTGGGACTCTATGAGCTGAGGATTTTATTCCTTGCACGGCTTCTGCCAAAATCTCTCCGCCTGCGGGACTCTCACCAGCCCCCGCACCTCCAACCCTCCCACTGGAGCGAGAGGAATTCTCCGCTCTCCTTCTCCCGCCGGGAGATGTGCAAAGACCACAGCCAGCGGAAATGCGGGAAGAAAAGCAGGGAGAGAAAGAGGAGCCGTTTCCAAGCACTGGGTGGGAGGAGAGGAGAAAACAGGAGGCGGAGGTGAAAATGTCAAACCAGCCTCCACTCCTCCCCCCAGGACTGGCTGTGAAGGGACACGGTTCTCTCTGGTGGCTTTTGGTCCCTGTCCCTTGTCACCGAGACCACCTTTGCCTCTGTCCCCAGCCTGGTGGTGATGCCGGTGGCTGCCTCCCTGCCATCACTGTGGCACAGCCATTGCTGCCAGCACCCTGAGCTGGAGCTTTCAGGGGAAACCTGAGCACCACATTCCCAGCCCAGGTGCTGCTGAACACCTCTGATGCCACTTTCCTGTGACACAGGGTAGAAACCTCCAGGGCTGGCTGGGATCTGGGGGGCCTGGCCATGTCCCAGCATCACCGCAGGCTGGGGGTTTCCAGTGCCAGGGATGTGGGGCAGTGGGGCAGTCCCCATGCCGTGGGACACCCACAGAACTCTAAGCTGGACTTCACCCGTACCAACCTCCATCCAGCCCACGGGGAAACCCCTGCTCTGTGCCCTGGGACCGCCCAAAACTTGCCTGGGGACTTCACAGAATCACAGAATGGTTTGGCTTGGAAGGGACCTTAAAGCTCATCTTGTTCCAACCCCCTGCCATGGGCAGAGACACCTTCCATTAGACCATCCAGCCTGGCCTTGAACACTTCCAGAGACAGGACAGCCACAGGTTCTCTGGGCAACCTGTGCCAGGGCCTCACCAACCTCACAGGGAAGAATTTCTTCCCAATATCCCATCTAACCCTGCCCTCTGTCAGTGTGAAGCCATTACTCCTTGTCCTGTCACTCCAGACCCTTGTTGAAAGTCCCTCTCCAGCTCTCTTGGAGCCCCTTTAGGCACTGGAAGGGGCTCCAAGGTCTCCCCAGGGCCTTCTCTCCTCCAGGCTGAACAACCTCAACTCTTTCAGCCTGTCTCCATAGCAGAGGTGCTCCACTCCTTGGAGCATCTCCATGACCTCCCTCTGGACTCACTCCAGAAGTTCCATGTACTTCTGATGCTGGGAACCCCAGAGCTGGAGGCAGCACTGCAGGTGGGGCCTGTTCAGAGTGGAGCAGGGGGACAAAATTCCCCCCTCACCTGCTGCCCACAGTGCTGGGGATGCAGCCCAGGATGTGGTTGGTTTCTGGGCTGCCAGTGCCCACAGCTGGGGCATGTCCAGCTTCTCACCCACCGACACCCCTCAGTCCTTCTCCCCAGGGCTGCCCTCAATCCTCTGTTTGCCCAGCCTGTATTTGTGCTTGGGATTGCCCTGACCCAGGGCAGCACCTTGCACTTGTCCTTGTTGAACTCCAGGAGGTTCACACAGGCCACCCTCTCCAGCCCATCGAGGTCCCTCCACGTGCCATCCCTTTCCTCCAGCATATCATCTGCGTCACACAGCTCGTCCTGGGAAGGGGATAACTGTGATTTGGGGACCATCTCCACCATGGGACTTGCTGGGATCACCTGGGGGGGCCTAACCCTGGCACAGGGATGGTGCTGAGGGGCTCTGTCTGTGGCCAGATGGCTCTGAGCAGCCCTAAGCTCCCTGTAATGCCCCTAATTGTCCCCCGGCGGGGGAGAGGGCGGCTCGGCCCAGCTGGTGCCTGTGTCCCCCTGCAGCCACGGCTCCGGGACCTCTGGCTATTTTTAATCCCAGGAAGCTATTTTTGAAGGGAGAGGCTATTTTCCCTGCCCGCGGCTGATCCTGTCTTGCTGTTCAACCTTACCCAGCTATTTGCCGGGGCCGGGCAATGGGCAGCTCCCTGCCCCGGGCAGTCTGCATCCAGAGGGATTGGGGGCAGGAGGGATCGAGTGGGAATTGCCGGCCAGAATGGGGTGATCCTGCACCCTGTGCCCTGCTCTGCCGGGGCTGGAGCTGCTGGGTACCCGCTCTGGCTCTGGGCAAGGGCACCACAGTGCCACGGAGGGGGGACGTTTGGGGACACACACACACTGACAGTCCCCCCCTAGGCCGCCCCGCGGGAGCCAGGAAGGCCATCAGAGGATGGGGATGCCAGAGGTGACGGGGCCGCGTGTCCCCTGGGCGTTACGGGGACCGCGGGGTCCTGGGAGCGCCGGCGAACTGGGACTGAACTGGAAGCAGGTGTTGGGCACGTCCCGGCGGGGAGGAAGGGAGGGGGTGCAGGGTCGGGGGGAGCGGGGTGCACATCTGGCAGCGGGGGGGTGGCAGGAAGCGTCGCGCTGGCTCGGCCCCCCCGTGCTCGGCTGCCTCGGGGTCCCGGGGGGCCGCGCCGCTGCCAGATGTTGTGCAGCTGTCTCAGCCGCTTCCTCTCCCCCCGTGCCCTGCATCCTCCGGGAAGCTCTCCCCTGCGCTTCCTCGGCGGGGTGAGCGGGGGGAGACCCCCCCCACCCCCGACCCCCCGCTCCTCCGGTCCCGGCTTCCTGAGCCGCCGGGTCTCTCTGCTCCCGCGTTCGGCTCTTTCACTCCCGGGCTCACCCCCCACATCTCCCCTCCCACCTCTCCCCGGCCCCTCGCTCCCTTTCTTCTCCTGCCAGCTGACCCCCAGCTCCCGATCCCCGGGGATCTCTCCCCTCTGCTGCCTCCCGATCCCAGGCTGCATCCTGCGCTCCATCCTCCTGCCCTGGCTCAGAGCTCGCCCCGCTCCCAGGGCAAGGGAGGGCAGGAGGCAGCAGTGTCGGGCATCACATAACTGCCTTTCTTCTCGTCTCTCCCAGCATTTCCCATCTTCCCGCAGCTCAGGGACTGGGCTGGGCCGGATCCTATCCAACACCCAACCAGCCCCAGGATCATGGGCAGGGAAAAGCCGGGAGTGCCGCAGGGAGCGTGGCCGTGGGCTGCGGGAGCGGGGGCTGCGGATGCCGGGGAGATGCTCGTTGCCGGCAGCTCGCACCGACTGCGGGGCGCAGATAGGATTCGGGGATTAGAGCAGCTTAGGGAACAGGGCTCTTCCAAGCGGCAGATGGTGCTGGATGGATCCCAGGGCAGGGTTAGCGGGGTGGGAAGCAGGTCCCCGAGCAGCCTTGGGCAGGGCAGAGGGAAACAGGCAGAAGGAGGAGGAGGGGTTTTGCCCAGCCCTTTTTCCGGAGTGCGAGGGAGGACTGGAGGGACGGATCCTTCCCCCAGCTCCCAGGAATGCCAGTTGACGCCCAGAGCCGGTCACAGCCGCAGTGGCAGCAGCGTGGATGCTGCACCCCATGTTCCCGGCAAGCATCCCAGTGTGTCCCAGCCAGGCTGTGGAGCTCAAGGTCCCGGTTTTGGGAAGTGGCTCTGTCACCCACTGGGTCCTTCAGCTGCCCATGTCTCTTGACCCCACGAACGGATGTGTCCCCATGGGAGTGCACACTCCTGGATGTGCACGTCATTCTGGGGAGTGTGTGGAAAGCCCTTGGACAAGCAGCTCCACCCCACATCCCCCCATGTCCCCTGATTCCCCCTGGGGAGTTCTTGGCCACAGGGATGGGGTTCATGGGCAGCAGGGTGCTGGAGTGGGCCAATCCCTCCTTCCCCACAGCGCTGGTGGCTCCCCAGGCTCTGCTGAGACTGCAGAGATGAGCAACCTCACCCCAACTGCTGCGGGGGGAATTCCCCATGACGAGGGTGGAAACGAGGTGACGAGGTGGGGACTGGAGAAAAACCCCACAGTCAGAGGGTCAGTGCAGGCGCCTGGCACAGCGTGCCTGGGTGTCCCCAGGAGCTGCTTTGGAGCTGAGAGCAGCCGAATGAGCCAGGATAACGAAGCAGAAATTTAGGGACCCATTTCCAGGCAGATGGGTGTGATGAGAGGCTCCAGAACTGGCCTCAAAGGAGAAGAGCCTGACTTGCTCCTGCTGGGATTGGTCTCATGGCTCCTGAAGGCATTTTGGGGTGGGAGCAGGGGTATTCCAACTGCCAGTGGGGAAGCCCAGCCTCTGGCTGGGGAGTCACCAACACTTTCCAGGAAAGAGAGGGATCTGGGTGGGAACCCCCTGGGCAGCCCATGGGTGCGTGGAGCTTTCTGTTCAGGGTAGGAAGGTGGGTATGGGGAACCCCAGGGGATGCCGTGACTCCAGCTCAGCCCAGGCTGCTCCATGGGATGCAGCCACGTGGCACGAGTGTCTGCACCGAGCCCCCCACACCGGCAGGGAGATGGGAGGATGGGTGGGGGATGTCGGGGTGGTCTTGGCAATGAGCCAGGCATCTGCAGAGGATGCTCTGGGCCCACGCTTGGTGTCAGCCCCGGCAGCTGTGCCCACGTCCCCTCGGCTCATTCCCCACTCGGGAGTCCCTGTACCTTCCCCAGCAGCCGCAGTGGCGTCTCAGAAAGAGGAAATGTCACCACCGGCGTCCCCCCACCGGCGTCCGGGGGCTATTTTGGGTCTGGAGAAAAGCGGAAGGCAGCACCGGCGGGGGGGAGCAATGCCCCACAGCACGTGGGAGCCAGCGGTGGATGGGGAAGGAGGAACCCCTCGCTCCCACCTGTGGGACTGGGAAAGAGGATTTGTCTCATCTGAAGCATAAAAGGGCTTTTTGGGGGCACATGGGGGTGACTTGGGCAGCAGGGAATCCCCTGCTCCCAGCTCCTAACTCCTGCCTTTGTTTCCCAGGATGCAGGAGTGGGTGGGGGGCTGATGCACCCACTGGTTTTTAATGCTGCCTTTTGCTCTCAAGTGTGTGTTCTGCCACCAGTGCCCAGGTAAATGCTATCCCGTGCAGCTGCTGGCACAGGGAGCAATGGCAGTTCCCCAAGGAAAGGCTGGGGATTGACTCTGATGTGGAGATTTGGATGGACAGATGGAAGGAAGGAGGGGTGGACAAATGGGTGGATGGATGGATGGATGGATGGATGAATGGATGGATGGACGGATGGACAGATGAATGCAGGGATGGACAGATGGAGGGATGGACAGACAGATGCACGAATGGACAGATAGATGGACAGACAGGGTCCTGCTGCACCCACACTGATGAAGGCCATCCAGCTGTGCTCTCTCCCCATTACACTCCCCGGGTGATGCTGCACCCCCCATGTCACCCCAGGCCAGGGCCGAGAGGTGGGACATGCCAGGGGTCCAATGGGAACGGGGGGCACTGTCCTGGGAGGAACAGGCAGGGCTGAGGGCTGGCCGTGGGCCAGCAGCGCTGCATCTGGGCACCCATCTGCAGAGCAGAGATAGGCCCACCGGCCGCCCCTCCTGCACGGGGGATGCTCCGTTAGCGCCTGGGAATCGCGGAGGGCCGGGAAAAGGGCGATAGGGCTCTATCAGCCGGCGCAGGCTCGCTCCCCGCTCCCGCCGGGGCGGATGCCACTGGCGTATGGAGCAGGAGCCCGGAGCGGATCCGAAAGCCTCCACTGGGCCCCTTCCAGCCGCAGGGAGGAGCGGCGGGGGAGCAGAGCCCAGTGGCTGTGCACGGGCAGGGAAATCTAGGTCAGGGCTTGCTTTAAAAGGGGGCACCGAGCCCAGATCGCGGCGGCTTCCAGCGAAGCCACGGAGCAGCAGCGCCTGCCCGAGCCCGGCGCGGACACCGGGAACCGGCAACTGAGGAATGTCGGTACCGACTGGAGCATCCCCATCCCGCGGCCGAGGGCGCCCACGGGTGCCGCTTCCCGTCTGCGTGGCCCTACGCGCAATTAATTCCTTGCTTTGCTGGGAAACAGTTTTTTGTAGCTTTGGCTCTGCCAGGGCTGGGAAACAACGCGGTGCCCGGGGACATGCGCGTTCCAGAGACACGGATACCCGGGCACAGGGAGATGCCACTCACATCACAAATGAGACATCCCCCCGCCCACTAAAGTTGGCCCCTTCCCTCCCCTCCGCCTCCACACGCCTGGAAGGGCATCAGCGAAGGGAACTGGCCCCAGGTCTGACATTTCAGCTTTCGCCAGCAAATGGCTAAAAAAAAAAAAGTCCCAACCGAGCGAAAATCCCGGCGGCAGCAAAAGGGGAACCGGGGGGACATGGAGGGGGAAGAACTGCGACTGTCAGGGCGAGAAAATGCCTCTGCAGACATTTTGCCCCCAAATTACTGCCCAGCCCCAGCAGAGCAGCAGCAGATCTGAAAGAAATGAACCTCCATTAAAAGGATTTTATTTTTCCCCCTCCCCAAACGCATGATCGTTCTGCACTTCCCAACACCCTTCAAGGGCTTGGGAGGAGGAATGACCAAATTGGCAGCATGATGCATTTAATTAAAAGCCAGAGCCTGAAGGTAGAGGGAAGTCAGCCACTGGAGCAGTGGAGGCTTGAGCCCTCTTTGGAGGGCGATCCTGCAACGTACAGCCTGATCCCTGGCTGTTCAGAGAGGTTGGACTTGGCAGTGGGCTTTGTGCCTGGCAGAGCTGGCAAAGGCCACAGCAGTCCCTGCAAGCCGCAGCCCTCCCGGCTCCTCCTGCCGCAGCCACCTCTCGGGGCCAGATTTTCAGGAATCTGGGCTCTGGTGAGCTTGGAAAAATCCAGATTTTTCACATGGGCTCAGCACTTGGCCATTCCCTGGGTTTCCACTGAGCTCAGCTTCGAAATGAGACGTGCACTGAAGCGCCAAACTTCGCAATAACCCCTCAAAAAAAACCCCCAATAAAAAGTTGAGCTGCTAAAGGGCTCCCTGTCCTTCCCAGGCCAACCAGCCAAGCAGGCTGATGTTGGTCATGTGCTGAGCTCCAGGAAGGGCATTTCCAGGATCACTTGTGGGTGCAATCCCTCTGCTCGGGCGGCTGAGGTGCTGATGGAAAGGGCTCTGACAAATTCCATTTCCCCATCTATATTCACTTCCCTTTTCACGCCTCATCCTGGGCAACCCAAAGAGACCGAAGGGAAAAGGCTCTGAAAATGAAACAACACCCCAACCCAGCGGGATTTTCAGCGAGGGAGGGGTTGCAAAACAAATGGAAGTGGAGCAACCCAGGGCTTCCCCATGCCCAGACGCAGGTCTCAAACACACGTGGAATCGCAGCTGCGCTGCCAAGGAGTTTGGGCTCCTGCTTCCACTCCCATCCCCTCCAAGGGGAATGTCACCCGTGCTGAGCTCTGCCTGCAGCAGGGACAGGCCAGACTCCCCCTCTCCTGCCACTTCTTCTCCCCCTCTGTGCTGCTGCAGGTGGCACCGGGGCTGGGGCAGGCAGGGCAGTCACCACAACTCCATGCCGGTGCTGCGCGGTGCTCCGGGCCGTGCCTGGTGATGCCGGTGTCCCGGTATCCCGGTATCCCATGCCGGTGCCCCTGTACCCCATGCCGGTGCCCCGGTATCCCACGCCGGTGTCCCGGTGTCCCGGTACCCCACGCCGGTGTCCCGGTATCCCGGTACCCCATGCCGGTGTCCCGGTGTCCCGGTACCCCACGCCGGTGTCCCGGTGTCCCGGTACCCCATGCCGGTGTCCCGGTACCCCATGCCGGTATCCCGGTACCCCATG
>JAYRBT010000054.1:7528930-7547479 GCA_036023395.1 Myiotriccus ornatus
CCCGGGGATGGGCAGCGGCCCCGGGGATGGGCAGCGGCCCCGGGGATGGGCAGCGGCCCCGGGGATGCGCAGCGGCCCCGGGGATGGGCAGCGGCCGGGGGTCGCTCCCCCGGCGCCGGGCTCGTTCCCCACCCACGCCCGGACTCGTTTCCCCCCTCCCCGGGAACTCGTCCCCACCCCCGGTGCCGGGCCCGCGGAATGCCCGCGGTGCCGCCGTGGGTTCCGGGGGATGCCCGTGTAGGAAACTCCGCGGGGAGGACTCTCAGGTCTCTCTTCCCCTTTTTCCCCCCCCGCTCTCGGCCCGTTCCCCGCGGCCCTCCCGTCCCGCCGCCCCCCTGCTTTGCATTTCGCGCCGACCGCTTATTCAGTGCCCTCTGCTCCTTGTCTGCGACAGATATCAACCTTAACTCTCCCAACAAAGGTCTGCTGGCCGATGCCATGACAGATGTTCCCGTGGATAACGCGGCCCGGAGCGCTGCGCCCGAGGGATTGACCCTGGCCGAGGAGGAGGAGCTGAGATCCGAGCTTGCCAAGGTGAGGGTTTATCCCAGTTGTTCTGCTGGGAAGGAACGAACAGGAGCCACAGGAGCGGCACTGGTTGTTTTTTCTGGTTCTTTGTTTTGATGTTGTTGTTTTTTTGGGTTTTAATTTTTGCAGGGTTACCTTTGGGTCTCTCAGCCAATTGTTAAAAGGCACAAAGCTGGCAGGTACTTCAAACGCTGTGGTGTAGTGTTTGCTTTTTTTCCCAGAACAACCTAATTTAGGGCTTGAAGGAAACAGGGCTTGAAAAGCTCACGGCTTTTGATGCCGTGAGCTTGGTGGAGGCTTTTAGCTCCCTTTGAAGCAGGAAAACACTTTAGGCAAATGCTATGCAAAAGAAACTCGTTTTTCCTTAGGAAACTGAGACAATGGAGCACTTAATATGCCTTTTTCCTACCTCTTTCTCTCAAATATTTACTACTCCTTATAGCCACCAAAAACAGTTGCCAATATGCTTTCAAGGAGCTGAGATTTCATCCTGTAATACTCCAAAGTCTAAGCACTTTTTTTTGGGTTTAAAGGTCGGTTTATAATTTCTATCTGAAACACGGATGAAGATAATTGCAGCTCTTTCTTTGTTGTCCTTTTCCTTCATTTGAGACTCTCGTGGTGGTTCTTTGACTTGCATATTTTGGCAAGGGAGGACTTTGCTGCTCTGGGTGGTCACACAGAGCTCGATGAGCTGCAGTTTAAGTAGAAATGAACCCTCTCTGCCTGTAAACAGCTCCAGAGTGCTTTGAAAGTGTTGTAAGAGAGATCGCTGCGGAAAAACTCTTTGCTTGGATGACATCGGAGGAAAAGAATCGTAAGATAAAACCTTGCTTCATAAGGTTTGGCAACTGAATTATGTCTGCTGTTGAAATTACAACACAAGGAACGGGCTCTGTTAATCTCTGTGCCACTAAGTCACCACTCCAGTGACTTATGGATGTTTTCCCAGCTGAAGTTTGATCTGTAAGCCTCCCATTCCAACACAGTTCATGCTGAGTTGAATTGCTCTGCATGCACCTGAGGTTCTTCTCCATTTTTAAAATTCGTGTTACTGACTTGGTTTAATTTCCAGGATTTTACTAAACTGTGATTTAAGGCAAACCTCTGCCTCTCTCTAAGGTTGAAGAAGAAATTGGTACTCTCAGGCAAGTTCTGGCAGCTAAAGAGAGGCATTGTGGAGAGCTGAAGAGGAAGCTGGGTCTGACTCCCTTGGATGGGTTAAAACAAAACCTGTCCAAAAGCTGGCACGATGTCCAAGTCTCCAACGCGTAAGTGTTGCTTGTGATGCACATGTGTTTAAATAGCACTATGTATGACACTTCCCAGCAGTGTATTTCAGAGCTCTTCCAAGTGGGTGGAAGCTTCTCCTCTGTTGGGAATATAGAGTAAAAGGCACTTAAAAAAAAAATCATTGCTGTTTTATGTCTGCGGAAACGGAATTTTTGTATGTGTGATCTGCATAAATTGTCGCTGGATGCTCTTTCCCTTGGAGTCAGAGATCTGGATCATCACTTAAACAGTCCAGTTTGCCCATTCCTGCTCATTCTTTGAGGCAGAGGCAGCTGCTACCTTGTTCTGAGCTCAGGCTCAAAGGGAAGTGCAAGGAGTTTCACAGCTGTGCTGCACAGTGCTAGTTTAGAGCGTTTCCTGGGTCAGACAGGCTGAATTAAAAGCCTGTACTTCCTGGGAAACAATTCTGTGAGATTAGTGTGTATTGCCAGAGTCATCTCTGCCTAAAGAAGGTGTGAAGTGAGTCTGACTGTTCCTGAACAGGTATTAAGGGTACGGTCACTGCTGTGCTTGACAGACCCAAAAGCAGAGTCCAAGAGGTAAGTCTGACCCTGCAATGGGTGTCAGGGACTCTGGGTGCCCATAGAGGCATCATTCAGGCTAAAAAGTCTCCTCTAATTTAACTGGGATTTGGAGTTACTGAGAATGGTACTGCAGAAGAGATCATTGAGCTGTTCATCCCACTGTTTATTCTTTCCCTTTTCCTCACTTCCCTCCTCCATCCCTGCCCCATTTCTGTTATTCCTTTGTCACTGAAATCTGTGTCATTGTCTTCTAAAAAAAAATGAATATTAAAGTTATATTCATTAACACTTTCTGTTTCTAGTTATGTGAAAACATCTGAGAAACTTGGAGAGTGGAATGACAAAGTGACACAGTCTGACTTGTGAGTGCCTCGGGCTCCTCAGCATCGCCTCCTCTCTGCCTTCCCTGATTTGTGCTGCTCCTTGTTCTCTCAGGCATCAGGGCTTGCTTGGGAGCTGGAGGCCTGGTGAAGCAGCATTGTTACTTCCAGCATGCCTGGCTTCCAGCTAGAAACATCCCTCAGTTGCAGAGGAGATGAGTAAATGTTACTGCCGTCGGCTCTGTCATGGTCTTGCTGCTGCAGAAGAAAAATTCCAATCAGTTACCAGACCACATTTTATCTAAAACAAAAAAAGAGAGGGGACAAAAATTTAACCACAGTTTCCCTCCAGCTGGTAATTGGTAGGTCAGTGTGTTGTTATCAGATGTCTTATTAGTGAACCTCTATGTTCACTGTGGAACTGTTTCTCTTCTCATCATCAGATGTGGTAGGAATCGGTTTGATTATTTCTGTGTGGCCACCTGGAAGGGAAGGGGCTGGAGGTGTTTCCCTGTGGCTGGAAACTGTGAAACTGCCAGTGTGTTCATGAGCTTCTGAATCTCCTGCATCGATGTGTGAACCTTTTCCTGATGTCAGCACTAGAAAGCCATGAATTGTAGTCTTTGCTGTATATCCGAGCAGGTGACAAGTGCAGACAAAGAGCATCTGGCTACTCCTGCCTCTGGAATATATTCTGTAATTATATTAGACCTCTGTTCCTGTTAGACATGAATCATTGATTCCTGCTGCATAGCTGAACCTAAGGGGGCCCTTTAATGTTTTCTGCACTAAAGTTTCTCTCTCTCTGTCTTCTGTTGAAGGAGATGATGATTTAACTAAGAGGAAAATGTGGATTGGGAGCATCCCATTGTTAGGCAAGGTGGCTCTGGTCTAGTTGGGCTGATGTGAACTGCCTGTGATATCTCACCTTCTCTGAGCTGGGAGCAGCCACATTCTGTAGTGCTTGTGTGTGTTTTGTACCCCCAGTGTTAGTTCTCTAAGGTACTGTTGTGGGTAAAGAAACATGATTTCTAAATATTAGAAAACAAAAGTTTAAAGTGTTTTTCCAGGTCATGCTGTATTGGTAAAATAGAGCTTTGTGTGTGGCAGTGAGATTTTTTTGGCCCTGAGCTCAGCTCACTGCTCTGTGCTTTTAATGCAGAGCTGCCACAGCATGTAGGGAGGGATCAGAAGATGCAAAGTCTTTCAATTCCTGACACCTTCTGAACTGCAGGCTTTGTTTCTTTGTGCTCGGTGTTTGAACATGCTTATATAAAAGAAACTGGGGCTTAGGTGTCTCCGTGCCTCTCAAACAGCTCTTTTGCTTCTGGCTGTAACAGAGAGGCTGAAGCTGTTGTCAAGAGAATTAAATCCCTTGATACTGTAAGTGTAAAGAGTCACTAATAATGGGGCAAGTGTCAAAAGAAGCATCTGCAGTGAATCTTGGTGCTGCCTCTAACCTCCATTGTGTTTGTAGATATCTTTCAGCCAGCAGCACACTGGAGGACTGGAATGAAAAATTAACTCAATCAGAAGCGTGAGTGTCTTAACCTTCAGCATTAACAAATGCCTACCTGACAGCGCTGCCACTAACATGCTGTGCCCCTTCTCCCAGTCCTCTGCTTTCACTAGATCTATTTAGGCATTTATCTTTCCCAGCTTTCACTTTTTTAACCCAATAAATGCCTCTTCTGGGAGAGGGAGCTTTTCTCCAAGCCAGAATTCAAACGATTTCATTGCAGTCCAAGTGATACTTTACAAATTCCTACCTGCCCCCAGGAACTGGCTGAAGCCACTGGGTAGCTGAGACCTGTGTGCCACCCATTATACCTTCAGCTGAGAAGCTGTGGAATAACCAAACTGATCTCTTCTTGTGCTCTGCAGAAAACTGGAGCTTTTTTTTTTTTTCTTCTGTGGTACCTGCTAAGGACAGATAGAGCCGTAGTGTCCAGGGCAGCTCTTCTGGCACGTTGGGGCCACAAATGATGCACTCAACCAGCTTAAACCTCACAGCTGTTCTACTCCAGCTGTTGACTGCAAAGCTCTTTTAGCCATGTTTTTATTAAATGCCTGAAATTAAATTCTCATCTGGACTAAATTAGGGAAGGATATTGTGGAAGTTGGCCTTTGTCCTTCTCGCTGTGCCTTTCCCACAGTATGTAGGGCAATCCCTTGCAGTGCTGCAGTGGGAGCAGGTAGGTCGTGTCGCTGTTTTCTGAGCTGATTTAAACCATGGTAAGGTAGGTCTTAAGTGTGAGCCACCTTTTCCTGTTCTCTGGAGAGGGTATGAGATGCAGTCTTTGAAGCTGGCTGGTTTTCAGCATTGTGTGTGAACAGTTTTCTTCCTAAGATGGTTCAAAGAGGAGCGGAGATAAAATGTAGGAGTAGCAGAAAAAACTTTGAAGTATGCAGCTCTACTTTCGTTTCAAGATTAAGAAGCTGTAAACTGTCACTATTTCACTTGCTAAGCAGAATGACCTTGGTTTTTATGCTTGCTGACAGTGTGGCTGACTCCAGGGGTGTTTAATCAGAGTTCCTCCCTGGGTGTGCCTGCTGGAATAGAAACCTTCTGGTTGTATCTGTTTCCTTGTAGTTCATAAGCACCAGAAATGCGGCGGAAACGTGTTTTTGTGGAGCACTTAAGGCCTGAATAGCTGGGGCACGTTAGTTTTCCTGCTTGCTTTGGCACTGGGCAGTGACAGTCGGTGCTGGCAAGGTAGAGGCTGATTGAAATGGAGAGGTGAGGGGGATTGAAAGGTGAGATTCCAGCAGTGCCTCAGATGTCGATCAGAATTTCTGCTTCTCAGTCCAGAGTTCAGCAATTGCAAAGCGGCAAGTTCAGGAAGCCCAAGGATGAGGTTTTATTCCTAAGTTTTGGAGATTTTATGCAAATGAATCCTCTTTCTTGTTTTCAGAGCTGCTCTGCATCATGACTAACAGGGCTCCTGACTGAACTGGGAATGGGCCTAACTCCCAACCTTACACTGCTTTTGTGTGCTGTGGAATTTCCTGGTAGTGGCAATTCCTGGCCACAGACTTGCCCTCTGCATAGACAGGGCAAAAACCATCCCAGCCTGTTCCTAGATCCCATTTCACTGTAGCCAGGACATGAGATGACTTAGATGGTTTGTGTCTTTAGCCAGACAGCTCAAATGGTGATTGCTGTATGAAAGCAAGTGAGAGGAGACTGCTGTTAATGGATAAAGGAGGATTTGTGGGGGCAGGTCTTGCTCTTCCCTGTCAGGGTTTATAGGAGAGGGGTGCAATGAAATGTTGAAATACCAGGGGATGAATAGCACAGGGCAGAGATCTTTTCTGCAGCTTATGGTGCAGCCAATTGCCTGTTAGTAAAGCAGGGTATTAACGAGAGCTTATATTTATTACTCCCAGATTTGGATTATTCCATTGTGCTTTGTGCTGGTGCTAAGGGAAGAAAAGTGAGTGCTTGTGAATTTAAACCCGGTGGAAAACCTGGCCATGGTGCTTGCAGGAGAAGAGTTGCAACTTCTAGGTCAGGGCTGGGCGTAGTTGAGTTGCATTAAAGTCTTGTATAAGCTGATCCCTGGCTGTCACAGATGCAGCTCCACATGTGTGGCTGGTGGCAGTTCTGGGTTAGAGCTGCTCATCCCCCCTGTGCCTCCCTGGCTCTGCCTCCTTGCCTGGCAGCGGAGGGGTGTGTACGTGTGTGTGGGAGCTGTGGATGCAGGACTAGGCTGGCCATCTGATCCAGCTGCTGCTTTTTTGTTCTTCCAAGTTTATATTTAATCCAGGCAGTTTCCTTGATCTGGATTGCTGTGCCAGCACAAACAGTTGGGCTGGAGGAAGGAGCACACAGGGGCAGGAGCAGCAGCACCCGGAGTGCTCCATCGTCGGTTATATTAGAAATTTTGCTGTCAGGTGTGGAAAATACAGTTGGAAGGCCTCTGGTCTTTATCTGCTGAAGCTGGAGATCATACCTGGAGGCTTGCAGCGTGTGCATGGTGTGATGGTGTCCCTTGGGGCTGTGAACTCTTCCCCAGTGCTGAGCTCTGAGTGCCAAACAGCCTGGAGTCAGCACTGCATACTTGGGTGAGCACGAGGTCTTCCACATTTGTTAGGCAGCTGTAAATCAAATCCCATGACAGGGCTCAGCCAGGGAGGAGCCTGGCTGCTGAAGGCAGGGATTGAGATCCTCCTCAGGCACAGGGATTGCAGTGGGAAGGCGTGTGTAAGAACAAGCAGCACTGATGCTAATCAATTCACTCCTAAATTGTCCTGAGGCACAGAACATTGTGCTGTGGAGGGGCGGTGTTGAGGCCACACTCAGGTTCTTCTGGATGCACTGAATTCAAGAGGAATTTGTCTGAAAAATAAGTAGGTTATAGGAATTCTCTTTCAGGAGCAGAAAGAAGGAAGGAAAAGCTGATGCAGTTTTGCCTTGCTCTGCATAAGTCTTGTTTACATTCATTATTCATAAATATTTGGCTGTGGTTCTTAAAAAAAAACCAAAACAAACCATCATGTTTCAGTTGGAATTGCTCAAATCCAGTTCAGGTGCTGTGGTGCTGTCCATGCACTTCTGTCTGGAGAGAAGGAGCTGTGAGTAAGTCAGCTGTCACCGTGGTGTGTGTAGCCAGGGGAGCTCAGGCATGAGAGAACTTTAGGCCGTTTATAATGCCCTTCTCCTAAATGCCCTCATCAGGCAAAAAAAATAATCTCAAGCTGAAATATTTGGAATAAGAAAATGTTGAACTTGTTTTCCAGCCTGAGTATTTTCTTTGTAGTTTCGAGAGTGACATAAATCTCGATGTTAATCACCAACTGGGGAATAATTTAGAGAGAAATCTGTTAATGAAAGTGGCTCAAAGAATCTTTGTTCCAGAGATTAGTCTCATCTGAGGGAAACAAAGGTTCTCAAGTGTCTGTCTTCTCCATCTCGGGTATAAGCTCAAATAATCAGCTGACAAATACAAGCTGTCAGACTTCTTACCTACTGTGGTTAATGGTAACTGATAGGAAGCTTCTCTACCAATGTATTTCTAAGCTGCAGTTGTAGAGATAATGCTGATTCCTGCACTTCTTTTCTATGTGGTGATGCTGGTCTTGCCTCTTGCTGCTCTCCCCCAAAACCTAACACGAAAACAAATGCTGTAACTTCCTCAAGGCTGCAAGGATAGTATGGAATAGGTTCCTAGACTTATTTTCTCAAGGAGTCCAAAAGACATTGGGCTACAGTGCTGTGGTGTTAGAGCTTCCACGTGGAAAGTTGGTTTTGCTTTGCTTTTTTTTTTGCGAATGTTTTGTGTCGGATTTAAGAACGTATGGGCAAAATGGAAAAGCGAGCATAAGGAGAGGTTAATCCTACACTTCTGCTTTTTTAAAAACTTCAAGTGTTTGAATGTATGCAAGTCTGGAAGTGGCTCTTTCAGTGAAGTCAGTGCAGCTCACTAATCTTGCTTCTTTGCTTTAATGCGGGGTCCTTTTTCAAAACCGGGGGGACACTTTCAGATCCGAGCCCGTAGTTCAGTTTATGATGTTTTTTTCTACTTAGTTACAAGAAGACCCAGGAAACCCTTTCCCAGGCGGGACAGAAGACTTCAGCAGCCCTTTCCAATGTAGGTTCTGTTATCAGCAGGAAGCTTGGTGACATGAGGTAAGATTTCGGGTTTGCGCTCCAGTGCTTTGATCTTGGTTTCAAACGGGAATGAGGCTTTAGACAATGACCAGGATTATTTTCATTTTTCTGCTTAGTTGGCAGCACACTGCTGTTGATGTACTACTCCCTTGTGTGTGGCCCTGTGCATTGTAGTTGAGAACAGATTAAACACTTATTGAAGAGTTGGTGGTGGTATAAAGCCTGTACTAAGGCATTTAAATTTGATTTGGTTTAGGAGAACTGACTGAACATTTTTAGAAGCCTTCCCCCTTTTACTGTCATATGGTTTCTCTGCAGATTTTATGTCATATGTACAAAACTAGTCTTAAAGTTTCCCTTTTCCATTCCTTTCTGGATTATGGAGGTGTGTTTTCTCAGTGTTATTTTTTCAGATTGGAGAGGGGTCATCCCTCCTGTGCTCTGTTATGATTTAAAACAGGGCAAAGTCTGGATGCTGCATTCCATGTGGTTTCCAGCCCCGTGTGTTGACATTCTGTGGAAAAGGGCAGCATGTCTTCCAGGCACAGTTATATCATGTTGGTTGGAAAATACCAGTTGATTCAGAAGATTATGACAACATTAAAAACTTTATGCTGTGGGTGGTGGTTATCTCGGTTCATCTTAAGCAGATGACCACTGAAGCAACCACAAATTTAAACCTCTCCAAATTGGGAAGAGAGGCTGGTTCCCCTGGCTGAGGTTCTTGCTCTGTGAGATTCTCAGCCGTGCCAAGTTCAAAGTTCAAATTGGTGATTTACCTGCTCTTCAGAACTTTGAACTAGAGATTGCTTCCCCACTAATGGAAGCATCCAAATTTTCTTGGATTTGAGAGTTAATTCTGAATATACAGCCTGTCAAGGTTAATCAGGAAGGATTCTTAGAGCTTGTATTTAAGGTGCTGTATCAGACCTTGGATTGAATGGGTAGCTGTCATTCTTTGTAGGGAATTTCCTATTCCACTGTGGCTGGGAGTATCCGAGTGGTAAGAACTTGTTGGCCTCTGATCACATATTACTGATTTATTCTGGTTCTGTCCTCAGTGAGTTGGTTACTGTGTTCCTGGAGGGTATTTTTTGGTGTTTTCAGTAGCTCACATCTAAATTTGGCAGAGGACTAGCTGGCTCCCTACCCTTTCCAGCATTCAAGTTGTAACTTTTCTTTCCTGGAAACTCCCTAGTCTGGTGGAAGAAGAGATTTTCATGCAGTCAGAGCAGATTGCAGATACTGGCACGAGATATGGTGGGAACACACTCTGCCAAACTGATAAGTAAATTTGGTGCCTGGCTTCTGCAGTCTGGCCAGGCTGTTGCAGCAAAGGGATGGGAACGGTGCTTTTTTGGGACCAAAGGGGGAACTCCTGAACCAGTGTTGCCACCAGCAGGAGCTGTTTTGACAGGCTTGGTCCTGCCTGTTTCCTTTTAGTTGGGAGAATGCAGGTCATGCAGCTGCAGAGATGTTTGTGCCATCCCAGGAGCAGATGACGGAGGGAGGGGACTCCGGGGTGCTCTCCTGGCGACAGAGCTGGCCTGGCACAGTCACTGTGAAAACTGGCCCTGTAATCAGCTGGCCTAGGAATGAGCCAGGCCTTTGCAGCAATGGTTTTGCACGGCATCAGTCATCAAATTAAACATCTGCATTCCTTTTTGTAGCTAATACCTTGGGTGAGGTGTTATGAAATAGAGGCAGCTTCTGTCTTGGGAATCCCTGCCAAAGTTATTTCAGCAGGGTTTGTATTTGTGGCCCTGTGGGGGAACACAGTAATGATTTTTTTTTAAGACTTTCGGTTCTTCTCTGCATATATAAACAGACTTCTGTCTCCTGTGCTGCATCCAAGTCTTCCTATTTCGGATCCTGAACGAGGTTTAACTCTGAGCATAAGTTTTTGCAGGAACTGTCCCACTTTTCACTCTTGCCAGGTGAAACTCTGGTGTTCTGATATGTGATCAGAGCTGACTGGGAGTGAAGTCTCTTGTATTGTTGTGCTCACTGCTCTGAACGAGTGGGATGATTCCTGTTCCCAGAGAATCTCCGTTACAGGCCTTGTAGTCTACACTGCAACCTCCATGACTGTACTCTGGGTTTTTTTCCCCCTCTACCACTACAAATTCACTTGTAAAGCAAGTTTATTTTCCAGCGCTGGAAGTGTTGAGATAACAGAAGGGATTTCCTTGTTTAGTCAGCCTTCACTGGCTGATAAATGCAAGGAAGGCGTGATGAATGGTCCAGAGCCTCGGATACACCGAGGGCGTAGGCGTAATTCCATAAAAAATGCTCTTATATACAAGTGACGTGCCCCTGGGTTAAATCTTTAGGGTTGCTGTATTCTGGTCAAAATAATTTTAAATGTTCTGGGTGTGGATTGTAAAGAGACCCTGGGAAGTTCGTGTTGTAACCATGTGCTTGCTGCATTAATGTTCTATTGGATTGAGGGGAGAAAATGTACCTTAGTGGGTGGGATTTTTTCAACTCTTGGCCAGTTCAGCCTTTTCTGTTATCTCCACCTACAGTTAAAAAGTAAATTGGCTTTTAGACATTCTGTTCCTGCATTTTACTGATTCCAGTAAACTGCAAAATTGGAGTGTTTTGTTTTTGTTGCTTTGTGGGTTTGTGTCCACCAATGCACTTCACGCTGTCTGATGACTTCGCTGCTGTATGTAATGCTACAAGCGAATTCATTATGAAATGTTAGCCTGATCCCAAAAGTACCTGCAAATTCCTGAATCAATGCAAGCTCGAAATCCTTGTGGAAGGAGGAAAAGGGTTACTGGGAGGTCCAGGCCAAGATACAGAACAAGCAAACCAGTGCTTGTGGTATTGCTTACAGAGCAGCTTGGTGCATGGATGTGTTATCTATGTTGTTCTCCTTTAAGCAACAGTAAGTGGAAAGTTAATTTATTTCACATGCAAAGGCAGCATTTCAAGGAGTCTGCCCTGCCAAAGAGCTGACTTGGATGCATAGGGAAATGAAACCACAAAGCCCAACGTCTTCACTCTGGCTGTCAGGAAAAACCCTTGTACTCCTTGCCAAGTACTTCAGATCCAGCTTGCCATGACTGCTTCCTGCAGAGACAAAAGTTATATTTAAGTGGAATAAAACACTGCTCTGGCAGAAGAAGCTCCTTTAGAGCATCCTGGTAATCCTACTAATAGAGGTAGAAAACCCTGGTCTGTTGTTCTGAGATGCTACTGCATTGCAGAACCCCAGCCTAAAAATCGGCAACCAGGTTATGGGGTAAACATGATATACCTTTAATCTTATCTTTATTAGGCTGCAGTGCATTTGTTCTCTGAGCTGCAACTTTGAGATTTGCAGGCTTGGCAAGATAACGTGCAGGTATCCATTGCAGGCTGCCCTTAGACAAGTTCTCATCAGAAGTCCAAGCAGTGCTGTCTTTGTATGAGAGACCATGGGGGGATTTAGGGGAAGGAGGTATCTCTACCAATTTAACTGGTGCTTGGTAAAACCTTCAGTTTAGAGAAAAAAAATGCTTAAAACAAACATGTGAAAGCAATGGATAGGAATAGGAAAAATGCTTTGTTTTGCTGTTGCACACCCACTCCTTCCCCTCCCCGGCACCCTGGCTCTAAGTTGCTGGAGGTGCTGTTATTGCTCTTTGAAAAACATCTTTGCTTGCCTTGAGTCAGTGAAAAGCACTGTTTTTTTGCTTGCTTCTGTGATTTATTTTGAGAGGTTTTCTCCTGAGTAGTTGGCTTTGCTGTCCCATGATTCTGTGACCGTGTCCCTGCGTTTAGTGTTTAGCTCTGCACAAGTTTCTGACTGTTGCTTCCCTTTTCTCTCTGCTGCCCGTGCCCTCTCCCAGGGCTCACTCCATCTCGCATTCCCTTAGGTAAGATACTCTTCAAGGCTCTAAAAGAGCATTTGTTTCTGTGCCAGGCCCTTGCAGACCTTAAAGGGGAAGCTGGTTATTTAAGCCTCGCCTACACTTTTGACACAGATTGAGAAATCTGCCACAAACCAATGCCCTGAGATTGACTCTTGTATTGCAGTTGTAGTTAAATACTTGCTGTCCTGTATTTGGAAAACTAAATTCTGGGCTGCAGCTGTTAAATAAGGGGGGAGAGGGCTGGCTCTTACCACTTGGGTTGTCCACAGCAGCCTGTGTGTGGACAGTGAGTGCTTCAGACCCCGGGGTTACGCTGCTTTTGCACGGTGTCAGCGTGAAATTGTCATTAACTTTTCCCTCCTTATTCCAAATGCTTCCGAGCAGCAGTTACTCCATTCGCCACTCCATAAGTATGCCAGCCATGAGGTAACGTGGGGCTGGGGGGTGGTACAGCTGCCTCCACTGCTGCTGGGGTTTTTGTTCTGACTTGTACAACTGGTTCTCTTCTCGAGCAGACCCTGCTCCGAGCATGGATTAACCACAGCCTGCAGTTTGACTGTTTTGGGGGGAGGGTTTACCCGGTATCTCTCATGGTTAATTAGCACACGTGCTGCGCCTGTACCAAAGTCTGATTGAAATTTGTGGCTTTCAGGGGTCCCTGAAGGGCAGGATTACAGTTCTCTCACAATGTACAACATGGCCATTGCTAATACCAAGATGAATCCTAACTAGAACCCTCTGCCTCCAGCCTGGGAGCTCAGTGCCCTTCTCAGCCTGCCCTCGTGGTGCCTTAGGTGGTGATCTCCTTGCAGGGGAGATGACTGCCAGGGTTGGACAAGGCCCACAGAAACTCTCCTCTGTTCATTCCCGTTCCAGATCAAGGGAGGTTATTTTATGGCTGCAAATATAAAGCGATTCCTTGGAACAAAAATAACTGAGATGAGACGAGTCATCTCCCAGCGCTCCTGCAGCCTGGCCCGGGGGAGCAGCGCTATGAGTAATTGCCTGGTCTGGAAGCTCAGTACGGAGCTCTCCCTGAAATCCTTCGCCAGAGAAGCAGCTTGTTGGGTTGTCAAACAACTGACCTGGTTTTCTTCGCTAGAAATATGAAATGCTCTGATTAATTTATTACACTGTGGTTTTCATGAGCATTTCCTGATGCGAATGATCACTCCTGTACAAAATAAAACTGCTGATAGGTGCAGGCACATGGCTCTTGCCCTTCCCGCCCACGGGATGTGATGTGGGAAGCTGAAGCCTTTGTTTTAAACGCTTCTCAGCTTTCCCTTTCCATTATTTAAAACAAGAAGTTTTTAGTTGGAAGCCTTGTAAAACTAGGAGCTGATTTCTTCTCTGCTTACCGTGCCTTGATTCCCCAGTGAACTGGGACTTGTTTCCCTCAAGATTCTAGCTTGAGCAATTGAGCGGATTGCACGTGGTATAAATGTTTTCCTCCAGAGTTTGTATGTGGTGTTTTTGCCTGGTTTGCCCGAGAGATTTGTGCCAAAGGCTGTGAGGAGCTGGAAGTGTTCTGGGTAGTGGTGTCACTGCAGGGGAATAGCCACAGAGCCCAGTCAGGCTGTGCCATTTGATATGGTTAAGAACTAACTTGTCTTGATTTGTTGGTTTGATTTTTCCCCCCCCCTGTTCTTTCTTCAAGGAATTCTGCAACCTTCAAGTCCTTTGAAGATAGAGTTGGGACCATTAAGGTAACAGTCTGCTTTGTCCTGTAAACACACAGTATGAAGCCTTGTGCAGAAACTTTAATTTCTGCAATGTTTTTCTTGTAGACTAGTATTCGGGCAAAGGGCCTCTCAGATATGTGAAGTCTTGGCTACAGTAGGTGACCTCGACAAGGGGGAATTGACTTGGTATTCCCAGTGCTGCTTTCTTGTTATCCTCACACTCTTCTCTCCTTCCAGAACAGAGTGGTGGGCAGCAGGGAAAACAGCACTGACGGCCTGCACTCCCCCTCGGGAGCTGGGGACAAGTCTCCACAAGACAACGCTCCTTTCTAGGCCTGGATGTGGCTTTGCACGGCTGTGCACAACTGGAAGAGCCCCCTCCCTCCCAAACCTTCACCACAGCAAACAACATGCCGCTCCAAGAAGGGGCTGAGAGCCAGTCAGGAGAGATCCATCCTTCATTCATAGACACTGCTGCTGGATCCAAGTCAAATAAAGAGAATGCAAAGTTTTGTACACAAATAATATTTTACACTAAAGTTTGTAGATTAAATGTATCACTGCTGTCCTTTTGGGAGAGCGTGTAAGCTGGAGTTTCCTTAAAGTAGCTCAGAAATGCCACTGCTATAGATAAAAAGTTTTCCCTTGTCTGACATCGCTTGGAGCAGATCATGGCCCTGAGAAGCACGAGGAGGGCAGGTACTGGAGAAGCCAAATGAACGCTAAAGCACCTTAGCTTTAGCCTCTGGCTCCGTTCTCTGTGTGGGACATGCCATGCAGCTACTCTGGATGCTCCCAGGCTTCTCCCGTTACTGTTTTCTCTGGCTCTCATTGGAGCAGTCTGGTAAATGGGGTAAACAGTTGATTTTTTTTTTTTTTTCCTGGGCTCCTGAAAGGGAAACTTCACTTAGCAGCTGCCTCGTTGTTACACTAATGCTCTAGCTTTAACAAAACTAAGAATCTTTATTTTTAAATGCAATGAACTTTAAAGAAATAAAGCTTAAAAACAGACAAAAAAAAAACAACAAAAAAAAGAGCTTTGGCATCATATTAGGGCAATGCTCCCTTGGACTCTGAAGCTGAATTGCAAGCCTTACATCACTTACGCTTTACTTGTTTATGATTTGTTTTCTGTAGAGAAGACTGCAAGGTTTCTAAAGCTGGTTGTTGAGCACTGGAGTTTTGCATCATGCAGTCGTAGCAGCATGCTTATAAAGCCAGTTCTTGTGTTTAAATTCAGTGGTGCACTCTGTTTCCCGAGTGTATGAAACTTGCTTCTCCCTTCTCAGCTTATGCCTTCATTCTCGGAGGAGGAATTTCTGGAGGCTGGAATATGGATACCATTGGAGGGACTCTGCTCTCCGAGGGCTCCTCCAGCTGGTACATCTGGCTGTGATTGGATGGGTTTCTCAGTTGAAAGCCCCAGCTCTAATTTTGGTTTACATAACTGGCAGAGAGTCACGGAGCTCACCCAGTCCCCCCAGGGGCTGGACGTTTTGCTCTTTTGATGTCCAACTTCATTGCTCAGGAGCTGATAAAATTCCAAGTTTTCTAGAGGCCTGATCTTATTCTAGTGCCTCCACACAGAAATACCTAGAGTGAGCAAATCTGTGCCTTAGAGGCGAAGTGGGACTTACTCAGGTCTTTAGACTTATGTACATATCTGGGTAGTTTTAGTGGTTTATCACCCGGGAGGGACTGAACTGTCTCTGACCCTTTAGAGAAGCAAGTTTTGACACTGATTTGATTAATCTCCATTTCCCCCACCCCTGCTCCCCTCCCTCTGCAGACCTGGGGATGAAATGTTAGTGGGCAGATGTACTAGGCCATAGGTGGAGTGTAGAGTGTCGTTCACTGGCGCTCCTTGTTTGACTGGAACTGGCCTCCCTGTGAGGAACGGAGCCAGTGAAACGGGGACTGCGGGAGCTTGGGTATGGAACTGTTTCTCTTTAAGATAAAGATTGAGGAAACTTGTCAATAAAGGATTCCTTTGGGAGAAAATGGGGTGAATGTCATCGTCTTCTTTGGTCTAACAGCACCAAACTCCGCTCTTGGGTGCTTGTTATGAACTTGTCAGGTAAATACCAACTGCCTGCAGCAGCCCGAGGCAAGAAACAACAAATATTCTGTGCTATCCCTCTGGCTCGTTCTCTGTCAGCTCTCCGGATGCTTTCTCATAAAGGAATGCACTAATATTTGCAGTCTGATGTTTCCTTTTCAAGATGCAGGACACGGTTCCCAGGCTGGTTCCTGAGCCGTGCCTGTGCCCTGGGCTGGGGAGCTCCAAGCTCCGTCACCTCTCTCCCTTTCCCACCGGTGCCACACGTGAACCTCGAGCTTCCTGGGAGCGTGGGACTGCAGTCCCAGCAGTAACCTTGGCAGTGGAAGCTGAGCCTGGAGAAGCTTCTAATGTGGAAGGAGAAGCTGCAGCTGTGGTGCTGGCGCAGCTTCCCGGTGTGATACCTCAGGGAATCTGTCGCCTCCATGGAAGCTCTGGCAGTCAAACAGCTCGGCACAGGGGGAGCAGTGGATGGATGGCTGGGAGGGCTGGGAGCTGCTCTCTCTAAAGTTTAAGAGGGCAGTGGAGAGCAAGCAGCTAGGTTGTGAGAGAGGCCAGGAGAGATCCTCGGTGTGCTGTTTTCAGAGGAAGGATGCCTGGCTAGGCTGGAGGCACCTGCTTGGTGGTGAGGGCTTGGGTTTGGTTTTGGGGGGTGTTTGTTTGTTTTGAAGGTTGGGGATCTTTTTACTACCTGGCTTCAGTAGGCAAAACTACATCTCTGCAACTGGGGTGAAGAGCAGAGGGGTTGGTACGAGACCTGATCCTGGAGGAGAGATGCTGATGGGAGCGCCTGGGCTGCAGAGCTGGGGCTGTGAGAGCTGCGGGGGCACAGGGATGTTTTCCACCTCCCTAGTCCCTTCCAGCAAGAAATCTTGGGTGTTTTGCAGGAATTATAATCAAACCTTCCCTTCCTGGTTACAAGCCTGGCAGGGTTTCTGTCACTTCCTGACTTCTAAGTGTGCTCCTGGCAGCTCTTGTGGGTGCAAACCCCTGTGTTCCTTCGTGGCTGGGAAGGAAAGGAGAGCTTGGGAAAGTTCACTGCAGGGCACTGGAATTCCTAAGCCATCAAAAGGAAACCTCCATCACTGTAAATAGGAGGGTGAGCACCTGTGCCCAAAGATGGGACAACTTGGGCAGAGGAGCATGAGGTGCAGGTGCATCATCCAGAGCATCAAAGGTGGGAGGAAGCTGGACTGCTCCATCCCACAAAGTGGGAACAAGCAGATAAACAGGAGAATCAAAAGGTAACCAATTGCAAAAAGCTGGAAGGAGCCACTTTTCCCTGCTGGCACTATGTCCTGACCCTCAGCCTAAACCACAACCAACATTTTTTAAGGAATTTGACATTTAGGCTTGTGAGAGGGGTTGCACAACCACTCCATCAGCGGGATCCTGTGCTCTGATCCTGTGCTCCAATGTGATCCTGGAGCTGGGCTGGGGATGGAGCTGGATGGAGCAAGGAGATGGCATGGGTGCGTGATTCGTGGCGATGACTCTGTTGGCAAATGGGATCCACGATCGTTCATTTCTTAAAAATGTGAGTCAGAAGCAGCAGACGGGAAAGGCCATTAGGGCTGCACAGAGAGGCCACAAATGCCAGCAGGGCCACGCTGGAGCTATGGGAGGGATAACTGGAATGAGTGTCCCTGCACTGGCACTGAGGCCACCTGCTCTGGCATGCAGTGGATGGGTGGAACTCAGGCTTTTACCCAACACTGGGAAACAGCCACCTTCCCTGGGTAACAGCCAGGAGCACCAGGAAACTTGAACAACTGGGAAAAATAGACTCATGAGCTAAAAAAACCCCGTTTTGCTCTAATTATAAGTGCTTGTTTGTTCACTAAAGGGAACTGGCTCTGTGCTGAGCTCCCGGTGCCCGCAAGGGCCGGTGGGGTGGCAGGATGGGACCCTCTGGAGCAGGGCAGGCCGTGAAGGTGCTGCCCAAACTGCGTGGAGAACTAGGGGTTGGCGAGCGGGCAGCAGGCTGAGCGTCTCTACAGCATCACAAAGGCAGAGAACCCCCGGGCCTGCGGCACACGGGAGATGTGCTGGGGATGTCCCCTGTGCCACTGCAGCCCCCGACCCCACCGGAGCCGCTGTGCCTGTGCCCCCAGCCCCACAGATCCCCGTGCCACAGCCCCCGGTCCCTGTGTCACAGCCCCCCCGCACTTCCACCGCAGCCCCCGGTCCCTGTGTCACAGAGCACGATTCCAGGGCCGCTGTAACCCCCAGTCCCACCGCAGCAGCGCCCGGTTCCTGTGCCACAGCCCCCAGGCCTTTGTAGCGCAGCCCCTGCCCCCGATCCCAGCACTGCAGCCCCCGGTCCCTGTAGCACGGCTCCCGGTCCCTGTAGTACGGCTCTCGGTCCCTATGCCGCCGTGGCTCCCGGTTCTACCGCACCCCCGGTATCGCCGTCCCTGCCCGGGCGCCGCAGTGGAGTGTGAACTGCAGCGAGGAAGACAAACTCACGTCGCTCCCTGGTGGTCTAGTGGTTAGGATTCGGCGCTCTCACCGCCGCGGCCCGGGTTCGATTCCCGGTCAGGGAAGCCTCGTTTTTTGCCGCGCTCCTCCCGCTTTTCCACCTTCGCCTCCCCCCATCCCGCCGTCATTCCTGCCGGGATCCCCCCCCGCGCGCGCGCTCCCGAGATGTTCACCCCCTC
>JAYRBT010000054.1:7547714-7581961 GCA_036023395.1 Myiotriccus ornatus
AGAGCGGCGGGGCCGGGCCGCGGGCGGAGGCCAAGATGGAGCTGGTGGTGGTGGAGGTGGCGGTGAGGGAAGGGATGGGGGGCGGAAAGGACCGGGAGGGAGGGTGGGATGTGCTGCCGGTGTCTCCCTGCCCGCCGGTGTCTCGCTGCCTGGGGGGCATCGCCCGCCGAGCATCCCCGCCGCGGGAACCCCCCTCCCCGGCCCGTTCCCCGGTGGCGGTGCGGGGCCTTGCCCTCCGCAACCCCCCCCCTTCCCTCCCCGGGCTCGGAGGAAAAATCCCAAACAAAAGGCCTTGGGAAGGTGAATTCCTAATGAAAGTCATCTGTGTGTGTGGGAGCAGTGATTCACACTGGCTCGCTCCGGCAGCCGCGGTGATTTTCCCTTTCCCCTTCCTTACATTGTTCTGCCTAATTTTTGGCGAAATAATTAGTGGCCGCTCGGGTGATGAGGTGCTTAATGAGTGACGTACCGGCGGCGGGGAAGCAAATCCAGCCTTTATGACGAGAAACTTGCGAGGGCAGCATAATTCGGTTTATTCGCGCGGTGTCTCCTGGCTCTCACATTATTAAGAATTCCGGTCAGGTAATTCTGGAGATGGGGAATGCAAGTGGACGGAACGGCAGAATTCCCTGATAGCGCCTCGCTCCTGCTTTTGTGCTGTATCAATACCTGGCTGTTACACACCAGTGACATCAAAGCCTTGAGTTTATTGCTGGAGTGGAGGCACCGATGGAGCCGGCGCTCCCTGGGGAGAAAGGTGAAGGCCACCCCGTCTGACACCGGAGGAAAAGCCAAATCTTTTTGTCCTTTCTAGGTTTCGTTTTTGGGGGGGTCTTAATTTTTGTGCACGGTGAGATGTTGCTGTCGAGCTGTCTGTGCTGCGGTAAAGCTTAAAAAAAAAAAAAGCCATAAATTTGGTACATCGTCTCAGAGGGGTGTGAAATAATCTAATTCTCCCTGCTGGTGTCTTGCCTCGTGCCAGCTTATCGTCAGGAAAGGGAAATGATGTGTGTGTGTTTGGATGCTGTCTTAGTTTGCTGCTATCGAAGCAAAAACTTGCAGGCCGCATTCACCCAGTGGCTGAGCCGCGGTGGTTCACCCGTTTCTCTGGGTAAATTAAGCTCTCCAAAGTATGCAGAGCCGCAAGGATTTCCTTTGGAAATGCGTCAGGATTGGACCTATTCGAATTCTCGAATTGTAGCAGCAGCCACCTTGAAGTGGGATTTATTCTTTTGACTGTGATGTCGGTGGAGGCGCTTTCAGGTTCTCGGGCATCTGTTTGGTTTCAGGCTGCTCGGGATCAGTGTTTGCGTTTTTGTTTGCTTTTGATAGGAAATTATAGAATCCTAATCTGACTGAGGGATCCTGGGAAATAGATGCCAGATTCATTTGCTTTAATGAATTAGCTTTAATAAATCAAGTGTGCTGTGCTCTGGGAGGGAGGAGAGATGGGAAGCAGAAGCTGGAGTGGAAGAGGAATTGACTTTAATATATAGAGTGTAGGATGCAAAGAAGTTTATTTTTATTGGGCAGCTTCCTGTAGTTTTCTTGCCGTGCTCTAAGGGCTTTGGAGAAATTTGTCATGATGCTGGCAGTGCAGAATCTGCTTTGTGGAGAACCCTGGGTTGGGAGATGGGATTTTCAGCGAAACAGCTTTTTATAAACATAAATAAATACTTCTTTCCCTCCTTTACTTCATCTTAGGCACTGTCTGCAGCATTTAAATGAAAGGGGAGATGCTGCAACGTGGTCCTTTTCCTCCTAAATTTTGGATGTGTTGTGTTGATAAATTGCAGGCTGGAGGTTCAAAGCACTGGTGGAAGATTCCCCCACTTCGCCGGGTGTCCCTGTGCTATATTTAACCGTCTTTTATCAGCGAGTGTCTGAAAAAAGTAACATTTTGGAGTATGTTTCGTCTCCCAGAGTGGACCGTAATCCATGTAGATTATTCCAGGAAGTATAAACACTCTTTCAGTCTTTCCTGAGTGTCCAGTGATCCGCCTCCCGCTCCGTTGTAGTGTGTCCTGGTTTTCAGTGGATCGCAGGCGGTTGGTGTGGTTTGTGGCTGGGGTGGCACCGTCGCTGACCTGGCTGCACTGGGAAGGTTCCCAAGATGGTTGGAGCCTGCAGAGCTTGCTTTGCAGAGGATGATCAAAGCAGGGGCTGGACTACAGCTGTGGCACGGACAAGCTTTTCCCATCATTCTCGCCATGCCAGGGGAAGGCATCCATGGAATCAGCAGGGGCGTTTGGATTGCCGTACTTTGGAAAACATGGAGCGGTCCCAAAACATGACTTAAGGACATTTCATGCTGGAGTGAGTCCAGAGGAGGCCATGGAGATGCTCTGAGGGCTGGAGCCCCTCCACTCTGGACACAGGCTGGGAGAGCTGGGGGTGATCACCTGGAGAGGAGAAGGCTCCAGGGAGACCTGAGAGCCCCTTCCAGGGCCTAAAGGGGCTCCAGGAGAGCCGGAGAGGGACTTTGGACAAGGACCTGGAGTGACAGAACAAGGGGAAATGACTTCACACTGACAGAGGGCAGGTTTAGATGGGATATTGGGAAGAAATCCTTCCCTATGAGGGTGGTGAGGCCCTGGACAGGTTGTGCAGAGAATCTGTGGCTGCCCCATCCCTGGAAGTGTTCAAGGCCAGGTTGGATGGGGCTTGGAGCAACCTGGTCTAATGGAAGGTGTCCCTGCCCAGGGACATGAGATGAGCTTTAAGGTCCCTTCCAACCCAAACCTGACAGCACTGTCAGGTTCATGGGACTGGTCAGGTTCAGGAATGTTGATGCTGAGAGCCTTGGCCTCGCTCAGGCTGTGTGGTAGGTTGGTGGTTGTCAGCAGTGCTGCTGTTCATCGTTGCATTTCTTCTCTTGGTGAGCTTCAAGGAGGATTTTTGTCTGTGTTTAAGCAGTGTGATAGTGAATGTTAATGGAAGCCTAACCGGATTACTTCAGAAATTATGTTTTAGGTTAAATACAGAGTAGCTTATCTGGCCTTTTTTTTTTTTTTTTTTTTTTTTTTGGAATTTATGAACTCAGTTGCCAGAATATCCTTTCTGGAAAAGTAGGCACAACTGAGGGTTGGAAGGGGCTTCAGGAAATCCTGTCTGTTCGTTAAATTTCTTGACTTACAGTAGCTGTAACTGGCCTCTGGTATTTGCTGTATTTGCCTCTTTTGATCAGTTTGCCATTTTTTTTATCTTGTTAAAGTATTTTTAATGTTAATAACCAGCTCAAAATATTTTTTCAGTATGTTTGGGACGGAGTTGGCAGAAATTTTCTGCAGAGCTCATACCTGGCCTGAGCACTCCAGTACCCTCCCCAGAGTGTGCAGACTGGCATCTGGTGGCATCTTCACTGCTCTCCCCTCAAACCACAAACAGGGGGATTAATTTAGGATAGTTTTAATGAAGTAACTGGTTTCCTTCACTGTTTGCTCTCGGGCTGTGCAAGTGCTCTTTGTTTGGCTTTGCCTCTGCCTGGGAAGGCATCTTCCAGGAGCAGGAGTGTGGTTTGGCAGTTGCTGGGTCTCTGTGAGGTGACCCCTACGTTGGCAGCAGATGGCACAGAGCCCTGCAGTGAGCCCATCCCCTGCCTCAGGTGTGGCCACCTGGGCCATGGCACAGATGGGTCGTGGCAGAATCCAGAGCGGGGGATGAGGAACATCAGTAACCCCCAGGACCACAGTGACGCTTTGCGCTGTTTCTTTGAACCTGAAAAGGTTGTTCTCCAGGTGCTCCAGTAGTTGAAGTCATTTGAATTGAGCAGTGTTGGTTTAGAAGTGTCCGTGTAAATATTTTTTGCATATTTAACTCTCCAGCTGCCTGCCCTGGCTATCAAAGCTCTTCCACACATCAAGGATGATTTAATGACTGATGGACATTTGCAAAAGAAAAGATTGGAGGATAAAAAGGAAATTGAGGAGTGACCTGAGCGCATCTGGCCAGTGTGTGCTGTCAGCAGGTGGCCAATGCTTAGAATCCTTTAAAAACTGTGAATTCCTACCATTGTTTTAATATGTTATTTATTCTTACAGTTTTGTTACTGCATCAACTACTCCATGTTGATGCTGGTTGATTAACCAGTGGCTGCCTTTAGTCTTGAAAGAAAGGACTTTGAATGATGCTGAATCTTTGGATTTCCTTAGAAGCTCAGTGAAAATATTTTCTTAATCAATAAAAACAAAGCACAGTTATTGCAAAGTGCATGTTTTACCTTCAAAAGCACTTTGCTTCCTGGTTCAGGCCATGTAAACGGATAGGAAGGACTGTTCCAAAATGAAGGTGCCTCAAAAGGTTTCCTGAATGTTTTTATGAAGTGACCAACCAAAAAAGGTTACCATTTTTTTGTGCATAGAATAGTTAATAAAAATTATTGGCATTGATTGCAGGGTTTTAATGCATTGGTGATGAATCATTTCTTATTGGGAGAACATGAATAAAATTATTTTAGCATATGTTCAAATTTCTTATATCCTGGCAGTTCTTCCTAATTGCACTTTCCGTATATCTGCATTGCACTGAAATGTGCCTCTCAAAGTCCTTTTCTGCCTCTTTCAGTAATGCTGAGGTGCTTTCAGTGTCAGTGTGTTGAAGGGCCAAATTCAGTAAAATTGGAGTCCCTTTTTCTCCTGGGTGCAAGTTTCTCATCTTCTCGTGCAAGTGTTGGAAGGAGGAAATTAAAGGTTTGTGGTGCACAGAGGTGCAAACAGAACGATCCTCTAGGCCAGAATCAGCTTAAATTAGCAGCTGCCATCTCCTCTTTCATAATGTGCTCAAGGGTTTTGTAATGAGAGTTTCTCAATGAAAGATTAGGGCTCTTTTTTTTATTTTTATTTTTAATATACTTCAGTACCGTGATCTAGACTTGGTTGGGTGAATGGTTGTGCGAACGAAAAACCCAGTGGCACTGAGTTACCTCTCACCAAAGCACCACTTAGTGAACCTTTTCTTTTTTGAGTTTTGTGATATAACTCTGTGTTCGTTAACTGGTATTTTTGTGGCTTCTGACCAGTGAATGGTGCAAGTAAATGGTTCTGTGGATCTGTGTGCAGTGACAGGCACTATCTCAGACCAATGATAGGAGAGCACAAAGCAGAGATCCACCAGCAGCCCGTGCTTCCCCTTCCTGCCTTCTGGGCTTCCTCTTCCCTCTGTGAATATATACTTATGTATCTGCCAGGAACTGCTTTTTAACTGCTTGCTCTAGGAGCACTTACACCATCCTGCTTCTGCTTTGGTCCTGAGGAGCTTCACAGTCCTTCCTTGGCTTCACCTGAGTCTGACTGAAGTTGTGTTTGGTGTCAGGAATTCTGGAGCCTTTGCAACTCCTGCAGAAAAAAAAGTGAATATACAGAACCTCTGGGTTGCTAATGTTTTACAGTGGGGGTGGGAGAAGCCCAGAGTTTACTGCTGTCATTGCGGTGACCTATTACAGTTCCAAAAAGCAGAAACTCACAGAAGTTTTTTTCCTCTTTGCATTTCCCCTTTTATATGTTCAATTTTTTTCTGTACTTCAGATGAAAACATTCTTTTTCTCTTCCATCTGCCATTACAAGTTTTGTATTTTAGCAGGATTTTCTGTTGCTCTGATGGTAATATTGTAGCAGTTTAATTTATGCTGGCCTTTGCCTGGGTCGGTTGTTGGGGAATTTTCCTTACGGATCTGCTTCTCGTGGCATGAGGATTTAAGGACACTTACTGGAAAAACATAATTAGGTTTCAAGCTGCTCGTAGAGAGGAGGGGACTTGGAAGCCAAACTCCAGATGTTGTTGTGGGCAGTTACAAGTGACAATATCTGCAGTAATCTTGAATATGCCTTGTTCTACCAAGGCCAGGCCGCATCAGGTGGGATATTTATAATTTCAGGTTGCTTCCAGCGTTTCCTGAGGGGTTGCTGTTAAAAATATGTTAAGGAATGTCTTAATTTTTCTTTACTTCTCTCTAGTTCTGAGGTCAGCATGGAAGCTGGTGCTCCTGCTTCTGGTATTTGGACATACAAGAAGGGGGATGAGTGGACAAAACGGGATGTGCAAGATCCTGTTCAGGGTCTGGAGCGTGGCAGTGTGTCTTTGGGAGACGTGACGTTGTGATAAAAGTGGGTAGAAGGGGAATAAAATTAATGAGTGTTCATGTGCTTTCACAGAGGGCATACCAGTACATGGCTCAATCTACTTGATGTTTTGGACAGGGGACCTTGGTTGAGCTCTGGAGTGATTGTTGGGATCCTGGTTGGAGGTTCTGGATCCTACATTCTTCCCAGCACCCCCCAAAATCTCCTCACCTGCTGCTCCTTGAGGAGGAAGGAAGGGACCACAAAACTGTCCCTCCACTGAAATCTTGGAAGCTATAGCCAGAGATATTCCTGCTCTAAACTGAGTTTAAAAGCTGGATTCAGGTCCTGTTTAGGGCAGTGAATGGATTTAGTTCCAGGTTCATTCTGAGTTGCTGTTCTTTGAGAACTTTAGGAGTATTTTCCATCTGATAACTAATGAGCTCTGTCACACAGTGACCCTGCTTTCCACACCTCTATGATTCTTATGTCTTGGTGAAAGAAGAATAGGGTCTGAAGCTTGTCCCTTCTTCAGAAAACTATTTTTGTCTTTTCTGGGGTTTGGTTTGGCAAATCACTGGTCAGTCAGTCCTTCTGAAGGCCCTAAGGGTAATGCTGGGAAATAATATTCTGGCTTGGAGTAGACCATTTTCATCAGAGAGCGAAATAAATACTTATTCAACGGAAATATTTTTGTCTGGACAGTAATTAGTGAAAATATTTACCTTCCTTAATAGATGTCTCTTTCTTTTCCTAAAAAGTTCCTGATTTCCACACTCGCTGATTTCATTCTTGTTGCCCTTTTAAATTTGACTTTGGCACAGCATTTGCAATTCACAATTAGCTCAGGAAAACCAGGCAATCAGAGTTAATCAGAAGGTATTTGGAAGGTGCACAGTATAATTTCCCAAGCCTACCTCACTGTTTCACTGAGTGGTTTGGGTAACAGGGACAGCAGCCAACATGACTTTACTATTGGGCCTGGAATGGAACATATTTTGGATGAAACATCCTGGATGATGAAAACCCAGCATTTTCTCTAGTTGTTTGGTAAAGCACAACTCCTTACCCTGGTTTCCTGCAGCTTACCTTAAAACCACATTTTTTTCCCATGACTTGTTCTGTTGATATCTTCCTTATAAAGCCCAGGGACTCCCTCCTGCATGTTAAAAATTATCTATTATGACTTTCACTCTTCCCTGCTATTTTGAGACTGTTTAAATGTGGGGATGTATAAAATACTATTTTAAAATAACCCTGAATGGGGAAAGGTGTTATTTTACAACTAATTTTGTTCCTGTTAAGGGTTTCCAGGGGGACATCCTCGTGCTTTGGGGAGTATGTTTAGGAATGACACTGGTTTAACACTGGACTGATGGCATCACTTGATGGGTACAGGCAGAGTGAAGAGACAGTCACTCTGGTGTTAGTGAAGATCACAGGGAGGAAAAAAAAGTGTCACAGTCACAAAAACTATGGGGTTTGTGACATTATTCCCAGTTATTTAGGTGGGGAAAAGGCCTAAATGTGATAATTCTATACTTTGTGCTGGAACTGAAAGGCCTTGGGAATGGCAGTGATTAAATTATGCCCCACTGGTAATAGTGGCCTTTTTGTTCTAAACTGTCTGAAATGTGATTCCTGTCTGAAAACTCAGGGTACAAAAACTATATGTCTTCTATTTCTTACCCAATTATAATGTTAGAAAACTCAGTTACAATTAAAGTCTAGAATGTGGTTTTTCCTGAAGTGTCAGGTCTGCAAACTGAGTGTATGGTCTGAAATCTGAGCCGTGTCTTTTCTTGTTAAATCACTGGTGAGTTAGTGGGAAAATCAATAGGACAAATACATTCTTAGTTGCCTTATTATTTCTAAATTATAGACTGCCTTTTTTTTTTTCTTTCTTTTTTTAAGCAGCCATGAAATACTGTTGCCAGACTGAGTGGAGGAGCTGAGGACATACTTCATCAGGCAGTCTGCAGATTAAATGTATGCAGAGTGAGGAGAACAGGGGAAATAAACATCGTTATGGTTTGTGGAGGAGTAGTATAAAATAAATCTTTTTGTTGGTGAAACCACACTGTATACTTAGAAAATACCAAAGAGTTTGTCTCCTGTAAGAAAATGTCACTTTAAATTAAAAGCGCTTTTAATCCAGCCCTGGGATTTGTTTGGGTATTTGTAGCCAGGAGAGCTGACTCCAACATATGGGATGTGTACTGGGTGATGCATTCTGGGGACATTTCTAAGAATATTGTGACATCAGCAGTGCATTCACAGTGGCTTTCCTCAAAACTTTGGGATCACTAGGGAATAAATGTGTTCTCAATCCCAAGGACGTTGGCTCTGGTTTAATTCACCTGAGAAGAAACAGAAATCTTTGCAGTGAAGGCATCACTGCCAGCATTACCCAGCCTTCCAAAGGAACTTGGTTGTAATTTCCTGCCAAAACACATAAAAGCTGAGCTGGTCAGTTCAGATTTTTGTTGTGGAATTCTGAAGTCTGAACTCCTTTCGTGCTTCTGAATGTCCATGTGCCGGGGATTTAAATGGGACAGTTTTGAAACTCATCTCCTTGGGGCTTTTAAACCATTTTCTGTAACCCAACACCGTCCAGCGAGGAGGAATCTGTGGTATAAAGAGTGTCTTCCATGTCCAAAATACATATATATTTGTTTGCATCAGTTAATTTGGTAAATCTGTTCAAGGCTTGCCATTTCACTTGCAGTGTTTAGGCCAGTCCTGCTGCTCCATGTGCAGGGATAGTTCTGATTTGCAGGACTGGGGGGTACACGGTGAGGTCTGGTGATTGCTGAGAGGGGTGTTGTCCTTGATTCAGGCTGTGGGAAAAGCAATTCCTGCTTTCTGTGTCAGCTGAGTTCTGGGCAGGTGTTCACCTGGAGCCTGCAGATGGCCTCTGGGGGGGACTTGCTGTGCTTGGGTTTGTGCTCACCCCTCGCAGTGGTTTTTATCTGTGCCCCCTTTGTAATCAGGGCACCACTTACTCCTGGTGGAGTTTTGCTGGGCTTGTTTTTATTTGGGGTCTTTGGCCGTTTTTTTTCTCAGGCCCAAAGTATCTTTTCCAACGCCGACTGCGTGTCCTGGTGGATTTTTCTCAGCTGCAGGAGGGGTGTCCTGCTGTGTTTGTGGTGTCTGACTGGCAGGGAGTGGTGACAATCAGTGCTTGGCCACCAGGGACCTGCAGGAGGGATTGTGCCAGTGGGAACCTCTTGGATAGAGCAGGTTGTGATTAAAACTCCTGTTTATTGGTGCAGGGATGCCCTCACTGGGCATGACCACTGGCACAGTGGTTGCTCCCCAGTGCAGCTCGACTGCAGCTCTTTATGATGTAATAAAGGAGGTGTGTTAGAAGCCCATGTTTTCTGTTTTTTTTTATTTGACAGAAGGAAACGAAAATGTTCTTTTTTAATGTCACTTTCTGTGAGGAAGTGAAATAATGAAATAGTGAAGTCTCCTCCCCACCCTCCATAAAAAATGGGGAAATACAGTTGAGCAATTAGGAGAATTTTTTAACTTTGCAAAAGAAATAATCTCTGGAACTGAAGCCTTCGGAAACTGAGAAGACACGAGTGTTGCTGGAATAATTATCCATCATCTTAGGCTGGGAGGACCTGATTGGATACATGAGGTAAAAGTGAATCAGGGGAAAAGTCTACTTTCTGCCTGTATTATTAAATAAATAAGATTATTTTTAGAGTAAAATGTATATTTTAGATTACTAAACTCTAATTATCCTGTGAAATAGAAAGGCTCTGACGTTACGGGGGGTTCCTGGTAGCATTTTGACTTCTCTGTTCCTGAGCTGGGTGGGTGGTTGTTTCTGGAAAATACAAATTCTTTATAAGTTCTGCTTATTTTACCTTTTTATTCATAAATTTTTAAGCAAAATATCTGTGTGCTTGGTAGGGGAAGAGACAACCATTAAACAACTGAATGACAGAGACTGATAACTTGAAAACTGGCAAAGCTTCTCAAAAGGGAAACACCAGAGTGGATCATTTTAGTTCAGGGTGAAGGTATGTGCATTGCCTTCTGCTGTTGGTACCACCTGCTCTTCCCTTTTGCTTTTTTACCCATTAAAATAAACTCTTCCTTTCAAAGTCTTTACCAAAAACTGTTCATGATTGAAACTGCTGAGAGTGTTTATTTGACAACACAGCAACTCCAACACCAGCTTAGGTATAAAGTAATTTTGGTCTGTGTTTTGCAGTTTGTAAATCCATAGCGTTACATTATTTAAATTTTGAGGAGGGGAAAACCCTCATTTACCTTTCCATTTGCCTCACAACTGATAGGAAAACAAAACCAGGACTGAATTCTTTTCCCCCTCCATCTCCTGCTGCTCTCAGTGAGCACAGAGGGGAACCACCTTCTGCTGCCCTTCTGAGTTAATTTCGGATAAATCTTTTTCTTGCCCTTTGCCAACCAACTTGCAATTTGAAAGATGTGTTCCTGCCTGTTCCTTTTGCTTCTCAGACTGCTTATTTGGCTTTTTTAGCTGTACTCTGTAACCTCACCTTTATTCCTTCTTTTCTACCAGGCAAGAGCTGCCTGTGCTGGAAAAAGGGGCTGTTTGTCTCTCAAACTCTCTGTTTGTGACAGGCTGTCAAGGGGTTCTCATTTTGACAATTGATCCAATTTTCTCATCCTTTTGTCACACGAGACAACAGACATTTTTTTATCTTTTATTTCTGTCTAAAAGCCTTTAGTTATCTTACCTACAGGTGTGACATAATAGCATAAATCCCATTTTTATGTGAGCAAACCCAAATGCTTGTTCCAAGACCTTTTCTGTATTTTAAAGTTTAGACTGTATTGGTATAATCATTAGCAATATGATTTCTTTCAATTGTTATAATTTATAAAACCCATCTGACACAAATGGAGCTTCATGTCTGCACTGGTGCTTTTGAAGAAGTTTTAAATATTTCTTCTCCAGAAGAATTGGCATCAGCATCACTTTACCCACAGCAGGGAATGTTGTGGGTTTGCTGATTTTTTTCTAGTGAACTTGCTGTGAGTAGTTACAGTGATTCAAACACAATTTATAGAGGGGAAAAATTAAGAGTAATAATGAGCCAAGGAACAGAACTGCTGATTTTTTCCTGAATTTTTAAATAACTGAGTAAGCAGACACAAGTTTTTTATAGCCATGTGCAATTTGTGACAGTTGCACTCTGCACATTAATTAGTGTAATGCCACAAACAATAATTTAATATTGCTGAAGGATTAAATAGTAGCAATGAAATCCTAAGTAGGGAATCCACTAAACCCCCCAGGTTTTTAGAGTCATTCTTTTAGTTGACGAGAGAGGATAGAAAATGCAAATCTAATACTTCACATTTTTCACCCCTGATATGGAAAACTTCCTTTAGCAGGCTTGAATCTTACTCTTGTACAGGGTACAAGGTCACTTTATAACAGGTTGGTCAATCAGACTTAAATGGCCACATTTTAATCTGCTAAGCTCATTAGAGAAACAACACTGTGTCACTGTAGTTAAGTTTGTCACAAGTTTCAGTGGAACCTCTCCTGCAGTCATCGGTGGTGGAGGTTACATGAAGTTAGGCTTGAATTTAGCAGAAAAATTGTGTTGTTCATTTATTTAAAAGCTCTGTGTTTCTATTTTTTAAAAACCCCTCATACTTACGGGAATTTAATGAAATTTTTAGTGTTGCAGTCTTTCCCTGTTGGAAGCCTGTCCTCTGCTCCCAAGGCAGATGGATTTGGACATAGTGAAGTTCTTTTTCATTTCTGGGAGAAAGATCTATGCACTTAATTTAATTCCCTGGATGCCCAGTTAGCTTTCCATCAGGGCTTTTATGCTAAAACAGAATGTTTTTTGTGGCTATGAAATTTCTCACGTGACCTTCAGCGAAAAGGCCACAAACTGAATAGCAAAATGTAGCTGAAAGGTTTTTGTGCTGTGATACAAAAATATAAGCAACACCAAAACACACTCTTGGATGCTTTAACAAAACAGTAAATGTTAGTGATTCAATTAATGAGTTACAAATCACTATTTCAAGACAGCTACAGGCAGAAGAAAGGTGCTTTAAATTAGTAGTGGTTTTCTGCAGGCCCTTTGCTTTGCCTTCAGCTTTTTCCTGTTGTCTCTCCAATGCTGATTCATTTTGCAAGTGATGTGAGCAAGTAAGGATGTGAACATAAAGACTTGGGAGTTCCTGTTTTACATATTGATTTATTTTATTTGCCTTAATTGCAGCAGCATTTCTTTAAATATTTGTTAACTGTGATACAGCTCCTGTACATGGCAGAGATGGATTATGAGGGAAAGTATCCTGAAGGTGCTTTCCTCTTTCTGTTAACAACATTTGGAGCAGGATGAGGACAGTTCTGTCACTGGAATTATTCAATAAAAATGGTTCTCCAGCATCTGTCAGAGGAGGTTTGGGGAGACAAGAAACACACACACTTTTGGTCGAATAGGTCTGAGAACGTGTCTGATTTCTGGAAGGAAAAGGGAGTATCTGTCTCTTGGTTACAGGAGGGAAAGGTGCTGAGCACTCTTTATGGTTCCAATGTGTGGGGAAAATACAGTATGAGATAAATTGGATTCAAATTTGGGGGAGAAATAAGGCCGGAAGAGCTGGTTTTGGTCTGAGCGAAGTGGGTGCAGGAGCACACAGCCTTCCTAAGCGAATTTCTTCATCTGTGTTACAAAACTCACCGCAGTTTGAATGTGTTGCTGAATTTAATTTGCACTTGTGTAGATTTGCTTGTGTTTGTTATCTCATCTTCGTCATTCTTTAATCTTTTTCTTCTCATTGTCATACTTACATCTGCATTTTCTGCTTCTTAAACAACTGTGCATTCCCTTTCCCAGACTTTTTTCCTCTTTGTGTGTGTTGTTGAACCGGGTGCCATGCACTTGATGTTGATTTCAAACGCTTCCCCTCATCTTTTCCCTTTCATTTTCTCTGCTCTTATTTGGATTGTGAATATCGTGTAGTAAGGAGGGGGGCTATTTACAAGTAATTACAAGCTGGGTATTATGTAGAGCTCTGGGTCAGTGGATCTGGCCTGCTGAATAATGAGATTGGATGGGGAGATCAAAACATTCCTGAGTCACTAAATTGGAATTGCCAGTTGCAACAGAAAGCAAGGGAGTGAACCCTGGGGATGAAGTGCTGGGCTGGCTCGGTGCTGGCAGGGAGGATGCGCTGGGGAAGGGGAGGATGCGGAGTAGCTGGCATGGGTTTGTCGTGTATACTTTGATTTTACAAGAAGTAGTTTCCTTTGGAGTTTATTTCTGCCTTGTTTGGTTATTTTCAGCTGTAAATCAGGCTGCCTGCTCGTAGTGAAACGTGTCGGCATAGCTGAAAGACTGAAGGAAGTATTGCTGCTTGCACCCAGCTTAAGATAATACTTCGCTATATATATCTTGAGTTCTGCACATGGATGGTTATTATGTATGTATATGTGCTGTAAAAAAGAATCTTTTCTGCTGATGGAGTTTTGATGAGGCCTGGGCCAGAATCTTGTGTTTGAACCTTCTGTTCACAGATCATTGTATGTTATTTATGCCATTACATGCCCAATTCTGACTTTAGCAGGATAGCTCGTTCTGTCGAAGTGTATTTGTCTCCTAAGTACATTTGAACTTTGCTTTTTGTCTCCTGTTCCACTCCCATATTTCTATCTGTGTACATCCATAAATTGAACATAATTTAGCTGGTTCTCAGTTTGGCTGTCAAACATCTAAGGTTGCTGTTTGAAACAGAATCAGTGGTACAATTAAAGATGTTCTTCATCTAGGTATGAAGCCATAATTCTGGTTGCCAACGCCATTAACCATCTGCAGCTTTCTGTAGATGCTTAAAAAACATGCCTTTTGTGGATTACTTTGTAGTGAGGGAAGCAGCAGGCAGGAAACCTGGGAGCTTTGATAGCTTCCACAAACCAGGTTGTTTTTCCTTGGAGGGGTAGTCGACCCTCTAGTATTGCACACACTCCGAGTGGGGAAGTTTAACTCCCTGCCTTTCATTTTTCAGGAAAAGTCCTTTGCCAGTACCTATCAAAGGAACTAAACAGATCCATTAACAGTAAGCTGATTATTGAGTTGTTGGTTGGTTCATTCATACCCACTGAGTGATGTGCTGCTGGATCAAGCAGCTTCTTGCAGATGGCAGCGAACAATTGCTGTGGGCAGCAATGCCAGCAGCTCACTGGTTGTATTCCCAACATCTCTGTTCGCCACACTGAAACCTTCCAGTGCGTGAAAGGCCTAATTATTAATTCAATGGGGAGTTTATTTCTCCAGTGCATTCAGAGCTTGTTCTTTGGAAGCTGTTGAAAGGGTTTGGATGATGATGAAGTGATGACTTGCCGGGAAAAAGCTGCTCTGAAGTTCCACTCAGGGGGTTTATTGTTCAGTCTTCCAATGCACAAGTGACTTTGGGATTGGTGATGAGGGTTAGGCCTGTCCTGTACCTGCTTAATAGGAAAGATATTTTAAACTGTTGCAGTGATTTTTCCTCAATTTTTTCCCCTAACATCGGAAAGCATTTCCTAGGCTCCTCTTGCCCGTTTACTCTCTTATTTCCATGTGATCACTGATCTGGAGTGATCTGTCTGACTTGGCCTTGACCGCTGAAAGACTGAGCCTGTGCTGTTGGCTCATCTCAGGTTCTCTCCCTCCTCGTACATTGAAATGAGCCTTGTTTCTGCCTTGAGTGATCTGCTTCAGGATGGGGGAACGTGAATGGGATGAAACCTCTGTTTTCCTGATGGAAGTGTGTCCTGGCAGAAGGAGCTGGTGCTGCTCCTCAGAGCAGGCTCTGTGCCGGCTGCTCCGGTGCCGGAGCTCGGGCTCTGCTGTGCGAGCTAAGCTGCTTTAGCAGTCCCTCTCTGACAACCTGACACATTGGCAAGACTTGAAAAACACGCCTCTCTTGTTCTCAGCACAGGTATTTCATAAAAGGCCTAAGTTGAAAAAGCCCAAAGTCTTAAACCAAGAATGCTTATTAGATTTTCGGTGCGACTGGGTCAGTGTGTTTCACATGGGAAAAAATGGGGAAAAGAGACTGAAGCTACAGATAAAAGCATAGAGCCCTCTAATCTATGCTTTAAAATATTTGTCACTTACTTTGACAGTTAATCAGTTCTAAAGACACAAGTATTTACGTTGTGGGGACTTACTGTGTATAAATATTGATAAAACATTTCTATGTTTTTACTGTCCAGTAATGTGATGACAATTTTTTGATGAACCCTCAACCTAAGAACTGGTGAACAATTTATTTTGTTTCTGTTTTTTCTTTAGGAGATTCAGTTTTAGAAGTGTGTGAAGGCTGTTACCACTTACCTTAGAAAACTCGAAGTAGACACCAGGTAAGTTCTGGATTTCTTTATTTCTTGTAGCTTCTCATTTAAATTCAAAATATTACCAAGGAAACAAAGTTCAAAGTTTCCTATAGAAATCTCCTAGTACCTCAGGAAGCCAAACCTAAAACACCTCATATTTTTAGTGGTAACACAGTCTTGTAGAGGAGCTTCTCTCCTCTCCCCTTTAAAAACGGGTGTTTTTTCACCCTTGAAAAATACCAGATTGTGAGAACGACTCTAAATGACTCTGAGACAGATGGACAGGATGTGGAGGCCAGTGGTGCTTTTTCCTTTTTTGTGACAAATCAGTATTTACTGAAGTGTTTTCTGGCTCAGTGTTTTTGTTTAGAATGTTACTGGTGAGTACTGATTGAGACAGGATAATTCAGTTAAAGATTAATGCCTGTAGTTAATTTTCTGCACTGCAAATCTTTGAAAAGCTGGAATCATAACTTTAACTGACATTGTATTTTACCACATAGTCAGTTAGCAGCAAGGCTTTGTGGAATACAAATCTTTCCTAAAATACTCCAGTGCTTCCTAAAGTTCTGTAATAAAGCATCAACTAGACATAATTTTTGTAAGACCTGGCAAAACATCGTTTCCAAGCTGGACTCTTTAATCATCTGCTGATATGCTCTTAAAGCTGTAATTGCAGAGGGTTTGGCAGCATTACTGGTAGTTTGTGTTTTGTTCTGGTTTCAACCAAACTCCTCTGCAAAGGAGAATATCCATCAGTGTTAATGACCTCCCCTTATCCTGTGTCCAGTGGGTATCACCTTGCCAGGAGGTGGTGGATTTTCTCCTTTACAGTGGGATTTCACTTTCTGGAACAGCTGTTGGCAGCCACATTCCCTACATTGAGGACAGTTCAGTGCAGTGTTGTGAACAGCACATGTGTACAGGTCTGTGCACTGGCACAGACCTTGAGGGTGTGATTTTATTATATTTTTTTAGGAATTTAAACTGATAAACATACAGACATTAAGAAAATTAGAACAGTGGCTGTTCAAGTTTGTTTCAAGCAAATTCTCCCTGAGTGACCAGCACTGGTACCTCCACCCTCTGTCCTGTTGCACAGCTCCACATGTTTTCTTGGAAAAATCGATATTCCCCCTTGCTTCCCCCTTCCAGTGAAATTCTTTGCAGCATCTTTAGCAGGTCAGGTGGAGTTTTGGCCCTCCCTCCCTGCTTCTGGCCACCAGATCTGTTGTCACCCTTTTCAGTGCAGGCATTCTTTGGGATGCTCTGTGACTATTTAATTCCCTAAACTGGTGGAGAACTGTTCATTTTTTTTTTTCTTGACTGTAATAACACTTTAATGAGTCAAATATGACTTCCAAAAGAGTCAGCAGCCTTGGCAGAAACTAAAGTGTCACCAGTTTCATGAACCTTGATGGGATTCTTTTGGGAAGCTGAAAAGAAAATTAGTCTTTGTAAGATTGAACTTACATGGATGCATTTAGAATGTTAAGGCTGGCTCCCATATAAACCTCTCAGGTTTAACCTGAGTCTTTTCAGCAAGGTGGTACCAGTTATATTTACCTGGTCCTGCTGGAAGCAGCTGCCTGTTGTGGTAAAGCTGACTAAGGCAGGATATTTTGGTACGCAGATGGTTAAACACTGTGCTGGTTAATCCAGGAGATTACCTTTCTCCAGAGCCTTCCCGGAGAAGCCTCTTCAGGGCATCCAGCTTGGTTAGAACACAGAGCAGGGAGCAGATGGCTTCCTGCTGCTGAACACAACCGTTCTTAAAAATACAGGGCAGCTTTCAGGGTTGTGAATTAGAGCCACGTGTGAAAACAGCAGGATAGATGATACCCTGGTTTATGAGGCACTCAGAACTTAAATAACTTGCATCTTTATTGTCTGTTTCATATTTAAAAAAGCCAAAGGTTGCATTCCTAGTAATAATACTCCTCTGTTCCCTTAAATAACAAGCTTCCCAGATGATCTTCCATCACCACCTTGTCCTCCACTCTTCTGCCAAGGCCGAGGTGTCCATTTCCTACCAGTTTGGAGAAATAAGTGCTAACACCATGTTACACTGAGCTGTGGATCCCCTGGACTGTTCAGATGGAAGCAATTAAGGATGCAGCAGTGTCGAATTGTATTCCTGTGCCTGCAGACTGATAGATACCACCTGGGTCAAACAGAATTCGTTTTTATTAAACAAATTTGCCCTAATTTAGCAGTGGAGATTTTGTTAATCAGAACATGGTGTATGGCTGTGATCTGCAGCGTCTGTCACCAAGGGCATGTTGGATTGATGTTACAGGAAGCTTGTTGTGCTTAAACAGAGCTGCAGACTTTAAACAGCACAAATGCTGGAATGCCTTGGAAGCTCCCATTTGAAGAGGTATCTTCTTTGGGAGAACTAACTAACATGTAAAATTCCAATCAGGATGTTTTTTCCCCTCCTTTCAGACTTCACAGGTCTGTGTCCAAGAGCAGCAGTGACAGAAGTGACAGACACTCCTTGGCTGGGAGCTGCTGATGGGGGGCTGGTGCCTGGAGGCTCCCAGGAGGGTGTGAGGTGACGGTCACGGAGCAGCAGGAGCTGTGCAGGGAGCCAGGACAGCAGTGGGAGCAGGCTGCTGTGATTAGGTAGATTACCAGGGAGATGTCAGGATCATCAGTCTTTGACCTCAGCTCCGGCACAGAGGGGGCTGGGAGGCTCCCAGTGGGAAAAGGCTGGCCTGGAGGGTTGTGCCTGCTCTGTGCCCTGGTGTGGGGTTTCGTTCCTGAAATATGTTCTTCCTTTCACTGAATCAGATTATGCCCGAATAAGTGAGTTGTTTGTATTGTGTCTCGCTGCACTCAGTAATTTTCCTTCCATACAGAGAGCTTTTGGTACTGAAGAATGTCCTTGAAAAGATTGACTCTCCCTACCCACACATTCACCTTCCAGATTTGGGGTGCAGTTTGAACTCTTATCCAGAGCTTTAAAATTTAGACCTTTTATTATCAACAGTAATAATTTATATCTTCCTATTAGGCTTCCTTGTATTAAACTTGGTAGAATTGCCAACGACTTCTCGAAGGAGATTAGAGTTTGGTTTAGGTGGTGTATTCCAGTTACAACAACTGGACATGGAGCACAGTGTTAAATGAATGTAGAGCTGGAGAGGCCAAATGTGGGAGAGAATGAGCAGCAGGGACTGAGATGAATAAGACAGTGGTAACGTGTGTGTCCACATCCTTGTCAGCTGGTCACCCTTGTGTGGGTGTGACAATTCCCATGTGCTGGCAGAAGCAGAGCTGTGGTTTTGTGAGGTGTGAGGTCACAGCTCCACCCAGGCAGCGCAGGGTGGGGGGGATGTCTGAGAGCGTTGCTTTCAGCCAGCCTTGGGAAAGCTGGAGTTATTAACTTTGTTATATAAGACATAGGGTTAAATTAGAAAAGTCTGGTGCTTTAAATATCTTTTTCAAAGGCTCCATAATCTGGTGTAGGCTAATTGTAATGACATAATCCAAAAATAGCCAATAGACTTTTCTTGGATGCTCATCCTGGCTGCAGTTCTGCAGCTAAAGAACAGCAAAGCTGATCTCCTCAGGATGGGAGGGGACATACCCAGATCTGTCCCTGCCGTGGCACAGGGGACACCTCTGGGGTCTGCCATGTTTGGATGTGGAGCAGGAGGTTAATCCATGTTCAAGTAGCATGGGTTTGACTAGAATGCATGTTAAATGTTGGATCCTCAACTTTAAATTACAAGAGGGGAGATCTGCACCTCTCTAAGTGGGCAGGCATTCCCTCTTTCCTCTTGGGATGCACAGGCATGGACACACTGGACTTGCCTTAAGGATTCTGTTTGACCTGGTGGGATTTGGGAGGTGTGGGGAGGTTTGGGGTTTTTTTGTTAAAATGTAATTGATTGTTTTTATAGATATTACCACAAATAATCTTTCTTAGTCTGAATATTAAGAAGTATCTTTAGGGATAGCTATAGCTGTACCTCAGCTGTTGATTTGGGCTTTTTGGAAAGAAAAGTTGAGTATACACAGTGTTGATTCAGGATGCCTGGTGTTGTGCTGAAAATGTAATAGTTGTTTTCACTGGTAATTCAGCGAAATTTTCATTTTGTATCTTTTTACCTTCCACGTGTGCGAAGAGCCGTTTCAAAGCACATTTAAACCTCGTAAAAGCCGAATTTTCGCATGCAAACCCTGGTTTTAAGGATGATTTGGTTCATGAGATCTGTTTTATTCTTTGTTTAAGCATTTCTTAATCTTACTTTTTTTTGGCAGGGGCTAGTTCTCTCCTCAGGTTGGCTCAAGATGGCAGACCAGAGGCAACGCTCGCTCTCTACCTCTGGGGAATCCCTTTACCACGTGCTGGGGCTGGACAAAAACGCCACTTCAGATGATATCAAAAAGTCTTACAGGTAAAAGTTCAAGTTTCACACCTGTCCCAGTAGCACAAATGGCTTTAATTCAGTGTTGAACAGATGACCTATTTACACAGGGGCCTGATTTGGTATATTTAGACCTTTTGCAAGAAAAATATGTAAGAAAAACGAGTGCAAACTTGGTTGCTTCTTGCAAAACTTGGTGTGAAAATGTGCCTAGGCTTTTCAGTTTTTCCATCTAAATTCTCAATTTCCACCCAAATTTCCAAGCTTGATTCTCAAATATGCAGTGTCATTCTGAAAGGGCTTTGTTTAAAAGTTTAATAGAATTTTAAGGCAGCGGGATCAGAGTTAAACTCTACCTTTAGGCAGCCTCATGTCTGGTTCAGGGGGAGCACAGATGGGCAGAACTGCCTTTTTGGCCATCATTTCCACTCGAGTGATGTAGAGAATAAAGGTGCAAATAAGGATGTAAACCGAGTAGCAACACTTACTTTCTCCTAAAATTCCTCTCAAAATTTCATTTTCTTTGTGGAGCTACTAGTTTAAAAGAGGATTTTTTTCCTTTATTTCTTTTCGTAAAGAGTTGGACACATGAAATGGCTTCATATTGATCATCTAATAACAGAAAAAGGGTTCTGTAACATCCTCCCTTTCCACATTCCCCAAAAATCTACTTAAATGCAATTGCTGCTCTGTGGCAAGTGGCAATGTGTATGGAATTACACTAGGGGTCAGCATCACCTTTCCATGAGGATGCTCTTTGGCAAAATTGTTTCTTTTTAGTCTTTTACCAAAACTTCTTCCCTTCCCAAGCTACATTTGGAATACCAATGGCAACGACATGGTGAAGTCTAGGAATAAACTGGGCCCCCAGATTCTCAAAAATTAGCTGTATCTTCCTAAACATTTCAAGTGGAAATTTGAATCGGTTATCTTCAAGCAACTGGAAAATAATCTTACCATCCTGGGGGAAAAGACTGCAAGTTTTTCCTTTGGAGGAACAGCCCCACGAGGTCCTGGGGTGAAATGTAGCTGCTTCATACTTATCTGCACCTTCATCTGATCTCGTTTTCTCTGCTGCTCCTTCACCATGTTCAATTGGCACATCCTTTGCTGGCCTGGGGGCTCTGGTCTTTGTGTGTGTGTAGAAGATGGGAAATGAAAAATATTTGTCTACTGCAGCCTGATTAAGCCCTTTCCAGGTTTATAGAACTTCCCTGTAATTATAAAAGCTGTGATTCTTTCAGCCCTCCCTGAGGCTGGGGCACAAGTGGCAGCCATGGACGTTATTCACCTGAGCAGCATCGTGTGCAGTGGGAGCCTTCCAAGGGCCTTTCAGTTTTTCAGATGCTGTGAGACACTTGCAGGCACATCCAAGGGCTTGCACACATCCTTATTTTATGTTTTGTCTAAACGTTGCCCTGCTGCAAAGCTGATGTGGAATCCTCTGCGGGCTCCTCTCGTGTTTCTCAAATACGGGACTTTGTGGTTGTTTTCTGTACAAGAACCTCTTGTGGTGGAGAAGAGGCAGCCCAGAGTTCCGTGTCATTTTTGTACTGGGGAGCACATGTTTTGTGTTTCTAAGGAGGTGCTTGCCCAGTAATTTCTGCTGGTTTCTGTAAATAGTCTGGGCCACGTGAGAAGTAGCACATTTATCAATGCCTAATCTGATCTTTTTGTGAGTTGTAAGAGATCTGGCCTGATTAGGGGAGGTGTACGTTGTGATTTCCTGATGTCTCGAAACTGAGAAGCGTTTTCTATTCTAGCAAACCTTGAACTGAGAAGTACTTTGTTCCTGCACAGGAATTGGTGAATTAACCACAAGTGATCGTCTGTTCTATTTTTGTGTTCAGACACTGCAGAAGCAGCAGCTCAGACACTGTTCAAGCAGCTTCTGTTTACTCTTTGGTGCTATACCTTAGACTTGTGCTGTGCTTTTTTTTTGCTGTAGCAGGAGCAGCAAAACTTACTGGTGGAAATTGCTGGAGCTGAGGGTAAAAAAAACACAACTACTTTTCTTCAGTGTCTTTTTTTTTTTTTTTATCCCTGTGGATTTCCGAGGGTCAAATCCAACAGTCTGAAGTCAATCCTGTGAGCTAAGCCAGACACTGCTGTAGCTCTTTGTTATCATCTAAGGAAGAATCATCAGGGAAGTTGAATCACAGATGAAGGAAACATGAAAGTCTCCCTTGCGTGGCAGGCTACGGAATTAAACTAAATCAAAAAAACAGGAACCCAAATCCCAGTTTTTAATCTATAATGATCTCTATTTTTTTTCTTTTCCCTTTTTTTTTTTCCTTCCTGCAGGAAACTGGCATTGAAATATCATCCTGATAAAAACCCTGATAATCCAGAGGCAGCAGAAAAATTTAAAGAGATCAATAATGCCCACGCAATATTGACCGATGCCACAAAGAGGAACATTTACGATAAGTATGGGTCCCTGGGGCTCTATGTAGCAGAGCAGTTTGGTGAAGAAAATGTGAACACATACTTCGTGCTGTCCAGCTGGTGGGCAAAGGTAAATAAAAGGGCAGGGAAGCTATTCTGGGTTGGCACTGAAAGCCCTGTAAGAGCTCTGTTTGGTAACTGTGCGTTGGTTTTTGGAAATCTGCAGAATTTCTGATACCTGGTAATTAACCCTCTTCCTGCATTGTGTTCAGAAGTGTTTTTCTGTGATCTTTTGGTGATAACAGGCCTAATACAAAGACTTACATTACTAATTGAAGCTTCCATGCTAGTGGAATTATAAGTGATGAGGATCTGGGGGGTGTTCTCTGGTGATATCTGCTAAATAGTTTTACAAAATGAGTCCTGACTGTGAACTTGAGCTCACACAGAAGTCTGCTTACATTTCATTGCATGGGTGCATTTTTCCACCCTTTGCCAGCATTGCCTCCCTCTCCTGATTCCCCTAAGTAAGACAATAATTGTATCCCTGTGCTGGTTTGATATCAGTAAAATCATTTCTTTCAAACAATTGTACAGTGACCTAGAGGAAGACTTTAATTTAACCCACTGTCACTGTGATAAGCACCTGGCAGACCTGGCTCTCTTGGAGCTGCCTTGCTCACACTGGGAGCATCAAACCTCAGTGCCCTGAGCTCCCAGCCATGTCCACAGCCTTGGGCTGCTCCAGGTCCCTGCTGAAGGTACATCACGACCTGTGCATCAGCCAGCACAGGTCAGTCTGTGTCAGGGATATTAGCGCAAGCTACAGTCTGTTCTGAGCTGTTGTACCTCTGGATTTTAATACAGATGCAGTCTTAGACCTGTATGTTCCTCCAGATGCAGCAGAATAAATAGTCTACTTAACCTAAGTTGTAGGAATTCTTCAAGCGAACCAGGTTGTCAATATTCACCTCAATGTAAAATGGGGAGAGCCATAGTTTTGCAGATAATTTTCAATCCTTCTTGTTGATGAGGTAATAAAGCTGTAGCTGGTGAGTTCTGTCTCTGCACTGCTGTGTTTTTGCTCTCTGGTTCCATATCCAAGTCTCACAAGCATCTTGATCATGGTGCAGTAGGCACGGGTTGTGACTATTTCTGTGTTTTCTGTCCCTTGCAGGCCTTGTTTGTGTTCTGTGGGCTCATCACAGCCTGCTACTGCTGCTGCTGTCTGTGCTGCTGCTGTAATTGTTGCTGTGGGAAGTGTAAACCGAAACCTCCCGAAGGCGAAGAGCAGGAATACTATGTCTCTCCAGAGGACTTGGAGGCACAGTTGCAGTCAGATGAAAGGGGTAGGTGAAAACGCTGCTGGATGTCCCTGCCAGTCCCATCAGTGAGGGATCAGCACAGGTTTTGGGGTGTGGGTGACGAGCAGGGAGTGTTTGTGGCACTGTGTGGGTGACGCTGACACCGGATATAGAGTTGCTGAAAACTCCCAGAGGGTCTTCACTGAACTTGATGGGATCAGCTTCAGAGCAGTCAGTGACCATCATTCACCTTCCTTCCACATCTCTGGGGGTAACATACGGGCCAGACGTGTGTGATTGCAGAAGGGGGCTCTTGTACCCCAAAGGTTGGGGGTGTCAAGGCAGCTGGAACTGCGTCAGGTGTAAAGGAGCTGGCACTGCTGCCCCGGTAGCTCTGTCTGATACTGTTCATGAAGGTATAAAGCTCCTTCTGTAGAATTAAACCAGTAGTTAAAAAAATTGGAGAGCCTTGTGTTAAGCTGAGATGACATTTTTAATGGGCATTGCTGAATGGTGGGTGAGGATCAGCTGCTCTTACAGGGAGAAGGAAATACGATAAACATTCCACGTGTGGACTTGAGTCAAATGCTGTGTGTGCACCGAAAATCAGAGCACTAACATCACACTCTTAGAGCAGAGTGAAACTGTGTTATCAGAGCACTGCAGGGAGATGTGACTTGTGCTGACCAAAACATACAGTGCTGTGTTTGTTCCTTGGTGTCCTAAGCCTTTTGTCTTCCCTTTTCAGAGGCCTCAGACGCACCTATTGTGATACAGCCAGCATCAGCCACAGAGACAACCCAGCTCACAGTTGACTCTCACCCCAGCTACCACACTGATGGATTTAATTAAGTTAAGGAAACACTGTCATTAGAATGGATTAAAAAAAAAAAACAAAAAACAAAAACAAAAAAAAATAAATACATGGCCAACTCAACACTAGAATCATGAACATTAGAAGTAGAGAACGGGGAGGGGGAATAATTCTGCCACAGTACGAAGGCAGCTTTCCAACCTGCCGAAAATATTTTGTAATCCCTTCAGCCTTTTGTCACCTTTCAGTGTCGTATCTCGATGATACGTGAAGTGCTGTAGCATGCAGTATTTAAAGCAGTTTAGCTACGGTCTTATTTGTTTCCTTTCTTTTGGTTTTTATTTTCCCTGATTTTTTTTCTTTGTTTTTTTTTTTATAGCATGTATGGAGTTACGTTCAATGTCTGTGGTGTAACGTATTGAGTTGTCACAGTATCAGTGCAATGGAGACATTCTGCATTTTAAGCAGCAGTACTGGCCTAAAAATGAGGTTCAGAAACTGTCACAGAAGCCGCTGTTCTTCTGTACAGCTGAGCTGTCGAAGACCTTTAAAAGTTGAGGATTTTCATTTGAGTGCAACAAACAGATTCTTTCATTCCTCCTATTCCTGCGTTTTTATCTAAGCAAGTTTACAAAGCCAAGAACCAAAAAATGCCAGTCCTGCAGAGCTGGAGTCCTCTCTAATGCTGGTTTTCAGCTTAAATAAATCTACCTTGAGACATAAAAAGGGAGAATTGCCAGTCTTTGAACAGTAGATTGAATAGCTCGTTGTGTGTGAGGCGATCTCCAGTGACAGTGGAACCAAAACCAACTGGGAATGGGCTCCTGTGGTGGTGGCAGTGGGATTTTTAACTCCAAGCACAATTCTGTTTCGGTTTGAGTTCAGTTGTTTTCCTGAAATGCTAGAGACCAAATAGTGCAGCTTTGTTTCTGAATGCATGAGAATCTTAAAGTGAAACTGGTTAATTGGCTCTCACTGAGCAAGTGAGTAAAATGCAGGCAACAGCAGAAATGTTTCAAAAAACTTGGTTTGTAAAAATTTGTTCTGATAATTTGAGATTTTAGTAGACAAATGGGGTATAACCTGTCTTTTTTTAAAGCTTTTATAATACACTAACCCTTTAATTTTCTCATGAACACCTTTGTGGAGTACTGAAATGGATTTTTAAGAACAAGCCACCTTTCTTTGTGTTTATATTGTGTAATTTGCACATTGTCTTGCATTTAGACTTGTTTACACCAGTGTTTTTCTTTTCCTCCGAACAACTATGTGGAAGCCACTGAAAGGTTTCCTGCTCTATTTTGAAACCAAATCAAGTCCAAATTCTGTTCTAGTAAACTGTGGTTTATTGAATTTAACTGTTAAAAAGGCATTTTAGGCAGCTGCTGAACTGCTGGTGTATTTTGTTGTCAGTAATCCTGCTTTAGGGGATACAGAATCAGGATCTAGAACAGCGACAGAGAACCCACACTTGGCACTTTGAGCGGGTAAATATGGCCTTGTTAGTTTTGATCATTTTGGGTTTTATCACTCTGCTGTCCTTTGTACCCCCCTTTCCCTGTTTTGTTTTTCCCCCTCTTTCTTTGGAGGGGCTGGTGGCACCTTCCCACTGTGTCTGCTGCTCCAGGGGTTACTTTGGAGCAGCGTAGAGCTCTGCTGGTCTGTAAGAAAACTGCCAGGTTAGAACTCTCCTGCCAGAGAACCATTTGGAATCTGTTTTCCTGCTGTCTTTGCACGAGCAGCAGTGATGGAACACATAAAATCCACCGTGAAACCCTGTTAAACATGCTGGATAGGAGCAAATGTTCTTAACACGGGCTCGGTGCTCAGTGAGGGATGTTTGCACACCCAGACTTGGCTGTAGCTGTTGGTAGAAGCACGTTTGCCTGAACGGGAGCTTGGTGCAGATCAACACGCTTTTGGTACCACATCAGGCCCCCAAAATTCCAAAAAAAACCCCATGACCTCTAACTAATGGCTTGATTTCAGTAGCACTTTTCTTAAGTCATTTCTTCCTTGTCCATGGTCCTTTTAGACCTGAAATGTGGTAGTTTACTGCAAGAGAATTTTAACTTTTTCTGTCTTAGGTGGCCTTGAGAACATTTGAGTATGATTTGGCTTGAGGTCCTTATTTAATTAATGTCTTTGTTTGACCCCTTGGATGGAAAAGCATTTTTTAGGCTTACATTCAACATCACTTTTGACTGTCCTTGCAGATTTTGCCTGAAGCCTGTTCTTGATGTAGAATTGCAGGCTGGAATATGCTTGAATATCTGTAGGCTTTGTCCCTAAACAGTCGCTGGTTAAAATCACCCTTCACCGTGCAAATTGTGTTCTTGGGAAAAAAAAAAAAAAAGATGTGGGGAATTTTTGGCTTTGTAAATGAGTATGGCTGATTGGAGAGAGCTGGTGAATGGGGAAGGGGCTGTTCCCTGGGAGTTGTTACACTCCCTGTCCCCGCGTTCATGTCGGTGGTAACACAAAGCCGGTTGTTGCGGAGCAGTTTTGCCCCATGTGCTGGGGGTTGGTTGTTGCTGTTCATTTGGAATAATCCTCTTATTTCTTAACCCCTCTGGGCTGTTTCCATGGAAGCAGAGAGGCTGGTGGGAAGTTGTGGCTCCAGGGAGGTGTGGGACACACCTGGAATTGCTCTGCAGGCTCCTGACAAGGGATCCAAAATGTGGGCAGCACGTGAGGACCAGAGGCAGCACCGTTATCCGTGGGGAAAGATGACATCCAAGATAAATCTGCAGTTTGAGTTCTTTGCTTAGCAAGGGATGAGTTTGGAGAGAGTGCTTTCCTGTCAGTTGTCTGTGGGTGGTGTGTGAACAGGAAATTAGCCTGTTACGTGCCAGAGCGATGTTAGATATTCCGAGGGAAACCACTCCGAGATTCCAGTTACAGAGAATGATGGAAAAACATAATTCTACATGAATATTCATATTTTTTGAAGCTGTTTAAAGTTTGCCCATGTTACTGTCTAATCTCTTGACTTTAGGATTGTTGTGTATTATTGAAGTTCTTCTTGAACTGTGTAAGGAAGCGATTTAAACATTCCGCCTTTAAAGCCAAAACCGTGTCATTGGAAGATAAGTAGGTTAATGCCCACATTTCCCCTCTAGGAGGGAAGGTACAAAAGTACCCTGGGCTCTAACATGAGTTGCACTTAAAAATGGCCAAGTGGAATCCTAGTAAATGCAAAGTTATATTGGGAATCATGTTTTGAAATCTGTTGGAGAAGCTCAGACAGGAGGTCTGAGCTGGGGCAGGTGCCAGCACTGCGTCCCTGACCTGGCTTAGTGCAGAATGTTTCCCTCCAAAATCAAACCTGAGCACTGTCCATCTCTGTCTGACATCTTGCCAGAGTCAAGACTTGAGCTTGGATTTTATTTATTTATTTGTTTCTTTAAAGTTGTATCATTTGTACGAGTTGCCTGAGCCCTCCGTTTTCAGTCGTTCGGCCGCCTCCATCCAGCTCCTCCAACCTCTCCAGCACCGATTTCCTTAGCACTTGTAGCTCCATCAGGGTGAATCCCATCCAGAGAGCTGGTGTTCAGGACCACTGACTTTATCCCTGAGCTGTGTTGCATGGAGAGTCATTCCTAGCTTAGGCTGAGGAGGGAAAGCTGCTGCTGAGAGCGCTCGGGTGCTGCCTGTCCCTCCCGGTGCGTGGAACTGCTGGAGGAGGAGGTGCTGGATCTGCCCTGCCCATCCTCCCTGGGGATGGGGGCATCCCCAATGCACTGTACTGAAGGGGCATTGCAGCCCTTAAATGCCAGTCTCATTTTGTTAGTGATTTTTGTAGGAAATTCTTAAATATTTATGTGTATATAAATTTATGTAAGCCTCGGTGGCGTCCCGTAGGGTGTTGGTTTCTGCTGGTCCCATGCAGTGACGTTTTAGAGCAATGTTCCCTTTTTAGTCTTCTTTTTAGATTTGTAAGCTTTTTAAACTGCTTTAGATATTAGCACTCCTAGTGTTCTTACAGTGGGATGCTCTTGAAGGTTTGGAGGAGCAGAACTGAGGAGTGCTTGGGCACAGAAACACCCAGTCCTGCAGCAGGGCTGCGGTCAGGGCAGTGCAACTCTCCAACCCCTTCCTGTCAGCCTGGAAGCACCCTCACACAGGTGTAACCAGGGCAGGAGCCTGACGGAAGAGCTATTCCAGTCCCATCTGCGAGGTGGCTGTGTGGTGTGGCGGGACACCAGTGCACTTTAAGGGGCTGTACCGGGGCGTTTGTACCACACACACTCCGTGAGAGAGGCACCTGCTTCTCTCAACTGCTTTGTGCCCTTCGTCTGTCCCTGTGCCCTTCAATCTTCTTGCCATTTCTGGATACTTTAGGAAATTTGTGCTGCAGGTTTTTTTGTACCCAGTGTACCTGTATCTTGGCATCATGTTTAGCAGGTGACCCCGGCAGGGTGGTCAGGGCGGCGTTTGCAGCCCCCACCTCGCGTTAATAATCCCGGATGGTGTTTAAATGCGCGTTAATCTCGGAGCGCTGAGCTGTAACCCCCCAGTACTCGTGTTTGTAGTGTCAGGTTGGTATAAACTTCACATGCTTCATCATCTGGTGCCGCTTCTCTGTGTTCTAGTGGAAATCATCTAGTTTGTAGTGTCTCATTGCACCAACAGCTGCTTAAAATCTCTCGAAAGAATCAACACCGGTAGCTCACCAGGTGGCTGGAAAATTGTCAGTGTTCAGCTCGCACAAGATCCATGGTCTGCTCCATGAGCTGCCTTGGGAGACTTACTGGGACTGTCTGGGACTCGGCAAGACTGCAATTCCCGTGCCCTTCCAAGAAGACACTTTCTTTACGAGGAGAAGCCGCGGGAGGGAACCTGGCTGTCTTTGATGTTTGCACAAGCCAAATGCCAGAAATCTGGAAGAGAAACTTTCATTATGCCAATGTTACATGCACAATTCATTTTGGTGTTAAAAGGATAGATGCTGGAAATTTCTGGTGGATATATATATATATATATATGTATATGTATAGAGGAAGCTCTTATATAAACTGGCTGTTCATTCCCGAGTGCCGTTGTCTTCTCTGCTCCCTCTCTCCACAGCCAGCCCCGTGGGGGTGCTCTTGCAGTCTGTGAGTGGTTGCTTGTCAAACCATTCCAAAAATTTAACAATCTACTTGAATTCCATGAGTTGTCCCATGTCCTGGCCCCCTCTGCCTGCTCTGGCTTTCCTTTGGAGGAGAGAAGGGAGACAAGGCAGAGGGCACAGGGGCAGCCCTGGAGTGACTCGGGCTCGTGCAGCTGGTCCGTGGGGTGTTCAGATGTGGGCGATGTGCTCATCACTGGAGCTGTGATAGAACACCTCGATCCGGGGTTTTTCCCTGGTTTTCACCACGTTGGACTCCCTGGAGCGGGGCTGGGTGAGCTCACAGAGCAAGGTCCACCCCGTGCTGAGGGCTGTGGTCTGCAGCATCACGTGTGTGTATGTATGTATATATGCACATATGTATATATTTATACAACAGGTGTGCACCTAGGACTTGCTGCTGGTTTTATTTTGGTGATAAAAACATGAAATTTGGCTCAAAGTACTGCTCTGAACTCAGCCAGACAGGTGGAAGGTGTGAGTTCTATGTGGCCACAATTTTGCTTCTTTCCTCTCAGCTGCAGGAAAACCCAAACCAGACCTGTAGGGTCAAGGGACTGGTGAGGACACGGAGCCTGTTGTATAAATAATTGGGTCATAGAAGTGGGAGAAGCACCTTCTGCTCCCCACGCTGTGCTCGGGGGAGTTCCCACATGAGCAGTGTGGTGTGTTTGCACGGCCGGGCGCAGTCCCTCCACCTGCACATTGGTTCCATAGGGACTTGGAGTCACTGAAATTCCTAAACCCGAAGCTGGCAGTGATCCATGTGAAGGCACAACACAACAATTCTGGCCAATGTACGTGTGAGTCCCACCACATCCCCTCTAGACATGCTGGGTAGAGCTGCTGCCGCCCTCCTCCTCCTCCTCGGGCCGTTCCTTCCAGGGGCTGTTCCTGACATGCAGCACGCCGGGGGTTCCTGCTTCACAGCAGAAATGGGGGAATGCTGGGGAGATTTTTACTGCTGGCACCTCTGAAGTTCTGTTTGTGTCCATCACGGTCGATGAACTCCGAGTTTGCCAATTCCAGACGCGCTGTTTCCTTGCTGGATGCTGAGCCGATCACTGTCATTCCTTCCTCCCTCTCATCCCACCATTGCCTGCCAGGCTGGGGCGGGGTGTGGATGGGTCGGTTGGTGTCACTGCTGACATCCCAGGCGGTTTATGTTCATTTTGCATGTGAGCAAGGCCCTGAACTGTGTAATTCCTCATGGGGTTTGGTTGTCCCGGCCTCTTTACGGAGCCGGCGGGAGCTGAGGGCGCCAGGAGAGGCGCGTCTGCGTTTGCACTGCACTTCAACTCGGGTGGGGGGTGGGGGTAGGGGGAGCCCATCTTTAAAAAAGAAAAAAAAAACAGTAAAAAAAAAAAAAACAAACCCACCACAATCGAAGTATAAATGCATCTGAGAAGCAATTATAATATAGACATATATCTATTTTGTTATGTTACTAAAGGACCATACTTTGAGTTGTCTGTAAGTAGACGTGGCTGTCTGAACTTTGTGGATTGTAACACTCGATACTACTGAGCTCCTGTACATACCCGCAGCGACGGCAGAAGGAATTATTTTCTGTTTTAGCATGGTAATTTGTGTCTTGTATGTCCAAATATAAACTAAAATAAAGATTGCTAAGTTATCGGAAACCACTGTTGTAAAATAAATGTTTTCAAGGCAGAAACGCCCACCGGTTTTTTCTTTCCACGTCTTCCCGCTGGAAGTTGGTGCGGGAGGGAGGGGCTGTGGGACTGGGTGGGAGGTGGGGGAGGTCACCTGCCCCTGGGACGCATGGGGTTGGGTGCAGCTTCCCCAGGGCAGGGACTACAGTTGCTCCCCTCTGCCCTTCCTGCACGTGCCATAGGGGCCCAGCTGGTTTTGAGCCTTAAAAGCCAAAGATCTTCATGTGGTGCCAGAGCCTGGCAGGTATTTGGGGTGCAAGTGCAGGTTAGAGTTGTTAAGTGGGGTGGGAAATTGTTTCAGGGCTGGGGAAGGGGGCAGGGGATGTCTGACTGTCTGCAGTAAAAATACTCTTTTCTGGAGAAGCTCAGGCTTTTGGGCACTGGTTTTACTCCTGGTGTTGCCAGCAGAGAGACTGAAGCAAAGATGAGTGGAAGATGTGCTGAGGGTGCTACAAGACTGATCGAAGCCAAAGTGGGAGCCAAGGCAGCCCAAACCCACCCTGCCACCCAGGCTTGGGAGGAATGCGAGGCTGCTCCTGCCGAGGATGGCACCAGCACCTGTTCTGACCTGCACAGCTTCCCTAGGATTTTTCATTTTGCAAAGATGAGTTCCACATTTGATGGAAGTGAGCAAAACATCATCCTGTTTAAGTTTGGGGTTGTCTGATCGGATGGGGCTTGGAGCAACCTGGCCTAGTGGAAGATTCCATGGCAGGACGTTGGAATAAGGTTCTGTCCAACACAAACCATTCTGGGATTCTGTGACATTGTGCTCTTGGGGACAACGGGAGCAAAATTTGGCCCAGAGGTGCTAAAAAAGTGCATGATGCAGAGAGTGGAGGATGCTGGAGCGGTTCAACCAGTGTTTCGTTCATGGGTTCTGAGCTCTGTGGCCTCACTTGGAAAAGGTGCTGATGGACAGAGGGAAAAAGCTGCTGGAGCAGAGCAGCCCCTTTGGAGACGCAGGTGTGGGACAGGGTCAGGCCAGGTTGGTGTCACAAAGCCAAGCCCAAGCTAATAAACTTGGGCATGTGCTCCTTCCCTGTGCTCCCATCTTGGAATGGTTGATCCTTATCATGGTATCTGTCCTAGCTCCACAAGTCTCCAGTCCCTCACTGTCCCCTCTCCAATCCCCCCAGGGTGGCAGAGGTCCTGTCCATCCCTGTGCCCGCCCCAGTGAGTCAGCCAGGGCTGGGATGGCCGAGCTGTCTGTGGGGAGAGGATGTCGAGCTACCCCTGGTTTGCAGAGGGCCCCAGGACACTTTCCCTCCTTCCACAGTGACAATCAGTGCCTGGGAGCCCTCCCAGACCCCCTTCAGCCCCATTGTGCCCAGCAGCAGACCCTGCACAGCCTGGGATGGGAACGGCTGCTCCAAGCACGGGGCTGTGATTGCGGGAGGGGGGGATTGAGCTGCTGTGGGGGGAGGTCCATGCCCCAGAGAGGACACAGAGTGGGGAGGGAGAGGACAAGGACCCCTTGGGGGCCTGCAATGTTCTTGCTGCCGATGCTTTTACATGGTTGTTCATCTTTCTCTGAGTGCTGCCATCCTCAGGTTTCACGAAACCTTGTCCCAAATCCCCAGCTGTGACATGACAAGGTGCAGACTTTCTGTGAAGCCGGGAAGTGGCAGCTCTTTGAGCCATCCACAGAGATACTGGAGGAGCAGAAGCCCTGACTGGGTCCCGGGGTGCAGCTCCCAGCCGGGGAGGCACAAACTGCATCACTCGGAGCTCTTTATGCTGTTGCTTTTCACCCAGGGATGCAACTGGGATTGCTCCGATATTTGGGGGGGAGACCTGGTTTGGCGATAGGTTCATGACGGGGAGAGGATGCATAAAAGCACAACAGCAGGGCAGGTACGAGGGTGACTTTAATGCACAACAGTGACACGCGGGACGCAGTGACAAGGACCCTGCCAGTCAAGGTGGGGGCTCCCTGGGCACGGCTGCAGCCCCCGGCATTCCCCCCCGTTCTCTGCTGTGCCGTGGCATCTCGCAATGGGGTCGGTCTTCTTCATTCCCCCCCTTCAACGACCCTCCCTCATTTTCCTATACTCTGCAGCAAGAGCTTATTGCTGAGTGCCTTCTGGGCCAGTCTCTCCTCCCGGGACATCTCCAGGAACTCTCGCAGGAGGTGGAAGGTGAGATCCAACGAGTTGGGTTTGCCGTCTCGCCTCTTACCGGTCTGCAGCGCCCGCGGGGTTCGGGGGGCCGGGCTGGGCTCTGCCCCGTGGAGCTGGCACAGTCTTTGGGGCAGGGGATCGGCGGCAGGGACCGGGGGTCGCGGGGCGCCCATCCAGGGCTCCCAGGTGGCTTGGGGGAGCAGGGTCAGCCTGCGGGATGGACCCCGGGGCCACTGCAGGGGTGAGCAGGTCTCCGAGGGCAGGAAGAGCAAAACGAGGACGGAGGCAGCCGAAATCATCCTGACCCGCATCGCAGCCACTCCGGGGCCAAATGCCTGCAAGAGCAGCCCCCCCACACCCCCGACCCCCACATCCCCCTGCTGCGGTCAAGGGTCACTCGAGGGGCTTCACCCCATGGGGGACTCCCGTCCCAGGGATGAGATCCCCTGGGGATGAAGCCCCCCGGGACGGGACTCCAACCCCCGCCGATGGGAACTCCATCCCCCTACCCTGGGACAGGACCCCCACGCGGGTTGGGCCCCCCCCACCCAGGGACGGGACCCCCTTTCTCCCGGGATGTGACATCCCTCCGGGCATGGGACACACGCGGCAGCTGGGACGGGACCCCCAGGACCTGGGAACCTCCTGCCACGGGACCCCCCTCCTCCCACCTCCCCGCGGGATGGGACCCTCCTCTCCCCGGGACCGGACATTCCCGGGGTCGGGACGCCCCCTCCTCGGGCCGGGGTTCCCGGTGCGTGTCTCACCGCTCTCCTCCGCTCCGCTCCTCCCGCAGGACGCGCCGCTCCGCGCCGCCCGAACCCGCGCTATATAGGGGCGGTGGGAGCCACGTGATGGGAGCGGGGCCGGGATCTGTCCGCGGTGCTGAACGGGGGGACGGCCGGGTGGACACGGGGGGACAGTGGGAGGATACGGGGGGTGGAGGGGCGGGGAGTCTGGGGGAGCATTTGGGAGTACACAGGAGTGCGTGGGGTGAGAGTCTGGGGGGACACGGGGATACGTGAGATGAAGAGAGGGGGGACAC
>JAYRBT010000054.1:7582160-7612625 GCA_036023395.1 Myiotriccus ornatus
GGGATACGTGAGATGAAGAGAGGGGGGACACAGGGGTTCATGGCATGAGTCTGGGGTGAGGGGGGTGAGTGTTTTGGGGGGCCGTGCGGGTGTGTGCGGTGTGCAGGGGTGTGCATGCAAGAGGGCATAAATAGCCTGAGGGGTGTTGCTGTGTGTGTCGGCGGTGGGAGTGGGGGGAGCCCAGAGGGATGGGAGAGGAGGAGGGCATGTGTGTGAGTACAGATGTGTGCATGACAGACCCTCTGTGTGTGACAGGGGTGACTGGGGGTGCAGCAGGACTGGCTCAGCCCCACGCTTCCACATCTCACCAGGATGTGTCTCCTGGCACTTGGGCCCTGGACACCCCCATGGAGACCCCTGGTCCCCTTGGGGCCACGTGTGCCCACGGCAGAGGGGCACGCTGGGGCACAGCCCTGTGTGTGTGTGTGGGCTTGGCCCTGAACTCTGCAGCCTTTCATGTCGCAGGCAAAGTTTCCTGATGGCTCCTTTGGCAGTTGTTTGGGAATGGCAGCCCTGACTCCTTCCTTGCTCCCCGCCAGTGATCCTTCTCCAGCTCTCATACAGACAAAAACTTCACTGCAGAAGTGACATGCACTTCTGGAGCACAATTGCCCCCTTCAGCACAGCACAAAGGCATTTTCTTCCCCTGACCTGATCCCATCACAGACACACACCTCCTGGGATCCAAGGGAAGTACACGAGGGATTCATCTGCCTTTCCCTTCCCCCCTGATGGCACTTCCATCACCTGGCCCTCGGAGCTCAGAAATCGCTTCACTTTGTAGAAGCGCTGCTGTCTCTAAAATTAAAATCCCCTCATGAGGAACAAACATTTCAAGAGAAGGGGGAAAAAAACAAGCCAGCCCACATAAAGTAGAACTTGGATGAATGGCAAGAACCCCCCCATCTTTCTCGGTAGCAGGAGCCACCCAAAAAAGCAAGGGCTCTGCTGCATTCTGAGGGTCACTGGAAGGGGCTCAGGGAGTGTGTGGATGTGACAAGTTGGGGGCTTCCCTGTGCCCCCCCCAATTGCAGAATTACTCCCAGCAACAGCAGAACGAGCACTGGCAGGGAAGGAGTGGGGGGGAGCAGCTGCCTCCTGCTGGCTTTGTGAGCTTTGTGAGCTTTGCAAGTCCTTTTCTTCACTGAATCATTGAGATCTGCTGTTATCTCCAATGTTCCACCTGAGCCCGCTTCTCCCCCTTGTCCCCCACTCCTGACCCCGTGCTGCCCCCCACCCTCACACCAGTGGTGAGCCTGGCCCTTCCCTGTGCTGCCCAGCTGCTTGTGGGGACTCCTGGAATGGTTTTGAATTCCCTTGAAGTCAGGTCAGGACTTGGTGGGTGCTGGTGCTCCCCCGCCTGGAATCACCCTGGGGGGCTTTGGGGGCCACCCTGGTTCAAAAGGAGCGAGCCAGTGGCTCTGGGCAGGGATTGCTGCTCCTGCACTGGCATCCAGATGGCCGGGAGCAGACACGGAGGGAGGCAGCTCAGTTCATCCCTTACCCTGTGGCCTGCACTGGGGCTGGTAACTCTTTAGACCGTTTATCTTTAGGATTAGTCATTTCATTGTAGGAAAGACTGATTCCGACAATCGTGTCTTGTACTCGTGTTTTATTTAGGAAGCTCAACTTGGAAAATTAAAAAAAAAAAAAAAGCTATATTTTTCTGCTCCCTTCATAAATTACTGACACATCCAGCGCTGAGAGGCCCCGTGCGCTGCCTGGGGATTCATTATCGTCACTTTTAGGGCTGTCACTGTCTCTTCCTGCAGTCAGGAGTGTGAGGAGCTACGTGCTAATGATGCTCTCAGGAATGCCAAGCTCACCCCTGGGCTGTGCTCACTGGTGCACAGAGGCACAGATCCGGGTGGGAGTCGGAGAGGTTCCTAATTAGGTATTTTTAATACTCGGAGCCTTCTGCCTCACGAACAGCAGCTCGCACGTGGCAGCCTCTGTGTCGCCGACCGTGACAGCTTCGGCACTAACGTGCGGCCGAGCTTCCAGCAGCTTGTCCTGAGGAACAGGCGGGATTTGCCGGCCACTTTCCTCACTTTTCCCCCTGGGGAGCTGACACGCGTCCCGGTCCTTCCCCATCCTCACAAACAGCCGTGCCAGGGTGCAGATGGAGCTCCGGGGCCTTCCCGCTGTGCTTCCACATGTGCTCCCCCATGAGCAGCCACGGGGCCAGTGGGGGCCGGCGCTGCCCGTCCCGCTCTGGAGAAGGCATCTCATGGGCTGACGAACCTGAGATTGACCCTGATGTTTCACCATTCTCAGGTTAGACAGTCCTCGAGGTGCCCCTCGCCGAGGCAGCCGCCCAACCCCCTGCCATGTGCCTTGTGCCCCGCACCGTGTGCTTGCCCAGACCCCCAGTCTCTGAGGGATTTGGAGGAGACAGCAGAGAAGCGGTCCCTTGGCTCTGGTTTTATGGTAGGGTTATCTGTGGGACCTGCTCAATCTTCCTCGTATTGCCCTGCATGGTCCCATGGAATGACAGAACCCTTTCCTGGGTTGGAAAAGGCCTTTAAGATCACTGAGTTCAACCATTCCACCAGCACTGCCAAGCCCACCACTAAACCATGTCCCAAAGTGCCACATCCACACTTCTAAATCTCTTTAGGGATGGTGACCCCACCACTGCCCTGAGCAGCTCCAGCACTCTTCCAGTACTGGACAACTCTTTTGGTGAAGAAATTTCCATAATATCCAAGCTAAACCTCGGCAGGTACATTTTGAGGCTGTTTCTTCTCGTCCTGTCATTTTTTTCCCTGGAGAAGAGACCGACCCCCACCTGGCTACAACCTCCATTCAGGAAGCTGTATGGAAAATTGAGTGTTAAAAGCTCATGAATCAAAATGAGTGCACTAAGTAGAAAATCAAAAGGAAGGGTTTTCCCGGTTCGTCACTGACAAGCTCCATGCAAGGAGTGAGCCAGCCTGGAAAGCTGTCACCAAAAGACACCGAGGAAGGAAAGCTGTGATCCATTTTCAGCCTCTTTCTGGATTTTTTGCTTCACTTGGGCCCTAACAGCCACTTGTGTGATGGGGACTGAGCCAGATGCAGCTCTGGGTACCCCCCACAGTGCCAAGACTATTCAGTGAAGTGACTCTCGATTTTCCTGGGAGCAAAGGGAAGAAAAATCTTTCTGGGAGGAGTGAAAGGGCTGTGGACCTACAGCCCAGCTTTACCTTCTCCAATACCTCCACTGGAAATCTGAGTGGCTCTGGGGAGTTTTAAGCTTTGTGTTATGGCTTGCAAAGATGAAAAAGAAGAAGAAAAACCCAAATAGAATTCAGAGCAAGGTGAAATTTTAGTAAGTTTGGGACTGAGAATAAGGTAGTGGCAGAATCCTCCCAATTGGCCCCAAGCAAACAATGGAAAGTACTCCCCAAAATAATCAGGAATCATTTGAAGAAGGGAGAAAAAAAAGCTGCAAGACAGAGCCTGCCTTACCTGTGAATCCAGGACCAGCTCCCCTTCTCTGCTGCCAGCCTTGGCCCCTCTGGCTCACTCTCCACCCCCCTGCCACCCCCCTGCTGGCTTTTATGGCCTTCCTTGTCACCCTGCTGAGCTGAGCTGGGCCACAGTGAGCTGCCACGCTCTCTGCAGGCTTCCTGTTTGCTCATCGAGCGGCTGTGGTAAAATTTCCATTACACGCTGGACAGGCAGGGTAGCAGACAGAAGTGAGGCAAAGAAAGAAACCCCAACACCCCTCTGTGTTTTAGTGGTTCTCTCAACTCGTTTGAAAATGAGAAAGTGCTGTTAGATGGAGAGGGAGGTGAGGAGGGGTGCCCTGAGTGTGGGAACTGCAACCAGTGCCCATTCCAGCTGCTCTGGCTTCCCCCTCCCTGTCCCTGAGGGATGGAGAGGTTCCACTCCTCAGTTCAACAAGAAGACCCTCCTTCCCACCCAACCCACTCACCAAAAAAGCGTTTTCTAAATGCTGCTCCTCTGAATGGAGTTACAAGGCAAAGCTCCATCCTGCCCTGACCAGCAGCTGTGGAGTTGTCTGCATCCCATGCCAGCCACTCCAGCTCAGCCAGCCAATCCTCCAGTATGGCCAAGCCCAGAGAGGAGAGCAGCTCCCCTGTCTCATGGTTCCAGGAGAGCAGTTCTGGAGGAGAGCCATTTATTTTTATCTTTCATTATCCTTCGTGTGTGCAGAAGCGTCATTTTGGCTGTAGAACAGAGGAGGCCAAAAAAAAAAAAAAAAGGGTGGAAAACTGCCTGCTGTGAAAATATGGATGCTGTCAAAGGATCCAGGCCCATCTGAAGTGAAGTCTCTTGGTCTGGAGGGGCACAACCCCATGGCAGAGGGTTGGAACGAGATGAGCTTCAAGTCCCTTCTGACCCAAACCATTCTCAGATTCTGTGATTCAACAAATGTTAACTGGAGATTCATTGTCATGGGCAGGGACACCTTCTGCTAGACCAGCCTACCCTGAGCCCGGTCCAACCTGGCCTTGAACACTTCCAGGGATGGGGCAGCCCCAGCTTCTCTGGGTGACCTGTGCCAGTGCCTCACCACCCTCACAGGGAAGAATTTCTTCCCAATATCCCATCTAACCCTGCCCTCTGTCAGTTTGGAGCCGGTCTCACTTGTCCTGTCACTCCAGTCCCTTGCCCAAATGCACTGAGGTCCAGTAAAGTTTTTTAAATGTCTTGGGTGTTTATAAATGCCTCTATGATAAGCGAGCTTGGCCAAGGATCTCTCTAAGCAGCAGATGGTATGAATTTACCTTAGGGTGCTGCTGAAAAATTTTCCAGTAGCACCAGGTAAACATGTTCGTGCATGGCGTGTCAGCGTATCGGCTGATCACTGTGCGTGACACTCCTCATACAACAGCTTCAAAATACCCCATTTTCCGTCCCTCTTTTGATACTGGCTTCTGAAAACCCGCCTCTGCTAGCAGAGTAGAGTGTTTGATGCCAACAGCCATTCTTTGCAACAAATCTTCTTGTTTATAATACACGGAAATTTACAATTTTTTTAACAACTGGCTAAGATTGTTTCCTACAGAACTGCGGGCTGGAGATGCCAGGTCCGGAGAGCTGCAGCATGTTGCTCCCACAAACTCAGGCCAAAGAGGTGACCTTGACAGCACAGCCCACTCCTGCAATGAATTGCCGAGTTCTCAGATGAGTATTTGGATGAGCAGCCAAGGTTTCAGCTCACAAGTTCTGCCTCTTTCTGCCCAATTAAGAAACAAGCAGGTAACAAGTTCAAAAGGAAAATGAGTCGTTTCTTCTGACCCATTGATCCCTGGACTCCTTTCCAGCCCCACCAAGCCCACAAGTGGGGCAGCTGCCAGCACTGCAGCTCCTCGTACCGTTACCTCCGGCAAGGAGAGATTTCATCTCTTTCAGAGAAAACCGAGCCCATCTGCTGTAGAAAGAGAAAACACAACCCGAAAGTCCTCTTCTCAGGTGTTCCTGCCTCAAAATGACTGTGGTTGCTCTTTGATGGTCAAGCAGACATTGTTCGCCTTTTTTGTCTGTTGTTTTTTTTTTTTTTTTTTTTAACTGCTCGGATCTATTTTTGGTGATGAGGGGATGGTGCTCAAGAGGCTCTGCCGTGGGTCAGGGTTTGGGTCACTCCAGATGCCGGGCAGGAAGTCAAGCACAGGCAGTCCTGGTGCTGTCGAGAGTGGGGGTCCTGCTGGGGGATGTGGGACCCCAGTAATGGTAGGGGACTGCCAAGAGTGGGGGTCCTGGGGTGGGACCCTAGTGATGGTTGAGAGCTGCAGGTGCTGCCGAGAGCAGGGATCCTGTAACGGGAGGTGGGACCGCAGTGATGGCAGGGGGATGCGCCTGAGCCCATGGGCACCCTGCGATAGCGACAAACAAACACTTTTGGGATTTATTTTTCCTTCTGGCTGCTTTAATTGGACAGATGGAAGTGTGGTTCGCAATGAGAAGAAAGAGGTTTTTTCCATTTCCCCCGTGTCCCCATGTAACGGAGGAGGCGGTGGGGGAGAGTGACCGTGGTGTCCCTGTATGGTGTCCCTGTATGGTGTCCCTGTATGGTGTCCCTGTGAGCCACATGCTCCTGGCTGGGCGGGTCAGCAGCAGGTGGGATCTGGAGCAGTGTGTTCCTGTCCTGGTCGGGGTCTGCGGAGCGCTGGGCTTGGCTGTGCTCAAGACCCACCACTTTTGCCCTTTTTTTCCGCTTAAGTCATGGCGTGACCCTTGCGGGGCGGTTTGGGCTGATGAGGAGCTGCATCCCCCACCCCGCTGCGGTGCAGCCTCAAGGCCTGGACTGCTCAGAACGCCTTAGATCAATATCTTGGAAAATAAAAAAAAAAAAGAAAAAGAAAAGCTCGTTTTCTGTTCTGTTTCCCCACCCCAGCCCATGGCCGGCATGGCCGGGGGCGGGGGGGAACGCTGCCTCTGGCTGGGGGGGGCAGTGAGGCACAGGTGGAAGGAGGGAGGGAGGGAGGGAGGGAGCCGCCCACCGCCCACACACTGTTTCCGACCTGGCGTTGGCTACCAGCAGTTTGTCACAAACAAAATAAATCCGGTCTGTTAGCGCTGGTGATGGCGGGGTGAGGGAGAGGAACATGGCGGGCTGAGGGTGAGGGATCCAAGATGGCGCCGTGGCGTGAGGGCAAGGGCGGCGGCGAGGCGGCCGCCCGGCGTGGAAACCACCAGCCACAGGGTTTGCTGATGAATCAGCCGCTGCTGCTTCGAGCGGGGCGGGAGGGGAGGGATGTCTCCACGTTTTCCAGCGGCAGGAGCAGCCCACAGGGCGGGATGGGAGGTGCCATGTTTGCCAGTGGCGGGAGCAGCCGCCCCGGGGGAGGCGCTGGCATGGGCATGGGGGTTGGTTTGGTGAGGTAAAACAGTGAGGTAAAATAATCACAGAATCGTAGAATACGCTAAGTTGGAAAGGGCTCATCAGGAACAGAGTCCAGCTCTTGGCCGTGCGCAGGACACCCCAAGAAGCCCCCCATGTGCCTGAAAGCCTTGCCCAAACCTGTCTTGGACTCAGGCTGAGTGGTGGCAAACCTGGGTTTGAGGGGTGAAAATAAGTGATGTGTGGTCCCTCATTCCTGGAAGCGTTCAAGGCCAGGTTGGATGGGGCTTAGAGCAACCTGGTCTAGTGGAAGGTGTCTCTGCCCGTGGCAGGGAGTTAGAATGAGACAAGCTTTAAAGTCCCTTCCAACCCAAACTACTCTGGTATTCCATGATCTACATCCCAACAGTGGACTCTGGGGACAAACCGAGCTCTAGACCCACACATGTTCCTGTCTCCCTCAAGGATGCCCACAGTTCTGCTCAAAGAAGGTCTCCCAGAGCTTTATGCACAAAGGATGACAGCGGCATTTGTTCATGGCGTTGAGCATGGTCTAGAAAGATGCCACCAGGCTCCTCCAGCACCGAGCTCCTGCACTGGCAGCTGCAGCCCAGAGGAAAGACTCTGGGTTCAGATATGTTCCTCCATGGACACGGTGACATTGTTGTCCCTTGTCCCACCACTGCTCACTTGCTGACCCAACCAAAACCACCCCATGCCTGCCTGTCCCCCCGTGTTTGTGCTCACGAGCTCTCCTTCCACCCACACAAGGACCTATTTTTAGAAGACATTAATCAAGTGTCAGTGCTGGCTCTGAGCGTGGCTTTTAGCTGAGGGCTCCTTCTTTCACCAAGCGCTGGCAGGAACTCGGGTGTGTGTTTTCTTTTAAATCTAGCTGAGAATTTACAGAATGTGCCGCAGAGCAGTGGCGGTTATTTCAGGCTCATCACACCCAAGCCCACACTGAGTGATCACCAGGTGACTCTCCATTTCGCTGAGGGCCTGGCAGACCATCTCCCTCCCAGACCCAAGGTGCCAGCAGCACCTGGCTTTGGCCTGGGATGCCCAGATGAGAATTAGGCTTGCTCCTCCTGGCACATTTATCTCCTGCACAAAGATGCTGCATTGGTACTTTGAATCCTGCAGGAAAAAAACGCTCCGGAGGGGTCACAGCCTCCTCAGGTTGAACTCCTCCTCAGGTTGAACTCCTCCCCTCACGGGGCTGGCCTGCTCCCCTTCCACCAGGATCACCCTGCTCTGCTCACAGAGTCCTGGGACCGGTACGTGACCTGCTCCTCACCACACCTTGAGCAGCTCCGATTCAGCAAGAGCTGGGGTTGGGGTGAGCTTGTTTCACTTCAGTTGCTCAACTCAAATAGGGACTTGGTGCTTCTTCAGCTGGAGTGTGACGTGATCTGAGCTGAACTTCACAGAATCTCCTGAGTTGGAAGGGACCCACAAGGATTATCGAGTCCAAACTCCTGGCCCTGCACAGGACAGCCCCAACAATCCCACCACGTGCCTGAGACTGTTGTCCAAATGCTTCCTGAGCTCTGGCAGACTTGGTGCCATGCCCTGTTCCAGTGTCTGACCACCCTCTGGGGGAAGAATTGTTTCCTAATATCCAGCCTTCTGTTTCCTTGCAGACAGGAGGAATTCTCTCTCTTCCGCCACCAAGTCTTTCCTTGGATCAAGAGTGTGGCATTCTCAACCTCCCACCACTCCGCATGGCATCTCCCCGCTCAGGACAGTGGTCCCAGAGGGTCACAAATCCTACTGGGGGCCCATGGGAAGTGACAAAGAATGGCTCCGTTCAAGAAAACCAGAGAAAAAATTTATTATTGTCCTTTATAAAATATCTCCAATAAGTTATATAGGCAAATATTTAAATTAAAATAAATTAACTCTGCTCTATGCTGGGACACACGACTGTCCATAATGTCAAACTAGGATTTATGTTTCTTTGAAAAAATATGCCCTAGATCTCCGATGAAAGATTTGAAAAAAATATCTATGCTTGGTGAGAGGAAGGAGAAATCTGCACTGGACAGAGGGGTTAAGGTGCGGTGCTGAAGCTGCCTGGTGCCCATGGCACCTCCACATCCAGCTAAGTGCTAAGAGCATCCTCATCGTCGCTCCAGTCGGGAGGAGCGTCTGTCCCGAAGTACCGATCGCCAAAATTCCCTGTGGGGAGAGAGAGAGTCAGAGTGCAGCACTGCAGGAGCCCTGGGACCCATCCTCCTGCCTGTTCTCATCCCAGCAGGCAAGGGAACAAAAAAACCAGGTTTATCTGACGGCTTGAACAGCACGGAAACTTGAGTGGCAGCAAAACTGGAGCAGCCTGGAGGCTGGTTTAGCACCCGGTGGAAGGGTGTTTCCTGGCACAGCAGAGGTGAGGACAGAAGAACACGTTGAGCTTGTTTTGGGTGAATTTGTACAAGGTGGCAGCTTAGGGAATGAGGTGGGCACAGGGCTGCTCCAGCTGTCCCAGCCAGACCTCTCCACCTGGGGCTGGAGGAGGCTCGTGGTATGTGGAATGGCACCCATTGCTTAAAAAGGAATGGCTGCTTGGCAGCTCTCAGAGCCAGCATGTCAATCCCACCCACATGACAGCAGGGCCCAGGAGGGGCAGTGGGTCCCCAGGTAAAATAAGGCCAGACCTAAACTGCTGCTTCACCTCTCCCCACCAGAAGCACCAAAAGTCCCCCCGCCTCAGGTTATTCCTACCCAGCTACTCACCAATGCCAGGGATTATCCGGAAAAGGTCATTCACCTTCTTGTCCACAGCTGTGGTGATGATCTTCACTCGGGGGAACGCATAGGCAACCGAGTGAACACCCATTTCTGCCATAAGCAGGGAGAGGAGGAAGATCTTGTCCTCTGGCACATCATGATCCTACAGGAAATGCACAGGGACAGCTCAGGGGCAGAGTCACCCCAGGCTGTGCTGTGTGCCCTGACACCATCCTTCCCACGGAGGAACCAGTTCCGGGCACAGCCCCTCAGCTGGTGCTTTGCAGGTTGTTCTGGAACCAACCACCCACCCAGCCCCCTGCGTACCAGCAGCACCCGCACTGCCATCATGGCTGCGGCGCCCGTGGAGACCGTGCAGTCCATCAGGATGACGTGGTCCTCGCTGATATCCTTCGGCAGACGCAGGTAGTGGAGCTGGGCAGAGAACAACAGAGCAGCTTAGAGGCTGTGGGCAAATGGAGCAACCCGAGCACTTCTCTTGATCCCTCATTCATCTCTACCCCTGGGACCCGGGCTGTCAGCTTGGAGCCCGCGCAAACGCTCGGGCAGCAAAGCAGTCCCTGCGTGCACAAACCCGCTGGCAGAGCCCACTTGAGCAGCTTTCAAAGCACTCAACCCCTGCCAAGATTGACTCCCGTGTCACTGAAGAGCTCTCAGAAAACACCTGAGTCACCCAGCACATGCAGGTTTAATACCAGATGTTCTGGGCAGCCCCAGGCTTTACCTCCGGCTCGCCCGTGTTGCAGTTGGTCTGGATGAGGATGGTGCCGATGCGGACGTCCTTGCACACCGCGCGCAGCGCCGGCTCCATGGTCTCTCCCGCTCGCAGGATGGACACCCCGGTGATCTGCAGCACACAGCCAGGGTGGTCACACGGTGGAGGAGCTGCCACCACCCCACATGGCAGCGGGGGACTCCAATGGGTAACCCCAAAGGGCTGTGCCTCTCCCAGTCCAGAGTGCCTCCCATGAGTGGCACAGTGACACTGCTGATGGCACCCTTGGTCACTGGTACGCCTGACCCAGTGGTCCAGGGTGTCCCACTCATGACAGCAGGTACCAAACCCAGCCTGATGGCAGCCAGGGGGGTCCTTCCTTGTACCCACAGGGCTTCCAGTGCACCCCCATGGGGCAGGTCTCAGTAGTGCTTTGGCTTCCACTTACCTGCTTCCCGCTGTACGTCCTCCCTTCGTAGTCGTGTCCCTGAGGGGTCTGGACTGTGCAACTCTGAAAAAACCACGTGAGAAGTGTTACCAGCAGCTCTGACACAGCTCTCAGAGGAGCCCCGGAGTCACCCAGCCATGGGCTGGGCTGGACCCCTGGACACCAAGGCAGGACAAATAGCTGTCACCCATGGCCACACCATTGCTGCACAGCCTCAGGGAACCCTAGTGCTCTTGAATCCAGGGGAAAGGGCTGATCCATGGGGAAGGCTGGAGGAGCAGTGCCAGGACTGTCCTGGCTCCCCAGCAGTTTTGGGTTAGGAACTGGAGAGGAAACCCAGCATCTATAGCCCTAAACCCACCTGGAATGGGAGCAGGGAGAGCGCGTGCTCAATCAGCAACCGCATCAGCCTCTTGGAGTAGAAAATGAACTCGTCTCTGCTGGTCTCCTTGTTTCTAGAGGGAAGGGAAAGGCAACATCAGCTGTGGACCAAAGTGTGCCCCAGGAGATGCTGGCAGAGGTCAGAGGCAGCCCCTACCCCTCTCTGGCTCATTTGCACTCATTTGAGCCTGGAACTGTGGTGTCAGTTTTGAGGTAAAAAGCAGAAAAATTGTTGACAATATCCCTGAGCAGTAACTGCACAGGTCCTTGATGCAGGGGCCACCACCATCAGCCTTGTCTAGTGTCCCCAGGCTGTGAGGACAGACAGAAGTAGGACTGGGGAGCCCAAAGACAACCGAGCCCACCCTCGTGGCAGCCGAGCCCCATCCCACCCTGGGAGCCACAGCAGGGGCTTTACCTGATGATGGTGTGCATGCCCCTCACCTGAGGGGTGCTCTTCAGCACACTGAGGGTCTGAGGAAGGGGGTGGCACTGGTGGGCAGAGGCCAGGGCGGCCCTGAAAACCAAACACATGGTCAGAAGGCCTGGGGAAGGCTGCCCGAAGGCTGGAGCACAGCACACGGCCAGAGCCATCCTCCCAGATGTCATTCGCACACTGCAAACGCACACCGAGCCCATCCAGCTGGGCCGAGCCAGCAGCCAGCCCTGCCTGCTCCCCTACCATGGCAAAGGGACCTGCTCCCATGAATGGGGGGCACTGGAATTAGTGGGACCTCGCAGCCCAAGGACCTGCTGGGCAGCTGACCCACGGTTCACAGAATGGTTTGGGTTGGAAGCTTCTCTGAAGGTGGTTGGCCCATCTTGGTTTTCACTGGCTGGGAAGAAAGTGGAAAATAACCTCAAAACCTTTTGCTGCTCTGGAGTCTTATTTGGTGATGGATCCTGGACTCATGGGGTGAAGAGGGGCTGTTGTGGTTGTCTCTGTCCTACAAGAGCCAGATGTCACCAGAAATGGGATAAACAGCCAGGCTGGCAGCACTGGCACATGGCTGGAATGCGATCATTTCAGAGAGCACCTGGACCATTTCAAATTGGGAACAGCTTCAAGACTTTATGGCTGGACAGGAATGGCTCTGTGTGACTCATTCCACATAACAAACCGGGCTGGGAGCTATTCTCGGATCAAGGGAACACCATTCCTGGGGAAGTGCACAATGGAGCCCCATTAGTCACCTCTCCCTGTGAGAGCAGCAGTAATGAGAGGAAGGACACATTTGGCTTCCACAAGGCTGGGCAGGATGGACGAGCAACTTTGTCTGGGAGGAGGGCTGGGGTCCGAAAGCCATACGTCAGATCACACACGTGCCAGCGGCTGCATCCCAGTCAGAGAGATGTTGGGGAGGTGGAGAAGAGAGCAAACGAAAGCACTGCATGATTAAGATTTCAAATCAAGCAGAAACCTGGATTAATGGCACACAGGCACACAGAGGCACGCAAGCGGAGAGGAGGACAGAGAAGATGGGCAGGCATGGAGGAGGGCAGAGCTAGGCAACTTGAGGCCTCCGTCCACATAGCCATCTCTTGGTCTTGGCCAACCAACACCAAACGAGACATTCCCGAGGCCCGTGGGTACTTAAGGGCTCCTTCTTGCTTTTGCCAGCTCCAGTCCTGTGTAGCAGCCAAGAGCCCCCATGCAGGGAATGCTCCGGAGAGCCAGGACAGCTGGCAGCCCTGTGGGGAGCATGGATGGGTTGTGGTCCCATCGTGGGCTCACCTGCAGAGCCCATCACTGGTTTGGGACAAGCAGCCCTCAAGGCCCCGGGCCTGCTCTCAGTGAAGCGAGCTCACCCCGTTAGTCGCTGCCCCACGGATTAGCTGCCGTCAGAGCCGCTCCCGAGCCAGGGCTGTGCTGCCAGCAGCACCCACAGCTCTGCCCCCACAGCCCTCCCTTCCCTCCTCCTGCCAGACCTGGCCTGGGAACAGACCCCGGGGGTAAAGCCCTGCCTAAACCCCTCCCGCCTCCCAGGGTGCCCACGCGGTGGGCGAGGGCATGAACCCTGCTTTGGGCAGATGGTGCCTGCACAGGGGCCACCTGTTTGTCTGCTTTGGGGGGGCAGAGAGGGGACCCCCAACAGAGAGCCACACACCTGCTCATGGCCCCTGCTGAGTCTGCCCAGGTGACAAACTGCTGCTGCCCAAACCAGAGGAGCTGTTGGGGTCATCTTCCATCCACCAGAACCCACCCAGGGACACAGGAAAGAGCTTGCCACTGGCACCTCTCCCCTCCATCACTGCCAGGTCTATGTCACAGCATCCTGCCATGCCAGTGCCGTGGGCAGCCCCTTTCCTGTCCTGGTGTGAGCCCGGCTCCTGCTCCCTGCCATAGACACCAGTGAGTGCTCCAAGCTCCGTGAGTGGTGGGAACGCCGCCCCTGAACTCTGAGCTGTCAACAGGCCCCCAGGAAACGCTGTCAGCATTTTGTCACTGAGTTTTCTGCACCTTCCTGTGACACCCACGCAGTGCAGGGACAGGGAGGTCTGGATGTCACCCTGCTCGAAAGCCCATCAGTGCTGTGGGGGTTCCTACAGTACTTGCTGGGGAAAGAGGTCCCATTTTTGGGATAAAGCTGCTCTCTCAAGTGCCCCCACCCCTGTTTGGTCCACACAGCCCCAGCAAAGCGGGACCCCACGAGCCATCTGCCCAAGACCCCCAGCCCGTGTTAGTGAGGCGGCTCACCCTGCACAGCCCTTGCCCACTCCCCACCATTAGTGTCACAACCAAAACACTGCCATAAGCATTTGTCTCCTCACATATCCCAGCGCAGCTTCCTCTGGTCACCCGGTGGGAGGGATGTTCAGGGGAGACAAGACAGGAGGCACGAGAGTTTAAGGGGAGAGGGACAAACAGGACATGAAACAGAGGAGAAAGCACTGTCATTAGTCAAAGGGGGAAAAAATCCCCTAACTGATCAACAGCTCTTGGGCCTGCCTGATGCCCAAGGCCATCACCGTGCAGAACCAACGCTCCTCCCTTGGTGACCAAGGCATGTCACCGCTGCTCTCCATGGCATCGGCTCCACTGCTCCAGAGACATGGTAGGGCACTGTCCCACTTCTGTCCCGGGGAATACCACACTGCAACAGAGGTTCTTGGAGCCCGGAGGGACATGGTACCATAGAATCCTAGAATAGTTTGGGTGGGAAGGGACCTTAAAGATAATCTTGTTCCACTCTCCTTGCCGTGGGCAGGTCCACTAGACCTGGCTGCTCCAAGACCCATCCAGCCTGGCCTTAAACATTTCCAGGGCTCTTGCCCAGCCCTCACCCAGGGCTCCACTGCAATCTCAGAGCAAGTGCAGGCACCCAAAACCAGAAACTTCTGTCCAACCTGCCAAACCTTCATCCAACCTGCCCTGCTCCCAGGCAAACTGCTTGTGTGCTCACAAGTTGCATGCTGAAGAGATGATCAAGCCTTGGAGAGCCTGGAAAGCCAAAAGCACCGGGAACATGGGGAGAAACCCATCTCTGAACTGAACATCACTGCCCGCTGGGAAGACCTTCCTTCCCCCGGGCTCACCTGGACCGGCCCTGGGTTCACCTTGCCTGGAGAAGGGCTGAAGGCTGAGGGAAGAGCTCAGCCCCCCTGGCAGCCACCCCACCGCTGCTGTGTCACCCCCTGCCCATCCCAGGAGGGAAGGAGGGAGCGTTGATCCCTCCTGTCCCTCCCTGCCAGGCAGGAGTGCGACGGAACATCCGGACGGGCAGCCATGAGCACGTCAAGAAAAACGTCTTATTTTGGAAACATTTTTTCCCCCCTGAGAGCAAAAGCTTTAAAGGGGAAAAAAAAAAAAAAAGAAAACGGAAAGAAGAAGAAAGAAAGAGAGAGAGAAAGGGGTGACCATCTCCCAGGAAGGCTTCAGGGAACATCCTCAGCTCTTTGTGGAACATGCTATCGAGCAGGAAGCAGACAAGAGACATCCAGCTACAAAGGAGCTGATGCAGTCAAGGCATTTCAAACACGTACACGGCTGCCTTTCAGGGCTGACATTTCAAACAAGGGCTATTAAACTGCGCCACGGGTTGATATTTAAAGACACAATTGGCAAAGGGCACGCCAAGCTGATCGGGACCTTGGGGGTGGGGAATATTGATTGGTGAGGGGAACCGGCTGGAAAGAGCGCTGGATCTGGGAACAGGGCTGGATGCTGACAGTGTGCCAGGAGGGATGGAGAGCAGGCTGGTCTGGGAGCCCTGTGCCTTGGTGGGCATGGGCTGGCTGCTCCAACTCCTGCTACCAGGCTGCAGGAGAAACACTCATCTGGGCACGGACAGAATGGGAGTGCTGGTATGGAATTACATCTCCAGCACATGCACAGTTCCACGGGGGAAGCTGGACAAGAAATATCCCAGCAGCAAGGATGCTAAGGTCTGACCTGTACTCTGGGGGAATAACTGGGAAGGCAATGAAATTCCTCAGCAGCCAGCGGTTATAGGATGAAAACACACCTTGTAGGTCCAAGGGAGGCACCATTTCCTTCGAACTCCCCAGAATTCACCCATCTGATTGGGGAAAGGCACTCCCTGCCTGTCCCAGCCAGGTCAGAAAAGGCAGTCCTGGAGCACAGCCTCCAGAAGCACCTCGGACTGGGGCCAGATCTGAGCATCCAGGTTTTATCCTGCCAGCGCAAAGCCCTCCCTGTGTCCCCACTGCCAGCAAACAGTGGTGACATCAGAACAACAACCGTGACATTTAGAAGAAGCCATTCCAGACAAGAGGATGGGGAATTGTTTGTGATGAAAAGCCCATATTTGCCAGGCACATCTCCCTCGCTGTGTCTCTCCATCCACCTGGTTCCTCTTGCAGAGCCACAGAGGGGCTGGGAGAAACAGCAGTGGCAGGAAAGCACTGGGGCTCCAGCAGAGGAACAGATTTGGGCTTTTGCAGGAAATTTTTTCCAGATTTTATGTCAAAGGCATAAATGGAAACCACGAGCCTTAGACAGAACATAAAACCGGCTGTGGCTGTCGAGATCACAGAGGTGTTTCTGCAGGTCAGGGTTACCCTTCCAAACCTGCCATCATAAAACTACTAATACTTTATGGATTTATTAAATACCTGATTTTTAAGGTGCAGAAAAAGATCACCTGTACTGAGTGCCCCTTTGATTAAAGGGGAGAATCCCTGGAGAGAGAGGAAATTTTATGTGTGTATATGTCTATATATATATAAAAATTCTATTTATATATACATATAATTTTATATGTGTATATATATATACACACACACACATATACACCCATACACACACACACGTTAGTGTCTTTGCTAATGTTATTCCTGCCATATTTTAAAGTAACAGATTTCTCTCCATACTAAACAGCATCTTCCCACCTGGACCCCCAGACACAGAGGGAAGCTTAGGTGTCTGTATGGAAATGTCAGGCCCCAGGGTGTTACATAACCAAAGAGACATAAAATAAAACATCCAATTGCCCTAGTCTAGAAATGACTGGCTGAAGCAGAAATAAGTAAGGCAGGGGCCTCTTCCCTGTTCATCTCAGGTATTTTAAAAGCTCATTGTATGCCAAAGGTAAATTTTAGGGCTACTTGAGTTAAGCATCAACATACAATGATGAAGATCTAAATGGAAATCCATTTGCAATAATGCATTCCCTCTGCTTCCTACAGAAATACCTGAAAGCCTTAATGGAAGCAAGAGAGCCGAAGTCCCATCTGGAGGCACATGCTCAAGAGGTTAAGTAAATCAACATATATGTTATAACATCTACCTGCAGATACCTAGAAATCAGAAATCCTGCTGGAGTTGGGCAGCAGGGTTTTCTCAGTTCCCCAGCAGTGGCTGTGCAGCCTCTGGATGCAGTGGGAAAGGGGGTACCTCTGGCCATGTGAAGATGCTACGCTCCTTTGGGTGCCACCAGGCACAGCACTTGTGTGTGGTGAGGGGTCCAGGGCTCCCACCACCCTCAAGATCACAGAATGGTTTGGGTTGGAAGGAACCTTAGAGCTCATCTCATTCCAACCCCTAGACCTTCCACTAGTCCAGGCTGATCCAAGCCCTGTTCAACCTGGTCTTGGACACTTCCAGGGATGGGGCATCCTAAGCTTCTCTGGGCAACCTGTGCCAGGGCCTCACCACCCTCACAGGGAAGAATTTCTTCCTAATATCCAATCTAAGTCCCTCTTCCTTTAGCTTACACGTTACCCCTTGTCCTATCACCATCTGCCCAAGTAAAATGTCACTCTCCACCAACTTTTTAAGATGCTTTGTCTAATCTAATAATTTACGTTTAATGATCTTTAATCATCGGAGATGGAGAGTTGCCCTGAAAACCATTCAGTTTAGAGTATGAAGAGAAATAAAAGACAAACTCAGAGTGCAAAGCCTCCCCTCTCACAGAGACTGGGGGTCCCCAGCTACAAACCTGGCCCTGTCCCAGCTTCAGGGGTCTGCGCTCCAGCTGGTGGTACATCCCTGGGGAGCAGCCCCGTCCCTGCCAGCCCAAAGCCAAGGACAAAGGTGGCCTTTTGTCACCTTGGAGCGTGACAAGGCCGTGCACTGCACGAGCTGTCAGTCCCGCTGCAGGTCAGGGTGAGGCCAAGCAGTGCCTGGCATTGGAAATGCCTCGGCTGCACAGACAGGACAGAGTGAGGGCTCTTACCTGACACTGAGTTCACGCTGCGGCAGCAACACAAAGACACAATGCAACCGGTATTAAGCATTGTCAACACCAGGGTCGTTTCAAGACAAAAAAAAAAAGGAAAAATAGGAATATTTTCCTGCATTCCCATGTAGCCTTTTACCCTTCTTTCCCTCCCCGGGTCTACGAAAGCCTCCCCCAAGGCAACCCCTTGCCTGGCTGGCAGCGGCACCCATGGGAGCTGCTGGGTGTGCCACAATATTCTCTGGGTGTGCCACGATATTCCCAGGCTGGATCTCAGGGGCTTGGGGGAAACAGACATTCCCCTCCCCTGGTCTGTGCCCCACAGGTGGGTGTCCTCCTCAGCCTGGTGCCAGCACCAGTGCCAGGGCTCTGATCCTTCCTCCTGTGCCCAAGGTTTTAGAAACCACATTCCCAAGCCCCCAGAGCTTAGTGCTGGGAATCCAGGCAGTCAGGTGCTCCGGGAGGGGGAACCTGCCAAGACACCTTTGCCCAAGAGTGGTCCCTCTTGAGCAGGCATGGGAAACAGGATGCTGTGGTGTGCCAGCTCCCATTCCCAGGGCCGAGCAGCTCCTGCCACCTGGAAGCTCCAAAAGACTTGAAGGAATCAAGCCCTTCACTCTCAGGCGCATCCATCTCCAGGTCACGCTTCTTCCACCTCCCAGGACATCGCTCTGAGCATCTCCACGGCTGAAACATCACTAAAGCTACAACTGTGGGGTGGGAGGAGGCTGTGCTGCTCGGGGACAGCAACACACAACGGCATCAGCTGATCACAGGGTCACAAACCACCAGTCAGGACTGGCCCGGGACACACAGGAGAAGACTTGTTAAAGCCAGTGGTGGGGAAGTGATGGAGCATGTGCCTGGATCAGGGCTCAAACACTGATGAGACTTCGGGTTTTGAAACCCAGGGCCTGCACTCAACACAGACGTGGAAAAGTGGGCTCCTGACTGGAAAGACTGTGCAGCAGTGTCTGCATAGGGGGGAAGAGGAGAAGCCCAAGAGCTGAAGCAGTGGAGGGTTTGGGGCGATGCTGCCCCAGGAGGGCTGCAGGCAAGGGGGCACATCCCTTGGATCACAGAAGGATGATTGATTTGTCCCCTGATGACGTGCTCTCCCAGGTGGGGAAGGAATCTGCTGCTGGACCGCAGCTGGCAGAGGAGCCATGACTAACCAGAACACAGGGACAAGGCAGTTTCCTTCACCGGAGTGAGGGAGAGGGCTGGGAGGAGCTCACAGGGACTCCCACACCTGGAGCACAAAAGAAGCCAGGCCGTTCCCACCCGGGCACCCAGAGCACGGCTCCCTGCAACGCCACCGCCGCCAGGCAAGGCCGTGAACCTCCCTCTCCACCTGGCAGCTCTTACCTCTTCCAGCTGGCTGTGGACGTGCTGAACAATCAGGTCGATGGCCACGGTGTTTCCACTCCCTGGAGTGTACCAAAAGGAGAAGAATTACAGAATCACAGAATTGTGAAGGTTGGAAAAGCTCTCAGAGATCACCGAGTCCAACCGCTCCCCCAGCACTGCCAAGCCTGCCCCTAAGCTATGTCCCCAAGTGCCACATCTACACATCTTTTAAATCCCTCCAGGGATGGTGACTCCACCACTGCCCTGGGAAGCATGTGCCAGGGCTTGACAGCCCTTTTGGTGATGAAATTTTCCCTGATACCTAATCTGAACCTTCTCTGGTTCAACTTGAGTCCCTTTCCTTTTGTCCTGTCACTTAATACCAGAGAAAGGAGTCACCCTTGTCAGGACCAGTTTTCTTCCATGTTTCTTCCTCAAATTCCCCACTGTGCTCGAAACCACACTGTACCCCCGCTTCCCCAAAGAGGCCTTTCCTACCAAAGCAGGAGACATTCCTGCTTTTATTAAACCCTTATTCAATAATCTGTTACCGGATATGTGCAAGTCACCTCCAGCTCTTCAGTCACTGTGCTGCCAGGACGTGGCAGGGCAGGAGGCGGCTGAGGGAAAAGCACAGACTTTCCCCATGGATCCTGCACTTGGCCAGTGCTTGGAGACACTTGGCTGGAGGGACCTTTGCTTTGGCAAGGGACAGCCACCCTGTCCCCGCCAGCTGGAGGGAGGTGGACTGGCCAGCAGAGCTGAGGGCAGAGGGACAGGGTCTCTGAGGGACTGCCCTTCAGGTCAGCCCTGGGCAGGCACCTCGGGGGACGACGATGTCCGCGAGGCGCATGGTGGGCTGGATGTACTGGTCGAAGGCGGGCTTGACAAACTTGTTGTACTGTTTGATGACACCCTCGATGTCCCGGCCGCGCTCGCTGATGTCCCTGCGCAGGCGGCGCACCAGGCGGATGTCCGAGTCTGTGTCCACAAAGATCTTCAGATCCAGGAGCTGAAGTAGGAAGGGAGGAAACAAACCACACCAGGTCAGGTGTGTGACAACCCACCTTCCTACCGTGCTCAGCACACCTCCCGGCTCCGCTCTGCTCCAGCGCTGGAGGAGCTTTTCCTTGGAACCTGCCTGGTGCTGCAGTGACTCCCTTGCTGCCACCTGCCTGCTACTCTTGTGCCCTCTGAGACCTGTCCTGCTCCAAACCCTGTCCCCACTACTAACCAGCTCCAACACATTGGCTGGATGTTATTTAGGAGCAAGGAGACAAAAGGAGTTACTGCCCACAACACTGACCAACAGGGTCCACCCAGGAGCACTGGCTCCTTAATCATCGAATCCTGGGATGGTTTAGGTTGGAAGGAGCCTTAAAGATCATCTCATTCCAAGCCCCTTCTATATATAGGCAGGGAATTAACACTGGAAAGGAGCCCAGCACAGCAGGGCAGCTCATGACTCTGCCCTTAATTGCAAGAGGCAGGAGCAGGGATGCTGAGGAAAGTCTCCTGGGGGATTGACTCCGCTGTCCACTGGAGGTCATCCTTGCTCTAGGAAAGTGCAACCCAAGTGCTTGCTTGGCAGGGGAGGGAACTTTTTAGACAGAGCTTGGCTAAGCCTGAGCATGGCTCACTGCCTGATGGAGCATTTGTCAGGGCTGTGAAGATGCTCTGAGGGCTGGAGCACCTCTGCTACGGAGACAAGCTGAGAGATGGGGCTGTTCAGTCTGGAGAAGAGAAAGCTCTGAGGAGACCTTAGAGATCTTTACAGTGCCTAAAGAGGCTCCAACAGAGCTGAAGAGGGACTTTGGAAACGGGCCCAGAGTGACATGACAAGGAGGAATGGCTTCAAACTGACAGAAGGCAGGGTTAGATTAGAGATTAGGAGGAAATTCTTCTCTGTGAGGGTGGTGAGATGCTGACATAGGTTGCCCAGAGAAGCTGTGACTGCCTCGTGCTTGGAAGTGTTCAAGGCCAGGTTGGATAGGGCTTGGAGCAACCTGGTGAAAGGTGTTGCTGCCTATGGCAGGGGGGTGGAAATGGATGCTCTTTAAGGTTCCTTCCAACCTAAACCACTCTGTGATTCTGTGATGTGTCCAAATAATTCCCAAGAAAGCCTGAACTGCTGGATTAGTCGGTACTAGCAACACCAGGTTTGTGCACTAGAAGTTCAGCAGACTTTGCCTCTGGCTAAGCAAGCTGCAGCAGTGTGGAGGTGAGCTATTTCTAGTTGTATTTATGCACCAGCACTGCCAGGAATCAGGTCACCACTCAGCACAGCTCCTGGTTCCTGGGCACAAATGGCTGAGATCGAGGTATTCGCTGAAATGTTTGACCTCTGCCGGGGCTCTTCCCCTGCTGCTGCAGAGTCAAAGCCTGTTTCTCCTGCACAGGGAAGTGCTGCAGCAGCTGGTGTAACCTGGAAGGGGAGGTCACCTCCCTGCTGCTGGACCTCAGGAGAAAGTATCCTCCCACCACCTCCTGCCAGAACTGCTTAGAAATCCCTCCTCACCTTCAGGAGCTCCTTGTCTGCGAATGCCATGATGCCTTCAAAGATAATCACATTGGCGCCGTACAGGGTTTTCTGTGGAGTCAAAATGGATGTGGTTAAGCACAGAACATCTGTTCAGAGACGCCTCGTCCCAGGGAACCTCTCTGGGTTGTGAGTGACTGCAACAGCTCACCCAAAAATGCGTCCTGAGCCAGGCACAGAGCAGAGGGCAACAGTGCAAATCTGAGTGCAAAGGGCAGAGGCTGGAGGGGTCCAGCTGGCTCCCTCCCCCCTGCCTTGGCCATCCCCCCACCTCTCCCCACCCCTCTCAGTGTCCCATACCCATTCCTTCTTCCGGCTGTGGGTGGTGAAGTCGTAGATGGGGATCTTGACACTCTTGCCTTGCTTCAGCTTCTTGAGGGTGGCAATGATGAGGTCAAAGTCAAAGGCGTCGGGGTGGTCAAAGTTGAAGTCGTTGCTGGCTGCCTGCTCCTGCTGCTGCTTGGTCAGCACCTGCCACAGAGCAGAGCTTGGGGTACGTGGCTGTGCAGTTCCCTGCCCGGTGCTGTGCCCAGCCACCTCTTCCCTTGAACACTTCCAGGGATGGGGCAGCTACAGTTTCTCCGGGCAACCTGGGCCAGTGCCCCACCACCCGAGGGTTATGCCAAGGGCCACGGCAGCCTGAAGAGCCTGGCCAGGGCCACGAGCAGCCTCACCTTGTAGAAGGAGTCCATGGACAGCAGAACCACCCATGGGACATCAAGAGCCTCAATGATCATGGTGGCCACTGTGGTCTTCCCAGAGGCGCTGCCTCCTCCCAGGCCTGCCAGGGAAAAGGGAATGGAGTCATCAACCCCGGGCACAGCCTTTCCCAGCCCAGGCTGGAGCCCAGGTCCTGCACTGTTGCACTAAGCTGGAGGAACCTTCAAAGAGGGAAATCATAGGCACTCCAAGAGATTATCCTTGAAAAAGTCAAGTGGCATGTGCTGGAACTGCCAGCAACATGCCCAGCAAAGGCTGGGAAACCCTTCACTAGATGGTTGTGTAACACGGTGAGAGCTGGCATGGGAACCAGCCCAGACTAAATCCCTGGGAACTCGTGACAGCCCAGGCAACAGGAGTTGAGGGAACAACAAAGACTCTGGTCTGCTACAATCCATCCCTCTGCAGACTCCTGGTTTCAGCCCACCCAGTCAGTGCTGGACTAACCAGGGGGACTCTCCCTGCTCCTGTTCAGGCTGGAGTCAACCCCAATTTTCCAAGGAGGTGGTGTGGCAGGAATCTCCCCAAGACCTCCTGGAGACCCACGGGGCAGGTGGCAGCGATGCTGCCTGGGGAGTGTGGAGGTGTCCTACCTATGACAAAGGCCTCCTTGGACTGTGTTCCGTGCTCGTTGTACCACGGCGGCCGGCCCGCCGTGTAGATGGTCCTCTTGCTGGTGCGCAGCAGGGGGGGCTCCGACTTGCACTGGCTGGTGGTCCGCTTCCGGGGGGGCTTGGTGGAGCCCACCGTGGGATACAGGCGGTCCAGGGATTCAGCACTGCTGTTACTGGGGACGGCGAGAGGAAGCAGCGCAGTTACCGGGAGCGGGGAAGGACACGCGTTCCCGGTGTGTGGGAGCGGGGTCCCGAGGGGATCCCACCCCATATGGATGAGGGATGCAATGGAAGAGGGGGAGAGGCAGCCACAGCCCTGCTGCAGCACTACCAGCACCCACACCTCTGTGACCCCGGGCCACGGCCAGAACAGAGGAATTCTTACACAGGAGCAGCTTTAACCTGGAACAGGCGCAATGCAAGAGTCCCTCCTTAAAGTTCTCCTCCTTGCAGAAGGTCTGTGTGAACTAAACCCCCCAGTGAGCTCTCAAAGCATGGAGGGGTGTGTTACAGGGGGGAGCAACCCCTCCTGATGTGCCAAGGGACCTTTCTTGGGGATAGAAGTCAAACACACAGGCTAAACTGTCCTCCCCCCCCAGTTCCATTTCTCTTCCCACTCTTGAGCACTGCACTCCCACTCAAGCTCTAGTTCTCCCATTCCTTTGTCCTGAAGCCCCTGGGGACAAGCCTGTGAGCTGGGCAGAGCCAGGCAGTGGGACTGCCAAGATGTTGGCATCAGCTTTGCCTTGGGAGCTGGGCGAGCTCCGAGCTCACCCGGAGCCCTGGAGCAGCTGAACGCCGCTCCCTTATCTCCCCTCCCACCGCAGCCCCGGGGAGGGAGAGGAACAACACACCCTCCTGAGCCCTTTCCAGCTTGGCAGCGGGAGAGCAGCGGCTGGGAAACGATAAGTGGCCTCTGGCCAGGAGATAAGCTACAGCCACTGCCCAGCCAGCGTGGGCACGGGGAGGATTATTTATACCAGTGCCCTCTCCTCCCTGCTCGTGCTCCACCACCTCAGAGGGATGTCTGCCCGCTGGGAGAAGGTGCAAAGGGCTCCTCCCTGCTCGGGCTGCTCTTCTCCCCAGCCATGACTGGGCTGGAAGGGAAACCAAGAGATCTGGGCACCAATGGCTCCAAAGCAGCGCTATTTGGTACAGCCCGGCCGAGCCAGGCGGGCACTGCTGCCACTCTGTTATGGTTTGCTTTTGAAAGGGCTTAAACTGCAGGGCTTTACAGATTTTGGGTTGATTTTAAGCTGTTTAGGTATGAAGGTTAATTCCCTTCACCCCCCGAGCCCCTTTTAGAACAATTTTAGATAAAGATCAAAATTTCAGACCGGCCATCTGTGCGTGAAGTCACACAGCAAACCTCACAGGCAGAGTGGAGATGGACCTGGCAAACCCCCCGGACACGGCAGGATCACCCCAGGAAACCATCCCTGCCTCCTGCACCGGCACATCCCTGCGGAGTGGGCAAGGAGACAGGGATTTGCCTGACCTTGCTGAACTCCTGCAAACAAAAGGCAAGCTGCAGCTCCTGCCCCTGCACCAGGACCTCTCCCACTGATGCCCACCTGAAGGTGTGCACCCACGAGAGCCTCAAGCTGTCAACACCCAATCTCTGGCCGGAGCCCATCGGCACACACAGCCAGCTCCAAGTGGGTTCCAGCTCAACCAGGAGCCACCAGCACCCCAACTATCACTTTTAAAAAGCAACCTCAGGAGGTGAGACCCATCAGGAAACCTTCTGGGGTATCCACCAAAACGGTTCTGTCTGCCAGGAGCAGCAAACCCAGATGGGATATACGGGTCTCCCCTCCCACTGGTGCTATTCCCAGGGTGGGGCTGACAGCAGCCAGAGGTGCCGGTGCACGAACAAAGTCATTTTGGCTTGATAAAAGCAGAGATGACAAACCCACAGTTGTTTACCAGAAAAATAAAGCGGTTCCTTTCATCCACATCCCAGTCCCTCTCCTGGGACCGTGGTTACTCCAGAGCCCTGCCACTGGCGCTGCGCCGCGGGCCGCTCGGCTGGTTTTCCTCTGGGAATGCACGCCGGTCTCCATGCGGCAGGCAAGCCTGTCGGGATGCTCTGCTCCCTGGTGCCACACAGTGCCAAGCTCTGCTGTGCCAGCTCGCAGTTCCCGACCTAGGCCATCATTCCCAAAGTGACTCCGAGTTGGGCAAAGCTCTGTTTTTCAGAGCAAGGTGCTCTGCTATCGGTGCCTACGACCAGCATCGGCATCATCCAGCTCCTGCCAGGGACGGGGAGGTTTGGACCCGGACGGCTCTGGCAGTGCCCAGAATTACTGGCACAGCTCCATCCTGCTTTCCCAAGCGTCATCCCTCCCCTCCGCTCTCCTGCGTGCCCACAGCACACCCAGGGTGCTGGCACAGAGGGGACATTCCTGTGGGATGCAGGGACATGCATCCCCGGGAGAGGAGCAGAGCCATCCTCCCCCTACACACACCTGGGGCTGCAGCACTCGAATCCTGTTCCAAAAGTTGGTGTTTTGCCTCGTCTCATCCAAATATTTCTGGGCTTTCACCAAAATTCTACACAGTTCTATTGGTATCACCTACACTGCTGGTGCCTGTATAGGAGGCAGATATTCTACACCTCTCAAATTTGTGTTTCCCATGATTTATGTGGGAGAAGGAGGGCCGTGGGGCAGTCTGCGGGGCTGTCCCAGAGCTCCCCAAAGGTCATGCCTTTTCTCCTAATGTTACACTTCAAGATTTGTAGATGTTTTCCATGTCTGCCTTTGCCAGAAAGGGGCTCTTCCCAGCTCCAAAGGGATGGCTGATGCAAGCCATCTCCTCTGGCTGTTCCTCCCTATCCCTCCTTAAAAATTCCTTGTAGCAGTGATGAAGACCCTGCAATGTCCCGACCTGCAGAGCCCTGAGAGAATGGGACTCTGTTTTGCTGGAGTCCATGCCATTCCTTGTCCCACATGGACCCTCCTCGGGGCTGTGGATCGCTGGGGTTCAGCAGCTCAGTGTCACAGCCAGGAAAGGAAACATCACCCTGGCTTGGTAACCCCTTTCCTGCCAAGCATACCTGTCCCCAGCTTTTGGGGATGCTTGGCCTTCCCTGCAGCTGGTGCATCCTTGTTGGAGCCTCCTCGAGGGGGTGTGGGTGTCTGCTCCCCACAAGGGCTCTCCAGCCCTGCTGCCGAGCCAGCACTAACGAAGGAAGCATTTTGCTCCTGCTTAGTCCAAGTGTGGATTTACTGAGGTGTGAGTGCCATCCCTCTCCTTCCCCACCGCGCTCCCATCCCCAGCCCTGTGCCCTGTGCTCAGGCTCTGCATTCCGCTGCCTTCTTAGACCCCTGACCACCCTGGATCCGGGTCGAGAAAGGCAGCAGGTCCCAGCAGCGCCCACAGCAGCAAGGAAAGATGGCACAGCCCCAAACCTGAACTTGGCAGTGGACAGGGGAGCATGTCCTGGGCTCTGCGCCCCGTAAACAACCCACCGACCGAGCTCCCGGCCCTCGGGACCCCCCAGCAGCCCCCTGAGCCTGCCGAGGCGCCGGGCTGGCCGCAGCCGTGTCCCATGGGAAGCTGATCTTTTCCAGGCTGCTGCCTGCGCTCTCATAGCCCTCAGCTGTCTAGAAGATGGGAATTGGAGCTGGGGGACCGGGACTGGGGCCACCGAGGGTTCGCTCCAGCAAGCAAACAGGTGAAAACCGGTAAACCCCACCCAAAAATGAGGCAAAACTCACCCGCCATCCGGCCCGAGGGCCCAGCAGCCCGAGATGCGGACGCTGGAGAAGGCTGGGGGGCTGCTCATCTCCCCCTGCCGCAGAGCTGGGGGTGGTCCTGGACAGAGGGTGTCACCCCCTGTCCCTGCCTGCACCTCGGCTCCTGTCCCCAACCTCTGGCACTACCAGGGCGGGAAGGCAGCCGGGCGAGCCTCAGGGCCCGGAGCCATGCACGGAGTGTCCCCCCGGCGCGGGCACTGCGGGGTCCCGAGGGGCCGGGTCGACACAGACCCCCGGCAGATCCGGGGGGCTGGAAGATGGAGGCAGGAGAAGCGAGCAGAGCCGGGGGAGTGTCTGCGTCTGGGAGCTGCGCGGCGGTCAGCAGCATAAGAGGATAGCTTAACCTCCAGATTACGTTCATTACCTGATATTAATAGCACCGGCTTGATTAAAAAAAAAAAAAAAAAAAGGCGGGGGGGTCGGGGGTGAAGTGACACCTCCCCTCACCGCCCCCGGCACACGCAATAAACACCAGCCCCCGGCGCCTCTGCTCCCCAGGACCGGGGGTGTCCGACCGCCCTGGACGAGGGGGCTCAGCAGGGAGGGCACCTGGTAAGTGACATCCACATCCACGGGCACTGGTGAGTCCCCAGTGGGCTCCTGACGCTGGCGGGGAGGGGTTTGCAGGGGGGCAGGAGGGGATGGCCCCAGGGCAGGGATGGAGGGGGTTCCCAGCCAGCAACGCCACGTGCAGCTGGTGGAGCAGCTGGGGCTCAGGGCCAGGGGGCTGCTGGCTGCGCTGGGCTTTTCGGTGCAGGATTCATCCCCCTCCCTGAGCTCCCATCGGTGGGGGTCCGGCTGTGAGTTCCCCACCCCCGGTCACTCAGCTCCCCAAAAGCTGCCCCTCACTGTCCCCTCAGCCCCAGAGTAAACAAGCGGGTGAAACTCAACACCCCGGAGCTGCGGGTGGCTAAGAATAACGTCCTGCTGGCTGCTGAGCCCGGCTATCTGCTCCCTCAGCACCCCCTGCCAGCTGACCCTTGCCCCTCCCAGGGCCTGCCAGCCCCTCTGCCAGCGTCAGGCTCACCAGGGAGGGCAGGGAGCCCGGGCATCCTGCGGGAAGCCAGGCAGGAGCTGATGGGCAGGACATGTGCCAAGGGTGGGAGATGTTGGGCACCACGGCAGGGGGATCCCAGCTGGCCCTGGGCACAGGGGCTGGGGCAGAGCAGCCCCCACTCCACAGCCCCTGGCTGCTGAGGAAGGAAGAAGGTGGCAGAAGACACCTTGAGGGCAGCCAGGCTCTGCCAGGGACACAGAACATCCCAGTGATATTCCATGGTCACCGAGTGAGACTCCAGACTCTCGAGATGGGAGCTCAGCCTCTAAGCTGAGGGAATCCAGGGTGGGTGCTCCCTCCTGCTTAGCACCAACACCTGGAGATGAGGCCAGAAGTGGAAGAAGACCCTTTCCCCCTCCTCCACCTTGTGGAACCACCAGGGCTATTCCAGAGGCAGGGGTCACACACTGCATCCCGGTGTCCTCAGCAAACCCCTCCTGAACACGGGGGGCACCAGCCCCCTCCTGCTCCTGCTCACCAACAGGACCTGCAGAGGAGACCATCACCCTGAAAGATAGAAACCTGATGGGAACCAGGGATGAGGGGCTGGTCCCGAGGCAGGGAACAGGGACAGGAGGGTTTTGGGGTAACCTTTCCCCAGCGTGAGCCGCAGCTGCTGCCCCGACATCAGGAAAATGAGCGATGATCAAAGGAACTTTTCCACCTCTGATCTCTGCCCGGCCTCTCCTCTTGCTGTAAAAGCTCTCTCAGAAGTTTAAAAATAAAATCCTCTTCCGGAGCCACTTCTGTTCCTTCTCATTAAAGAAGCCAAAAAGCAAAGGGACGCGGGACACAGCGCGAGGAGCCCTCGCCCAGGGATATTGTTCCTTATCGCACGCTCCTGCTGCCACTTTTCCTGCCTTTGTTAAAATGTCCGAGGGAGAGGAGCAACTCTCCCAGCATCCCACTCCACACCCCCGCCAGATTCCCAGGTGGGTCAGGAATCGCCCACGCTGGCTCCAAACCTCAGCAGCGACAAAGCCTTCCTCCTGGCACACGCTCCTCTGCAAACCTCCTCTGCTTCCCAAGTCCCTTCACAGTTCCTGAGCTCTCACACAGGCCAAAAGTCCTGGGTTTTGGCCCTTTTTCCCTCCAGATGATTTTTAAGCACAAATCCCTCCTCTAATCACAGTCTCCAGGAGCTGGACTTAAAACTGTGAGGAAGAGGAAACGAGGCGCAAACGCCAGGACCCTCTTTCCCTCCCAGTGATGGGTTTCCCATAGGGTTTAAAGATGGAAGCTGGATTCCATGTGGCTTTTTCTGGTTTGGTCATGCATATTGTCACTGGATAGGTGGAAGAGATGTCGACACACCATGCCTGGGAGAGGGTCCTGCTCCCAGATCCCACCCTGCAAGCAGCAGCTGCAGGAGCGTGGAGGCCAAACCTGCTTCCTCCATCACTGAGCTGGACTTTGTTGGGCCGGATCTGTGTGTGTCAGCCCTTGGATGGGCCTTGCCTGTCCAGGGAACCATCCCAGTGGATGGAGGAACCCGCCCACGTGATGGAAAAACCCACCCAAGGGATGGAGGAACCCATCCAGAGGATGGAATAAGAAGTCCAGCGGATGGAGAAACCTGCCTATGGGATGGAGGAGCCTGCCCAGAGGATAGAGGGACTCCCACAAGGGATGGAGGAACCCGCTCAGGGGATGGAGGAACCTGGCTGCTACCCCACTGCCAGTGGGGATCCAGGGGCACCAAGACACTGCCTGGAGGTCCCGCCGTGCCGTGCCCGTGCCGTGCCATATCCATGCATGTCCTGCAAACCCATCGAACGTCACTCCCGCTTTACCCGGCCTCGTACAAACCTCTGCCCTGGCCAGAGCCAGATGGTTCATCCCAGCAGCTCCACACACACATGCTGCCCTCCAGCTCCATTATGGCCTCTGCTCCCTCACCACAAAAGGACAAACATTTCCCTCTTCAAACCCAATTATCTGCTGCTATTTATACCGAGCGGGAGCCGCGGTGGAAGGGGCTCTGTTACACAACCCGGTTACTCATCCCTCCCTCGGTCGGCGCAACTCGGGGAAGCTCCTTCCTCCCATCCTCATCCTCATCCTCCCCGCTACCCACCGCTGACTCACAGGAAAGGCACAGGCAGCTGCCAGCAGCGGATTTGGCTCCTGGAACACGTGGGATGGTTTGGCACTCACTCTGGGGTCAGTCGGTCGGTGTGGTGGGGTGTTGGTACCCTACAACTAGGGATGCAGGGATGCTCCATCCCTGTAAGCTTTGCCACATCACCAGCACTCCCGATGATGCTCCAAATCCAATTCCCAGACATTTGATGTTTGGGAGTAGTCACTCTCCTCAGCCCCTGAGGATTGAGCTGGAAAAGGGGGAGCCAGAAAAGGGGGTGAAAAGTGGAGGGAAAACACGAGTGTGTGTTGTGTGTCAAAATCGCCCTGGATGGGGGTTTTGGGTGTAAAAGTTTAGGTTGTCCCACTCCTCGTGCTTGATGGAGCAGATGCATGTACCAGCAAGCTTGGAAAATGGGAGCTGTGGTTTATCTGCTGGGAAATTAAGGGCAAAAACCATAAAACAAGGGAAATAAGGAGAAAGGTGACAATGCGAAGGAAAAAAAAGAGGGGGGGGGATGAAAATAAACACGGGGTAAGGCGGGGGGGGGAAAAAATAGTGGATAAACGGTTGGGTGGTGGGAAAGGCGAAGGGTTTTAA